>CM056194.1:116612201-117264701 GCA_029692085.1 Gymnothorax javanicus | reverse complement strand
TGTATTATTTTCAGGTAGGACCTCTTTTAGGCCGCGAAAATACGCTGTTTCTGTGTTTCCGTTCACAACAGTGCATCGCCTAAATTTCCACCCAGCACTATGCCCTGGTGCGGCTACCTGGAGGAGATCAGAGAGCTTTCTACTGCGTCTAATGTAAGTAGTGGCAATTTGTAGCTCATACAACCTCACTTCAAAAAAAGTGAACTATCCCTTAAATGCTCACATAGTCACTTGACTAAGCTGAGCAGCAGAGGGCGAGAGCGACTTGATTAGGCCTACATAAGGTATTTGATGTTATTCAAAGAGGCAGATTTGCCTAAAATGACAATATAAAATGATTGTTGATTGTAACCCATTGGCTCAAATGCCGATTATGAATAGCCTGAATAAAATCAGGATTTGATGCCAAAATACCCATTGCAATAAATTAATTCACGTATGGTGCAAAAATAGTCTCCACTGTTACCATTCTCCGTAAATGTCGATGACTACCAAAGTAGGCAATGCCTGAAAAGTGAAATGATGTTTGTTGAAGAAATATTGAAAGGCTTGTCGAAGCAGTGTTTCGTTACATCTCACGGACTGTCGCAGCCTATTCTTTAAGAACAATACGAAAAACTGGTTTAAGGTTTGTTTTTGCCTAAACGAGGTTGAAGTAGATGCCTATAGAAAATGGCATTTGTATTTTCTATCTGTGGGGTCTGACAATGTAGTAAATCATCTTTAATGTTTATTGCACTCGATATAATTTTTATTGGCGCCAACAAGGTTGCGGAAGTCAGTCGATGAGACGTAGACATCAAAAATTATATGAATTCAGCTCATTGGCGCTGGATACTTGAGCTGGTGTGGTCACTCTCGACCAGGGTACCATCGAAATTTACCCAAGGTAAAATCAGATGAGCTATATTGAAATGTACCCACATTTCTGTGACGATATCGTGTTGTACCCAGCCTGTATAGATATGCACGTCGAATTCTGGTCAACTTCATGAGTTATTTACTGCAGTAGGGGAGATGATCAACATTTTGCGTGAACGTTGTGTGTCGTGTGTTCGAAGGTCCATTTGCAAATATATTTATGGAATTTTGTGGACTGGAAAGAACGCGAGAGTGGATCAGCCTCTTGATCAGGTAAATTAAGTGTTCATTAATATAGGCACTGATGCATTGGAAACTTTTCCTGCTCAAAACTTGGTCTCAAAACGGCCTCAATCGCAGTCGTCGCAACGTGAAAACGAAATTTGCTGCTGTGGTTAAACGATGAAACGGAAGAGAAGTTCTCTAGCAAAACGGAGAGAGCCCTGGGTACAAATCGATACTGGCTGGGTACAAAATTATATCGTCACAGAAATGTGGATACATTTCAATATATCTAATTGTACCTTGGGTGCATTTCGATGGTACCCTGGTCGAGAGTTACCCTATCAGCAATACTTGAATGGTTTGCATAATAGACGTCTAACGTTTGTCTGTTTTTTTTTTCTTCTTTTTTTTTCAGCCAGTGGAAGCTGCGCATGGAAACGGTGGGTATTATTTTGGAATTGTCTCTCACTTGAAAGACAAAATATCATCGAAATTAGCAGAGGAAGTCACAGGTAGAAGCATTGGCTGAGGTACCAAACACATGGAAAAGGGTTTGAAATACCAGCCAGCTCACTGAATTATGACTGTGATTGCGCTAAGCACGACAGATTTCATCCCGCAGTTTGTAATGACTAATAGATTAAATGTTTACGCTTGTTATTCAGTGTACCTTGAATTGCAGTTTATGTCGCACGCTCACCCTCTCCCCGACCCATCTCGCTTTTTTTTTTTTTTTTTTTAAGCACGCAGAATGTATTAATGTGGTTATTTGTTTGTTCCTGTAGATGTTGAAAGGCATCACCAGCATAACGGCGGACCTCATGCACGCCCACAACTCGGAAAACCGGACGTGCTACCACATGCTCACCTGACAGGTAATTTTCCCTTTTGACCGTATCGGTACACCGTGGCCGAGCTTGGTTTGCCTATTAGTTTCAATACGTTCATGTTGCCGCTTGCAGTCATTCGGAGCCTTTTTTTTTTCAGCGCGTGCATGTTATCGTGCATTTTTTTTTTTTTAGTTATACGGTTTGCAGCCAGATTGTTTTACGTCTATAGAATTCATGTTGAGATGGCGTCATTTGTTCAAATCTATGGCTTTGATCAGACCTGGATTGGTCCAGTTAATACTTTCAGTTGCAATACCTCTGGTAACCATCGGAATTTGCGAGTGCTGGTGGGAAGGTTTTCTGTACCGCCAGCGGGGACATCTCTCTGAAAAGTAAGATCTTTGTTCCCACATGCTGTTGCAGACCAAATTCTGTTTTTTATGTTTTTATTTTTTTATGGTGGTTTTGGTGCAGTGGCGGCTGCCTTGCTGAGTAGCCTTTCAGGTTATGTCAATATTGGATTCATTTTGCCGCGGGTATATGTAATTTGGCACCTGGTTCCTCCAGCATCTCCATAAGGTTGTCCATGTTCTCGCCACTCAATCTTATAGTCAATGAATTCGACTTGCTTCTAGCTAGCTGCCAACTAACTTCTTTGTCAAATGTTTGGTCTGTGACGTAATGGGTCAATCAGAAGATTTAACACGAACAAGCAGAAAGGCATATTGCCACCTATTGTAGCGGAGATGGGCATGTTACGGTCAAATAGAATTTCGTCCTGCGCATGTATACTGAGACAAGGACAGTAGTCTGATTGCATGGCCTAATCGAGCTATTACCATAGCTTGACTTAACTGTGCATTTAAACGTACTGAATGAACATAGCTGAAGCTTCTAAAGCCTTAACATAAATTTCTGGAATTTTCTAAGGCACAGTCAGCCTAGTGTATGGAAACATTGACCCTCTGGAATTGTGATATCATGAATTATTAGTGTCTGTACCTGTCTGTACTCAATTGTATGAAAAATTACTTGCCAGGCACCACGTAGTAGTTCTATCTGACTTACCACAACAATAGTTTGTTCACATGACATAAGTGGAGTGGTGAAAAATGAGTTTTAATGACTTCAACCTAAGTGTATGTAAGCTTCTAACCTCAACTGTATCCTACTGCTTCCTTCTTCCTACACATATCACCTGCAGTGCTTACCTACCTGTCTTTTACTGCCCTGATCTCTGACCCCAATTAAACCCTCTCCGCCCCCCCCCTGACACACAAAAATTCCCACTGCATCTACTTCCTTAACACAATTTAACACCATTACAATGAAAGCCCCAAAAAATAAATTCTCTGATGCATTCTAATGCTGTGTTTGTCATAATTTTTCCCTCCAAGTACCTAAATACCTGCCTTCTTGCCTGTTGTCTCCCTTTATTACCTTAACATTCAACACTGTCACCTCACTCAGTTGCCTCCGCATAAGAGACTTTTCTCTTTCGCTCTCAGTCTGTCCACATGCTTTCCATTTTTCTTCTCTTGCTCCGCAGTGCTCCAGTTTCATGATTTCTATCACAGTGAAAGCAGGCAGATCTTTCGCCAAAATTGCACTCCTCCTCAACACCCCCATATTTCCCACACCTTCAACACTTGTGCTCCCTCCTCCTACACACTGCCGCTCCCTGTCCACACTCCTGACTCCAGTAACTCCTAAAGGGATCCTTTTCATACTCTCACCCTGTAACTGACATAATCTAAAGCAGTAGCATAATTTGCATAGGGTGCGTGGGTTCTGCGAACCCATGGGCCCCCTCAGGAGGGTGGCCCAAAAAAAAAGGCCAGTTGAGTTCAGCGATTGAAGCAAATTCCTTCTCCATTGGTATTCATCAGGTTGGCAAACGTAGCCCCGCCCCTTTTGGGGGGAAAACAAACAACACTCCCCATTGACTTTCATCTAAAATTGCTGTACAAAAGGACATACATACAAGACCATCGAAGGTAAATCAGCCGAGAAATTATCTAGAGACACCATGTCTGATTCATATACATCCACTGTACCGGATAGAGAACGTGCAAGATATTTTGAAAAGATAAATTTAATAATCAATCTTAAAGGTGCACTATGCAAGTTTGTTGACATCACTTCTGTTGACATTCGAATTCAAACAAAACAGAGGCAGCTCGCCCCTCCTTCCCATAGTTCCCTCCCTCCCATGCTTCTGTAACTGTCAACTCTTGTCGGTGATTGGCCGGAACGGTTTGTTGTTATGGGGCACAGCGTGTGCCCCTTGTGTTTATTTGCAGTTTGTGACGCCTGTGCGGTCTCCAGAGCCTCCAGAGTTTTTTTTGCAGTGAATTCAGGGTCAGGCAGCTAGCGGATCGTGAGGAGATGTTGGCGAATGGAGACAAAAATATAATCGCGCAGAAAATAAACAAACTTGCATAGTGCACCTTTAAAGCATGTCCCTTCAGTCTCCCGGCATCTAGCTGGTGCAATGACCCCACCCAGTGGCCAGAGGTATCATGCCCCAACATCTGTTTTTATCTGATTGAGTCTCTAGGTAAGCGAAATACAAACAAGGCAATCAGAGATGGCAGACTTCACCCCATTCACGCAAATATTGGCAAGTGTGGAAACATAAACAGACAGACAAACAAACAAACACACAGAGCTGCTAAAAACAGTACTTCACTCACACTCGGTGGGGTGAAGTAATGAAATATTTCACTTTTCGGTCCTGCTATTTGGATTGTATACTAGTTAACAGTAGCTCTGTGCTCTGACCAGACGGTGACAACTGTCTTAGCTAGGTTCGTAAGTTAGCCTGTCTGTATGTCTCGTCCTGGGGGGTATACTACGAAGCAAGATAAGTGGGTTAGCGAGGTATATCGAGCCTAAACCTAGGCTTTTCAATGTCACAAAGGTGCCTCTCTTTTAACGTAGCTAGATTACCATGGTAACTTACGCTGCGAACTTAACCTGGTCGGGAGAAGGTTATGTGCCAAGTTTCGGCTTAAACCGGCTATACATGTGCTGCCTTATCTCTAAGCATCTCCTTTGAAGTTGGCATCACCTTTCTTAGATAATCCTGTGGGCTTTTGTGCCCAAAACAGATGCGGTTCTCTTCGGAGGGAGACTGGCATGACCTGTTCGCTTTTTCTGATGATATTCTCTATGAACGCTACAGATTTTCAGCTGAGGGAATTCTTTACTTATGCGATCTACTAGAGCCTTACATTGGCAATGTAGCAAAAAGAGGCACTCACAGTTGCACGAACAGTATGCATAAGGTTGCGGTTTTTGGGGTTCCGTACAGCGGAGCTGTAGGAAACCTATTGCTTTTGCTCAGATTATTCTTATTATTTATTCTATTTATTATTATTATTATTATTATTGTTTCCGCTGTTTTGACCTAATTCCTGTGGGGCGGCATAAACTACAAGGGTATGTCACTTGCAACTTGGTACACTATTACATTGGCTGAAGATGACCTCCGACGACAAAAATCCCACCAGTATACCTCTAGGTGGCGCTATAACAAATGCGTTTGCATTTGGACTCAGATCTCGGACGCCGTATGGTATTTTTAAAAAATTCTTTTTTCCTCTGATTCCTTGGAGGCTCCTGCATCAAATGTGCATAGCCCCGCCCATTTCCGCCATGAAAATTTTTCCGCCATTTTGAAAAAACTAAAAAACATTTAAAAGTTAATGCATTCTACATCGTTTGTCCGATTGTCATGAAATTTGGCACAAATAATCGTCAAAGGACGCCAATTAAATGAATCTATCCCTGACATGTCACAGATTTTTCGTGCAGACGTAGCGGTCCGATGAATTTTGCTGGGCAGGGCTAATAGTTACTCTTATGCCTTTATTATTGGATATTCTGACCCAAACTTCATGAAACTTAAGGGTCATGATACTAAGTTGATTTGCTGGAGCCATGCCAAATTTTGTGGAGTTAAACCAAAGGGGGGTGCTATAAACGCCATATGGTGATATCTCAGGATCTGCTCGGGCTAATTACCTGAAATTTGAAAGGGTGATGTAGGACACTACTGGAATGAAAGTTCTTAAGATTGGTGGGCGTGGCTTAAAATATCAGCGAGAAAATTCAAAAAAAGCGTACAAATGTTTATATTTCCAAGTTGGCCTGGAAAGTTTTGAATTGAGCAATTGATTATGATAGGTCCTTGCATTTGGAAGATATGTACCAAATTTGAGTTTTTTTTGGATGGAAGGGGGCTGAGTAATGAATTTTTTTCTCATTTCTGCCGTTCTGAACTAATTCCGTGTGGGCGGCAAAAACTACAAGGGTTTGTCACTTGGAACTTGGCACACTATTACTTTGGCTGAAGATAATCTCTGATGACAAAAATCCCACCAATACACCTCTAGGTGGCGCTATAACGAGTGCGTTTGCGTTTGGACTCAGATCTCGGACATTGTAAGTCCTTTTTGAAAAATTCTTCTTTCATCTGTTTCCAGGGAGTCTCTGCATCTAATTGGCATAGCCCCACCCATTTCCGCCATTTAAGATTTTGGCCATGTTGAAAAAACTGAAAAACCTTTAAAAGTTAATGCGTTCTACACCGTTTGGCTGATTATCATGAAATTTGGCACAAATGATCGTCAAAGGATGCCAATTAAATGAATCTATCCCTGACATGTCACGGATTTTTTGTTCAGATGTAGCAGTCCGATGAATTTTGCTAGGCGGGGCTAATAGTTACTCTTATGCCTGTATTATTGGATATGATCCGATTTTTATGAAACTTAAGGATCATGATCCTAAGTTGCTTTGCTGAAGCCATGCCAAATTTTGTGGAGGTACACCTAAAGCGGGCACTATAAACGCCATATGGTGATATCTCAGGATCCGTTTGGGCTAATGACCTGAAATTTGACATGGTGATGTAGGACGCTACTGGAATTTATGGCCTAAAGATTGGTGGGCGTGGCTTAAAAATCAGCGAGAAAAATAAAAAAATATATACAAATGTCTATATTTCCAAGTTGGCCGGGAAAGTTTGGGATTGAGCAACTGATTTATGATAGCTCCTTGCATTTGGAAGATATGTACAAAATTTGAGGTTTTTCAGATGGACGGGGGCTGAGTAATGAATTTTTTTCTCATTAAAAAACACTGTTTTTTAAACACATATGTCCACAATATGGCTGTTTGGCCACAGGGGGTGCTGTGAAAGCATTCATCACTACTACTACTAATACTACAACTTCTACTGCTACTGCTGCTACTACTGCTACTACTACTACTACTACTAATTTTACTAATACTATTAATACTAATACTTAAGAAACACACACAAACAGGCACACATTCACTTACACACACACACAAACACAAACAGAACAACACACACACAAAACACTTACACTTACTTTCCTTAAAGCTTGCTGAGTGACCAGAATGTTTGTGTGATGGTTACTATCCTGAAACTACCCCCCCATCAAACCAATTTTGCTGTCTCACATGCACACACAGATTCTCACAAGCACTTGAGCACGCACCACACACATGGACACATACACAAAGAGGCACTCAATAATGCACACACTCCTGCCCATCTTAACTATCTATAATCTGCACGGAAGACCACACTGCACCAAGCCACCCTCAAATCTATGCAGATGCTGTCAAATGGGCACTGGGCTTAGGAGACACAGCTAACTGTGTGGTAATAGCAATCGCACCATTTTCCCAGGCAACTGGGTAGACAAGAGAAGCAGGACGGGGACACTGTTGTTGCGCGCCAAAGCCGACAGAAAAACAGGCATACTACGGTTGCTCGCTGGGTAAAATCTTTTTACGCTGACCCTGAGTGCGTGAGTTTGGCGAAAATTGCACCATAGGACCTTGCTTTCCGAGACTTTGCGGCGTTCGCATCGGCACTGGCAGGAATTTGCCATGTTCGGCGACCAGCGCTGGGTACGGAACCCACTCATCGCCGCTTGCGGCTATATTTATTCTTGTTTCTGCCGTTTTGACCTAATTCTGTGTGGGCGGCAAAAACTACAAGGGTTTGTCACTTGTAACTTGGCACACTATTACAATGGCTGAAGACGATTTCCGACGACAAAAATACCACCAGTACACCTCTAGGTGGCGCTATGACGAATGCGTTTGCATTTGGACTCAGATCTTGGACATAATGTGGTCTTTTTGAAAAATTCTTTTTTCCTCTGATTCCTTGGAGTCTTGTGCATCTAATAGGCGTAGCCCCGCCAATTTCCGCCATGAAAGTTTTTCTGCCATTTTGAAAAAACTGAAAAACCTTTAAAAGTTAATGCGTTCTACACCGTTTGTCTAATTGTCATGAAATTTGGCAAAAATCATCGTCAAAGGACGCCGATTAAATGAATCTATCCCTGACATGTCATAAATTTTTCGTTCAGACGTAGCGGTCCAATGAATTTTGCTGGGCAGGGCACATAGTTACTCTTATGCCTGTATTATTAGATATCATGATCCAAACTTCATGAAACTTAAAGGTCATGATACTAAGTTGCGTTCCTGGAGCCATGCCAAATTTTGCGGAGTTACACTAAAAGGGGGTGCTATAAACGCCATATGGTGATCTCTCGGGATCCGCTTGGGCTAATGACCTGAAATTTGAGATGGTGATGTAGGACACTACTGTAATGCATGTTCTAAAGATTGGTGGGCGTGGCTTAAAAAATCATCGAGAAAATAAAAAAAAAAATGTACAAATGTCTATCTCTCCAAGTTGGCGGGAAAGTTTTGGATTGAGCAATGGATTATGATAGGTCCTTGCATTTGGAAGATATGTACCAAATTTGAGGTTTTTCGGATGGACGGGGCTGAGTAATGAATTTTTTTCTCATTTCCGCCGTTCTTACCTAATTCCATTTGGGCGGCAAAAACTGCAAGGGTTTGTCACTTGTAACTTGGCACACTGTTACAGTGGCTGAATACAATCTCCGATGACAAAAATCCCACCAGTAGACCTCTAGGTGGCGCTATAACGAATGCAATTGCGTTTGGACTCAGATCTCAGAAAATATGTGGTCTTTTTGAAAAATTCTTTTTTCCTCTGATTCCTTGGAGTCTTGGGTATCTAATAGGCATAGCCTCGCCCATTTCTGCATTAAAATTTTCTGCCATTTTGAAAAAACTGAAAAATCTTTAAAAGTTAATGGGCCATTCTTTGAGAAGTGAACCAAAATGTCACACACATTACCAGATGTCATCAAATAAAGAAATACTTTGAAAATTAATGAAAGGTATCAAATTTATTCCTTGCTATTCTCCATACCCCAAAACTGTAAAAATTCTAGATTTTTCAACTTCACAGAGTTTTTTGAAGTCAAATAGAGTTATGAAAAAACCTGTTTCGTGTGAAGTCACACACGTGACCAGTCGTTTGACCTCTGACCTTAAGTAGTTAAAGTTAATGTAACAAATAACATTTTTACTTGATAGACTTGGATAAGTAGTACTCTTATACAAGGTCCACAATCATGAACCTCCAATGCTTTTGTAATTGGAGGAGATTTTTTCTACTATTTGTTACATTTTTGGTCACACACGTGACTGAGAATGGCCCTAATGCATTCTACACCGTTTGTCCAATTGTCATGAAATTTGGCATAAAACATCGTCAAAAGACGTCGATTAAATGAATCTATCCCTGACATGTCACGGATTTTTCGTTCAGACGTAGCAGTCCGATGAATTTTGCTGGGCGGGCCACATAGTTACTCTTATGCCTGTATTATTAAATATCATGATCCAAACTTCATGAAACTTGAGGGTCATGATAAGAACTTGCTTTGCTGGAGCCATGCCAAATTTTGTGGAGTTACACCAAAAGGAGGCGCTATAAATGCCATATGGTGATATCTTAGGATCCGCGTGGGCTAATGACCTGAAATTTGACATGGTGATGTAGGAGACTACCGGAATGTATGTCCAAAAGATTGGTGGGCTTGGCTTAAAAATCAGCAAGAAAAATAAAAAAAATGTACAAATGTCTATATTTCCAAGTTGACTGGGAAAGTTTGGGATTGAGCAATTGATTATGATAGGTCCTTGCATTTGGAAGATATGTACCAAATTTTAGGTTTTTCAGACAGACGGGGGCTGAGTAATGAATTTTTTTCTCATTAAAAAACACCGTTTTTAAACACATATGTCTACTATTTGGCTGTTTGGCCACAGGGGGCGCTGTAAAAGCATTTATCACTACTACGACTACTACTGCTGCTACTACTGCTGCTGCTGCTACTACTACTACTACTACTACTACTACTACTGTGGCTGCTATTACTACTACTACTACTACCACTGCTATTACTACTAATTCTGCTGCTACTACTACTACTAATATTACAACTACTATTAATACTAATACTTAAGAAACATACACAAACAGGCACACATTCACTTACACACACAAACAGAATGACACACACACAAAACACTTACACTTACTCTCGTTAAAGCTTGCTGAGAGACAAGCATGTTTGTGTGATGGGCACTATCCTGAAACTACTACTCCCCCATCAAACCAACTTTGCTGTCTCACATGCACATGAAGACACTCATAAGCACTTGAGCATGCACCACACACATGGAAACATACACAAAGAGGCACACAATAACGCACACAGACAAACCTGCCCATCGTAACTATCTATAATCTGCACGGAAGACCACACTGCACCAAGCCACTCTCAAACCTAATGCGATGCTCTCAAATGGGCACTGGGCCCAGGAGACACAGCCAACTGTGTGGAAATAGCAATCGCACCATTTTCCCAGGCAACTGGGTAGACAAGAGAAGCAGGGCGGGGACACTGTTGTTGCGAGCCGAAGCGGACAGACGAACAGGCGTACTACAGTTGCTTACTGAGTAAAACTTTTTACGCTGACCCTGAGTGTATGACTTTGGAGAAAATTGCATCATGGGACCTTGCTTTCTGGGACTTTGCCGCATTCGCGTCGGCACGGGCGGGAATTTGCCACGTTCGATGACCAGCGCCGGGTACGGAACCCGCTCATCACCGCTTGCGGCTATATTTTTTTTTTGTTTTTTGTTTTTTTTTTTTTTTTTTGCCACGGGAACCGACAACATTCAGGTGGTGATGCAGAAAATCTGAGCAAGAATATTGTATGCTGCGCTGTACATTTTACACAGCATACCATTAAAATAATTACCACTTTGAAAAATGTTCTCATGCTTTGTTTTAACTCGCTGCCATGTCCTCTTGACAGTGCTGGTACTGCAACTATTAAAGCGTATTCAACTATTAAATAGTATTTTATGCCACAGGACTACTGTAAATTTGCAACGGTGCAACTGGTTAGGTTTAGTGGTGGGATACGATTTCTTTAAAATCATGCTGTATAAAAGAAACGCAATGGAAAAAATACTTTTAAACCAAAAACGAAGAAATTCGTAAAACGGAGTTTACTATTGGTATTTATCAGTCAGGTAATATTCAATCTATAATTTAATTTCACTTTGTTTCATTTGGTCGAGAAAATAAAGTGATTTCCACTAGTCCTTCATCAGAGGACTTACGCATTTACACGGTCAGCAATTTTCCGCCAGAATTCCTCTCTGGCCTTATTAACAGCAACAGTGTTGCTTTTTGCTGGTTTTATATTTGTACATTCCTCATAACTGTCTATAATCATGACCCACTCCTCCTAGGAGATTTTTTAAAAGATTTTATTAATCACCCAGCAACCACTTACATTACATCCAACAAACAAGTGCATACATCAGCCAACATGAATACATATACTAACATAAATCTCAATTACAGTTTCCCAAGTGTCTATCCGAGTAAGCGCATGCATAATCGTGCAGTCTTTCATGTGTTAAACCAATCAGTGTAAAACTTCATATGTGTCTCCCATTACGCCGCTGGAGGCGCCCCCTGGTGCCACGGGGGGAGATATCCCGCAATCTTCCTGATCCTGGATCAGGGATAGCTTCCTCGGAGAAACATTCCGCACGCGATCGGTCATTTTATGAAGGGAAATATGGTAAATTGACGCTTGGAACGCCCTTTAATTGAGAGCGCTTACGGTGTTAAAAGCACAAAGCCGAAGTTTACAAAGAAAGGTTATAACCACCCTTGTGATACCAGTTATCTCTGATTTCGAGTTTAGGGTTTGTTGAACTGGCTCACTCAAATAAAGCCTGTAAAGGTCTAAAAACTAATTCAATCTACCTGCTGTTCGCCGAACCGCAGCCGATATTTCAATCGGGAGAGACCTATAAAATGCGTGAAGATGATTATTTATTACAGATTACAGTGTACGGGTTAACTGATTAAGTGATGATGGATTGACAAAGACCTTGGCGTTTGGACTCAACGGGGAGATTTTGTAATTGAGGGGCATCTGCCCTGAGCTTCAGCAGGATAAATATACCCTGTGGAGCCCAGACACTGGTGGTGGAGGTGGCTGATGACTCTGCTGACTGACAGGCTGATGAAATTGATTGATGATGAAGATGATGAATCCGTGTAGACTGGGCGGTGATGGGGAGGTGGAGGTCATGCATAACAGCAGCCTGAATGTACTAAAGACAGAGAGACAATTGACTGCCCCAGACAATGACGGCAGGAATTATGAGTGAGTAGCGTGAGATTGAATGAGAAATAAAGCATGTGAAAGAGTCCTCCTGACTGAACTTTCGCTAGAGCTTTGTTGTCGTCCACTCCTGACTCACATCACCCATTTCCTGATGGGAATGTCAGTCAATACCGCCCTGATATCAGACTTCTGCTCATTAAAGTTTCTGATGTTCTTTTCAGGAAACTCACATGGTTTTGTTTTTTCTTTTTCCCAGTTCTCCCCCCTCCTACCCGTCCTACCCCTCCTAAGTGCAACCCGATGCCCGATCAGAAAACCCTGGCTTGGGAGGCTGTGAATGGGCTGGCTTACACCCACATATTTGCCTACGTGCAGCAGAAGCGGGCCCTCATTGTTCCGGTAGCGGGCTTCTACACGGTCTACCTGCAGATGACCTTCAGGATTCCCGACGGCTATGTCAGTGATCATGCGAGCTGTCGGCTGGGCGCCGTGGTGTTCGCCACTTGGGACGACGAGGAAACTCAGCTCATGAGACTCTGGGAGACCATGCCCTGTGGGGAGCCCAGTCGCAAGTCTGTCTTTGTTTCCGGCATTTTCCTCCTGAAGAAAAACACTGAGCTGAGGGTGAATGTCACCAACTTTACAAACATTACCCTAGTTGACAGATTCAGCGAAACAAATACATTTTTTGGCGCTAGCCTCTCATTTCAGGAAAACGCTTGATAAATGCCAAAAAATTGTGCGGTATTTACAGTTGAGAATCAATAATAATACTGCCTTTTATTATTATTATTATTATTATTATTATTGTGCCCTCGGACGACGAGTCAGGAATATTGTAGATCAGCAATTGTCATGCGCGTCTGCAGCATCCATAGATTTTTTGTGAGTGCTGCTCACGCCACAAATTTCAACGCACTCGTTTCGTATGTGGTGTGGACTTTGTGTGTGGTAAGGTCACAAAGCCTATTGATTTAGGGAGTGATTGCTTTAGGGGATCCAGGGATACATGTTGACCAGCGGGCCATCGACTGTCTAGTTATTGTTATTATTATTGCTGTTGTTGTTGTGTATCTTTAATGTGTGATTTGAGAATTTATGCTATTTTCCTGGGGAAAATGTGAACAGTAGAGCTTCTGAGATGAAGCTGGAGACAGCCTGACTGGCTAATCTGTATGTGGAAATCACAGAGTACAAGATGCAAGTTCACCACCAGAATTACAAGGCACACATAATAAACGTCAAAAAAACTCAAATTGCTGCTAAAATTTGATAAAGGAATGAACAGCATTGCCTTACAAATTCTTAGAATAGTGTGTTGTGATTATATTTCTTAAAGTAACATGGGGGAGATTAATAGTGGAACATTGACATTTTTTTTACATTCCAAATGCTGTCCTGGAAAACGGAAAAGGAGGTTCATTTGCACTGGTTGAATTGGGTATTGGCACAGCAATGCAGTTATATACCCTTGGCATATGAGTGTTTGGGTCTAAGTGTGATTTTTGGGCATTTCAATGGATTAGGGACCGGTTATATTCCTGAAATTCCCCTAAATGTTTGCTGGGGCAGGCACCAACCCTTGTGCACATGATTTTTAGGATGATTTATCCTGTTTTTAAATTTGGCAAAGTATTGTCATAATGACATGCCACATTGGAAGAAACCTTGTAAATGTGAAAGGTAATTTCAAATAACGAAACATTTTGATGAGCCGTTTGACTGCACCAAATTTGACTTGTCCGACCAGTCATGATTTTTCACTTTTTCTCTCTCCCTTAAGTGGAGAGCATCCTTTCACTACTAAAATAAGAGACCAGTTAAATATTTTTGGCAATATTTTCCAAAATTGTTGTGCAGAATTATTGTTTTGCTGTGAAAAATCTGTCATGATGCTCTGTGCTTTCTCCTCACCATGTGCTCTTTCACTATGACCCCACTTTGGGGTTTGGAGAAATTTTATTTGTGCAATGATTTTGTCTAGTTGCACGTGTTATTTTATTTGGTTTTGCTAATTTATTTAAGAATATAGTCAGTCCATGGGCAAAACTTATTTTCAATGAGCTGGAAGAAGACTATTGTGTTTTTTTTTACATTAAAATTGCACTTATTTGCTATATCAATTACAATGTAACTGTATATCATTTCTTTGCATGACAGTGCACCAAAATGAGTTGGTCTTCATTAAATGAAACTTTCACATGCCGTGTCTCCTTGTTGCCATCAATTTTGGAAGTTTCACGTGTTTTACAAATGAAATTTTGGATCTAAAAATGTAGATAAGGTTTTATTTGAATGGCTGCTTTGGCTGTGAAAGGAGCTAGGTTCTGCACATTGAGTTTGTCCTGATTTTTCACATATTTCGCTGGTCGGCTCACTGCCGCAAGTCCCTTAATATGCTGTTCTACAGGTGACCTTGCTGGGGCCAAATAAATCCACAGCTGTCATTGACTTGAGTTTCCATCCTGTCTGTCTGCACGACTACAACAAAAACTAGGGTTTGTATTTAGATTCCTGTTTAAGCCTTTACAGCCCGCTTGCCACTCCAGTGGCCCAAGCACGAAGCGCCCATAAGCCACTACAGTGGCCCAAAACAACACGCTTCATTTGGAGGCTCTGATTGGCCCCTATTTCAAAAGAATATTTTTCTTTGGACTTCCTGCCATTTTGCTTTGGCCACTGGCACCACCCCCAGTGATTTTGAAGTGGGCTAGAAAGGGTTAAATTACTTTCTAGCTGAAAATACGACGTATAACAATGAGGTTATATACTCTATTCTATTATTCAAGGTTTACCAATGGTAAGGAAATTATTCTCACCTGTTGCCCAAGCAGTGGCTAATAAGTAATCATTATCAGCTTTTTTGATTTTGATTCTCACTACAATATTGATGTACAAATCCAATTTTAAGAAGTTGATAAATCAAGGAAAATGATAATGAAATTGAAAAAGGGTGATTTGAAAGGTCCATTCATCCTCTACTGTGTTCAAAACACTACGACACATATTGCTTTAACTTATACATTTCAATTGTTGATTGAAAATGAATTAATGACTGTAGAGTTAAAAAAATTTGGCACGCGGGCAATTTAGGACTAATAATGATCTGAAAAAGTTGCAATATTGAAGTGGTTTGAAACGGGTGATGTCACACAGGTGAGCCAATTGTGTTCTAGTATGAAAGGAGACTCCAAAAAAGGCCTAGTCCCTTGAGAGCAAAGATGGATCGAGACTCACCAATTTGCCTATAGATGCATGTGCTGTTACGACCCGCACAAAACAAAAGCAAACCGCAACATAAAAGTGGGGGAAGCGACACAGGCTCTAGTTTCTCTAGGAGTTTTTAATTATTTCAAGTTTGGGAACACACAAAAAAAAGTAGCCTTTTTTTGTAAGTACAAAGCGGTTGGCCAAGACAAAAGCTGATGTTGCCACGTCAGCGAACCCTCTCCATCTTGGCTCTGGACAGGGCCTCTTATATAGGTCCTGGAGACATCAGGTGGTGAGGCGGCGCAGGTGCGTATCCGGAAACGAAAAGAAAGAATACAAATTCGCCACCAAAGGCAATTAGAAACAATATAACAATAGGCCAGAGGACCACCACTGGAGCAGAGAGACGTAACGTGCTCATAATCCATCACTTCGATAACTTTGTTCCTCAAAGACAGATTGGTTGGATTTGGGGAATTTCACCCACTGAAGTGTGTGATATAATTAACCCTTTAAGGCCTAATGCAAAAATCCCAGCAGATAGTAACCTGTATTTGGGCTGAAGCACAGCTTCTCAGCTTTCAGGAACGGTTGGAATTTTTTTCTATTGCGCAAAACTTACAGTAATTACGGCACTTTCAAAATTACACGCATATCTGTGTCGGCAACGACACGTTCTTGAAATGCGCACATGCTGTCCAGGTTTAAATGGGTTAAAAAACTGAAGGAATGTGGTTGAATCTCAGAGCGTCATGGGCAAGGCCAAAAACCACCTCTGAATATGCATGATCTGAAATCCCTGAGACATCACTCTCTTAAGGATCATCATGCTACTGTAATTGATATGACACAGGCTTGGAAATACTTCGCTAAACCTTTGTCAGTCAGCAGCACTCACCGCTGCATGCACAGATGTAATTTAATGCTTGATTTTGCAAAGCCAAAGCCATACATCCACTCCTTCCAAAAGTGCCCCCTACTTGAGAGATGGACAGTAGCAAAGTGCAAACACATTTTTGGTCTAGTCAATATTTCAAGTGGTTTTTGGATAAAACAGCCTCCATGTTCTTTGGACCAAAGACGACAAGAACAACACAAGCCGTTATTAGCATCATGCCCAAAACCCAGCTTCAGTCACATTATGGGGGTGTGTCAGTGCGCATAGCATGCATGACTTGCGCATTTGTGAGGGCCTTATTGCGGAGCAAGTGACCACCACGGCCCAGTTTCGAACCCTGATCGTACCAGCCGGCAGTGGTCCATAGCCTTTTCAAAGCAGCATGCAGTTGGCTTTGCGCTGCAAGGAAATAAATTGGGAGGGACTGCCAGATAGAGATTGATGAATTGTAGCAATGTTCATCACTCAAGTGCCTCCTGTTGGCAGCCGGGTGCTCATCAGTAAAATTCTAAGTTTGCCCATGTTCGGGAATCCTCTGCCCTCATTCTGATCTTGCAAAGTAGTCTTGAACTATGAGGGTAAATAGAAGCAGCAGTTGACAGGCGTGTGCTCCCGAGAAGAGCAGCGAACTGTCTCACTCTCACAAGATGGCAACATGGGATTGCATACGAGCATGCTTGTGTACATAGTTTGCTAATTGGGCATTCCAGATTCGGGTGGGATAGGAGATGCCAATTTAAAAAAAAAAAACTCACAAATGAAGCAAGTAACTGATTATCTTGTGAAAATGGATCATGGCGAAGCATGCTGACAGACCTCAGACGGCAAGCAAACGGTTGATTCTTATAGTCGACATGTTGAATGTGGGAGATATGGTCCTGAGCAACTTTGAAAAGGGCCAGATCATTTTGGCCAGATGAGTGGGTCAGAGCATCTCAAAAGTTGCAAAGCTTCTGGGATGCTCCTGGTGACTGTCTACTGGCAATGGTCCAAAGAGCAACAAACCATGAACCTACAAATCCCAATTCCAATGAAGTTGGGACGTTGTGTAAAACGTGAATAAAAACAGAATGCAATGATTTGCAAATCTCATAAACCCACATTTTATTCACAATAGGACATAGACTACATATCAGATGTTGAATGTGAGACATTTTACCATTTCATGAAAAATATTAGCTCATTTTGAAATTGATGGCAGCAACACATCTCAAGAAAGAGGGGACAGGGGAAACAAAAGGCTAGAAAAGTAAGTGGTACTTATAAAAAATAACTGGAGAAGCATTTGCTACTAATTAGGTTAATTGGCAACAGATCAGTAACATGACTGAATGTAAAGAGAGCATTTTGGAAAGGTACAGTCTCTCCGAAGTAAAGATGGGCAGAGGTTCACCAAAGTGAGAAAAACTGCATCTAAAAATTGGGGAACTATTTCAGAAAAATGTTCCTCGATTTCCTTGATGTAAAATTGTGAAGACTTTGAATATCCCACCATCTACAGTACATAATATCATCAAACGATTCAGAGAATCTGGAGAAATGTCTGCGCACAAGGAACAAGTCCAAAGGTCAATACCCGATGCTTGTGATCTTCAGGCCCTCGGGCGGCACTGCATAAAAAAACAGGCCTGATTCTGCACTGGAATTCACTGCATGGGCTCAGGAACACTTCCAGAAATCATTGTCTGTGAACACAGTCAGCCATGCAATCCACAAATGCAAGTTCAAACTGTATCATGCGAAGAAGAAGCCATGTGTGAACATGATCCAGAAATGCCGCCGTCTTCTCTGGGCCAAAGCTAATTTAAAATCAACTGAGGCAAAATGGAAAACTGTTCTTCGGTCAGATTAATCAAAATTTTAAATCTTTTTGGAAACCACGGACGCTGTGTCGTGCAGACTAAAGAGGAGCTGTACCATCCAGCTTGTTATCAGCGCTCAGTTCAAAAGCCTGCATCTCTGATGGGGTTGCATTAGTGCCTATGGTGTGGGCAGCTCACACATCCGGAAAGGCACTATCAATGCTGAAAAGTATATAGAGGTTTTACAACAACAGGTCGAGGGCTGACTGCAATAAACAGTTATGTCCAGATGTATGGAAGCCCATAGTGGACAAAATTCAAATGAAAATGTAATCCCACTATTGCATTATAATGTTCCACTTATGAATGAGTTATTTGAGGCAATATTAAATTGAAAATGCATTAATCCAATTATCACTTTCATTTTCACATACACATATGGGAAATCTATGACTATAGTCAAATGATAATGAAAAGCTGTTTGACATTTCATTTTCAAAGTCATGCTCCGCAATACAGTGGACAATATTCAAATGCAATAAGCAAAACAGCACCCCCAGCCTATTGCATTTACATTTACATGTCAACACGCTCTTTTAGGGTCAACATGAAAATGAAAATGCTGTTTTCTAATCACTTTATTTATTATTTATTTTTTATTTAGATTTATTTAAGCAGGGGGCCTGACTGAGACCATGTCTCCTTTTCAGCAGGGCCCTGCATTACAGACAATTAAAATTCAAGGACATTTGCACAAAAAAAACAAAAAAACAAAAAAACAATGCCATTATTAAAGGGAAAACATTAACTAAAACAACAACAATTCTCTTGACAAAATAATTTGATCAGAGTTTTAAAATGTCCAAAAGGAACCAGTTCTTTCAATTTCAGTTCAGCTTGCAACTGGTTCCAGGTATGTGGGACATTATAATAAAAAGCTGTCTTACCAAGCTCTGTTCTTACACGAGGAACATTGAGACACAAAAAGTCCTGTGACCGTGTCCCATGGCAACCCACTCGCTGCATAAGTAGACTAGCTAGATAAGGAGGGATTTTCATTAAAACACATTTATAAACAAATAAAAACCAGTGGTAGTCACGTCTAGCTTTCAATGACCCCCACCCTACTGACTTGTATAAAACACAATGGTGAGTGCGGAAATCAAGACCAGTGATAAATCGAATAGCGGAATGATAAACACAATCTAAAGGTTTTAAAACAGAAGTAGATGCATTTCTATAAATCACATCACCATAATCAAGCATGGGGAGTATGCACTTGGAAATAATAATGATATAATAATGATGACGACATTTGACATTTCATTTTCAAAGACTTATCCTGCAATACATGGGACAATATTCAAATGCAGTAAGGGAAACAGCGCCTCCCAGTCCATTGCATTTTCAAATACATGTCACCACGCTCTTTTTGGGACACAATGAAAGTTAAAATGCAATCTGTCAGCGTCTCATCAAGGCGGGTCTTCCGCTAGGACGTCAATCATTAGGGGCGCGAACGGAAACCATGTTCCTCATTTGCATACTTGTACGCACAGAGGCTTACTGATAATATCATGATGGCTAGACTGATATGCATTGAGTGCCATCGCGCATTAGGCTACGTTGCCGTTTGGATGTAGCCATCTCAGCAGCTAGTATGCTGTCTAACGTTAACTAAGGAAAATATTTGTAAATGATCATGACATTAAAGCGATATGATTTGATTTTTGCCCCAACTCTATTAACTGAGCTAGCTGTAATATGCATTAACTTATCCGAGGCTTCGCGGCAGTGTTGTTGTGCAACTGCAACCCAAGTGTGCTTGCAGATTTCAGAGACGTTAGCTAGCTTGCTAGTGAGTCTGAAAGCAATCGCTTAGGTACAGTTAGCTAGCTATGATGCCTACTGGAGAAGCTCTTACAGCCCTGATTTGTTGCTTTCAACGCCATCTCACACACACGACCTTTTTCACCATTGATCAGCAGCTTCTTTTACCTAAAGAACAAACTGACAGTTCACCCTGAGACATGCTATTTCATATCTAGTTAAAGCAGCATGATCCTTCCATTTGTGCTATAGCGTATTACATTACTCCAGATAAAACGCCATCCGTCTTCCCACCCTGCTGACGTTAGTTAGGGGAAATGTTTGTCATTATTTTTATACTTAATCGCTGTGATTCGGTTTTTGCTCTAGCTTCACAAGCTAGCTAGCTGACAGCGATTGCTCTTGTGCTTGCCGATTGTTCTTGAGCTAGCCAGGTAATGAGCTATCCATTCAAATCTCCCAGAAATCTGATAGTACTGTTGGGCAGGCGCGTCGCTAGAACAGGGAATTGGGGGGCACAGACACTTCCCTTTATGAAAAGAATTAGTCCTGGCTAGTTCTCAGTCATTTTCCTTTACTGACGCGTTTTCCAATTATCGTAACTGGCAACTGAAAACACGGTTTCTCTCCATATGCGATCTAACAACGATTAGATGATGGGCTAAATTCAGTACAGTTGCGGAACAAGAGCAGAGAATTGGGTTGCACAAAACATCCGTTTAAAACAGTCATTAGTCCTGACCTGTTCTCAGTCATTTTCATGATTAACAAAAGGTTCACTCCGAGAGCACTCCACACTTAACAGGTGCTGCTTGTTCTCCCCGATTAGGTAAGACGACAATCATTCATCTGGACGCGTATTTGCTCATTTAAATCAATGTTATTCAAAATTGCATGCCTGCGCGAATAGCTTGAGCCGCATGCTTTTTATAGCCTATTTAACCGCCGAGTGCCACGTTTTGTTTTATCATCCCACGCAAAACCGAGAGTGAAAGGCGATATTTCATTGGAACAAAGACCAGTTCAATCAACGCGAAGCATTGGCCTATTAGTACATAAATTATTTTTCTGTACTGAATTTAGCCCATGATTTCATTGCTGTTAGATCGCATATGGAGAGAAACCGTGTCTTCAGTTACCAGTTACAATAATTGGAAAACGCGCCAATAAAGGAAAATGATTTAGAACTTGCCAGGACTAATTCTTGTCATAAAGGGACGTGTCTGTGCCCCCCAATTCCCTGTTCTAGCGACGCGCCTGCTGCTGGGACGTACAAAAGTGCCGCCAGACATATCAAAGAAGTTCATATTACAGCAGGTTAAGTTAGCAAGTGAGTAACATCGTTTTCAGCCAGAGTCATCAAAACTTCTCCCGTTGCTACGTGGCTTGGGAATCGCGATTAAACCAGGAACAGCGGCAGCCTGACTGCTGGCCGTTTATCGGACCGTTCTGCATAATGCATACACTGTGCATGTTTCAGGAGAGGCCAGTGGCGAACTTGCAACTCGGCAAACACAAGAGCAATCGCTCTCGTTAGCTATTTGTGAAGCTAGGGCAAAAACCGAATCACAGCGATTAAGTATAAAAATGATGACAAACATTTCCCCTAACTAGCGTCAGCAGGGTGGGAAGACGGATGGCGTTTTGTCTGGAGTAATGTAATAAGCTATAGCACGCATGGAAGGATAATGCTGCTTTAACTAGCTATGAAATAACACGTTTCAGGCTGCACTGTCAGTTTGTTCGTTAGGTAAAAGAAGCTGATGATCAATGGTGAAAGAGGTTGTGTGTGCGAGATGGCGTTGAAAGTGACAAATCAGGGCTGTAAGAGCTTCTCCAGTAGGCATCATAGCTAGCTAACTGTACCTAAGCGATTGCTTTCAGACTCACTAGCAAGCTAGCTAACGTCTCTGAAATCTGCAAGCACACTTGGGTTGCAGTTGCACAACACGGCCGCGAAGCCTCGGATAAGTTAATGCATATTACAGCTAGCTCAGTTAATAGAGTTGGGGCAAAAAATCAAATCATATCGCTTTAATGTTATGATCATTTACAAATATTTTCCTTAGTTAACATTAGCTAGCATACTAGCTGCCGAGAAGGCTACATCCAAAGCGCAACGTAGCCTGATGCGCGATGGCACACAATTCATATCAGTCTAGCCATCATGACATTATCAGTAAGCCTCCGTGCGTACAAGCGCTACCCAGAAGCTGATTGGTTGGTATGCAAATGAGGAACATGGTTTCCGTTCGCGCCCCTAATGAGTGACGTCCTAGCGGAAAACCCGCCTTGATGAGACGCTGACAGATTGCATTTTAATTTTCAGTGTGTCCCAAAAAGAGCGTGGTGACATGTATTTGAAAATGCAATGGACTGGGAGGCGCTGTTGCCCTTACTGCATTTGAATATTGTCCCATGTATTGCAGGATAAGTCTGAAAATGAAATGTCAAATGTCGTCATCATTATTATATCATTATTATTTCCAAGTGATTAGAAAACAGCATTTTCATTTTCATGTTGACCCTAAAAGAGCCTGTTGACATGTAAATGTAAATGCAATAGGCTGGGGGTGCTGTTTTGCTTATTGCATTTGAATATTGTCCACTGTATTGCGGAGCATGACTTTGAAAATGAAATGTCAAACAGCTTTTCATTATCATTTGAATATAGTCATAGATTTCCCATATGTGTATGTGAAAATGAAAGTGATAATTGGATTAATGCATTTTCAATTTAATATTGTCTCAAATAACTCATTCATAAGAGGAAAATTATAATGCAATAGTGGGATTGCATTTTCATTTGAATATTGTCCACTATGGGCTTCCATACAGATGTTTTACATTGGACATAACTGTTTATTGCAGTCAGCCCTCAAGATGCTCCCATCCAGACAATGTCTCTTTCAGGGCAGGCCTTGCATATTGCAGCAAGACAATGCTAAACCACATACCGCATCCATCACTACAGCATGGTTTTGCAGTAGAATAGTCCAGCTGCTGAACTGGCCTACCTGCAGTCCAGACCATTCACTAATAGAAGACATTTGGCGCATCATAAAATGAAAAATCCAGCAAAGAAGACCCAGGACTGTTGAGCAGCTAGAATCCTTCATCAGACAAGAGTGGGCCAACATTGCTCCCCAAAAACTCCAGATATTGGTCTCCTTACTTCCCAGACGTTTACAGACTGTTGTTAAAAAAAGAGGTGATGCTACACAATGGTAAACATGGCCCTGTCCAAACTTTTTTTAGGTGTGTTGCTGCCATCAAATTGAAAATGAGCTATTTTTTTCATGAAATGGTAAAATTTCTCACTTTCAACATCTGATATGTTGTCTATGTTCTATTATGAATAAAATATGGGTCTATGAGATTTGCAAATCATTGTATTCTGTTTTTATGCACATAATACACAATGTCCCAACTCCATTGGCATTGGGGTTTGTACGACAGGGTGCATTAGGGGGACCTAGACAAAATCAGGCAGGTGATGTAAAAGATGCGGCTAATTTATGCATGCTGCAACCTAGACGTCAACTAATCCAGGGATGTCCCTGCATTTTTCAGCAAGACAACACCAAACCGCACTCTGCGCAGATTGTAAGTGTCTGGCTGCATAAGCAGGGAGTGCAGGTGCTAGACTAACCAACCTGCATTCCTAATCTGTCTCTGACTGAGAATGTATGGAGCATCATGAAGCAAAATATACAGTACATAAGGCAACAAAGGCCCCACACAATTGCACAGCAGAAGACCAGCATAGTGCAGGAGTGGGGTAAAATCTGGTTATGTTCCATTGAGCAGCTGCTCTGGATGTGTTTTTAGAAACAGGGACTCTGGTAGACATAATTTATTGTCTTCCTGTGTTTTCATGGAGTTCAATTGACCATATGTGCCTAGAGAGATAACGCTGGTGCGAATGCATCATTGCCGGTCTTTACAGAGTCATTCAACAAACAGAGCCTGAGCCGTAAGCGTCACTGCACCAGCGAAAACCAATGGAAGTAACTCATCCGCGAAGTATAATAGCTTTCAAAATAAAGCTTTTAATAGCAGACACGTTATTGTTTATTTCCCCTCCCAGATTAGCAGGAAGAAAAACCCCAGGAAATTGTGATGTGGCATAGTAAAAGAAAGACAGACAAGCCTCCAAAACATAAGAGAAGTATAGAACAAAGATGGACAGATAATATTCTTAAGTTGATACACAGTGGAAAATAAACAGCCACTCTGGGGGTAGGTGATTTGATGACAGGTTTACAGCGAGCAGAAAGACATACATATGGTCTGACACTATAGACTAATGGAAAGACTGCAGGGCCGGATCAAATGAGTTGTGGGGGGGGTTTCCTGGCGGGGGGTCCGGGCCCCTGGCGAGATCAAGGGACAGTGCCTGTGTGGGGGCTCAGGAGGCGAAGCCCCCGAAAAATCCAGCATTTTAGCTATTTCCGGGGCAAAAATCGAGCCATTTGCCAGGCATTCTACATCCAATTTCAACCAAATAGATCATGTTAAAATGTCTCTAATAACCAACAGGAATGCCTTTTTAACCAAGTACCCATTCAGCTTAACAGTAAATCTACACCAAGATCATATGTCTTCACCCATGCAACTGAGAAAATATCCTCAATGTAAAAGCCTCATCAAAAATCAACAACAAAATTTCAAACCTTGAGTTCAAAGAGAGTATGATTTTCATTAGATCATGCAAGAAAATGTGCACTGGTCTTTCAACACAGAAATATAGCAAAGGCTCATTGTGCCTTCGTTGTGGTTTTTCCTCGGCATGGTTCTTGCGGACTCGCAACTTGAATTTGAAAACGACTCATAGGCTATGTTATTTTTCCTGGTGAAAAAGCGTGTGGTCGGAAGTGGTGAAACGAAGGGAAGTAACTTTCAAGGCTGGCGTAGCACCAGTGATTTTTCCTGCGTAGGTGCCCCGTTGACTAAGCTGTGAGACTGCATCCACTATAGTATATGGATAACTTTTTTTTTTTCCGTGCGGCTGGGTAGTCCTGTGAGGATTTTTTTTTGTTGCTTATTTTGAAGGTATATGCTCAGGGCAGGGGGGGGTTTCGAACCCAGAAACCCCCCCAGATCCTGTTAGGTATCGTTCAGGAACCAGACGCGAGAACAGAGCAGTGCAGAAAAATGGGATTTTATTTGGAAAGGGGGCGAACCCCCGCAGAGCAGGAGGCAACGGTACAAAGTCCACAATCCAAAAATCAAAATCCAGGAGGGCGAAATCCAAATCGTAACCAGGGCACCAATCACAAAACTCAAAGTCGGGCAAAAAAGGGTTCAAAAACAGATACAGGCAAAGGTACAAAAGAGCAGATCCAAAAATCGTAGGTCGGGCGGTCCAGTCAGAAGATAAACACAGAGAGTACAAAGGCGAAATGAAAGCAGCACAGGTAAACTTGGGAAAACGTTCTGACGGGGAACTGCAGTGAGAAGACAGCTTAAATACATTCAAGGGAAGTCACATGCTATGATTAGGATCGGATGAAGGGGATCAGACTAATTACAAAGGAGGGAACATGAGGAGAACCTAATCACATGAAATTGGCAAAAAGCCAAAAGCGGACAGGGAACACGAGACAACCTATGACAAAACATACAGCTCCGGTTAGAGAGTTCTAATGTGCACAGATAATGAGAGGTAGGATAGAGTGGAGCAGGTGCGGAGGATCCGCTGAATTGCAGGAGAGACAAAGTGAAGGCAAGAGGCGGAGACTAGAACAGGGCGAGTGCTGAGAGCTAGTTAATCAATTAGTAAGTGCAGCTATACAATCCCTAGTGCTCGTTAGTAAGTTAGTATTATATACAATGTTAGTTTGGGTTAGTAACTTTAACAAAAACAACAAACTGTTAGTATTGGTTAGTAATATAGAAAAGAGAGGCGAAGGAAGCAAACGAGATTGGAAGGAATGTTTGAAACCCAGAAACCATGAAATCACCTAGGCATGTGACACGCAGGACTGGGGAGAAGCTGTAACTTAACAAGAGACCAGACAGGGGAGACAAAGTGCAATGCTGGGCATGAATAAAACATGGACCGGACTCTAACAGAAAAGTGGAAGGGGATGGCAAAAACGAAAACATGGCAAAATGCAAAAACTAAACAGAACATGGCAAAACCTAACAGAACTGATCATAAACATAACAGGGAATGGCAGAAACATAATAAGCATGGCAGAATCAGAACAGAAAGAGCAGAATCATAACAGATCCAGCACTGGACTGATTGTTATCAGGGTTTACGCTACTCCTTTGATTAATTCCCATGATAGACTTCTATTTTTCTTTTTCTTTTTTAAGACAGGAACAGACTGAGCACTCCTTTCTAGCAAGTGTAGCCACAATTCATAGCACGGTCATTCGCAATGAATGGAATACCTGGTCACAGTTGTTACCATAAATTTACATAAGCAACGCAGCTAAGGCAAGCATGTCACCAATCTTCATAAAAAGTGTTTCTGACTTTCCACAAGCCTGCTTGAAATGCCTCTTGAAGAACCTCCAGGCATACTCGGGCATGGTATTCGACATACGCAGGCAGATTTCTTGAGCAGTTTGCACTCCTCTGTGAGGTTTCAGCTGAACCCAGAATCATGCGTTCAACCTACTAGGTATGTCAGAGTGTTAGTGGTTGCACAATAAAATTCCTGGTCGATGAGATCACTGTTATGTTTTCGTCTCTGAACACCGTCAATGCAAGCATGAAATGTATCTGCTTGCAAAAACTGATAACTGAGGGTGAGGCAACTCTCCTTGCCAGGGAAGAATAAAGGTTTAGCTGTGATATAAATTCTATTGCAGGAACGGAGGCTGCCTTCCAAATATAAGCACAACCTCAATTCCACAAGAATTGAGAAAGTAGGTAAAATGCAAATGAAAATAAAATTGAGCGATTTATGAATGATCTTCTTCCGACATTTTGTTCAAAACAGCATGAACAAAAAATATTTGAAGTTTCACCTAATCAGCAGAATTGATTTTTGTTAATATTCGTAAATTCCAAATTTTATCCCACACAAAACAACTGAGACAGAGGTAAGGAAAGACAGGAGAAGTTATGGAACCCACTTTAAAAAACCCATTTAATGAATACCAGACCACACCTAAAATAGTACTCAATGATATTTATTTAATCGAATAAGCATGGGAATTGTACTGATGAAGGACGGAATAGAGTCGAGTAGGAGACCAGTGCAGTATAACGGGAAGCCCCAGGTGACGAGACTCAGGGTGGGGGTCGCGTCTCTTCTCAGAGTCATAAAGGCTCTTCAAGTCCCCTGGGGTTCCTATAGAGTGATAGGGTAAGAAGAGAATAGAAGGGAATGGGGGGAGGGACGTCGAACGAGACAGACAAGGATTGTTGAATGAAGGTGGTATAAATAGGTTGGTTGGTTAGGACGTGGATAGGTGACGTATTTAGGCGTGGTCTGGTTCACTAATCTAAGTTTAGAACTTCCATTTGGAACAATCCACAGGTAAACAGGTGAATAGGAAACAGGTGAGTCAAATATAATTGGGTATGAAGTGACCAATCACGACAGTAACAGCCTTTTACTGACAAGATAGCTTGAGGTTTGACAATTTGCCAAAACCTTAGTGAGCAATTGGTCTAACAGTTTAAGAACAATGTTTTTCAACCAGCAATTGCGCAGAATTTAGGGATTTCACCACCGACAGTCCACAATACAGTGAAAAAATTCTGAGAATCCGGAGAAACTGGAGCAATCTCAGTGCACAAAAGACAAGGCTGAGTACCGATATTGAATGTGTGTGACCTTTAAACCCCCTGGCAATACAGCATTAAGAGACGACATGCTTCTGTAATGGATGTGACTTCATGCACTCTTAAATACTACTGAGGACCTTTGTCAGTGAACGCAGTTTGTGGTCACATCATCAAATGCAAGTCAAGATTCTTCTATACAAACAGGAAACCATACATGAACACCATCCGGAAGCACTGCCAACTTCTCTTGGCTCGATGTCGTCTGAAATCGACCGCTGGAAAGCAAAGTTGTGATCTGACAAGTCCAAAATAGAAGAACCATCCTAACTGTTATGAGAGACATGTTGAAAAGCCAGCATCTGTCACGGTCTAGGGCTGAATTAGAGCTCTCCGCATGGGCAACTTGCACATCTGTGGGGGCGAATTAACACAGAGGAGTACATGCGCAGTTTGAAACAACATATGTGCCTTCCAGACATCATCTTTTTCAGGAACGCCCCTCCTTGTTCTGGCAGGATAATGCCAATAAACATTATCACACTCAGCACATGTCATAACAGCCTGGCCGTAGTCATAGAGTATTGGTACTGCCTGCAGTCCAGACCTGTCTCCAGTTAAAAATGTGTGGCCGATTGTGAGGCGCAAAATACGACAAGACCCCAAACTGTTGACAAAATAAAGTCCTACATCAGGCAAGAACAAGGACAAATCCTGCTTTCAAAACTCTGACAATGCTTTTTCTTGGTTCTAAAATGACAACTGAGTTTATTGAAAGGAGAAGTGATGTAGCACAGTGGTGTATACACACCTGTCCCAACTTCATTGAAGCAGGAAGCCTATTCTGTAAAAAAAAAAAAGCAATAAAGTTGATGAGTTAAAATATTTCCAATTTTGTTTTTTTACATTCCCCAATGGAATACAGGTTAAAAGGGAATCTCAAGTAGCTGAGAAAGCGAAAAAAAAAAAGGAGCTCCCTCCAGACAATGAACTTCTCAAGGTGCACAACAAAAAAAAAAAAGACTTACTAGAAAAGGAGGTGTCAGCACCTTTTTAGGTTGTTTTATTTAGACAAGGCACAACGGACGCGTTTCAACTCGTGGTCTTATTCAGCAAAGCTGACACCTCCTTTTCTAGTAAATCTCGAGTAGCTGAACACAAAAGCAGCCCTGCCTGCCCAAACAGCACAGCTAAACAGGGCCGACGCAGTCCTCACGTGGCACTACATCTGTGGAAGGCAGTCGTCACACGAAGCCAGTTTACCTATTACGAAGACTAAGGAGTGACATAGCTTACTGTGAAATTTGTGTGATATTATCACAGAAAATATCATGTCATAGACACATTTTTGCATCAGAGTTATCAAGTGAAACATTTATGATTAAGAGCAAATAAATATGCAAAAATTGTAAAATACAGGTTTTGGACTCGAATGCAGGTCGGTGGTGCAGTGGTGAGTGAAGATACCACTTAATCTTAATCATGAGCAATGTCCCTCAATGTTCCACATGCCAGCCACACTCAAGTGTAGCGTAGCAAAGCTGCCTAGCATTTCTCAGTGCGCTATCTGGGAATATTCAGACAGACAGATGGAGGCTGATAGACACACTGAAAGATATGGGGATGGGGAGGGAGTACAATCCTCCAAAAACATATAAAAACAAAATGGATGACAAATTACAGACCAAAACACAGGTGGAGTTAAAGTGACATTCTGGGGAAATTGAGATTTTTTTTACACACATTTTTTAAAATTCCACTGTGTATTTAGAGGAAAATAATGGACAAGTGATCCTCATGCAATACTGGGCTAAACGTGTAATTAACCATAATCTTTTTATGATGTATTTCACTGAGTTTACTTGGAGTATACTTAAAAGCATACTTTCATGAACAAAAAATTTTGAATTAAATAAACTTGTGGTACACTCAGTTTACCACTCTTACAATTAAAGTATACTTAAAGTATACTCATAAACTTAAAGTGGACCAAATTAGTCCCAAGATATTGAAGTAGTACACTTACAAGTTTACTACCAGTATACTTGAAAGATACTTGAAGTTTACTTTTGAAATGAACTTGAATTATACAAAAGGTACTTCTTTTTTGTAAGGGAACACAGGGGTATGAATCACTAAATTACAACCCCAATTCCGAAATAGTTGGGACAAAGTGTGAATTGTGAATAAAATCAAAATGCAATGACTTTCAGATCACATGAGCCAATATGTTATTTACAATAGAACAGAGAACAAATGTTGAGACTGAGATATTTTACATTTTTATCCGCAAAATGAGCTTATTTCAAATTTTCTGGCTGCAACAGGTCTCAGAAAAGTTGGGACACAGGCAAAACAGGGCTGAAAAAGCAATTAATATATAAGAGAATCAGCTGAAAGAACATTTAGCAAGTAATTAAGTTAATGGCATCAGGTGTGTAACATGATTGGCTATAAAAGGGATGTCTTAGAGAGGCTGAGTCTATCAGAAGTAAAGATGGCCAGAGGCTCTCCAACCTGTGAAGGCTTGCGTAAAAAAATTGTGGAATACTTTGAAAACAATGTTCCTCAACGTCAAATTGCAAAGGCTTTGAAGATGTCATCATCGACAGGGCATAACATCATCAAAAGATTCAGAGAAACTGGAAAAATCTCTGTGCGTAAGGGACAAGGCCAAAGACCTTTATTGGATGCCCGTGATCTTCGAGCCCTCAGATGCCACTGCTTCACTCACCAGCATGATTCTGTCATTGACATCACTAAATGGACCCAGGAATGCTTCAAGAAACCACTGTCTGTAAACACAGTCCGCCGTGCCATCCACAGATGCCACCTAAAATTCTATCATACAAAAAGGAAGCCATTGTTGAGCATGATCCAGAAGCGCCGTCGTGTTCTGTGGGCCAAGGCTCATTTAAAATGGATTGTAGCAAAGTGGCAAAGTGTCCTGTGGTCAGACGAGACCAAATGTGACATTCTTGTTGGAAATCATGGGCGTCGTGTCCTCCGGGCTAAAGAGGAGAAAGACCACCCCTCCTGTTATCAGCATTCAGTTCAAAAGCCAGCATCTCTGATGGTATGGGGATGCATTAGTGCATATGGTGTGGGACACTTGCATGTTTTAAAAAGAACCATGAATGCTGAAAGGTATATAAAGGTTCTAGAGCAACATATGCTCTCCTCCAGACAACATCTATTCTGGGGAAGACCTTGTGTATTTCAACAGGACAATGCAAAACCAGATACTGCAGCTATTACAACAGCATGGCTTCGTAGTAGAACAGTCCGTGTGCTGAACTGGCCTTCCTGCAGTCCTGATCTTTCACCGATTGAGAACATTTGGCGCATAATTAAAAGAAAAGTTTGTTAAAGGAGACTCAAAACTCTCCAGCAGATGGAAGCCTGTATTAAACAAGAGTGGGATCAAATTCCAATGGCTAAACTCAAGATACTTGTTTCCTCAATGCCCAGACGCCTCCACTCTGTGTTAAAAAGAAGAGGGGATGCTACACCATGGTAAACAGGCCCCTGTCTCAACTTTTTTGAGACCTGTAGCAGCCATTAAATTTGAAATGAGCTCATTTTGCGGATAAAATTGTAAAATTTCTCAGTTTCAACATTTGCTATGTTATCTTTGTTCTATTGTGAGTAAAATACTGGCCGGTGTGATATGAAAGTCATTGCATTTTGATTTTATTCACAATTTACACTTTGTCTCAACTATTTCGGAATTGGGGTTGTATATGATTGTTTATGTAAAACTGTTATGTAGTGGCATTGTCATCCATTTAGCAAATGACATCAGGTTCGTATGTGATACCATGATGCAGGCAGCTTATAGCGTAGTCTTTGGAAATGTTAATTAATAGTTATTATACGTCAGTAGGAATGCGCCCATAAATTTGAGACAAACATGGCTGTAATTTTGCTAAATTGAGATCGTCCGCCTGGGCCCTCATCGGCCGCGGGCTCCAATGCAGCGGCTTTATATGCATTTACGATAGATCCGCCACTGGCAAAGACAGTCTGCTTGGTCAAAGTGGCACTGTGGTGATTTGAAGAACGTGTTTTTTTTTTTTTTTTTTTTGACTCAGGGTGCTCTCATGTTAACGATTCATAGCAAATGTTACAACCCCTCTAGCTTAATATTTAGATGGACGAATATCACTGTGGCAAACTGCTGCACAGAGTAGCATTGTTATGATTCCACCTCGTGTGCTCGTTTGTGCTTGTGCGTTTTTCCCCCCGTGTCTCCTGATTTGTTTTTCAGCTCCATTCCCGCGGTCTGACCATTCATTCCCTCTTGCCCTGACTCCTGTGATGTCGTGTGGCAGCCTTCAGTGTGCCTGAGTCTCGTTGTCCAATCACATTTCCTCTGTCGGTTTCGGCTGCGGTATTTCATTAATTGCTTCCACCTGTGCTTAATTCTGGGTCTCGCAAACTCTGAGTGAATGCGTTCTCTGATAGGGCCATTACTAACCCGTACTAACCTGCACTTAAGGGTGTTTGTAAATATCTCGCATGTAATACTAACATTTATTAACCCATTAGCGAGTGAGTGTTTCTAGCTTTTGTAAATTCCTTCCTAAGCTTTCCCTATTTAACTGCGTTTAAAGCTATGCTTTCCTTTGCTGGTCTCGTGGTGCTTTTTTACTCGTCACGTTCAGATTATCTCAATCTAAACTGTCTAGCTTGCGTGATTGTCTCAATTCATTAACCCGGTTCTCGTGTAATTGTTTTAATCTCATGTGTTTCTGTTTTCACCTGAGATTGCCTTCCATATCCCCGCCTTCTCCCATGTGTATTTCAGCAGGGAAGATTGAGGAGACATCAGACGGGATTTTGGGTGATTCTCTGAATTCGGTGCACTTTGTGTCCCACAGGTTTGCCTCAAAGATTTTAATATAAAGTAAACCACAAAATGCATTTTAAAACAAGAAATGGAAAGATCCATGTGTCTTTGCATTATAACACACAAACATATTTTAAAAATTATGTTTGGAAAAGTTTTATGGGTTGCTGAGGAGTTGAGGTCAGCCAAATGAGCATGTCCCCACTGATCAAAGTTACTTTTTCATTGAATATAAAACAAATAAAAATAGCCAGATTCTGCAAGTTTTTTCTGCTAATATAATCATTTGCCTGTCTACTTTAACCCAAATAAAAGAAATATGAGAAAAATACATTAATTATTTATAAAATAGCACTATTTAATCATGTCCCCCAGTTTTGTTCAACCCTGTAACAGCAGACCAATCCCCCCCCCCCCCCTTTTTAAAAATAATGGTTCAGTCCAACTTCCTCAACACCCAGGAAGTGACATCACTCAAGTCTTTTCCCGCTCACACTGTAAAGAGAGGTAAGTGTTCGCATACTTTCTTACCTATATTTCATTGTTTTTATCGTCAGATTGACATTATCAAGCTCAACCCTTCAACACTGTTACATGCATAAATGATATTTATTATTATTTGGGAAAAAGCAAACAATTGTCTTGGAAAAATATATTAATTTCTTGTTTTCCTCATGCCATATGCTGCTCCATACCCTAGCTAGTGTGGACTTATGGCTACTTTTAGCTAAAATCTTCAACCCCGTAACAAAAAACACTGTTACGGGGTTGAATCATTGTTACGGGGTTGAAGGTTGGACTGTTCTTAAGCCAGCCAGCCCCTTTTCTCTAAATGTTATCTCATGTTCATTATTTTCAGAAAGAGATCTGGGACAGACTGTCTGACTAAAGGATGAAAGAACCATAAATAGCAAAATCAGATAAGAATAGAGACCATCCACATTCACATTCATTCATCAAACTTATTAGTTCAGAGTTTAGTGAACACTTAATTCCCAGATTTTAGAGCAGACAGCAATGTACATTTTTTTTACTGCTGATACTGCAGATGACATTCATTCTATTAAAGTCTGTGAAGAACATATGAAAGTATTTTAATGTTAACGTTTATTGTTAAGAGTGTAACTGTGTTGTGATGTCAATTGTTACATTGTTAAACTGATTCCAGTGAGATAGATTTTGTGAACTGCATTCAGCCTAGTATGCTGTCGTTCTTCATTTTTTCTTTTCAGAGGACAGATCCGTTCAATCAAAATGTGATGTTATTTTTAAACAATGTTAAATATTACATATCTAATGATTTGTTTCTTTCCTCTTGTTTGTTTTAATGAATGAATTAATTATATATTAATAATAATTTGTATACTTGAATTAATATACTTGTAATATACAACCCCAATTTCGAAATAGTTGGGACAAAGTGTAAATTGCGAATAAAATCAAAACGCAATGACTTTCAAATCACACCAGCCAGTATTTTATTCACAATAGGACAGAGATAACATAGCAAATGTTTCTTGAGTTTCTTGAGTTTAGGCATTGGAATTTGATCTCACTCTTGTTTAATACAGGCTTCCAGCTGCTGGAGAGTTTTGGGTCTCCTTTGACAGACTTTTCCTTTAATTATGCCCCAAATTTTCTCAATCGGTGAAAGATCAGGACTGCAGGCAGGCCAGTTCAGCACACGGACTCTTCTTCTACAAAGCTATGCTGTTGTAATAGCTGCAGTATGTGGTTCTGCATTGTCCTGTTGAAATACACAAGGCCTTCCCTGGAATAGATGTCGTCTGGCGGGGAGCATATGTTGCTCTAAAACCTTTATATACCTTTCAGCATTCATGGTGCTTTTAAAAACATGCAAGTGTCCCACACCATATGCACTAATGCATCCCCATACCATCAGAGATGCTGGCTTTTGAACTGAACGCTGATAGCAGGAGGGGTGGTCTTTCTCCTCTTTAGCCCGGAGGACACAATGCCCATGATTTCCAACAAGAATGTCAAATTAGGACTCGTCTGACCACAGGACACTGCCACTTTACTACAGTCCATTTTAAATGAGCCTTGGCCCACAGAACACGGCGGTGCTTCTGGACCATGCTCAACAATGGCTTCCTTTTTGCATGATAGAGATTTAGGTAGCATCTGTGGATGGCACGGTGGACTGTGTTAACAAACAGTGGTTTCTCAAAGTATTCCTGGGCCGATTTAGTAATGTCAATGACAGAATCATGCCAGTGAGTGATGCAGTGGCATCTGAGGGCCTGAAGATCACAAGCATCCAGTAAAGGTCTTCGGCTTTATCCCTTACACAGAGAGATTTTTCCAGATTCTCTGAATCTTTTGATGATGTTATGCACTGTCGATGATGAGACCTTCAAAGCCTTTGTAATTTGACGCCGAGGATGATTGTTTTTAAAGTATTCCACAATTTTTTTTCGCAAGCCTTCACAGGTTGGAGAGCCTCTGGCCATCTTTATTTCTGAGAGACCCAGCCTCTCTAAGACATCCCTTTCATAGCCAATCATGTTACACACCTGATGCCAGTTAACTTAATTACTTGCTATATGTTCTTTCAGCTGATTCTCTTACATATTAATTGCTTTTTCAGTCCATTTTTTGCTTGTGTCCCAACTTTTTTGAGACCTGTTACAGCCAGAAAATTTGAAATAAACTCATTTTATGGATAAAAATTTAAAATGTCTCATTTTCACCATTTGAAATGTTATCCATGTTCTATTGTAAATAACATATTGGCTCATGTGATCTGAAAGTCATTGCATTTTGATTTTATTCACAATCTACACTTCATCCCAACTATTTTGGAATTGGGGTTGTACAAGTAATTAATATACATAATGAATATATTTGAACACAGGATTTATCGCAATCGATTTACACAGCACTGTGTAAATCAATTGCGTTAAATCCTGTTTTCAGGTATATTAACCAAATAAGAACCTCAGTTGGTATGTTGGTTGATGGGTTAATTGTGAAAATGAAATAATTTGACAAGGGTGAAGTTCTGTTCATGTCTCATTAAACTATTGAGCAGCAGAATATTGATCGATTGGCCGCAGAAACAACAGATGCCGCAAGTATTTTTAAAGAAGGGCATTTATCTTTACACAAATACATTATAAAATAAATATGAACAGATCAGATGCTGTGAATAAATAGTACATTTCGTGCATTTTTGTAATTTGTTTTGATTTTTGAACTTATTTGTGCATTAAAATCTTGTCAAAGTTACTAAGTCAATTTCAATTTGATTAAATGTTGTGTCATTCATTCAACCCTGTTGCCGTGTGTTCAACCCTGTTACTGGATACATTTTCATACATTTTTTGATAATAATAACAAATATTAGATAAATGTTATTGAACTGTATGCAAAGTTTAGAGGACAAGTAGAAAATATACGAAAGCCTAATCTAATGTTTATGTTGAAGTATATTTTCATGATTTATGAAGACCGCTTGTACATTAAGTTGCCATATCCTACTTGACAGTCAAATTATTATTATTTAGAATCAAATAAAATATACTTACAATAGGTTATTTTACACAAGGGACAGGTGATTACTGAGGCACTGGAAGAATTAGTTTGAATATGTTTTAGAATTATACTCATACAGGAATCAAATTGTCCCGTTACGGGGTTGAATTTGAAACAACCTAAGTGACAAAGAAATTCCTAATAATGTTTGGGATTTCATGCCTAAGGTGGGGAAACGTATTTTCTCAGACCTTCAAATAGTCCTTCATCAGATGCAATGTTCAGAAACACAATTTTTTGCGGTATATTTTTCAGTAACCAGAGAACCCAATGTGCACCGAATTCAGAGAATCACCCTTTTGTTTGCTTCCTGAGGTTTCCCCAGCCTCGTGTGCCCTCGTCTTGTCTGCCCCTTGTCTAAGTCTCCCAGTGTTCCCGTCAGTTCAGTTTAGATCCAGTGCTTGTTTCCTTAGTCTAGCCACTCCTTGAGTGAGTACTTCTGTTCCCCCCTGCCTTGGGCAGTGTACCTTAGTTTCTCCTGTTGTTCAGTGCATGTGCACGGTGTTTTGTTTCTGGCCTGTGTGCCTATTTCCTCAGTGTTTTGTGTTGTAATAAACACTTCTGGATCCTGCGCCTGGTGTCCACCTGACCTCATCCCTAACAAGCATACGATAATATGTTGGTTTGGTTGAGGGATATTTACTGTACTCTGACCGGCCATATCATGGAGTCTGGCCAGTTATAATCAGAGCCAATGGTACATTGACCTAGTAATAACTGCAGTCAGGTCAGGGATAATAGGTTGGATATGTCCTAGAAGATCATGTATTATGATGAAACTTTAGTTATCTTGGATCAAACAGGGGCTTGAGTTGAGGAATATGCAGCTATAAGACAGAGTTATGATCTGTTTGGAGACCATAACACGGAAAACACACAAATACATTTAGATAGAAAACATTAGTCCTCATCGCATAACTTGTTTTTTTTTATTTTGTGGAGGGATTTTTCAGCCAAAGTGAAACAACAAAGATATGACGCAATGCCCATCCTATTACTTCAACAGAAGTGGGACCTAAGTCTGGCACCAACGCAAAATTTGAATGTTGTCACTATGAGGTAATGACCATTCCTCCTTTTTGTAGTTTCATTGTTCTTTGGTTAACGTCCTTACTCAAACAGGTAATCGGGGTGTGGTTCATTGTTGGACACAGGCTTGTTCATGATGGCGCACTGTCTCGTGCCTCTTTGCGTCTCAACTGCACACTGATGAACATTCTCATGAGCCAGCTAAGTCATCTCATCTTTCATTTCACCACAACTGCAGCATTGTAGCCATTGTTATATCTCTCTGTGTGAGCGTCTGTTTTTTCATTACCCTCTTGACAATTCTCTTGCCGATGGGGTATTGTCATCCCCTCTGCTGTTTGTCTGTCTGTCTTCCCGTGGGTTGTTACTGCTCTACCTGGTGAACTGTTGTAGGGACAGCCCTCAGATTTGAACAGGTTATGCACATTGGGTGTCTCCAAAAGCCCATTTGAAATCAAGCACATTGCTCTGATTTTGACCAAGTTTTGACTAGCTCAAAGGTCACGGTGGATGATGTTACCGCTTTAGGGCTTGTCGCGGGGGTAGACAGCACCAATCTCAATCTAGCTTCCAAACGAATGCGAAATTGGGCCTGCAACTTTCCCTGACTTAGCCATGGTGCTCTGATCTTCATTAGCTGCCTGTGCAACACATTCTCATCCCAATGCTTCAGATAGTGATACTTGCAGCCAAAGTGTCAATATAGGCTACTACGAAAATAGCGGCTTTTGCCGTCCTCATTTGACGTCATTGTTAAAACTAAAGCAAACCCCTAACCTTAACATGAACCCTAACCTGAACCCTGAACATCAAATAAGGATGCCAAAAAGGGCTTATTTTCATCGTATATAAGCGTCACTACTAGGGCTGGGACTTTAACGCATTAATTTCGATTAATTAATTACAGAAAAAATAACGCGTTAAAAAAAAATAGGACAATGCAAAACCACATACTGCAGCTATTACAACAGCATGGCTTCGTAGTAGAAGAGTCTGTGTGCTGAACTGGCCTGCCTGCAGTCCTGATCTTTCACCGATTGAGAACATTTGGCGCATAATTAAACGAAAAGTCCGTCAAAGGAGACCCAAAACTCTCCAGCAGCTGGAAGCCTGTATTAAACAAGAGTAGGATCAAATTCCAATGGCTAAACTCAAGAAGCTTGTCTCCTCAATGCCCAGACGCCTCCACTCTGTGTTAAAAAGAAGAGGGGATTTTACACCATGCTAAACAGGTCCCTGTCCCAACTTTTATGAGACTTGTAGCAGCCATCAAATTTGAAATGAGCTCATTTTGTGGATAGAATTGTAAAATTTCTAAGTTTCAACATTTGCTACGTTATCTCTGTTCTATTGTGAATAAAATACTGGCTGGTGTGATTTGAAAGTCATTACGTTTTGATTTGATTCACAATTTACACTTTGTCCCAACTATTTCGGAATTGGGGTTGTAGATGAAAAATAAACTTTTTTGTTGTTTAAGTTCACGTATATGTCTATTCATTGATTCAGTCATCAACCAGAATTTATTTGAATTGAAAACCTTTGCTTAATGTGTCAAATATTGCTATTTGATAAAATGCGATTAATCAAGATTAATTAATTACAAAGCCTCTAATTAATTAGATAAATTTTTTTAATCGCGTCCCACCACTAGTCACTACATGATGAGTCAGGATGAGAATGAATTATACAGGCAGCTAATACAGGGAGATCAGAAGCACTTTAGCTACGTCAGGGAAAGTTGCAGATCAGACCAGCGGCACAAACGGAGCCTTTCTAAATTCTGGGCACAAGAGCTGGAAAGGAAGGGATTGTCTGCAATAAAACCACAAAAATTATCTGATCAGCACCTAATTAAGAACTGGTCTGGCCTCAACAGGAAAAAGGAAGGGATGGGCTGCTATAAAACTACAAAAATTAACCACACAAATCTTTGAGAGCCAAGTGAAGCACAGTTCACATGGAAAAGCTTGAACACAGAACAAAACCCTCTAAAATGATTGAACATAAGCAAAATGGTCTGTGAAAAGAAGACTTTTTTATCCTCTTGGTCTTTCTCCAAAAATATCCATAAAAATCGTACCTCTTCATTGCTATGTGCTCTATTCGTGCCACGCAAATGCAACTGGATGACAGGAAGCCATCACCCATTCTGTTAGCTCCAATTAACGTAAGGTCTCCGAAATAATCTCTGACTAAATGTAACAAGCTAGCAAGCTAAAGGAAGCTGTGCTTGACCCAAGATAGCTGGCCAGCACCAAACGACTTTTGACACGATTTCACTGTCACAGACAAGTTTCCAATATTGGAATAAAATCTCGAGTGTTTTGCTCATTTCGACTGTTTGGTGTAAGGTGGTCATAAAACTCATTCAGAATCAGTCATTTTTTCATCTTAACGTTCTAATAAGGTCAGATGTGTTGGATGTGCTTAGTGCCATCAAAGACGCATGCGTGAGGTATCTTACTCGTGGCTGCCCTGGGTGAGGTCAGTCAGCGACATTGCCTGTTCTCCATTCTCAGACAGAAAGCAGACTGATTGTTGAACGATGACAGTGCAGACGACACACCACCTCCCCGTAGCTGAGAACTGCCTGTAACATGCTAATGGCGCTTTCTCTCTCATGGGTCGCACGCCGTACCATTTTCTTGATGCCATACATTTTACATTTCTTTTTGTTGGCTTTATATTGGCTATTGACCACACCCAAAAAACATGTCAAGTGTCCCTGTACGCATCATAAACAACTCAATGTTTGTTTATTACAGAAGTGCTCAGTGGGTCTGGATTACAACACCACATGCTTTTCTTTATTTCACTCATATCTCACTTTCAAAACAGTAAAAACCTGAAACTCATAAGCCAAATCCCTAAACCAAGTTTGTAAAACTGCAAGCACAATGTCTGCTTTACACGCAATTCTGAATCAGACTTTGTGCAAAATACTGCACACAGTTCTTTACATTGTGCACAAAATTCAAATTTAAAATCTCTTGTGTTCTCTTGGAAAAGAAAGGCCAATCACAATGCTAATCTTTTACAGATGTAAACACTACCTAATTGTTCACTTAGAAATCAGCACTTCACCATGATGAAAAGGCCATGGATGAGCTCTCCTGTTTTAGAAGACAATGGGCCAGAGTGGGAGGTCAAGGAGTGAGAGGAAGAGGAAAGGAAAGACAAAGGGGAAGAAGGGGAAGAGGAAGCGGAAGAGAAAGAAGGAGGGGAGGAAGTGGAGTAAGGGGAATAGGAAGGGGGAAGAGGAAAAGCAAAGGAAAGCAGAAGAGGAAGAAGAGGAATGGGAAGCAGAAGATGAAGGGAAGGAGGAAAAGGAAGGGGGAGAAGAAGAAGGAGGAGACTAAGCGGAGGGAGAAGAGAAAGGGTAAGGGAAGAGGAATGGGAAGGGGGAGAGGAGGAGGAAGAGGAAGGGTAAGGGAAGAGGAATGGGAAGGAGGAAAGAAAGAGGAAGAGGAAGGGAAGAAGAATGGGAAGGGGAAGAAGAAGGGTAAAGGAAGAGGAATGGGAAGGGGGAGAGGAAGAGGAAGGGTAAGGGAAGAGGAATGGGAAGGGGGAGAGGAGGAGGAAGAGGAAGGGTAAGGGAAGAGGAATGGGAAGAGGGAGAGGAGGAGGAAGAAGAAGGGTAAGGGAAGAGGAATGGGAAGGACAGTTATCTCAGACGTTATCAAGTCCACACTGGTTGACCATGTGCTAAACTAGGGTTTCTCAACGGGGGCGTTTGGACAACTTCGGGGGCGCTGGGAACGTGAGGGCTGAAAGGGGTGCGTCAACAATCACCACAACTTAGCTTGTGCAGTGTTCATTATTCGAATTTAACTTTTAAAAAAAATCATGTTTTTAAACGTTTCAAGTGCAAATAACTTAAGAGCCTATCTACATGGTTTCCCAATTCCTCTACGGAGCTACCGTCATGATCTCCATAGTAACACCCAAAAACAAATCCACCACAGCGCAGCAGTGCGGCCCTTTCCGAAACTACTTCGCCCTCCCGCTACAACCTTTCACTGGTTTGTGGGTCTGTATGCAAAGCAAGGGGAGGTTAGTAGGGATAGGGCGAAGTAACTAGAGCAGGGAAGCCCCAGAGAGGATTTTCACGGCTCTCCTCTCGAACCCGCATACAGCAGATTCAGTAACGTCATGGCATTTTAATCATTCATTTTTGGACATTCTTTTGCGTCATTCGGCACACAACAGAGAAAAAATACTTCCATTTGCGTTAATATGAAGGCATTAACACCGTCTTTATAGTCATTTGCGACAATCAACTAACGTTAAAGTTATCCGCGTTAGTGCGGATAACACAAATAGGCTATTCATGCGATTGCGCAAACAATTGAACGTTCTTAACATTGAATTCACAAAAATCTTTTTTCAATTGAACAGTAGCCTACATTTTGCTCATTATTGCATTGTCAGTGTGACGTAAGATTAGGTATGCTCTCAATTTGATTATTACTGTGCAACAATGAGCAAATGTAGGCTACTGTTCAATTGAAAAAAGAGTTTTGTAGATTGAATGTGAAGACAATCGCGTGAATGTTATCCGCACTAACGCGGCCCAGAATGTTATTGAAAGTCAAACGGTGAGATAAAAATGTTAAATGCATATATAAAAAGAAGGAAATATAAAATAAATATAGATATAAAAAGAAGGAAAAAAGTGAACCCCATTATTACTTGGTGTGTGTGTGGGGGGGGGGGGGTTTGCTCAAAAAAAAGGTGGAGAACCACTGTGCTAAACCATGGGTTGAGTGTCAGGGGTGCTGGGTAGAGAGTTCAGCCCAACCTCAGCTACTACACGATGGCATCTATCATCCATACATTCAGAAAGGAAAAACTTGTAAGTTACCATCTACCCACATTATGAGGCTGCTATGCCTCTTTCCAGTATGCTTGTACAACCCCAATTCTGAAATAGTTGGGACAAAGTGTAAATTGTGAATAAAATCAAAACGCAATGACTTTCAAATCACACCGCCAGTATTTTATTCACAATGGAACAGAGATTACATAGAAAATGTTGAAACTTAGAAATTTCACAATTTTATCCACAAAATGAGCTCATTTCAAATTTGATGGCTGCTACAGGTCTCAAAGAAGTTGGGACAGGGGCCTGTTTTCCACGGTGTAGCATCCCCTCTTCTTTTTAACACAGGGGCGAGGCGTCTGGGCATTGAGGAAACAAGTTTCTTGAGTTTAGCCATTGGAATTTGATCCCACTCTTGTTTAATACAGGCTTCCAGCTGCTGGAGAGTTTTGAGTCTCCTTTGACTGACTTTTCTTTTAATTATGCGCCAAATGTTCTCAATCGGTGAAAGATCAGGACTGCAGGCAGGCCAGTTCAGCACACGGACTGTTCTACTACGAAGCCATGCTGTTGTAATAACTGCAGTATGTGGTTTTGCATTGTCCTGTTGAAATACACAAGGCCTTCCCCAGAATAGATGTTGTCTGGAGGAGAGCATATATTGCTCTAGAACCTTTATATACCTTTCAGCATTCATGGTTCTTTTTAAAACATGCAAGTGTCCTACACCATATGCACTAAAGCATCCCCATACCATCAGAGATGCTGGCTTTTGAACTGAACACTGATAGCAGGAGGGCTGGTCTTTCTCCTCTTTAGCCTGGAGGACACGACGCCCATGATTTCCAATGAGAATGTCAAATTTGGACTCGTCTGACCACAGGACACTTTGCCACTTTGTTACAGTCCATTTTAAATGATCCTTGGCCCACAGAACACAACGGCGCTTCTGGATTACGCTCAACAATGGCTTCCTTTTTGCATGATAGAGTTTTAGGTGGCATCTGTGGATGGCACGGCGGACTGTGTTTACAGACAGTGGTTTCTTGAAATATTCCTGGACCCATTTAATAATGTCAATGACAGAATCATGCCGTTGAGTGATGCAGTGGCGTCTGAGGGCCCGAAGATCATGGGCATCCAGTAAAGGTCTTTGGCCTTGTCCCATATGCAGAGATTTTTCCAGTTTCTCTGAATCTTTTGATGATGTTATGCACTGTCAATGATGAGACCTCAAAGCCTTTGCAATTTGACATTGAGGAACATTGTTTTTAAAGTATTCCACAATTTTTTTTCGCAAGCCTTCGCAGGTTGGAGAGCATCTGGCCATCTTTACTTCTGAGATACTCAGCCTCTCTAAGACATCCCTTTTATAGCCAATCATGTTACACACCTGATGCCAGTTATCTTAATTACTTGCTAAATGTTCTTTCAGCTGATTCTCTCATATATGAATTGCTTTTTCAGCCCTTTTTGCCTGTGTCCCAACTTTTTTGAGACCTATTGCAGTCAGAAGATTTGAAATAAGCTCATTTTGTGTATAAAAATGTAAAATGTCTCAGTTTTCTAGTGTAAATAACATATTGGCTCATGTGATCTGAAAGTCATTGCATTTTGATTTTATTCACAATTTACACTTCATCCCAACTATTTCGGAATTGGGGTTGTATACAGCAGCATCCTGCAGTCCAACATATCAGTCGGCTTATGTTACAGTGCTAGGTGGTGTACTTGGTGATTGTTGGCCAGTCATGTCATTTCATATTAAGGAAAAGATCATTTATTTTAGCTTGCTGTAGCCAGTAATATATTTTTCGGATCTTCAGCAGTACAGAGATGACCGTGGTGCAGAACCTCGGCTCTTCACTCCAGACCAGGAGGTGAGAGTTGAACATGGTGGTGGCAAACAGTGCCATAACACCAAGCAAAATCCAGAAACACGCAACTGCAGACAATACAATATTCAATAACACTCACTACTTGGGGTTGTCTACATTGGGCCTTGGTTTACAGAATAACCAACTCTAGATTAACCCTTTAAGGCCTAATGCAAAAATCCCAGCAGAGAATCATGCTGCCATGTTTACCATAGTAACCTGTATTTGGGCTGAAGCACAGCTTCTCAGCTTTCAGGAACAGTTGGAATTTTTTTCTATTGCGCAAAACTTACAGTAATTACGGTACTTTCAAAATTACGCGCATATCTGTGTCGGCAACGACCATTGGCAACGACACGTTCTTAAAATGCGCACATGCTGTCCCGGTTTAAATGGGTTAAATAGGTCAACAGGGTACCATTTGAGCAAAATTTGAGGGGGTTAGACAACAGAGCCATGAATATGAGTAAGTGGGCAATATACTGTAAATGTACTATATCAGCACTGTATAGATACATTTCAGTATAGTAACCCAGTGTACAGCTACGTTACAAAACAAAACATCAGCACTTGTACTCTGCTTTGCCTATATTTTTAGCCTATGTTTTTTTTTTTAATTATCCTGTACAAAACATATCTATCTTCAGTGTAAAATGTGCTTTTTTGGCCAAAAAAAATGATGTTGAGGTTGGAAAACATGAAGCCTTATCATCATGTGTAACTGAATCATCGTATTATCGTCACACCTGAAGAATTTCAGGAATCTGTTTAAAAAAAAGTTGGCAGCCGTAGACAGCCAAGGAAGTATTGGGAGCGTACAAAACTCATTGGTTACGTAGGCTATCTGTAATCAACACTGCTTTAAAACATTGTATGCCCTGCCAGTTGGGATAGATGCCAGCTTCCAAGACAGGCCTTTCCCTCCCAGGTCCCAACAAGACCTCAGATATGGGCTGTGGCCTACAGCTCAGATTATTCAGCAACTGCTGAAATTAGTTTCTCCTCCATTTTGCTTCACATCCTGGGCTGCCTCAACCTTCGTTGCGATAGTACGAGTGGAGCTTTTTTCCCACAGCTAGTTTGAGCCTGTGTATCACAAACAATAGAATGCACTCTGTGACACATCTGAGAAGTATGTCAGCTATTTGGTATCAGTTCTTTGTCTTAACGCAACATAATTCACGGATGGGTTTTGATTTGCCTGTAATTAAACAGTAGCAAAAGAATGCGGTGAGATAAATGAATATATGCTAATGTCGAGCGGCAGCCCCTGTTAAAGAGCCTCCCGGGACCATTTAGCTTTTCCACCTATATACTCAGAGATCAAAGGAAAAAACAAGTAATCAAAATAGAAGCCCAATGAAGAAGAAAAAGGAACATCAATAACCATATGTGCTGCATGTCAACAGAACAGCTACTCCTTGCCTGGTATCAGTTACACCAGGGGTGGGGAACCTTTTCCAGAAAGGGCTGGTGTGGGTGCAGGCTTTAATTCCAACTAGTTACTTACACTCCTGATTCTACTAATCAAGGTCATTAGCAAAGATTCCAGAGGTTGTTTAGTAGAATCAGGTATGTAGCTGCTTGGTTGAAATGAGAGCCTGCACCCACACCGGCCCTTTCTGGATAAGGTTCCCCACCCCTGAGTTACACGTACAAAGATTAGGGTAGAGCGGCGTAAGATGCCCCCCTTACGCAGGAATCTTCATAACTGAAGGTAAACAACATAAATTATTTTTTTGCTTGAATTGATAGTATGTAAAGTTGGCTACCACATCTCAAAAGATTTATGACATAGTCACTATAGAAATTTTTTTTTTAATGTTTAATTACTTTTTTTTTTTTTTAAAAAAAGTCATCTTACCCTACCCCTGGGGTAAGATGCCCCTTATCTAGAATAACTTGTAAAGCCTTATACATACTGATTTTACTGCATTTCACATGAGTAATTATCATATTATAGCTGTCTTAATTGGCAGGTACACATAATACAAAATATCAACATCTTTTTAGAAATTTCCTTGAAAAAGAAATGAGGAAAGAAAGAGGTACATTCTCCTAAACTTAAATTTTTATGAACTGACTAGACATTAATGCACAAGTGATGGCAAGGCACTGTTGACATTAAATGCATTAAGGAAAAGATAGTTATATCTTGTGGAATACTAAAAAATATGAGGCACCACATTAGATAAACATGTAGCGGTATAGAATGTATATGAGTGTTATGGTTCTGCCTCATGTGTGCTGTTTTGTCATTGTGCTTGTGCTTTTTCTCCCGTGCCTTACTTTCGTTGTATTTTTCAGCTTTCATTCTGCCGTCTGATGATCGATTCCCTCTCTGCCAATCTCCAGTGATGTCGCGTGACAGCCTTCAGCATGCTTGCGTCTCGTTGTCCAATCACGTTTCCTCTTTCGGTTTCGGCTGTGGTATTTCATTCATTGTTTCCACCTGTGCTTAATTCTGGGTCTCGCTAAACTGAGTGAATGCGTTCTCTGATAGGATAATTACTAACCAGCACTTATTTGAGGGTGATTGTAAATATTTTGTCACGTAATATTAACCTTAATTAACTCATTAGCGAGTGCGAGCGTTTCTAGCTTTTGTAATTCCTGCCTAAGCTTTCCCTGACTAACTGCGTTTAAAGCTGTGCTTTCCTTTGCTTCTCTCGTGGTGCTTTTTACTCGTCACGTTGTCTAGTTTGATTGATGGTCTCAGCGTCTTGTCTTGAGTCATTTTGGTTTACCCGGTCCTCGTTAATTTGTTTATTAATCCCATGTGTTTCTGTTCTAGTCGAGATTGCTTTTCGAGTCCCCGCCTCCTCTCGTGACTATAAATGTGGCAGAGATGGGAGGAGATATCAGACGGAACTTTGCTAGACTCTACACTGTGAAAGCTCAGCTCCTTGTGCCTTCCGAGTATTTCCCTTGTATGATTCACGAGTCTTGTTTTCTGCTGCGCCCAGGTCTTGTCTGCCCCTTGTTTAAGTCTCCCAGTGTGTCCGTCAGTCTAGTTAGGTTCAGTTTTTGTTTTTCTAGTTTAGCCGCTCTTGGAGTGTGTACTTCTGTTTCCCCCTGCCTTGGGCAGTGTACTTTAGTTTTCCCATTTGTTCAGTGCATGTGCACGGTGTTTTATTTCTGGCCTGTGTGCCTATTTTCTCCTAGTGTTTTGTGTTTAAATAAACACTTCAGTTCCTGCATCTGGTGTTCCCCTGCCTACTTCCTAACATATGAGTATCCATGAAAAGTCATTAAAACTAAGAGTGACCATAATGCATTTCACCCAATATATTTCTTTTTAGGCCCTCATTGATGCATATATGATTCATTATTGTGTAACTCCATAAGGCCCTACTTTTAACGTGTATGGATACACTTAACTTTCCATTCCCAAGTTCTTTATAAAAATCATCATGTCTGATATATATTTCCTATAAATAGAACATATTTTTTTTAGAAAACTCATAAAACAGAATGAACATGACTCAAAATTGGGTAAGAGGCCTTCCTTCCCTAGGGGCATCTTACCCCAATCCAAAAAGGGCATCTTACCCCCAGCACTATCATCTTGGTTTTGGATCATAAACCCGAATTTCTCCTATTATCACCACACAGGACCCCCTTTCATACACACAAAAGGCTTCAGAGAGTTACACTGACATGCCCTACAGACTCCTGAAGCATTCAAATACTTGTGGCAAAATGATTCATTCATTTTTTATAAGAAAGACAGTCATAACACAAACACTTTGAGTACTCACATGTCACTTGCTCTGTTGACTCATCTGTTGCTGAGCATTTCCCTCCAGATGGAAGTGCATTGATATAAGTCAAGAGCCACCTACTGGGCACAGCTGAAACTGAATTATAAGCAAAGGGCATCTTACCCCACTTTACCCTACCCTTAAGCCGTTTTCACACCGGACGCGAAAAGAATTTTTCGCACGACAGATTACATTCAAAGTCAATGCAAAGATGCGAATACACGCGGTTCGCGTGTATTCGCGTCTTTACATTGACTTTGAATGTCATCTGTTGTGTGAAAAATTTGTTTCGCGTCCGGTGTGAAAGCAGCTTTACACATCATTACAGGACACTGCACGATGGCTTAAACAATTCTGTCTGCGCTGAGGTCTTTGTTGTAAATTTGCAGGTGTTTGCAGGTGTTTGCAGGTGTAGCATATAAACGAGACAACAGTGCTACATGACCACACAAGTATACCTCATCACCCCTATGTATAAGCTTTGTAAACAGTCTTGTTTCCTCTTGGGGGGACTGACAGGGGCACACTTCCAAAAAACACTCCTACACCTTTGATAAAACTCTGATAACTGAACTCAAAATCCTTCTGTATCTCCTAACAGAAAAATTTTCTTTGAGAGACAAATCAATGTAGCAAAATGCAGCAACCTTTCCTCTGTTATCTTCAAGATTCAAATGGTTGAAGTTTCTTGTTTTGCGATTTATTTGCTTATTTATTTGTGTATTTATGCTTTTTAATGCCACGACATCTGTAATTTGATCTGGGCGGCTGAGGGGCAGTCAAGGTTTGGCGGGCTTAGGGCACATACTAAGAGTTCTTCTGCATGTAATGGTCTGTTTTTGTTCAGGAGACAAAGGAGAGTTGTGTATATTTTGGGGAACACATACTCTGAGGGTGAAGAATCAGGTTATAAAGTGCTCAAATGACTGAGGTAATGGCAGATTACGTTTGGCCGAGAATGTCAAGAATGGCTCCAGAGTAACCAGTATTATTGGCAAATTGCGTAGGAGTGAGCCGAGCAGAGAGACTCAACTTCAGGTTGGACTTCCAGAAAAAAAAACTGTCAGGTGGGTGTATTGTGCTGGAATGGTGGGTGGGTGGGTGGGTGGAAAAATTGCGCTCAATGTAAAGCTATTAAACATGAATGAACAGGCCCTGCTGAGGCAGTGACACGTACCTCAGATCTTTCGTCAATGACGGCCTCATTAAAGCCAATTACTGGTACTGTCCATGATGTAATATCTAAAACCCAGGGGGAAAGGATTAGATCGACTGAAAACAATCATTTTAGGGGTAAAAAATAGGAATACTAAACTCGAGAAAGAGACTGTAGATGAATGTCAGATAAGCCATTGAAGGAAATTTTCATACTTATAGAGACTTCAGCAGAAGAGCAATTGAGGAGGACTGGAGCATTATTATTGAATACATTGTTAACAAAAGGAGGGAAAGGAGAAATGCATCATTCTTTAAATAAGTTCAGCCAGCTTTGAAAGAGAGGAGAGATTGCTAGAATTGGGAAAAATAGAGAAATTAAATATACTGTAGTCAAAAAAAAAAAAAAGGTATCCCTAAATCAGAGGGAGAAATAAAATGGTCGAAAATTGCCATGAAACACTTACAGGGCCTGGTATGATAAGCCTGTTTGCATTGTCTGTACAGTGTTCCTTCAGCATTAGAAAGTGAGAAGCTTGTGGTTTGCGGCAAATCCCCGCCCAAAAGAACAACAAGGGAAGAAGGCCAGAGTTAGCAGAAAAAAGAGGAAGTTTAAGCTCAGCTATTCCTTGCTACAACCTTGGCAAGCTAAAAGGACGAGGAGTGAGAGACGATAATAATAATAATAATAATAATAATAATAATAATTTCACATTTAATGTGCTATTACTGAAACCCATGGTCGCAGTACATTCGTAACATTTAATATAGTAAAATAAGACAAACATAATACAAAACAATGCCCTTAACATAAGAAACAACAGTGTGTGAGGCGAGAGAGCAGGTGGACAGGACAGCAGGTAGGTGGGCCTGATCGGGTTGGGGGTTATGTGTAAGCCTGATTGAAAGGGTGAGTCTTAAGTTCATCTTAGAAGGACTGGATAGAGTCTTAGGGTGCTTTTCATCATGCTAACGTATGCTTCCTTGCATCCTATCCTTTTCCGTGACCCGGAAATCATTCCGCCTCCGCCTTCACGGAGGGTCTTCCAGACCCTTAAATGCACCTCAAGGAGACACATAGTAAAGACACAGGGTCCTACAGGAGCGCAAAGCAAGGAAACCCATGCGTATCCTGCGCGGCACCCTTTTATCTCAAGGCACGATGTTTAAATGCCTAACACCTTCTCATGCGACTTCGCTTAAAGGAACAAAGGACTTCTCGACCGGCAGCACTCGGCTCCTCTGTCCTTGGGGCGATTCCTCGCATCTCGCTACGAGGCACTGAGACATGATGAAGGCGACACGTTAGCATAATGAAAAGCACTCCAAGTGTTCGAGATGGGAGTGCAGGGAACGCCCGAGGTGAGGAACTGAAAGGTCGCGTTCCGGCAGAGGAGCAGCAAGCGCAGGGGGCGTTCAGGAGGCTGATGGAGGAGCAGTGCTGAGAACAGCAGGGTCCAGGAGGAGTTTATTTTTTATTTAGGATTTGTTTAAGCAGGGGGCCTGACTGAGACCATGTCTCCTTTTCAGCAGGGCCCTGCATTATAAACAAATAAAATAACAGTTTACAAGGACATTTGTAGTACCAAAAAAAAAAAAAACAAATAATAATACAATGCCATCATTAGAGGGAAAACATTAACTAAAACAACAACAATTCTCTTGATAAAATGATTTGATCAAAGTTTTAAAATGTCCAAAAGGAACCAGTTCATTCAGTTTCAGTTCAGCTTGTAACGGATTCCAGGTGTGAGTGACATTATATAAACAGCTATCTTACCCAGCTCTGTTCTAACACGAGGAACATTCAGACACAATGAGTCCTGTGATCATGTCCCATGGCAACCCACTGGCCGTGTAAGAAGACTAGCTAGATAAGGAGGAATTTTAAATAAAACACATTTATAAACAAATTAAAACCAGTGGTAGTCTCATCTAGCTTTCTAGAGTTCAGAAAGGTAGGGAGGAACAAGCCCGTGGAGTGACTTGAAAGTGAGCAGAAGGATTTTAAAGTCAATGCGGCGTTTAATGGGGAGCCAGCCAAGTTTGCGGAGGATAGGTGTGACGTGGCCTTTGGACCGGGCGCGAGTGATAATGCAAGCAGCAGAATTCTGGATGAGCTGACGTTTATTGAGGATTATTTCTCAGGGAGACAGGAAGGAGAGCATTACAGTAGACAAATAATCAGGAAGTCACAAGGGCGCGGATGAGTGTATCTGTGTTGGACTGCATAAGTGAGGGGTGGAGTCGGGAGGCGTTGTGGAGATGGAGGTAGGCAGTGAGTGCAGCTGATTTAATGTGTGGCTCACAGGAGAGGGTGTCGTCCAGGATGACACCGAGACCTCTGACTTGGGAGGAAATGGGGAGAGTCATGTTGTCTATAGTTAATACGAAGTCACAAGATTTTGACAGGGATGATTTGACGTCACAGAAAAGGATTTCCATTTATGGCTATTAAGTTAGACTAAGATTCAGATTCATTGTTGCATCTTTATTGTAATACATATAAAAAAGAGCGAAAATCTTTGATCTTGCCTCCCCTCCCTTGATCTTCAACATAACACCCAGAAATTCTCTTTCAAAACACGTGGCCAACTTTTATAAAAAAATTAAAATGAAAATTGGGTTTCTTTACAGAAACAGATCCCGTTTTTCATTAGACAGTAGCAAGAGGGTTATCCAGGTGACAATCTTACCCATATTTGACTACAGGGATGTCCTGTACATGCATGCCTCTAATAGTACTTTAACACCCTTGGACGCAATTTATCATAGCACGCTGCGCTTCATTACCGGTAATGGTTTCGGAACTGTGCTTTATATAGTTAAGTAGGGTGGTTTTCCATTCACTATAGAAGGAAGCTACATTGTGTTTTATCCATTTATAAAGCATTGCCAGGCAAACTTCCTTCCTATCTTAGTCGGCTTTTGTCCATTAAAGTAACAAGTCAGCATATCTGATCACAAGAGTGGGTTATTTTAGAGGCACCTAGGACCAGAACAAATCTGGGCTGAACCAGTTTCAGTGCATTTTCACCTTGTTTGCGGAATAATTGTCAGGATACGCTGAAGCTAGATTGCCTGATCCCATTCAAGTCCTACAAGAAATTAGTTTTGGATATGATAGTAAAAGAGGCCAGATGTACTTGCTTTTAGTTTTAATGTATGTCACCATTCTCTGTCCTGTGTCTGTATTTGTTTTTATTTATTACTCTTTATATTTTGAAAAAATTGGTTTGCCTTTTATCTGCACTTGCTGTATGTGAATTTTGTGTAATTTTAACTGTATTTGTTTGTCTCTAAACTCCCATTGTAAATGTATATTTGTGTTCATGGTTCCCCCGCAAAAGAGACCTCGGTCTCAGTGGAACTTCCCAGCAATAAAGGTTATAAATAAAATAAATAAAATACTCCGTTAAGCAAGAATACATAATAAACATAAAACACACACTATAAACACAATTTAGCATCATAAAATACATAAAGAATCATAAATACTTAAAATTGAGAATAATAAAATACTTAAATATGTCTGTACTAAAAAGTGTAACAGAAGGAGTGCAACCTAAGAACAGATGATGTTAATAATAATATGTCACACGGAATTCATAAACCTGACGACCTGGTGGAAAAACGAGTTCTTAAGTTTTCTGGTCCTGGCTCTGAGATTGCGGTAACGCCTGCCAGAAGGCAGCAACTGGAAAAGGCCATTGTTGGGGTGACTGGGGTCCTTGATAATTTTCCGGGCCTTGCTAATGCACCTGCTGTTGTAAATGTCCTGTATGCAGGGGAGCTCACAGCCACTGATGATCTGAGCCGTCTTTACGACTCTTTGGACGGCTCTGCAGCTGTGAGCACTGCAGGTCCCATATCACGCAGGGATGCATCCAGTCAGCACACTTTCCGTTGAGCTCCTGTAGAAGGCGCGCAGGATGCTGGGCCCCATGCCAAATTTTTTCACCCTTCTCAGGCGGTAGAGGCATTGTTGGGCCTCTTTCACCACCTGATCAGCATGGGTATCCCACTTTAGGTCCTCTGTGATGTTAACGCCCAGGAATCTAAACTGACTTAATCTCTTTACGGCAGAACATCCAATAGTGATGGAGGCCAGCTCCACCCCTTCCTCCTCCTGAAGTCCACCACTAGCTCCTTGGTTTTGGCCACATTGAGCGAGACATTGTTCTCCTCGCTCCACCGTGCCAGGTTGTCCACCTCCCCTCTGTACAGTGTCTCGTCCCCATCGATGATCAAGCCCACCACAGTTGTATCATCGGCGAACTTGACCACTAGGTTGGAAGGATGTGTGGACACACAGTCATGGGTGTATAAAGAGTACAGGAGGGGATTGAAGACACTCCCTTAAGGAGCTCCTGTGTACAGAGTCAGGGGAGCAGAGGTGATGGAGCCCATCCTCACTGCCTGTCGACGGCCGGTCAGGAAGTCCAGGATCAGATTGCACAGTTCAGGGGTGAAACCTAGGTTGCTGAGTTTAGTGACCAGTTTGGAGGGGATAGTGGTATTAAATGCTGAACAGTAGTCCACAAACAGCAGTCTGGCATATGAATTTCTATTTTCAAAATGAGTAAGGGTGTTATGGAGTACTGTGGTTATGGCATCTTCGGTGGATCTGTCCCCATGATAGGCATACTGATGGTGGTTCTGTGTGGGAGGTATCATGCCGCACATTTTTTGTGGCTTTCAAAGCACTTTCTCACGATGGGGGAAGTAATGAGTCATCTAGTTCTTAATGTCCAGGAGACAGAGGGTGAATGAGGAGGGAGGGGAAGTGGCCTAGGGCTTGGTGGAGATGTTAAGCTGCGTGTCATTGGCGTAACAGCAAACGTGAATTCTGTGCTGTCTCATGAGGCTGAGGGGGAGGAGGGAAATCCTAACAAGATTATATGCAACCTAGTATATGGCTGGGCCGCCAAGTGCTGTATGAGAATTTGGGCCCAAGAAAAGGGTGCTAAATGGGGCAAAGCTCATGCAATTACATGAAGTGCAAGTTTAGTAATGAGCTGGAGCTGATAAATTATTTACAAAGTGGGTGGGGAGAGTGTGAGTGAGGGAGTGGGAGTGAGTGAGAGTGTGTGAGGTCGGGGTAGTTGGAGGTGGGGTCTTCAGTAAGGAAAACATATCAAAAGCAAGTTATACATTTGAATAGACAAAGAGCTAGAGTACGGGTAGCAGTTATTGATTTTGTGAATGTGAATTTGAGAGAGACAGCAGCAACAGATGTAGACAGCAGTTAATGTATGTATGTATGTTCCTGAATCGTAATGAAACAATAAAGTTATTGTTACAGCTGTGCTAACCGGGAACGTGACGTAACTTTTGTGAATACATGGCAGTTCCTAGATAGTGAGGTTGTAAGAACTGGTGATGAATGAATATGGTTAACTATGTGACAAAAAAATTTAAATGCAATTAATTTTAATTAATTTATGAGCTATGGAAAGCTCTCGAAAAGGCCTTGTAGTTAACAGCAAGATCATGAGAATTGGCTGAGAAATTAGAAAGTTCATTCTATGATTTAATTTCATTTTGTTTGATTTGGCTGAGAAACTGATGTGATTTCCACTAGTCCTTCATCAGAGGACTTACAGTCAGCAATTTTCCGCCAGAATTCCTCTCTGGCCTTATTAGCAGCAACAGTGTTGCTTTTTGCTGTTTTTTTTATATATTTACATTCTTCATAACTGTCCATAATCACACCCACTCCTCCTAGGAGATTGTGTTTATTTTTTTTTTGAAGATTTTATTAATCACCCAGCAACCACTTACATTACATCCAACGAACAAGTGCATACATCAACCAACATGAATGGACTAACATAAATCTCAATTATAATTTCCCAAGTGTCCACCTGAGTATGCGCATGCATAATCATGCAGTCTCTCAAGGGTCCAACCAATGAGTGTAAAACTTCATACAGGACTCCCATTAAGCAGCTGGCCGCACCCCCTGGTGGCGCGGGGGGAGATCACCCGCAGTGTTACTGATCCTGGATCAGGAATAGCTTCCTCGGAGAAACATACAGAACGTGATCGGTCATTTTATGAACGGAAATAGGGTCAATTGCCGCATGAAACGCTCTTTTGTTGAGAGCGCGTACATTGTTGAAAGCACAAAACCGGAATTAACAAAGAAAGATTACGACCACCGTTGTGGTACGAATTATCTCTGATTGCGAGTTCAGGGTTTGATGAGCTGGCTAATTGAATTATAGCCTGTGTGTGTCTCCCATTAAGCCGCTGGTGGCGCCCCCTGGTGGCCCAAGGGGAGATAACCCGCAGTGTTACTGATCCTGGATCAGGAATAGCTTCCTTGGAAAAACATATGGAACGCCATCGGTCATTGTATGAATGGAAGCAGGGTCAATTGCCACATGAGACGCTCTTTTGCTGAGAGCGCGCATGGTGCTGAAAGCACAAAACTGACATTAACAAAGAAAGACTACGACCACCGTTGTGGTACAATTACCACTGATCGCGAGACCAGGGTTTGTTGAGCCGGCTCATTGTAATTTTGCCTGTCTATGTGTGTCTCCCATTAAGCCGTCGGTGGCGCCCCGTGGAGCCGCGGGGGAGATAATCCGCAGTGTTACTGATCCTGAATCAGGAATAATGTCCTCAGGGAACGTACAGCGCGCGATTGGTCATTGACGCATGAAACACTTTGTTGTTGAGAGCGCTTACAGTGCTGAAAGCACAAAAAGGACATTAACAAAGAAAGATTACCACCACCATTGTGGTACCAATTATCTCTGATTGCGAGTTCAGGGTTTGTTGAGCCGGCTCGCTCAAATATAGCCTGTCTATGTTGTACTTGCTTCGTAGTATACCCCCCAGGAGATTCGAGTGACAAACGCCTGGCCAGCCAGCCAGCTAATCGTCGGCCAACCAATCGTTGAAGTTCTTGCCCGCCGGCCGGCCAATCGCTGAAGTCAGGGCTGTACGCTTAGCTTTTTCATTCGGAGCACAGGTGCTCCTAAATGAAAAAATTTCGGAGCACAGAAAAAATTTAGGAGCACTATGAATTTTCTTAAATAACACAATTTTATTATTAACATTCAAACAACGTACACACACATGCATTGTAATGCATCATTGGGCCTACTGCTCGGTTATTTAAACACAGAGAACATCCCTGTCCCACAGCTTTTTGTAGTCAAGTCGCCTGGCACGCTTGGCTGAGTTCATCCAACGTTCCACAGCAGGATTTGGATCAATTCCCCTGTAGCCTACTTTACCTAACTTGCAATCAAGCCATTTATTCAGCCAACTGACCAATCAAAACCAAAATCTATCCAATAATGATTTGGAAGAGATAATGAGAAGCAGACAAACCGAACCAGGCTACCGTGTTAGATTGAAATAATGTCAGTAATCTGAATAAATAGCAGACCTCTGAATTCTACCTCTCGTCGGAAAACTTTAACGTATTATTAAAAAAGATTTCTTAAAAATAAAATCATATTAAGATGGCCCTGGTTTTTAAGCATCTAAAAATATACGTGAAGTAGAAAGCTGAAGCGCATCAAACATGAATGTGAGATAGAAATTATTTTCGCAGGGTCTAGAGATACGTCAGTTTTATGGGTACGGCCGTCGATTTGAAGGGATTAGGATAATAATTAGGGATTAAGGTTAGGGTTAGGGGTCAGGGTTAGGTTAGGGCAGGGTTTGAAATTGGGACTGCCGTACCTCTCTACATTGAAATGCATTGGAAAACTGCTGTACCCGTAGCAACTGCCAATTATTTTCGCATTGCAAGCAATGGACAAATGCACCGAAGACTGGGCAAGCATGTTCAGGCAAATCTGTGCCGCAGATTTTTAGCATTTTTTTTTACTTAATAATTGAACAAGATTCGCACACAACGGCCAAATGTAATAATCAAGCAAACACATTCAGGCAAATTGCGTGCTGAACTAAGCGAAGTTAAGGTCTTCAATCATCCTCCTCTACTCGACAATTGCTTTCACCCCGTTCCCATTTACTTTGCTCAATTTGCAATCAAACAGTTGATTCGCTCAATGAACAATTTTACATTGGTTGGTAGTCTAATTTATTTAGATATAATTTTTGTTTGTCACATTTTGAAATTAAAATGGCCATGAAACATGACAGAGCTTCCTGAATGTGTTTGCTACATGAGTTCTAGTTTCACATTTGGCCTCTGTGTGCGAATGCGTGAACAATTTACATGTCACGTTCGATACGCTTAAACAAAATGTTTTCCACCTTCACTGTAGGCTATTTAGACGCTCAAAAGTAACCAAAATCAAGAGCTTTGAATGACTTTATTTCAAATTAGTCCCGTTCAATTATTAATTCGGTGCATTTGTCTGTTGCTTGCAATTTGAAAATAATAATTTCTCACATTCACGTTTGATATGCTTCACAAAATGTTTTCCACTTCGCGTATATTTTTAAACGCTTAAAAACTAGGGCCATCTTAACATGATTTTATTTTTCAGAAATCTTTTTAATAATACGTCAAAATGCAATGATGAGAGGTGGAATTCAGAGGTTTACCATTTATTCAGATTACTGACATTCTCTCAATCTAACACGGTAGCCTGGTTCGGCTTGTCTGCTTCTCATTATCTCTTCTTAATCATTATTGGCCAGATTTTGGTTTTGATTGGTCAGTTGGCTGAATAAATGGCTTGACTGCAAGTTAGGCAAAGTGCACGGGAATTGATTTAAGGTTAGCTAATTATGCCAAGGTGAAGGTAGCTGTCCAACCTCGCTGGTAATTAAATCGTACTTTTCTTTCCGGAAGCATTTCAAATGGCCTCTGATGTCAGTTCAGCTCTAAATTAAAGGTGTGTCGCATAGAAAAGGTAATAATCAAGCTCCTCTGTCTGCCCCATAGAGGAAGTTACTTTTGTTGCACTTAAAATTACCGCAATACATTTATCGCGCAGCCCTAACTTCTAGTTTGATCCACTTTGTATGGATTTATTTTAGGAGCAATATGCGAATGAAAGGGTTGAAATCCGTACTCGCACGCGTGCTCCCTTTTTATTTTTTCTACTGGCACACTCTATTTTTAGGCACATATGCCAGTGAAATGCTCGCACTGTACAGCCCTGGCTGAAGTCAGTCGTCGGCCAACCAATCGTTGAAGTTCTTCCCCGCCAGCCAACCAATCGCTGAACTTCTTCCCCGCCGGCCAGCCAATCGCTGAACTTGATCACTCAGGCTGTCAGTCACTCACTCACTCACTCAGCGACATTCCCGTTTATAGGGGCCTGGCCGCTATTCGCGGCCCAGCCCAAAAAGAGGAGGGGACCCAGTGCTGACCCCTGGGGGACACACTAGGAAGCCAGGGCATGAGCAGATTCATTATTCTTCAGGGAGATGAACTGCTTATGGTCAGTTAAGTAGTAGGAAAGCCTGGGATGGGCCAGGTCAGAAATACAAATGGTTGACAGTAAATCCAGAGGAATTTTATGGCAAATGGTATCAAAGACTGCACTGAGGACAAAATGTGTCAGAGCAGAGAGAGGTTCAGAGTCCACTGTGCAGAGGAAGTCATTACTGATTTTTATCAGTGCAGTTTCATTGCTTTTTGAGCTGCAGAAGTTAGATTGAAATTGTTCCAGAAGATTGCCGTTTTCCAAATAGGATTATTGAGAGACAGAGATAATGGGAAGGTTGTAAAAGTATAACTGCCACTTCCTGCAATGTTGGAATGCAAGACAGAAAATAAAAATCAAAACTTGGTAGGAAAAGTGAAGCCTTTATATTATATCCATTAACTGGGGTAATTTAATGCAGTGGATTCATGATTTGGGCCTTAACTCAAAGGGATTAACAAAGATAAGGAGAATAAAAAAGAAAATAGGAAAAATATTGAGTAAACTAGTAAAATAAATGTAGTATACATGAGTAGATGAGAGAAAAGGAAAAAAAGGAACAAGAATGCAAAAACCAGATTGCATATACATTCAATCAGAATCAAGGGCAGAGGCGTTGCCAGGATGCCAAGCTTGGGTGGGAATTTGTCCTCTATGGGGGGGGGCAAAAAAGAACCTCTAAATCGGCGTAAAATACAACATGCACAACATCTTGAAACTTTTTTTATGTCAGTGGCGGCTGGTGAACTGGCGATAGGGGAGGCTCAAACCCATCCCTTGAAAATAATGATTGGTCATGACCTGTTTTCAATCATTCATTTAAATTACCATTACAAAAGCTCAGAAAACTCTCAACATTAACAAGTGTGGTCAGTTTTCATTAATAACGCACATTCTCTCATGTATTCCTCGTGAGTTTTAGTGGTATATTACGTTCCCCTGCTGTAGTCAGCAATTATTCAGTCAACACATGGGTAAGAGATTCTCGCACCGAATTGAAGTCCTTGTGCATGAAGGTTTATCAGTTTCACCTGCGTTATGACTCTGGACTTCTCACGCTTTTCTTTACTCAGGGGTTGGAAGCAATGCATGTGTTTCATGATCGTTTAAATAGTTTAAATGAAATAAGATCATTTGAAACGTCTTAATGCAATTTCATTGCTTCCAATGATCTTATCTCATTTAAACAGTTTAAACGATCATGAAACGCATGCATTGCTTCCAACCCGAGTAAAGAAAAGCGTGAGAAGTCAAGAGTCATAACGCAGGTGAAACTGATAAACCTCCATGCAAAAGGACTTCAATTCCGTGCGAGAATGATGTATATTTTGCATTTTCTGGGATGGATTTTGCGATATCTACGAGTTTGGAATCTTTTTTGAGAGTGTAATCAACGAGCTGAGTAAACAGTCCCTCCTCATCCATATCCCCGTGATTGTGCCCATGCAGAGCAAGTTCACCAACAGTGAGAAACTGAATGACTTCACCCATGCTTTTAATGTAGTATCTGTTCTTTTCTACTTGGGTATGACCCAACAGATGGACAATATTTTCACCTGTCTCTGACCAGGCGCAGGTACTCCTGCCACGCAACCATGACCCTGAAGTGTGAGATGCTTATCGCGTGTTTCTACAGTCTTTATCGAGTGCTTTTTTCCCATTTGTGTAGCCACGTTTAGTTAATATGTCCTCACGATCTGAATTAGAACTAAATTTGCCACAAGCAAAGCAAAAGCTGGCAACGCACAGTACTGAATATTCAAGCCATGCCATGGTCGAGTTAGACACAAGTTTGATATGCTTAGAATAACTGCTTAAAATGGGCTGAGATGGGCGATCCATATTTAAGTCTGGAGGAGTGGACACAGAGCCGGGGGCCTGAACATGGGGAGAACCGATGTTTTGAGCCCCCAGCATGGATGCAGAGCTGCTGGAGCATGGTGCATCTGCCGGTGATTCACAGGCAGTCCCGGACCCCGGCACGGATGCAACGCTCTGTTCGGTGGTTGCAGGGCTGCTGGTAGCACTTGCGGGAGTGGGAGCTGCTTGTTTTTTAATGAGCCACCTATGCATTTCTATTGGCAAATGTTCGAAGTGCTTATGATACAGATGTTCGAAATGTTGAAATGTGCTTATGATACAGAATTATTGTTGCAACAACCCCAGTGAGTGACTAGCAACTCCAGACTAGCTGCTAGCTAGCTGCCTGGGTTCACTCGGCAGCCAACTCAGGTTATGACCACACAAGTCGACACACACACAGATGACAAACTAGTCAAATAGTCAAAACTAGACAAATCACCTTACTGTCAAACAACAAGACTGACAAAATAAGCGGTGGAAGAAGTAGCAACAAAAGAGATAAGGGTGAAGTTTTAAATCCCTGGAGAGAAGCACAGGTCCTGTATGAGCAGCGTAGACGTGACCTCAGACTGAGTGAAGACAGCAGTCTAAGAGAATGGGAGGGTCCCTAGTAATTTGAGAGTGCCCATTGGTTAGTTTCACATCAGAATAGACTGGCAAAGAAATCCACCAATCACACATAGTGATAGATAGATGAAGCATAGGTAAAACTCTCTCTTAATGGCTGCCTACTTCCGGCTGTGAATCACATAGGATATCGCGTGTTTGCTGTCAAATAGTAGTAAATCAGTTTTTTATCATGAGTTTTCATTGGGTGGGCAGAGCTTTTCTCAGGGTGGGCACTGCCCACCCCCTGCCCCCCCTTGGTAACGCCCCTGATCAAGGGCTCAAAAGCACTGGAAAGAGTCAATTTATCATGAGGTAAACTGCATGAAAGGAACATGGATTTCAATAAAATGAATGGTGTGAGGGGTCAATAAGCATTGAAACACAGTAGTGTGGGTATTACAATATGTTTCACAGGAAGAGAAACATGACTCATTTAAAATCAAGCGCCCTACATGAAGGAAATTTCAATTTGTGAGATTAGAACTACTTTCCAAAGTAGACTTCGCACTGCATGCCAACCCTTATCTATAGCGTAAAATTATTACGCCATACTGAACATTCACTGGAGTCCACACCAGCGAAGAGATACGGCAAAATAGTTCTGTAATAGTAATAGTTTTGCTGCCCAGCGTTCTCATCTACTTACCACTGTTGAGTCAATCACAGGCAGTATATGGCCTTCATTGAGTTTATCGAAAAAATTCAAGCTTTTGCTTTTTGGTAGCCCTGTTCTTAATTTTGAGAGAAACACTGCTGTTTTTTCTGCTGTTAGATCTTTCTTAGAGCAGACAAAGCATTTTGTCATTAATCACTAATATCTTACATGTACTGTCTCTGCTGGTCAACCTTTTCCTGTTTTGTTTTGTGTCGCGTCTTTGTGGTCCATTTGGAATTGTTTCTCGTGTTAAAAAAAGTGTAAAAAAAAAAAAAGAAAAAAATCTGTAAATTGAGTAATTGGTAATTGTGGCATAAGTCCCCACGATGAGCCTAGCTCTTGGGACAAATGTAAAAACACTAAAATATGGTAAAAAAAAAAAAAAAAAAAAAGTTATGTAAATGGGGAAAACCTCAATATTCATGGAATATTCATATACAGACCAGAGTCTAATTGTAGTGCCAAAATGAGAAAAGACAATGGCACTTTCCCAAAATGGAATGGGCAAATAGTTTCTTTGATGGGACAGGTTGTGGTATTTTTTTTTTTAAAGATTATTTTTTTGGGAATTTTTCCCTTTATTTGACAGTTATACAGTGTAGAGAAACAGAAAGGTTCGGGAGAAGAATGGGGGAAGACATGCAGCAAATGACCTGAGCTGGAATTGAACCCAGGTCGCTACAGGAAGGACATAGCCTTTATGGTACGCATGCTTAGACCGATGAGCCACCGGGGCGCCCCAGGTTATGGTATTTTGAAATAGAGAGTTACTTTAATCCAAACAAGAATACGTCGCTTTTTATTCAGTGATGCACATTGACATACATCAGTGACGCACATTGACGAGCCCGAGTTTTGCATCGGATTCACCGAGTTAGCTGCGTTCGCTGTTGCTGGCAATGGTGACACTCAGTCTTAATACTGACTGTCTCTCCGCCATCGATGTACTCCAGCCTGTGGCTTGCTAGCTGCCGCGGCCTCATCAGACTTTAAGCCATAACTGGGAACGCAAATGAAGGGCAGAAGAGATGCCCTCGAACAAGCTCTGCTAATTAGTTGAGGCTTATAGGGAACCTACAGCCTTTGTAGCCTCTGTGCTCTGATTGGTCAAAGACAAGAGAGTCTATTAACATAGAGAAACTGAACTGGCCTGGCTTTATCTTGGGGCATCGGCATTGTACATTGATTTGAGTTTAACACGGCTTCTGAACGCACTAAATCTAGACAGTTGGTCGCCGGCTGGTCGACACGTATCCCCAAACCCCTTTAAACAATCACTCCCAAAATTGATAGGATTCATGACCCAAGCACACACAAGGCCCACACCAAATATGAAAGGAATCGGTTGAAATTTGTGGCCAGTAGAGCGCTCACAAGAAAGTCCCGAAAATCCAGCAGCAGATGTGGCATGACAACCGCCGATCCATAGTACCCCCGAGTCGTCGTCCAGGGATACAATAAAGCTTGCCCATCCTAGCTTTGAGGAAGGAGTCTTCAGCACAGAGGCAGTGTCTGGAGAAAGCTGTGCTTTGGAATCCCTAGTCATTTAGAATCCCGAGTCCAGTGCTTCCCAAACCTCTCCTGGAAGCCCACCTGTCTTACATGTGTTAGACCTCTCCCTGCTCCAGCACAGGTGATTCAAATGATCAGGTTGTCATCAATCAGCTTTAGGGGGGTGATTAACGAGCTGATCATTTGAATCACCAGTGCTGGAGCAGGGAGAGATCTTAAACATGCAGGACAGGTGGTACTCCAGGAGAGGTTTGGGAAACACTGCCCTAGTCATTTGTCCACTAATACCTTGAGAGCTCAGTGCAATTGACCATCCACACCTTCCTATCTTCAACGACAGAACTCAACAGACTAAGAGTATTCAGCTTTGTCATTTGCTTGGCCAGCACTTCACATTTCATCATTGGCACATTGGTCCGTTTTACCTCCTTTTTGTCCTTGTTCCTTTGCTGATCAGGAAATCAATCAAGGCCCACCATCCTCAAGGACATTTCCATCCATTCTGGGAGGCATCGTTCCATAGGCTGGTGGTGGACTTTCCAGCAAGACATTGACCCAAAGTATGGCTCAAAATCCACACAGAAATGAAAAGGGAAGCACAAAATCAAAGCTGTGAACTGGGCTGGACAGAAGAGGGCAGGTGATAATAACTATACGTTGCAAATCAGGATAAGCCAAATCTGCGGCAGGTCCAGACCAATTTTGAAAACCACCGGCTCGTTTGGCGTTCCCAGAATGTCAGGCACCATGTTATAGAGGACAGCTGCCACATTCCATCAGAACTGTGTTCTGACCCACAACCCTTCCCCACCCTTTTACCCTTAGCAAAAAAAGAAAATACTAGAGGCACTCGTAGAGTGCAAACCTCCGCCAAGGCAGCACAACCCAAATCTTCATGAGTGGGAGCAAAGTTGAGTTATCGCATGTCATACGATTTCAAGATGGCTGCCGTGGCGGCTATATTGTTTCACTGATCGTGGTGAAAATCGAATAGGGTCCATCCTTGATGTAATAGCAATGCACCCACAAAATTTCAGACAAATCCGTGCATTACTTTTTGAGTTATGTTTTTCACAAACAGACAGACAAACAGGGGCGAAAACATAACCGCCGCCCCAACTTCGTTGGCAGAGGTAAAAATCTACACCTTTCCACATGACTATAAACATGAAACATTTTAGATAGGCGTTCACCACTAACTTTTTCTCTCTTTTAATCTCAACATTAACCCTTTTACCAGTCTATTCTCTTCCAGCTACACAGTACCACTCAGCGATTTTTACTTATTTATTTTTATGAATAAACTAATTAAAATAATGTAACAATTCCAGTTAAAATAAAATAACACACTTTTTGGTAATAGCCGTTGGTTAGCCACATCTGCGGCTACAAAAAAGACTTCAGCAACTGTGTGAATAATGTCACTCAACTGGTAAGCCAATGGTGACAGACATGGGGTTTTTTTTGACAAGCAGAAGGGTTAATAACACACAATCATGATGAAAGGAAGTAAAAAACAAACTGCTCAGATCACCACAACTTTTCCGGAAAGAAGAAGGAGGCCCCTTCTGAAGGTTAGAAAAAGGAAACAGATGGAAATTCACACCACAAGTCTATCCGTGTTTTAATAATGTGTAACCATGGATGCGGAAAACAGTTGCAAGCCCAACGAAGTAAGATAACCAGGGGAAAACCTACGAAGCAGGCCAAAAAAAAAAACAATTCACTGCTGAGGGGTCATGGGAACAGTGACAATCCGCTGAGATCACTGAAAGAGACCCCAGCATTTTTCCTCATCGATAAACTACAACCATAAATGTTGATGGGTGTGTCTCAAAGTAAGTGAAAGTATGAGTACGTTATCAAATATTTCTTTCCCTTCCCCTAATGTAGAACAATAAAAATGAACTCCTTACCAAGACTCTAGATGACTAATGGTTCCTTGAGTGAGATATCAATAAGGTCGGGAATTCCTGGCTCCGGTAGAGAAGCCTAAAACTTGTGTTTGCGCTTCCACCAGTAACTTGAGACAGGGTGGGGGGTTCGCACACTGAATACACAGTGGCCAGTGGCTGAAATGATACTGAATGAACCGAACGATACAAAAATAATTAGACATAGGATGGATAGATAGAATCCTCAGCGGCTACCATCAAACCAGCTGGAAAAAGAAGAGCAGATATTTTGATGCGGGTATCCAGTTTGATTTTTCATGGGTAGAGCCATGGAAGAAAAAGACAACATAATGCCTGGGGGTGACACAATACATATTTTTGCCAAAGCTGTAGCTGTAAAATTAAGAAAGCCTAGCAGAGAACCAAAGAGGTATCTGAATTGAACCCAGTCCAATTGTAAAACAAACACACCATTTATTTATCAGCAAATACACCATAAACAGCATGTACACACAGACTGATCTTAAATAAAAGGTTGAAAACACCATGAAATAAGTTACAGCAGAACAAGCTTTCACGAGGAGATGTACAGCCCATTAAAATAACTGTTTGGCGGAACTTTTAAACAGAGGAGAGTCGTTTTGACTAATCTTAACAGTGAAAATACATTTCAAGGAGCTGCCGGGTTAGCTCACTTGTTTAAGGCGCCGCATTTGTGGAGCAGTAATGACTACTACGGCGCAGGTTCGATCCCCGTTTGTACCAACCAGCAGCGTTCGGCAGCTTTTTCAGAACAGCGCACGATTGGATAAAGCGCTGAAGGGATGCAAATTGGGAAGGGAAATTAAAAATGATTGCCTTGTTTGTTGCTCAAGCGCCTCCTGTTGGCCAGTCGGGCGCTCATCAGTGAGATTCTAAGCTTGCTCATGTTTGGGTATCCTCCGCCCTCGTTCTGAACTTGCGATAGTTTCGACCAATGAGTGTAAAGATGCAGGGGCTGACAGGCGCGTGCTTCGGAGGAGAGCCGCGAACTGTCTCTCTCTCCTGAGCTGGCAATGGGGTTGCATACGAGCAAGCCTTGTTCACAGTTATCGAATTGGGCATTCCAGATTCGGGTGAGATTGGAGATGCCAAATTTATTTTAAAAAATTAATTAATTAAAAAAAAAAAAAAAAAAAAATGCATTTCAAACTGTGAGAGATTTGAAAGTGCATGGATCGGAGTAGAATGAAACATTGACTGAAGAATTTAATCAACACTATTGGTTCACATGTTGATTCACAGTTTTTCAGGAACTGGAAGGACTCAAACTTCAGCGTTTCAAAATATTAATGTTTTGATAAAATATATACTCCGAGGTATTAGTTCGGTCATACAGAAAAAACTGCATTCAGAAAAAAGTAATATTTCATGACAGCTTGTCTTGGTGTCCATAATTGTGTTCATAATACTCAGGATTTAAAAGCTTAACCCGGTATCAAGAACATGACTCAGCAGAGACCACAGATTTATTTCACTTCGGGGTCAAGAATTCACTCGCAGCCAAGAGGCCACAGCATCAGCACAGGCCCCTGTAAGATTTCCTCAGACCATAGAAAGGAAATCACACCCTGGGAAAAAAGAACTACATTTGTGGTTGTTTTTTTGACATGCAGAGAAACCGCCCTGGCTAATTTCCCCACAGTGAAAGCCTTATGCTATACTTGTACCCAAAATATCTAATATTGTATTATAATACAGATGTCATCTGACAGGACCAATGCCACATGCTCAATATATGCTGAGCAAAACTAACAAGTGGCTCTCTTTAGTTCACCCCAGAACCACAAAGGCATTACAGAAATTATGTCACGAACACACACACACACACACACTCACCCTGAACCACAGTGGCATTATGGCTAAGTACACTGAACAAAAATATAAATGCACAAACTGAAAATGCTGAGTTAAATTGACCTATAATGAAATATGCCCACAAATTGTGTTTATTGGTGTACTGAATGATTTGTTTTGCTCAATTCTGGTGACCCACGTCTCATTGAGCACTCCCTGTGAGATTATTCACTCATTGGGTTATTCCACCTCTGAGCTGCAACAAACATAACATTGAGTTGGTCTGTCAGCGTGACCAATATACAGGCACTCCTTGCACCAGGGTCAATAAAAGGCCACCCCAAAATGTGCACTTTTGTCACAAGTCACAATGCCACAGATGTCACAAGTCATGAGGGAGCGTGCCATTGGCATGCTGAATGCTGGGATATCTGACAGCAGTGTCAACACACTTGAATGTGCGTCATTCCACCATCAGCCGGTTGAGAAGTCGATTCAGAGAGAATGGCAGCACTGTGAATCGTCCACATGCCCCACGACCACGTGTGACCACGCCCACACAGGATCGGCACATGAGGTCCAGCACCTCCGTCATCGGCTCCGACCAGCCACCAGGACAGCTGACGAGACCGTCGGACTGCACAACAGGCGGATATCAACTCAGACTGTCCGAAACCGCCTGAGGGGAGCGGACCTCCGAGCCGCCAACTGCACCAAGGTCTCAACCTGACTGCCGTCCGTCATCGGTACAGACTCGACTGGGCCAACCGTAACCTTCGCTGGACGCTTGCACGGTGGAGGATGGTGTTATTCAGCGATGAATCGCGATTCCAACTGTACCGTGCTGATGGCAGACAACGCGTATGGCGATGTGTGGGCGAGCGTTACGCTGACGCCAACGTCGTGCGGCGGGTGGCATTTGGTGGTGCAAGTGTAATGGTATGGGCAGGCATATGCCATGGACAGCGTACCAGTCTGCATTTCGTTGAGGGTGACTTGAACGGGCAGCGATACCGTAACGAGATCCTGAGGCCCATAGTCGCACCATTTGTGCGACTCTATCACGTGACATTCCGGCACGATAATGCCCGGCCACACGCTGCCCGGATCTGCTCAGTTGTTCTTGATGAGGAGGATGTCCCTGTTCTCAATTGGCCAGCATATTCACCTGATATGTCGCCAGCTGAACACCTTTGGGATGTAACGGATTGGTGGGTCAGACGTGTTCCGGTTCCAGAAAATGTGCTGCAGGAGGAATGGGACACCATTCCACAGGCCACTATTAACAATCTCACGCGCTTTACTTGATGCCGATGATGGACACACTCATTACTGAGCGCTACGAACTCTGCCCGATGACTCCTGGTGGGTTCAGGCTGTGATAACTCATGAATTGTGTACAGTAAATTGTTAATCATGTTTCTGTTGCTTCAATATTAAGGCAAGAATAAAATAATAATTGTTTTGTTGAAATAGTTCCCAATTGATAAAAAATAATTTGAAAAAAATCACTTTGTGCGTTTATTTTTGTTCAGTGTACATCTCAAATGAAACCCCAAAAGTATAGAGGCATTGTGGGTAAACACACAACATCGCCAGAGTTAGGCCCAGTTCTGTTAGCCATAAACATTCTTCACTTGCATCAGCTCCCAATTCTCCGAGAGGGTGTATATTTGTGTTCCAGGAAGTGTTTGTGTGTGTGTGTGTGTGTGTGTGTGTGAGCATTGTGTGTGTCAAACATGTATGCTCATCCTGTTAGTCCATCCAAGGTATCCACATGCCCATTACCCCATCTTTAACTCAGGAGTTCCAGGTAAGTGACAGGAACTTTTCCTTTCTGGTTACCTCTCTCTCCAATCAACCAATCAGGATCCATCCCTGGGACGGTGTACACTGTAATGAGCTGGAATAAAAACAAGAGTAAATGAGCACAGAGCTGGCACTGCCACTCAAGCCCTCAAGTAACACAAGTAAATGTGTGCTGTTTGTGAATTTACAGTAAATGTGTACAGTCTGTGAATTTATAGTCAATGTGTACTGTCTGTAAATGTGCAGTAAATATATAATAAATATGTAATGTCTGTAAATGGACAGTAAATGCGTAGTAAATGAGTACTGCCTGTAAACGTACAGTGATTTTGTCATAAATGAGTACAACCTGTAAATGTTTAGTGAAAGTGTACTGCCAGTAAATAAACAGTAATATGTAATAAACGTGCAGTGCCTGTAAATTTAGAGTAAATGTGTAGTAAATATGTACTGTCTATAAATGTATAGTATTTTTGCAGTACCAGTGTACCGCTTGTAAATTCATAGTAAATACATAGTAAATGTGCTCTTTTTGAAAATTTTATAATAAATGTGTACTGCCTGTTAATGCGTAGTAAAAGTGTACTGTCTGTAAATGTGCAGTAAATGTGTTAAACATAGGTACAGTCTGTAAATGGACAGTAAATGTGGAGTAAATGAGTACTGCCTGTAAACTTAGTGATTTTTTTCGTAAATGAGTACAATCTGTAAATGTTTAGTGAAAGTGTACTGCCAGTAAATACACAGTAATGTGTAATAAATGTGCAGTGCCTGTAAATTTAGAGTAAATGTGTAGTAAATGTGCACTGCCTATAAATGTATAGTAAATGTGTAGTACCAGAGTACCGCTTGTAAATTTATAGTAAACGCATAGTAAATGCGCTCTGCTTGAGAATTTTATAATAAATGTGTACTGCCTGTTAATGTATAGTAAACATGTATTGCCTGTTAATTTATAGTACATGTGTACTGCCTGTAAATCAGTAGTAAATGCGTAATCAGGGTTCTCCATAAAGGCTGGCAGCTGGCGGTTTACATACAGCTGTTATACATTGTACCACCGGGTGTTTTTGTCAGAGGTTCAACCAATAAACGTATTTTCACGTGACCGCAGATCCACGAAGGGCAGATCCACTAAGCAGGAAAGTTCCCCAAGACGAGCTTGGCTCGCGGAAAATTACCTAAACCTGCGCATGGTAGTCAAATCTGCAGTGCTCCGCCAGTGACAGTAAAGATCTACAAACTGACATGGCAGTGGATCTGCGGTCACGTGACCATACGGGAACCTACACATTCCACTATGAAGGACTTTTGTTCAACATGCTAGAAAACTTGTCTATTACAGTGCCCGACAAAAGTCTTGTCACTTATCCAAGTTGTAGGAACAACAAATAATAACCTGACTTGTAGTTGATCAATTGGAATCAAAAAATGGCTTATATGAAAGGCAAAGCCCTCTAGATTATCTGAAATATATCAAAATAGAGTTTTGTGTCATTCATTGAGTTCTATTATTTAATTAGTACAGAAAGGTCAGATTTTGCTTGGACAAAAGTCTTGTCGCATTGAAAAAAAATGTGGAAATTATACATACACTTTATTTTGAATACACAAATATGCCACTATAATATTAGAACATAAATTCATGGTGCCTTGGAAAAAAGAATTAACATTGCGTAGACTCCCATGAGCTTGGAGGACTGCATCCATACGTCTTGGCAATGACTGAAATAACTTGATGATGAAATCATCTGGAATGGCAAAGAAAGCAGTCTTGCAGGACTCCCAGAGTTCATCAAGATTCTATGGTTTCATCTTCCAAGCCTCTTCCTTCATCTTACCCCTGAAATGCTCAATAATGTTCATGTCAGGTGACTGGGTCGGCCAATCCTGGAGTACCTTCACCTTCTTCGCTTTCAGGAACTGTGGTGTGGAGACAGAAGAATGAGAAGGAGCAGCAGTATAAGTAGGGCAGCAAGAACTTCTTGATATTTCAGGCTGTTGACGTTGCCATCCACTCTGCAGATCTTTCTCACACCCCCCATACTGGCTGTAACAACAAACCATGATTTTTCCTCCACCAAACATGATTGTTTTCTGGGAGAATCTTGGGTCCATGAGGGTTCCAACAAGTCTTGTACGGCGACTGGGATGCAGTTCAATGGATGATTCATCAGAAAAATAAACTTTCAGCCACTTTTCCAGTATCAATCCTTTCTGCAAGCTGTGGGCCTTGGCAAATGCAATGCAGGTTATTTGTTTTCTGTTTAATGCAGGCTTCTGTGTACTAACTCGGCCATGAAAACCACTTTGAGAGAGAATTTGACAAACTCTTCTTGTAGATACCGGGATTTTTGGTGACATTTCCTAATGTAGCTTTGCTGTAGTTGAAGAAGGGCTAGCCTTGTACAGTTGAAGCAACAAAACGGTCCTTTCAAACAGTTGTCATACTGGGGTCTGTCTGACCTGCACTTGCCACGAACATCACCAGTTTCTTCAAATATTTTTCTTATCCCCTCCACTTGACATTTGGATACATTAAAGATGTCTGCCACCACAGCAGCAGACTCAGTCTTCAGGCTCTTGATGATCAGCACTTTGGTCTGTGGTTGAATCTTTGGTATGTTGTCAGAGGTCTAGTCGCACCTCATATGAAAGTCTGGTGCGCTGGGGTTATTTCTATACACATCTGGGAATGTGTTAATTACAGTATTTGTCATAGGTTAAACTCTAATCTGTGATTTGTTGCATCATCTGAAGAGACAAGACTTTTGTCCCAGCAAAAACACATGTTATGAGCTTTGCCAGGCTGTGAACATCAGACCCTTTTTGACGGTTTCATTTTACACCAAATTATTAATGTGAAAGCCCTTGACATTAAAATGGACCATTTATTATAACAATTGATTGGTTAGAAATAAAGTTATATGCTATTTTTAGTTACTACGTCTTTATGCGACAAGACTTTTGTCAGGCACTGTACGTTGAATTATTTCGCTTGAGGTGAATTTTTTTTATATTGATATGTGTCTCATAGATATTCTGACATATTGGCAGCAGACTACTCCATTCTGCCTACTCAGACGTAAAGATGTTATGTTGCGCGGCTGACTTTTTTCCCCAACGCGTAAAAAACTTTTTGCAAGCCAGTTCCATCCGCAGATTTACGCAAGACCCTCAATTTGATGCCATCTTACGCAGACTGCTGCAGCATTCCATAAATGCTGATCAGTTGGTTTTTGGAAAGCTTCCGCAAAAATACAAAATTCCTCCTGCAAGTTTACGAAAGGCATTACGTTACCTTAGGTGTGTAACCTTACTGCATTGTGGATCTATCCTAACTGTCTCTCAAGTTCACGGATCTTTACTGTCACTAGTGGAACGCTGCAGATTCAAGGACCATGCATGGGTTTATGAAAATTTACGCGAGTAAAACTCATCTTGCGGAACTTTACTGCACAGTGGATCTACCCGATTAGCAAACTATTCTTTCCGTAAGTTTTAAATAACGGAAATAATGCAACAAACTCAGCTTCACCACCGCAAGTAGGCACGTAATACATTAATTTCAACATCGCGTTATAGGGTTACAAAATTACTAGCTCGTAAACAATAGCCAACCGTGGCAGTGTCTTCACTTGTCTGGGTTTGCAGAAAGCATTGACATTAGCGAGTAGGCTCTATTGTGATCTTGTTTCCTCACACCGACGATTCTGTCTTAAAGACCCAAAATAAAAACCCATACCTGATTTTTTTTTTTAATAGCAGAGGGTAGTACACATTTATTGTTACTTGAGAGAGTTGTTTGGTGTTGATAATGCAGTCAATGTGGCTGGCACGCAAATGCTTTTTAACCACGTTCCTGTCGCTTCTGTTTCAATGTGACTCTGATCCATGTCTACGACTGACCGTACTGCCAGATAGACCTCCAGTCTATCTAGTCTACGACCGACCTCCACTGCGGTGACGGGAAACACACTCTTCAGAACTTTATTCATGACTAATAATTCTAATGAATATTCACTGTAAATGTCAATGATTATGGGACTGCTTTGCTTGTATTCTGCAAGAGCTTAAAATCTCTGCGAATACGTTTCACAGTGTCTCCACATCCAGGCGGCTGGGGGCCAATTTTTTGCCGCACTGTGCTCAGTAGACACCTATAATTTACAGTACAGACAGGTGATTTCAAAAGTATGGGAAAACCCTGTGTACTGCCTGTTAATGTAGAGTCAATGTGTTTTCATTCAGTACTCTTAAAAATTGACATACAGTTTTGTGCGCCCTTTAGCAACACTTGGGTTTTTGCCATTTTGGTGGAACTGAACTTTTAGTTTAGCAAATTCATGTATTTCTCCCCTCACACCTTTGAGCAGTCCATCAACAAACTGCCACTGAATTAGACAGGAAGCTGATTCATCCAGATTCAGACTAGACGGAAACTGATTCATTCGTTCACAATTATCAAACAGACATTGAGTCACAGTCCTCTGATGGTGAATATTACAATTTCTCAAACTGACCTGGAGGAATGTTAGGTTTCCTCCCATAAGGCAGTGAAAACTGGCACTTAGACTGACGAGAATTCAACGTGTGGAACTAGAGTGTGGGTGTAATCCAAATAACTCAAGCTATGGTGCAGCCCACACGTGAAACCTCGCCTTCCGCACAAATATTTTCATTAGATAAGGTGCCAGAAAACAAACATATCAGAGCGATGCACCGAGAAGCAAGTTCAACATTAGCCAGCCTTTCCTTGCATGGGCTCCACTGACTAAACTCGCAGTCAGAGACACCGTAAGTTACTATGGCAGGTTAAGAGAGAGCCACCTGCCTGACAATGAAAACTCTGGCTATAAGCTCAAAACACCCCACAAACCCTGCTTTGTAGTACACCCCTCAGTTGGTCTTAGGTTCAGTTAAATTTTCAGAAAAGGTCACCAGAGCTCCAAACCAATCGGCAGATGTGTCTGTCAGCTCAAGAAATGCAGGCTTCATTTATTTATTTGTTTTAATTTCAACAAATCATGTTCAGGCCAACACCATCCTTCTACAGGGCTGCCGGCTCTCTGCATTCATCGCTTTTTTTTCCAGTTTCAGTCTCTATGCTGAAAAAAAAACAAACGGCAAAACTTTGCCAATGACATCATCATCATCATAATTTATTTTTTTTTTATGGCCCAAAACTGTAAAGTGGCAATAACTGGCTGTCAGTACAAAGTCCAAAACACCCCCAGTGTTCTAAAAAAAGGACAGAAAATTTATCAACAGGCCATAAAACAAACCTAACTGTACTCTGGCAAGGCAGAGGCAGAGGAAAAAGCATGACGCTCACGGTTCAGATGGCGGGAAAGGTCTGGAGGGCTGATGAAAGACCTACAAGAGTTGGGGAAGCTGCCGGATGGAGTCAGAAGTGTGCATACATACACCCTGCGTGTCGCTGCAGGGTTACTGAGATTTCATTCATGATTTCCTTTTAGGGCATTTTGGTTCCACATTTCTTTTACATGGTTCTTTCACATGGACTTTTTCACTTTTTGGTGAAGTCTTGGCTCAGAGGGGCAATCCTCAGGGAAGACCCATCTAATATTACTTTCTCAGAGGGTCTTTGTGTTTCAGCACGGTTTGTCATCTTCTGCAGGCCTGGCTTTGACCTGAGCCATTTTTATCAAACTCATTCAGCTACTTGTATAGATTTGGGTTTCCGCCTCTGTTGTTTCTGTGCACGTTCACGTTAAATATTTGCGTCAGCGTTTGCTTTGATTGTGGCAATTCAGGCGGAATTCTATCCCAAACCAAGCCACCTCTGCCAAGCAGGAAACTGGAGGTTGGCTTTTCTCAAACCAGTCCAAGAGGCCAAACCCAATAACCGTGTTTACAAACCTCTGAAACACGGTTGCAGGCAACTTCAACTTCAGCATCTGACGCAATCGTTCGTCAGCACCAGCCTTACAGGATGATAAGCTATCAAGAGGCAGGAGGTAATGCACTTGAGCAAACAATCATGATATAACAGTGGGCTCCAAAATTACAGGCACCCCTGACTGGCAATGCACAAACAATACTGATAAAAATTCTGAAAAATATATTTTTAGTGAAACTCTAAATAACAACGTCAGAAATACTGTACAATATTAATATGCCGATAAATCCAACCAAAATCACTTACTGATTTAATTAAAAAACAATTTCCTCCAAATCAAGGTTTCACAATTAATGGCACCCTTAAAGATTATTGTAAATAACATCTACCAAAATTGAACCAGGTATTAAATTCTACTTATTTAAGTTTTAGCTAAGTGTTAAGGAACTATATTGAGCCATCACATCACTTCCTGTTTCAATGGGGTATAAAAACAGGGTAACACACATGCAACATCCTTTTGTCATCCAACACCATGAAGAAAGCAAAAGAACTGTCAGCTCAAAAAAGGCAGATGGTCATAGACCTTCATACATCTGGTCATGGCTACAAGGTGATTCATAAACAACTGAATATGCCACTGAGCACTGTCAGGGCAATTATTAACAAAATTCCAAAGACAAGGAACTGTTGAAAACCTCAAGGGTGGAGGACAACTGCATTTTGCCCCCCGGGATACTGAGGAGGATGGTGAGAGAAGCAGATTAATCCCCAAGAATCACTGTGAAGGAATTGCAGGCCTTGGTGGCATCTTGGGGTCACCAGGTTTCAAAAAGCACCATCAGGCGCCACTTCCACAACCATGGGCTCATTGGAAGGGTTGCCAGAAAAAAAGCCTTTTCTGACCAGAACACACAGAAGAAAGAGCTAGGAGTTTGCCAAACATCATTTAAATTATGACTGGAACAAAGTGTGTTGGTCAGATGAGACCAAAAGTGCACGTTTCAGTCAGATGCAGCATTGGCATGTTTGGCATCGAAACAGAGATGCATACACTGCAGGGTTGATACACTGTGTGATATGAAAATGCGCATATAATGTTCTATTTATCATATACTGATTTTAACCATAATTAATGATGCATTTTATCCAAAGCATTTATTTCAGGTTATTACTGTCATCATTACAGGCCAGTAACGCTAGCATTTGCTTTTAGTCAGCGGTGTTTTCAAGTCAATGAAATGGCTAATTAGTGAGCTAGCATGTAAATGCGATTTTCTCCATTAAGGTAATAAATTTGCATTTCTACGATAGCTTATGCACGAAACGTTTTACTACAGCCCTTCGCATGAATATCGCTGCAAAATGCGGCATTATGCATGCTGTTTACAAATAATTGTGTCAAGCTCCTTTTCTATAACGTAGTCCAGTTCAGAAATTTCAGTAATTCATGAGTCTCACCGGCATGACAGCGTTTAACCAGTGTCTGAAGCGATGCGTTGCCAACGACACTCGTGACTGTTGCTATGGCAATGGTTGCTGCCACTGATATGGGATTTTGCCGGCGGGCAGATACGGGTGATACAGGATTTTTGCCCGGCGGGCTGATACAGCCTTGTGCCTCGCGCTCGTATCACAGGGCAGATTCCCCGTATTTATAAGGAAGTATATGATAAAGTGAAGTATTTCACACTTGTTGGTATATTTCGTTGGTATATTCTCTGTAATTATACTGTTTATAATTTTTTTGCATTGTTTGTGCATTAACAGTCATGGGTGCCAGTAATTTTGAAACCCACTGTAAAAGTTACTTTTATCTTTTGCACCATTTTCAGGAGGCCAAGCTGGGAGAAGAATTTAAATGAGGGCTTTACAATGACTTGAGCTGTATTTTAAAGTGGATCAGGGGAACAGCATCAGAGAATGCATAGAGTAGAAGGCCTGGCACTTGGAACAAGCAAAACCAATTTTATGGCTCCGTTAAACACATTGGTAGCTTTGTTTGGGTTCGGCACATTTGTTTCACTTTGTCCTTTATTGGAATAGTGGATGCACACACAGATTGAGTCCAGTTTCCTTCAGTGAACTTCTAGGCTAAGTCAGAGAAAGAATCCCACAGAAACCTACTCCATTTTGTTGTACGGAAATAAGAATTACTAGCGATATGAGATTGAGGGGTTATAATCTTCCGTGGGCTCTACTTTGGCCTGTCTGTGAACCTGTGAACTGCTGATTTCTGCTTTTTTCAGTTAATACATTCGCTTAATTTTTTGGGGGGCCTTTTTTGACTGTATGCAATTTTGGGCATGACAAATTCAGCAGAGCATCGAAGGCTGTTCTTGGTGTTATTGGACTTTGGGACAGTGCGGCGGTATTAAACTTTTGACATGGTAATAAGCCTGTAAAAACCGTCCAATTAAAAAGAAATGTTTCAAAACATAATGGCACTCCTCATGAATACATAATATTATTATTATTATTATTATTATCAATGATAATTGTACGTTGGAAGAGATATTTGGTTTGAAAATTTCATTAAATCTATACTGTCAATATATACACAGAAAAGTGACTGGATGCTGTATTTTACCACTGATAAGGCCGAGAGCCGCGTCTCAGCGTTATCAGTGAATGTGGCGTGCTTAGTCATCGCAGTCACCTCATCCATGAAAGGCTTGCATCATCAGGCACGTGAAACAGGGGCCAAAACTGATTACTACTCAGACACCGTAGGCGGCCTCTTAAAATGTTTTCCAGAGCTCCGCGGAGTTCCTGACAAATAGTTATACCATTGCTCCCCCTTGAGGCCAAACATCGGCATAGCCCACAGTCAAGACCATTGGGGCTGGTTTGCCAAGAACATCACACTTGGACTCAGAGGAATGGACATTTAGCCTGATGCAAATTAAATGTCAGGGCCACAAATCTGGCCACTAGCAAAACAACATATGGTTTCACTCATGTCAAAAAATATTTAGCAATCTGTCCAGCAGCAATTCGTGTTGACTGCAGCAGTAATCGATGAGGATGAGGCTGTTTGATTGGCAATTCCCTTATAAACCACCTTATGTATGTAGATGATTTGGCCATTTTTTTGTCCGTACAGTGCTGGTCTGCAGCAGTTATTGAAAATATGTTCAAAATATGGTATAGATTTTGATATTAAGTACAATGCAAATAAGATCAATATTAGGATTGTTAGAAGTAGAAAAGACAGAAAATTAGTGTTTCCTGATTTCTTCCTGTCTGGTAGTGCCCTTAATGTGTGTAATGAGGATAAATATTCAGGCCACTACATAACTGATGATCTATCAGATGACCAATGACATCACAATGTCTTGTGGGCGCGAAGATGGCTCATGAGACCGATCCCAGTACGGAATAATCAGTTGCAGTGAGGGCAGGTGATGGTTGAGGGCTGACTAGGAGAGGGGGAAGAACTGATTTCTGTCTTGCGGAGTTGTCGCTTCCATTCAGCTTGATGGATGCGGCATTTCTCAAACTCGGAACACTCCATGCCTGACTGCAGTGTGCCATTTGGAGCGGTGTTGTGCATAGGCCTCCCAGGTCTCTGGATCCAGGCCACAGCATTTGAGATTGGCCTTTAGGGTGTCCTTATAGCGTTTCCGCTGGCCACCACGTGAGCGCTTGCCATGGTGTAGTTCGCTGTACAGCAGTCTTTTTGGTAGGTGTTCATCTGGCATGCAGCAGACATGGCCAGCCCATCTCAGTTGGGAGCGCTTGACCATGGCATAGATGCTCTCCATTTCTGCCCTGCGGAGGACTTCAGCGTCTGGGACCTTGTCCTGCCACCTGATGTTAAGTAGCCTCCTGAGGCATCTCATATGGAAGGCATTGAGCTGCTTTGCATGCCGGCTGCACACAGTCCACATCTCACAGGCATACAGCAGGGAGGGCAGGACAACAGCACGGTAGACTTTTAGTTTGGTCTGTAGGCTGAGCCCTCTGTGCTCCCAGACAGAGGTGCGGAGTCTGCCAAAGGCAGCACTTGTATGAGATACCCTGTGCATGACCTCCTCATTGATGTTGCCCACGCGAGTTAAGGTGCTGCCTAGGTAGACAAACTTTTCTACAGCTTTTACGGGTTCACCATTTACGCTGATGAGGGGCTCTATGTAGGGGGTTCCAGGCGCAGGTTTGTGCATCGCTTCTGTCTTCTTCGTGCTGATGGTGAGGCCAAAGTCTGTGCATGCTGTGGCAAAGATATTCATGCACAATTGCATTTCCAGTTGGTAGTGAGCATTCAGTGCAGTTGTCCGCAAAGGGAAAGTCACAGACGGTGGTTGTCTGCACTTTAGTCTTGGCCTGGAGTCTTCGCAGATTGAACAGCTTTCCATCAGTGCGGTAGTGGAGGAGGATCCCCATATCCCTGGACTGGAAGGCATCTGTCAACATGGCAGAAAACATCATGCTGAAGAGAGTGGGCACCAGAATGCAGCCTTGCTTGACTCCATTTGCCACTGGAAAGGGCTCAGAGAGTGTGCCGTTGTCTTGGACTCGTGCCTGCATTCCATCGTGGAATTCACGGACCATGTTGATGAAGATGTTGGGACAGCCGAACTTTGACATGACCTTCCAGAGCCCCTCGCGGCTTACAGTGTCGAAGGCCTTTGTCAGATCTACAAAGGTGGAGTATAGGCTGACGTTCTGCTCTCGGCACTTCTCTTGGAGTTGACATGCGGCAATAATCATGTCCACAGTACCACGACCATGTCTGAATCCGCATTGGCTTTCTGGTAGGAGAGCTTGATTTTCAAGATGTTCTGTCGGGCGGTTCAGCAGGATTCTGGCCAGGATCTTCCCCGCAACAGACAACAGAGCGATGCCTCGATGGTTGTTGCAGTCCTGCCTGTTGCAGTCCGCTTGTACAGGTGGACAATAGAGGCATCTTTGAACTCCTGTGACAGCTTCCCTTGGCTCCACATGCAGTGGAATAGGCCCACCAGCTGCTTGGTCAGGGGTGGTCCACCCGCTGCATAGACTTCAGCTGGAATTGCATCAGCACTGGGTGCTTTGCCATTGGGAAGTCCTCTGATGGCTTTGATGACCTCAGCTTCAGTTGGTGGCTCATCAAGGGCAGTATTGACAGGAACTTGATGGAGGCGTGCGATGGCTTCGTCATTGATGGCTGAGGGGCGGTTGAGAATGCCATTGAAGTACTCAGCCCAGCGCTCAAGGATCTTCATTCTGTCTGTGATCAGGTTACTGCCGTCAGCACTGAGGAGAGGGGGAGACCCTGATGAGGTGGGGCCGTAGATTTCCTTGAGCGCAGTGTAAAAGTCCTCGCTGTCATTCTGGTGGACATAGGGCTGGATTTCATCAGCTTTTCTGCAAAGCCAGTTGTCCTGCATTCACTTTCATCAATATCACTGTCTGATGTATGAACATCGTCACTTTCCTCCTCCTCGCCGTCTGTATGCACTGGCACTCAGCAACGGTAATTTTTTTTTCCAGCGTAAGCGGCATTTCAGAACTCTTTTGCAAATGAATGTAATTTTGGCGACAAGTACGTACGCCTGTTTTTGCAGCACGGTCACGCAACTTGCTGTAAAAAATAGACTGTCCGATTGTAAAATGTAAACGGACGAAACCACGTACTAGTCACCAAAATTACCTTCATTCGCTGAAGAGTTCTGAAATGCCGTCGCAGAGTGCCAGTGCATAGACCTAATTATAATCAAATTATTTTTCTGTACTGAATGTAGCCCATTATTGTGTCGCTGTTAGCTCGCATAGAAGAGAGAAGCAGTCTCTTCAATTGCCACTTGATTATTCTTGAATTGGAAAACATGTTAATAAAGGAAAACCATCTAGAATTAGCCAGGACTAATTGTTGTCAATAAAGGGATGGATATTTGCCCCTGACTTTTCAGGTCTAGCGCCGGCCCTGACCCGCCGTTACGAGTTATCGCGTAGTCGGCTGTCAACGTGTTAAAGCCTTTTGTTCTCCATTTTATACTGCACACCTGTGGCGCTCCTACAAAAAAGGCAGTTTGCGCGGACTCACAGTGGTATATAATGACAGTATGAGGATGCTGCTTAAAGCTCTGATAAGCTGCAGCGCAAGCCAGATGCTTGTAAATGTTGCTGAACCCACTTGCTCTGCTGTAATATGAAATCTTATGTACAGATGTATGTGTATGTGAACCAATTCCGCAAACTGTGTTATTGTACCCCGTAACCAATCCTGAACAGAGTTAAGCTAGTTTTTTATCTAGAATGTGGAACCACTGGCGCTTTAATCTATATGTCAATGCATAATTATTAATTGTGGAATGCCCTGTGTGTTATATGTGTGTGTGTGAGTGTTTGTGTGTATTTTACTCTGCTATGGACCATTCACAAGCCATGTCCTTAATGAAGTAAAAAGTAAAAGTAAAGTAAAGTAATGCTTGTTGCCAGCTTCAGTGCAGGAAAGTTAAAGAACAGACTCCCATGAAAGGTTTTTAAATGGACTTCAGCTTCGTATGACTGGTAAACAGATCAGTTGAAAATGAAAGTCCAGTTCAAGGCTAGCATCTCTAAAATTCTTAAAAGAGGCCCGCCCAACGACTAGTGGTTCAGGTGCAAAACAAATTCTTTGCTGGAAATTTGGTGGTTGAAGCCTTGGCGTAGAAAACAATGCAATCAGTACAGCTCATGGGCCCCTTAATAAGGCCCTGAACCCCACTTAGCTCAAGGGATATTCACCCCTACTTATTTAAGTAAAAAATAATTTTATACAGATAAAAAGCATTAAGGAAAATAACTATACTAATGAGTGAAGCTATAACTGTAATTGATGCATAATTTTACGCAGTGTGGCAACCATAGACTGTATAAAAAGATGGACGAAGCAACCGTGATGTCACCCGTTGGTTTCAGCATACCATTTAAAGCGGACACTCATTGAAAATCCTAAAGCAGGTCAAATTATACCTCTATCGAGAGCTAAGGGTATACTGAACATGATAAAAGTACTTTTACACCACCACCTAAGCCCAGAAAAGAAATATAATCAATAAAAGTCATCCTTCCATTCACCCTTGGCAAATCTCAAATTGGCAACAAAACAGCGTAATTTTGATGACGTCATGAGTTGAACAATTCGTACGGTACTCAGATGCAGCCCAGTCAGAAAGTGGTACTTACGCCGTCCCTAACCCCCTGTACCGTTTATGCATCGGAATTCTGACTTTCGTTGCACAATGCGCATCAATTTGTGTTATCTACGTACAGTATCTCACAAAAGTGAGTACACTCCTCACATTTCGACAATCAGTTTATTGTATCTTTTCAAGGGACAGCGTTATAGAAATGAAACCTGAATATATTCTACAGTAGTCATTGTACAATATGTGTAACAGTGTATATTTACTGCACTGTCCAAATAACTGAACAAACAGTCACCATTTCCAAAATCGGTGGCAACAAAAGTGAGTACACCTCACTGTCAACATGCCAAATTGTGTTCATAGTGTCAATATTTAGTGACCACCATTGTTGTCCAGCACTGCCTTGATTCTCCTAGGCATGGAATTCACCAGAGCTACACAGGTTGCTGCTGGGATCCTCCTCCACTCCTCCATGACAACATCACGGAGCTGGTGGATGTTGGACACCTGCTGCTCCTCCACCTTCCTCTTGAAGATGCCCAACAGGTGCTTAATGGGATTCAGGTCTGGAGACATACTTGGCCACGCTATCACCTTCACCTTCAGCTTCTTCAGGAAGGCAGTTGTCATCTTGGAAGTGTGTTTCGGGTTGTGATTATGTTGGAAAACTGCTGTGTGGCCCAGTTTCCGAGGGAGGGCATCATGTTCTGCTTCAGAATGTCACAGTACATGTTGGAATCCATTATTCCATCAATGAAGCGCAGCTCCCCAGGACCAGGAGCACTCATGCAGCCCCAGACCATGATGCTGTCACCACCATGTTTGACTGTAGGCACTACGCACTTGTCTTGGTACTCCTCACCAGGGCGCCGCCACACATGCTGGACACAGTCTGAGCCAAACAAGTTTATCTTGGTCTGGTCAGACCACAGATTATGGTTCCAGTAGTTCACGTTCTGGGACTGGTTGTCTTCAGCCAACTGTTTTCAGATTTTCTTGTGGGCTAGCTTCAGAAGAGGTTTCCGTCTTGGCTGACGGCCATGCAGACGGACTTGGTGCAGTGCACGGTGTATGGTCTGAGCACCGACAGGCTGTTCTCCCACTGCTACAACCTCGTTAGCAATACTGCCAGCACTCCTGCGTCTGTTTTCTGAAGCTAACTTGTCCACCTGACGCAGAGCACGAGGACTCATCCTCTTCGGTCGACCCTGACGAGGCCTATTCCAAGTAGAACCCATCTTGGAAAACCACTGGTTAACCTTGGCCACCGTGCTATAGCTCAGTTTCATGGTTTCACATATCTTCTTGTAGCTGAGACCATCTTTGTGGAGAGCAACAATTCTCTTTTTCAGATCCTCATAGAGTTCTTTCCCATGAGGTGCGATGTTGACAATCCAGTGACCAAAATGAGAGCATTGCACCCAAAGCACCATAATTTAGACCTTCAACACGTTACACAACCTCCTATTGCCCAGTCGAACAGAAAAAAGCATGAACATGATGAATAAGACACGTTTCATTGCTTGGTTCACCATTACCAATTGGGGTGTGCACTCACTTTTGTTGCCACCCATTTTCGAAATAGTGACTGTTTGTTCAGTTATTTGGACAGTGCAGTAAATATACACTGTTACACATATTGTACAATGACTACTCTAGAATATATTCAAGTTTCATTTCTGTAACGTTGTCCCTTGAAAAGATATAATAAATTAATTGTCGAAATGTGAGGGGTGTACTCACTTTTGTGAGATACTGTACATTACGCAGTACCGAAGTATTCTCAGAAATAATTCTGCCGACAAAATAAGGCTACAGTTTGCGTACACTGTCATACTCGCTAGCAAGCTCGTTGGCTACCTAGCTAGCAAGCTAAGGTGATATCAAACTCTACAGTGTTATAGCTGGCGCACCAATGTATTTAGCTAGATTGCCAACTGGCCATTGAGCTAAAAAGGATAGCACACCGATAGCTTGTATTTAAGCTAGCTTGCTAGAATGATTATTCACCGTTGTGAAATTGGTGCTGTCTTTGCTTTGCCTTTGGCTCAATCAAATTCAGCACATTTCTGAGCGACTGAAGAATACGGCCTGCACCGTAAACCTAAGGTTACGTTACCCAGCTGGCTAACTAGTGTTGTGACTGTTGTTTATTATTGTTAGCTAAGGTAACGGTAAGCCTGCTAGGTTATAATGAAGCTTCCTATAGGTTAGCTAGTTAAATTTCATGAATCATTATGAGACCATAAAGTTATTGTTAGAGTTATGCTATGCAGGCCGTATTCTTCAGTCGCTCCCAAATTTCAACTAGCTGTGCTTTGTTGAAAATAAACAAACAAACATACCAATGTTGAGTATTGTTACAGTCAAGACGTGAAGCATCAGTATTTCTCCAAGGATCATCCAAATCGAGCTCTGCTTGACCTCCACCTTGTCGAGGTTCGGTCTCATGCTAATAAGGAGCCGGGCCATCTGGCGCCCTGGAGGTCTTGGCAGGGCCAGGGGCTACAGCAGCACTAGCCGAAGCAAGTCTATCTTCACGATCGGTGTCTTCGTTTTCCCGGTCGAAATCCCCCAAATCACAGTCATCAATATCACTGTCTGATGTATGAACATCGTCGCTTTTCTCCTCCTTGCCGTATGTATCTACCTCGAAACTCATATCAAGACCGTTTTCGTCCATAATTAAAAAAAAACACTAGTGAAGAGTCGGCTGAATCAGAGAAAGAGGCGCAGCACAGGCACAGTTCATCTCGTGACGTCACTCGAAATCAGGCCGATTTCAGAGCGAAATCTAGGTGATCTGAGCAGCATTATTTTCTAGCTTCCCTTCAGATTTTTCCACTACTATGAGTAATTTCTGACGAAGAAGTGTGAATATTCATACAACTTATGAGTTTTTCTGTGAATTCAACAAAAATTTGACCAAGTTGAAAATCAATATATTTCCACTTTCAAAAAGCCTTGATTAGGCAATTTGCACAGGACCATTTTCTCATTTTGAAACCAGATGTGATTTCTATTGGACGACAGCGTGAATTGAAGATCCAGGGAGGAGCGAGGGGTGGGTGCGCGGGTGGATCTGACCGTATCTAGCGAGGACCAGAGGTTAGCCACGCCCCATAAAGCATGTCTGGCTTTATCCTTTATTCTAGTCTATTTGGGACCATAATTTATAAAAATGAACATCATGATGTATCGAAGGAGATTTGAAACTTGCGATAGATACAATAAAGTAATGTGGAAAATCATTGTTTAAATAATAAATCAGGTGGGAAAGTAGGGTCATTTTCTCATAGACTGGATTAAACTTTTTCTGCAAACACCGACGTCGCCATCTGCTGGCCATTAAATAGAATGCAAATTTTGGAGATTTCCAGTTTTCCACATTGGCCTCAATTTTCAGACCCAAGTGCTGCGTCCATCTTTTTATACAGTCTCTGGTGGCAACCCCATGACCAAAAGAACGGAAGAAAGGTCATCAAATAAACTGGGAAAGGACAGCAAGTCACACACACTTTCTAAGCTGAAAGACATCTGGGCGTACAAGCCCATTGCAGGAGTCAATGCACCAAGGCTGTGAGATCATATAAGCAACCTGCCCAGGGCGGATCAAGATAACTACTGTAGAAAATGGCAGCACACACTATGGGGGTGTTTTTTTTTGTTGAAGTGGTTCATCAGGAAACAATCTTTTACTGTTTCCAAACTCCACAAAAGCACACAGAATGGACAGGAATCTCCAAAATGACAGTGAACTCCCCCCCAAAACTGATTCCTGGGTCAAGGGCAATGACAGGAAGTAACAGCAGGGCACTGGTTTATTTTGGGGTGGGGTGGGGGGTACCTCGTCCGCCCGCAGAGAGAGCTCGCTGGTGTCCGCAGCCTCGTAGTCGTACAGAACCTTGGCCTTCCGGGTGCCCGAAGCAGGGGCGCACCTCCTCAATCTTCAGGGTTTCCGTCTCCATGGCGCCAGTGGAGGCGGGCCCAGGGACCGTGGAGGGGGAGGGGCCAGAGAAGGCAGCCAGAGTGGGAGGAGCCACAGAAAAGGCATTAGGTAACCTGTGGATCAGACGAGATGTTTTTTTTTTTTAACCATTAGTTTTATTGGTTACCCTGAATTTTAATTTGAGCTTTGGCCAATATTGTTATTAACATTCATGCCAATAAATCATATTGAATTGAACGGAGAGAGAGAGAGAATGAGAAACAGAGTGTGAGAGAGAGAGTGAGAGAGGAGGTAGGGAGAGAGATAGAGAGTGAGAGACACAAGGAGATGGAGAGTGAGAGACTGAGCAAGAGAGTGAGAGAAAGTGAGTGACAAAAGGAAAGAGGAGAGAGAGACAGGAAAGAAGGAGGGGAAGGGAGAGAGGGATGAGGAGAGAGGTGAAGAGAATAAGACAGAGGGAGGGACACAGTGAGAGAAAGATGGAGAGAGGGAGGGAGGGATAGAAAGAGAGGGAGAGAGAGAGAGAGCGAGAGACACATACAGTGAAGCCGTTAAACATTTCGACAGTGACACAGTAACATTATGTACTTTTTGGTCCCGGATTCTCAACCAACACGAGGTCACACTAAAAACTGTCAGCATTACTTTGCATGCATTTACATTCGTATCGTCTGAACCCAGTCAAGAACAGCAGCCGTTTGCATAAAGTATCACTGCCCGAATGCGAACGGCCTGCACAGTATTTACAAACACAACTAGATAGTGACTTTTTTATCACAAAAAGACATTATTGTAGCCCCGGACGGAGTGTCTGGGGGGTACTATGGATTTGCGGTGGTCGTGTGTTTGCGTCCTGGCCTAGAAGTACCTCTGCATGAGGGAAGCGATAGAACATAAATGATAGTGATAGAAGAATAACAGTATGAATAACATGTCAAATTTTTGCTTCAGAAAACCGATTTTTCTTAACTACTAATTTGAATACCACTGTCTCAGTGTAGATGAAGTGGTTGCTACAGAGGACAATGAATTTTTCAGTGACAAGAGAGCATTTTTGGAATTGCTGGATAGATAGTATGGGCAAGTATATTGAGCAGTTTGCACAGGAGGCTTAGATGAGGAGTTTCATTCATGCAAGTCCTGAAAAACAGGGTTGGGACTGAACTCGCCAAAACTGTGTTCGAGGTCAGCTTGCTGGTGAATATTCAATAACTGGTCCGGGTGTGCCATCTAGTGAGAGAATAGTGTAACTGTGTGCATAAATAGAGCACCTCCATAGGCCCGTTTCCACCAAAGAAGTTCCTGGTAGTATTTGGGGGGCAGGAACTACTACAGGAACGTCCTCTCACTTGGCCCTCTCAATTGCCGTGTCTCCACCGAGAGGGTGAAGTAGGAGAACTCCTTTTAAAAATGCGACCCCTCGTCGTCTGCTGAGTTTTAAAAATGCCGGCTATTTTGTCGCTTTCTGTAGACGTTACATCCCGCCCTGAGTAAATCCAATCAGCGCCAAGTAAACCCCAAGCCCCACCCAGGAGTTTTTCGGGGCCGTTCAGAGTACCTGCTCCGAGGCAGGGACTTTTTTAGCCCCTGTAAAAGTTCTGGAACTCTGTCCTTCGGGGGTGGTTCCAGCAGTGGAGACACGCAACAACGGCTCCGGCCCCGTAAAATTACCCTGAAGTTCCTGCGGTGGAAACGGGCCTCATGTCCGCTGGCATCAACATCCGCGCTGACGGGTTATGTGTTGGACTGGAACGTGTATATATTTTTATATATATATATATATATATATATATATATACACACACACACAGGGGCGGATCCAGGAATGGCTGAAAGGGGGGCGCAGCAAGGAAGGGATCTGGGGGCCCTCCCCCAGAAAAATTTGAAAAATTAATGTGCTGAAAACACGTTTTCCTGGTATCTTGGGAGAAAAATCTGGCCTATCTGTTCAATGATTTTCCTCCCAAGGTTCCAAAAATTAAGCTAAAAAAAACTTTCAAAGGGCCGTTATAACGCAGTTTTACATTAACTGACAACTTTTACCTTTACCTAAGACTTTCACTTTACTGTCAAAGTTTGTGACCCTAACCCTTTCACCGCTGTTGGTGACTTGGTCAAAATTTCAAAGAGGTGAAAATCTTTCGAAATCGTCCAAACCCTACAGTGTTGGTATTCATTGGAAAGTGCTTGATGAGAGCTTTCCAGTGAATACCAATGTGCTATGGTTTGAGCGATTTTCAAAGGTTTTGATGTTTCAGAAATGTTGACAAAATCACCGCTAGCAGTGAAAGGGTTTGACCATATTTCCCACAAAACATTGATATTATTAGTTTTTGAGTTTATATAACACCAAATAGCCGCCAACAAAATAATTGTAGTGTATATCTAACATGCAAACCCAGTGGCTATATGCATCTGTGATTTTAGCAGATGTTAACAGATCACCAAATCCCCCCTCCCTCCCAAGTCCCTAAACCAGGTTAGTAAAAGATACCACCCTCAACAGCTTGTAAAAAGTTATTACAATGCTGTGATTGCCTTTTTTCAAAATGGTTCTAAAAGATGAGGCTTTAATGCTTCCAAAACACTCCCAAGTGTTGTGAGACGGTGAGAGTAGGAAGTGTTGTCTTACACATAATCCGAGTCACCATTAAGTTGAATTTCTGCACTTGTGAGAGAATTTACTAATCTGGAGGCAGTGGTTGGGTGGGTAATGTCAAAAAACAAACCATCTTATTTATATTAAAGATCCTGTTTATCCTAAAGATGTCCTGATATAAATTTAATACAATGATGCTGTCCTATATTAAAACATAACATTGTCAACATATAAACTATTTTTTAATGGAAATGTTGTTATTATTAAATTATTATTATTATTATTATTAATAAATTTACATGAATGAATGTGAAAAAGAAATGTGACTTCAGGGCCATTTAGAATTTTTCAATAAGACCATTGAACTATTTGGATTGACTCCTACATAACTTTTTAAAAATAATGTTACATATCTTACTTACACTCTAAAGGGCATAGAACAGCTCACCAGCTTCAGAACCGCAGTACTCGCTAGTTACAAGTTTAATGACGGGTGATTCTGAACGTCAAGATGAGGTTTTGGAATGGAAAATTTGGAAAGCCTTCCGGTATTCCAGGACAACTGTTATTTGGCACCGTAAACCAACGAATCAATATACATCAAATAGTAGGCTATGAACAACTGGTCCATCAGTAGGTTCCTTTTGTAAGCTCAAGCAAATTTTAACCGAACGCATACCTGCGATAGCCTATTAATCTAACGTCAGTCTTGCCGCTTCCATGTCCCCCTGCAAATGAAAACTGCTTGCTGCGAGGATCATCATGGCCAAAAAGCTGGTCATTTTTTTTTTTTTTTTTTTTTTTTTTTTGCATTTGAAAGGCTGAGCCTCAAATGTCAGTTTACTTTATTCTCGAAGATTTTCCGTCTTCCATTGCTTTCTGTCATTTTCGTCTGAAATAGTAGTCGTTTAAACGCGTCACCGCAACAGGGGACAAGCAAGGCCATTGGTCGAAAAAATTTCCCAGCAAGCCTGCCTTCTTAAACTTTAGGACGAAATCAAAAAAATTTAATAAATTGAACATAGCTTAAGTCCATGTATCGTTTTTTATTTGCAAGAAAAGAGTTTCTCGGTCATTCCTATCGCACAAAGCAAATATATACGGGTGGATCTAAATAAATTTGCCACGGTGCAACACAACCGGAATAGTGAAGTTGAACCATTAAAAGTCGTATATAAACTGTGAGGACTAATTGGTCAATAATAAGTAGGCCGATATCAGGAATAAAAATTGCTACGACTAACTCTTTGAGAGCTCGACTTATTCATAGTCTAACATATATCTCATTTATTCAATTCTATGCGAAAAAAAGGGGGGGTGCGCCCCCCCCCCTGGATCCGCCACTGATAGATATACATATTGCACTCGCACGTATGAACTGAAGACATAAAAATCACCGTTGAAACCAGTGACCACAAAAATGGTCAAATGTTATTTCAAACAGTACAAATGTTATTTCAATTGTATTTCATTGTGATTCCACATTAGTTCTTTGTAAATTTTCTTGATGCAAATGAAATTACTTCAGTTCATTTATTCATGCAATCATTATTCTTCGTAAATTATGTACAGCACGACAGGCTGACCCATGATGTTATGTACGCGAATATTCCTCGGAGGTTTAGCTTATCTTAACGGTAACGCTGGCAGACAGATACTGATGACCTAGCGAGCCTGTATTGTAATTAGTGAAGACATAACGTTTGCTAATGAACCTTGCATTAGGCAAACACTAGCTTTGCTAAGCAGTAATTCCATTTAAAGTAGACTGCAAACAGTGGCATATCACATTTATGAACATATGTGTCTCTTTTTAACGTTACATTTCTATCAAATGCTTCTTTGCGGATTGTTTGACTAAGAGAGCAACGTTTTAACCCTTTGAGCGCTGAATAAATTTTCAAGGAATTAAAAATGTAATTATCCTGAGCTGTTGAAAACCTATCATGTGTCAACTAGTTTAAAAGAGCTCCCCTGCAGGAGCAGATCACCAACAGCATCTGGTTTTGATATCTTACACCATTGAGCAACTATAGTTGCCTATGGCGGTCAAAGGGTTGAAATAGTGCCGTATTAGCTTAGACCTGGCAGTGAAAATAAACAGCCTTGAAAATGAGGTAGGTTACCTTTTTAAGATTGGGAATTCGGAGCATCGGGCGAATTTCAATAAGCGCAAAATCGCTGGCTAGTTTAACTTTGTTCTGATGATGACACACGGAATGCACACTTGTCCACTCGCTTACAAATGTAACCACATCATTCAAGGCACGAGACTTTGCTGAGTGTGCAAATGTCTTTTTCATTTCTCTGAGTGATATAATGTTGGAATTACAGCAATCTAAAAACTCTGTGTGTTTGCTGTTCTCCCAAAAAAAATTTTGGGTGATTTTTGAATGGGAAAGATAGAGAAATTAGATGTGCCTCATCTCCTTTGACTGCTCCCTGAGGCAAAACTATGTATTTCTGTGCTACAAAAACTATGTACTGTGACAACAACAAATTTTCCTATGTTTTTGGGAAATTTCATGAAGAGGGATTTAAAGTTGTGGAAGTTATAGTGATATGAAAAATATTTTTTGCAGCCTCTGTGCTCCCAGCTCCCACTCTAGGTGTGACATCACGTACTCTAGCAATGAGAACCCAACTCCCATTCTTTCCAATGGGAAAATTTTTATTGGTTTTTTGGGAATACTTCGGACACCGCATGACGAAACTCAACCAAAATCGATAGGCTTCATCCTCTAACCACTATCAAAGTGCATTTGAAATATCAAAAGGATTGGAGAAGAATTGCAGTCTGTAGAGCATTCACAAGAAAATCTACTGACGCGGACGTGGATGCGCGATGACCGCAAATCCATAGTGCCCCCGGACACTCCGTCCGGGGCTACAAATATTCACACACAAACACACAAGAATGTTCACAAAAATGAACATATATACAGAGACTTCGCACTAACGCATTACCGTTCACACAAACACTCACACAGACAAAGGCTCACCAACAATTAAAACAGTGCAAGATCTTTGCTAGGAGATGCTAACAGGCTAGGAGAGCAGTACTTACACATCCCCGTTAGAACTGAGGGCAGAGATTGAGGGAGAGAGACAGACAGTTAGGCACAGCCAGCACAGCAATCACAAACCCAACAGGAAATGCTTTAAACACTTTCTGAGGTAAAACTGTCACAGTGGCTTCGCCCAATCTGCGGCTAAATAACTTTGGCAACTCCCTAAAAAAATAGGACCAAGGGTCCTGTAGCTTACCGGCAAGCAGTCTTACAGCGATGATACAAGTTATGAAAATTTCATGTGAAGTTTGACATTTGAATCAATGAAAATCAATGTCAAGGTCACTAAATAAAAGTTCACATACACTTATAAGACCTTCTGTAATACAATCCTAAGCTCTGAACCAGTTTTGCTGATAAAAGTCATTATAATATGTCAAGAATATGTATTCAATATGTCAATTGTGAAATTTAAGGTCACAGAATGTCAAGTTGCGGTCAGCAAATGGACTTCATACATGACTTTCTAAATGTCTCTATACAAACCTTGGCTATATCTGTGACCATTTTAGTGATACAAGTCATTTAATTTTCACTAGGTCACATTTGACCTTTGAAGGTCAATACGAAGGTCACCAAATGAAAGTTCATATATGACTTCCTATATGTCTGTAATATAAACCTAGACTCCATCTGTGACTGTTTTGGCAATACAAGTCATTGTAATTGTATTATGTCAAGTTTGACCTTCAAATGTCATCAACAGTCAAGCTGAATGTCGCCAAATGAAAGTTCATATGTGACTTCCCATGTCAGTAACACAAACCTAGGCTCCATTTGTGACCTTTTCAGTAACAGAAGTCATTGAATTTTCTCTAGGTAAAGTTAGACCTTCGAAGGTCAATATGAAGGTCACCAAATGAAAGTTCATACATGACTTCCTACACGTCTCCAATACAAACCTACGCTCAATCTGGAGGTTGCTTTTCCCCACAGGGAACACATGGACGCCAGTGTCTGTAATCTTCAGAGACTTTCCAAGCCCTGCTTCCGCTGCTGCAACTTGCCAACACACACGCCCCCAAAACTGTCACGCTAACCCTGGATATCATCGTCATCACAGCCGCGTCACTCGCTCACTGGATCAAACCATTCTCACTAAGCAACGTCAATCCAAACTGTATGCAAGCAGACCGAAATATTCTAGGGGATCCACCAAGTATAAAAATCTAATTAATAATAATATATCTCATCAGGCCACCTAGCCTATCATTCTGGCACTCTTACCGGGTTATGCTTTTACTAGGAAATGGCCTGTCTGTAACACTTCCTATACATCTCCAATAGAAACCGAAACTATCTGTAACCATTTTGCTGATATAAGTCATTGAAATTTCACTGTGAAGTTTGGGCATTCAAGGTCACTGAAGGTCAAGCTCAATGTCACCAAATGAAACTTCATACATAACTTCCTATATGCCCACAATACAAACCTAAGCTCTATCTGTAATAGTTTTGGTGATAGAAGTCATTGAAATTTCACTATGTGAAGTTTGACCTTCGAAGGTCGAGGAAGATCAAGTTCAAGGCCACCAAATGAAAGTTCATACATGACTTGCTATAAGTGTTCAATGCTCATATGTTCCCAATCTTCAATATTTTCAAGCCAAGAAACCTTTGAAAATTGTAACATTTTGCTTGACCTCAAGTTTGACCTTTCAAGGTCATCTGAGGTCAACTTTAACACAGCGAAAATATAGGTCATATATTGCTTCCTATATGTCAGTAATACAAACTTAATCTCCATCTGCAACCATTTAGCTTCCACAGGCGATTTGGCCCATTCTCCATAAGACCCAATGTTAAAGTACAGCGCCCCCACTAGACCCACTTCCGTCGATTCAATCAAAATGGCACTCGCACTGTACATAAACTGTATCAAGGTGAGTTGATTGCCAGATTTAGAAAAAAGTTATCAGACAGTTTTTGAGAAAGAATTTTTTGAAATTTCAAGTCATATCTTTTAACATTGTTAATATATTCCCTGACCTCAAGTTTGACCTTTAAGGTCATCTGCGGTCAAATTTAATATTGCCAAAATGTAGGTCATATATGACTTCCTATATGTCGATAATACAAACTTAATATCTATCTGCAACCATTTGGCCTCCACAGGCCATCTTGCATATTCATAATGTACAGCGCCCCCAATAGACCCACTTCCGTCGATTCAATCAAAATGGCGCTTGCACTGTACATTGACGGTACCAAGGTAAGTTGATTGCCTCATTTAGAAAAAAATTTATCATGCAGTTTTTGAGAAATGATTTTTTAAAATTTCTCAGTCCTATCTTTAACATTGGAGCCAAAATTTCAAGGGCCCATAAAACGGACAAAAATGATTCAATCAAAAATCCGAGAAAAACTACTGGAGATATGGTCTAGTAGTATGTTATTGCAAATGTACACAAAAATTCATCGGGCCAAAAAAAAGATAAAAAATGTTCCGGACGATGGACGACGGACGACAGACGACAGACGACGGACGACGGACGACGGACGACGGACGCCACACCACGACAATAGCTTATCGGCCCATAGGGCCGGTAAACTAAAAATTCTACAGTGTAAACGAGGAAACGGAGGAAAAGGAGCAATAAGAGCATTAATTAATGTGTTCCATTGATCCAGGGAAAATGCAGGGTATGAATTCCATGTTTATCAAAACACAGCCAACAATGCAATTTCCCCCACCCCTCCACCACCGTACCTGTACAGAGAGTAAAGCAAGTTACTTAACCTCAGTACCAGTACAGAGAGTAACGCGGGTTACTCCACCACTGTACCTTTACACTAAGTAAAGCAGGTTACTCAACCACTGTCCCTGTACAGTGTGTAAAGCAGGTTACTCCACAACAGTACCTGTACCCTGAGAAAAGCAGGTTACTCCTCCAGAGTACCTGTACACTGGGTAAAGTACGTTACTCCACCACAATCCATGAACCCAGAGTCAAGCAGGTTACTTCACCACAGTACCTGTAGCCAGAGTAAAGCAGCTTACTCCACCACAGTACCTGTAGCCAGAGTAAAGCAGGTTACTCCACCACAGTACCCGTACAGTGGGTAAAGCAGGTTACTCCACCACAGTACCTGTACACTAGGTAAAGCAGGTTACTCGTCCAGAGTACCTGTACCCAGAGTAAAGCAGGTTTCCCCAGCACTGTACCTCTACAGAGAATAAAGCAGGTTACTCCTCCACAGTACCAATACACATTAAATCAGGTTCCCTCACCACTGCACCTTTACACCGAGTAAAACAGGTTAATCCAACACAGTTCTTGTACACTAAGTAAAGCAGGTTACTCCACCACTGTACCTGTACACTGAGTAGAGCAGGTTACTCAAACACTGTACCTGTACACTGAGTAAGGCAGTTTACTCCACCACTGTACCTGTACACTGAGTAGAGCAGGTTACTCAAACACTGTACCTGTACGCTTAGTAAAGCAGGTTACTCCACCACTGTACCTGTACACTGAGTAAAACAGGTTACTCAAACACTGTACCTGTACATAGAGTAAAGCAGGTTACTCCACCACTGCACCTGTACACTGAGGAGAGCAAGTTACTCCACCACTGTACTTGCACACTGAGTAAAACAGGTTACTCAAACACTGTACCTGTACACGGAGGACAGCAGGTTACTCCACCACTGCACCTGTACATGGAGTAAAGCAGGTTACTCCACCACTGCACCTGTACACTGAGTAGAGCAAGTTACTCCACCACTGTACTTGCACACTGAGTAAAACAGGTTACTCAAACACTGTACCTGTACACGGAGTAAAGCAGGTTACTCCACCACTGCACCTGTACACTGAGTAGAGCAGGTTACTCCACCACTGTACCTGTACATGGAGTAAAGCAGGTTACTCCACCACTGCACCTGTACACTGAGTAGAGCAGGTTACTCCACCACTGTACCTGTACATGGAGTAAAACAGGTTACTCCAACACTGCACCTGTACACTGAGTAAAGCAGGTAACTCCACCACTGCACCTGTACACTTAGTAGAGCAGGTTACTCCACCACTGCACCTGTACACTGAGTAGAGCTGGTTACTCAAGCATTTTAACTGTACTTAGAAAATATAGCAGGTAACTCCTTCACTGCACCTGTACACTGATTAAAACAGGTTACTCCACCACTGTACCTGTACACTGAGTAAAGCAAGTTACTCAAACACTGTACCTGTATACGGAGTAAAGCAAGTTACTCCATAACTGCAGCTGTACACTGAGTAAAACAGGTTACTCAAACACAGTACCTGTACAGTGAGTACACCAGGTTACTCCACCACTGCAGCTGTACACGGAGTAAAACAGGTTAGTCAAACACTGCACCAGTACAATGAGTAAAACAGGTTACACAAAAACTGTACCTGTGCTCGGAGTAAAGGAGGTTACTCCACCACCGTACCTGTGCACTGAGTAAAATAGGTTACTAAAACATTGTACCTGAACACTGAGTAAAGCAGGTAACTCCACTGTACCTGAACACGGAGTAAAACATGTTACTCAAACACTGTACCTGTACACTGAGTAAAGCAGGTTAGTCCACCACTGCACCTGCACACTGAGTAGAGCAGGTTCCTCCACCACTGTACCGACACACTGAGTAAAGCAGGTTACTCCTCTACTGTACCTACACACTGAGTATAAAGCAGGTTACTCCACCACTGTAAAAGTACACTGAGTATAAAGCAGGTTACTCCACCACTGTACCTGTACACCGAGTATAAAGCAGGTTATTCCACTGTCAGAGTTGCACGCTCCCGGCTCACCTGCTCAGCTCGCTCTGCAGTTCCAGCATGAGCTGGTGGCACTTGGCATAGTAGGCAGCTTGTGCCTCCACAAACTCATGCAGGCAGCGCAGGTGATGCACCTGTAGGGCGGAAACAAAAAACAAGACAGAGCACAGGATTAGCCCTTCACAGCTGGCACAATAATCCCGAATCAACTATCACAGCTGGCCCAACTATCCCCAATCAACTATCACAGCTGGACCAACAATCCCCAATCAACCATCTCAACTAGTACAACTATCCACACAGCAGACACAACTATCCCCAATCAACCATCACATCTGGCCCAACTATCCCAAATAAACCATCACAGCTGGCCCAACTATCCCCAATCAACTATCACACAACTATCCCCAAACTAACCATCACAGCTGCCCAATCAACCATCACAGGTGATCCCCCCAAATCAATTAACCATTGCCCAATCAAACATCCCATGCAACTATCCCCAATTAACCAATCAACATCACTGATGCAACTATCCTCAATCAACTATCACAGCTGGTGCATCTATCCCCAATCAACTTTCATAGCTGGTGCAACTAACCCCAAACAACCATCACAGCTGGTGCAACTATCCCAAATCAACCATCACAGCTGATGCAACTATCCCCAATCAACCATCACAGCTAGTGCAACTATCCCCAATCAACCATCACAGCTAGGGCAACAATCCCCAAACAACTATTACAACCCCGTGCAACTACCACCAATCAACTATCACAGCTGGTGCAACTATCCCCAATCAACTATCACAGCTGATGCAACTATCCCCAATCACTATCCAGCCAATCAAATCAAACAACCAAACATCACAGCTGATGTTACTATCCCCAATCAATCATCTCAGCTGATGCAACTATCCTCAATCAACCATCACAGCTGATGCAACTATCCCCAATCAACTATCACAGCTGATGCAACTATCCCCAATCAACCATCACAGCTGATGCAACTATCCCCAATCAACCATCACAGCTGATGCAACTATCCCCAATCAACTATCACAGCTGATGCAACTATCCCCAATCAACTATCACAGCTGATGCAACTATCCCCAATCAACTATCACAGCTGGCACAACTATCCCCAATCAAACATCACAGCTGATGCAACTATCCCCAATCAACCATCACAGCTGATGCAACTATCCCCAATCAACCATCACAGCTGATGCAACTATCCCCAATCAACATCACATGTTACTATCCTGTTACTATCCCCAATCCCAAATCAACATCACAGCTGATGCAACTATCCCCAATCAACCATCACAGCTATCCCCAATCAACTATCCCCAATCAACTATCCCCATCAACCATCACTGATGCAACTATCCCCAATCAACTATCCCCAATCAACCATCAGCTGATGCAACTATCCCCAATCAACCATCACAGCTGGTGCAACTATCCCCAATCAACCATCACAGCTGATGCAACTATCCCCAATCAACCATCACAGCTGATGCAACTATCCCCAATCAACTATCACAGCTGATGCAACTATCCCCAATCAAACATCACAGCTGATGTTACTATCCCCAATCAACCATCACAGCTGATGCAACTATCCCCAATCAACTATCACACCTGATGCAACTATCCCCAATCAACCATCACAGCTGGTGCAACTATCCCCAATCAACCATCACAGCTGGTGCAACTATCCCCAATCAACCCTGATGCAACTATCCCAATCAACTATCACAGCTGGTGCAACTATCCCCAATCAAACATCACAGCTGATGTTACTATCCCCAATCAATCATCTCAGCTGATGCAACTATCCCCAATCAACCATCACAGCTGGTGCAACTATCCCCAATCAACTATCACACCTGATGCAACTATCCCCAATCACTATCACAGCTGGTGCAACTATCCACCAATCAAACATCACAGCTGATGCAACTATCCCCAATCAATCATCACAGCTGATGCAACTATCCCCAATCAACCATCACAGCTGATGCAACTATCCCCAATCAACTATCACAGCTGTGCAACTATCCCCAATCAACTATCACAGCTGATGCAACTATCCCCAATCAACTATCACAGCTGATGCAACTATCCCCAATCAACTATCACAGCTGGTGCAACTATCCACCAATCAAACATCACAGCTGATGTTACTATCCCCAATCAATCATCTCAGCTGATGCAACTATCCCCAATCAACCATCACAGCTGATGCAACCCCAATCAACTATCCCCCCAATCAACTATCACAGCTGGTGCAACTATCCACCAATCAAACATCACAGCTGATGTTACTATCCCCAATCAATCATCACAGCTGATGCAACTATCCCCAATCAACCATCACAGCTGATGCAACTATCCCCAATCAACCATCACAGCTGATGCAACTATCCCCAATCAACCATCACAGCTGATGCAACTATCCCCAATCAAACATCACAGCTGATGTTACTATCCCCAATCAACCATCACAGCTGAAGCAACTACCCCAAATCAACGATCAAATTTGGCGCAACTATCCTCAATCAACCATCACAGCTGGTTCAACTATCCCCAATCAACCATCACAGCTGGTGCAACTATCCCCAATCAACCATCACAGCTGGTGCAACTATCCCCAATCAATTATCACAGCTGTTGCAACTATCCCCAATCAATTATCACAGCTGTTGCAACTATCCCCAATCAACTATCGCAGCTGTTGCAACTATCCCCAATCAATTATCACAGCTGGTGCAACCATCCCCAATCAACTATCACAGCTGGTGCAACTATCCCCAATCAACCATTACAGGTGGCGCAACTATCCCCAATGACCATCACAGCCAACGCAACTATCCCAATATAATACTCAAATGGCTCAAGTAGAGCCATCTCAATTTTACACTCAAACTCAAGCTGAACTATCCCAATTTTGCATTCAGCAGTGTAGTTTTCAATTTGTGTGTGCTGTGGGTCAACACACAAAGAGCATGGTTAGTATGTGTAATGGGTAAATATACAGCTTGCCGTTAGCGTGAGCAGGGGGTAGAATGTAGTTAGCATGAGCAGTATATATACACGCAGCATGTAGTTAGCGAGTGAAGTGAGTAGACACCAGCGAAAAAAAATACGCCGGGGCGACAGGCGATTTGCCCGCTAAACCTTAGAAATCGCCACCGTGAACCCAAGATACGGGGGCGATAATTTTTTAATTTGCGGAAAAAAAAAATCACCCCCGCTCAAAATCAGACTGTGATCTGCGCAGTTTGCGTACTTTGGCCTAAGTCTCAAACAGCCCGCCTGGACTATGCTGTCATGTTTACCATAGTAACCTGTCTGTGGGCTGAAGCGCAACTTCTCAGCTTTCAGGAAGTTGGAATTTTTTCTGAAGCGCAAACCTTACGGTAATTACGGTACGTACAACATGACGTGCGCATTTGTGTCCGCGACGACACGTTTGGATAATAGGGGTTAAAGGTGCACTATGCAAGTTTGTTAACATCACTTCTGTTGACACTCGAATTCAAACAAAACAGAGGTAGCTCGCTCCTCCCTCCCATAGTTCCCTCCCTCCCATGCTTCCATAACTGTCAACTCTTGTCGGTGATTGGTTGGAACGGTTTATGTTATGGGGCACAGCCTGTGCCCCATGTGTTTATTTGCAGTTTGTGACGCCTGTGCGGTCTCCAGAGCCCAGGTTTTTTTTTTTTTTTTTTTTTTTACAGTGAATTCAGGGGCAGGCAGCTAGCGGATCGTGGGGAGATGTCGGCGAATGAGACAAAAATATAATCGCGCAGAAAATAAACAAAGGTGCATAGTGCACCTTTAACATGTTCACTTCAAAGTAGAGCGTTTCCTTATGAGACACGACAATCATGCTCGACTTCTGCCCGGGACCTTGAAAGCACCAACTACTACCGAAGCTGTAGACAAGAAAAAAAAAAAAAAGACCGAATGGCTGGGTAGGGGTAGAAAAGAGAGCCGTTTTTCAAATCATACGCGGCTTTTTTTCATTATTTATTATTAAGGACTATGTCAAGTGTGCGGCTTTTACGATGTAATTGCAATCTGCAGGTGCATAAATCTATAGTTGGCATAGTAGATGAGAATGCATACAATAAATGTAAAAATGAACGAAAATGGATAAACGTTACATTATTACCAGGTTTTACTGGGAAGTATTGTGCAATTATGTGTCAAAGATTGTGGTGACTGAATGTGATAATGGTGATAAAATTTGATATTTACTAATCAGTTGTGTTGAATCTTATTAAATTGAAGACTGGAGCTCAATGAGGACAGGAATGGAAAAGCAGATATTTGTTACTTTAAATTTCATTGTTTAATGAAGTTCATTGTTTGTAATGAGTTTTGGGCCAAATGTAGTAAGCAATAAGGTATGCAAATTCATGCAACACTACTCCATTTTAAACAATTCGCGTAAATGCAAAGAAAAACAAACGAAAAAAAATGGCCACAGTGAGCACTAAAATAGCCCCCGTAAGAATTTTTACGAGGGCTATTTTTTTTCTCCAGATCTGGAAAACAGCCCTCCAAAAAAAAAAAAAAAAAAAAAAGTTTTACCCTGGTAGACACCCATATCGTGCAGTTCGCTCAGTGTGTGTTTTCCCCCTGCACATGCAAACTACAAGCTGTGTGTTTACCCACTGCGCATGCTAACTAAGCTCCGTGTGCATTTACCTACAGCACATGCTTTGCTAACATGTGCAGCGGGTAAACATACAGCCTGTTGTCAGCATCTGCAGTGGGTAAACGTACACCGTGTTGTTAGCATTTGCAGTGGGTAAACGTACAGCGTGTCATTAGCATATGCAGTGGTTAAACATACAGCCTGTTGTTAGCATGTGCAGCGGGTAAACATACAGCCTGTTGTAAGCATGTGCAGTGGGCAAACATACTGCCTGTTGTTAGCATGTGCAGTGGGTAAACATACAGCCTGTCATTAGCATATGCAGTGGGTAAACATACTGCCTGTCGTTAGCATGTGCAGTGAGTAAACATAAAACGTGTGGTTAGCATGTGCAATGGGCGAACATTCAGCCTGTTGTTAGCATGTGCAGGGGGCATACATACAGCCTGTTGTTAGCATTTGCAGCGGGAAAACATACAACCTGGCATTGGCATATGCAGTGGGTAAACATACAGCCTGTGGTTAGCATGTGCAGTGGGTAAACGTACAGCCTGTTGTTAGCATTTGCAGCGGGTAAACATACAACCTGGCATTAGCATATGCAGTGGGTAAACATACAGCCTGTTGTTAGCATTTGAATTGGGTAAACATACAACCTGGCATTAGCATATGCAGTGGGTAAACATACAGCCTGTGGTTAGCATGTGCAGTGGGTAAACATACAGCCTGTTGTTAGCATTTGCAGTGGGTAAACATACAACCTGGCATTAGCATATGCAGTGGGTAAACATACAGCCTGTGGTTAGCATGTGCAGTGGGTAAACATACAACCTGTGGTTAGCATGTGCAGTGGGCAAACATACAGCCTGTTGTTCGCATGTGCGGTGGGCAAACATACAGCCTGTTGTTAGCATGTGCGGTGGGCAAACATACAGCCTGCTGTTAGCATTTACAGCGGGTAAACATACAACCTGTCATTAGCATGTGCAGAGGGCAAACATACAGCCTGTTGCTAGCATGTGCAGTGAGCAAATATACAACCTGTTGTTAGCATGTGCAGTGGGTAAACATAACCTGTGGTTAGCATGTGCAGTGGGTAAACATACAGCCTGTTGTTAGCATTTGCAGTGGGTAAACATACAGCCTGTTGTTAGCATATGCAGCAGGTAAACATACAGCCTGTTGTTAGCTTATGCAGTGGGTAAACATACAGCCTGTTGTTAGCATTTGCAGTGGGTAAACATACAGCCTGTTGTTAGCATTTGCAGTGGGTAAACATACAGCCTGTTGTTAGCATTTGCAGTGGGTAAACATACAACCTGTGGTTAGCATGTGCAGTGAGCAAACATACAACCTATGGTTAGCATGAGCAGCGAGCAAACATACAACCTGTTGTTAGCATGCATGTGCAGTGAGTAAATACACACAGCGTGTATTTAGCTAGCACATGCAGCGAGATAACGTACACAGCTTTAAGTCAGCATGCGCAGTGGGTAAAAATACACAGCATGTAATTAGCATGAGTAGCAGGAAGCATTTATGCATGTGCTGCTGGTAAAAGTGCAGAGCATCAAGTTGGGGGTAAATATATACGGAGTGTACAATCCCAATTCCGAAATAGTTGGGACGAAGTGTAAATTGTGAATAAAATCAAAATGCAATGACTTTCAGATCACATGAGCCAATACGTTACTTACAATAGAACATAGATAACATTTCAAATGTTGAAAATGAGACATTTTACATTTTTATCCACAAAATGAGCCCATTTCAAATTTCCTGGCTGCAACAGGTCTCAAAAAAGTTGGGACACAGGCAAAAAAGGGCTGAAAAAGCAATTAATATATAAGAGAATCAGCTGAAAGAACATTTAGCAAGTAATTAAGTTAACTGGCATCAGGTGTGTAACATGATTGGCTATAAAAGGGATGTCTTTGAGAGGCTGAGTCTCTCAGAAGTAAAGATGGCCAGAGGCTCTCCAACCTGTGAAGGCTTGCGTAAAAAAAATTGTAGAATACTTTAAAAACAATGTTCCTCAACTTCAAATTGCAAAGGCTTTGAAGGTCTCATCATCGACAGTGCATAACATCATCAAAAGATTCAGAGAAACTGGAAAAATATCTGTGCGTAAGGTACAAGGCCGAAGACCTTCACTGGATGTCCGTGATCTTCGGGCCCTCAGACGCCACTGCATCACTCACCGCATGATTCTGTCATTGACATTACTAAATGGGCCCGGGAATACTTCAAGAAACCACTGTCAGTAAACACAGTCTGCCGTGCCATCCACAGATGCCACCTAAAACTCTATCATGCAAAAAGGAAGCCATTGTTGAGCATGATCCAGAAGCACTGCCATGTTCTGTGGGCCAAGGCTCATTTAAAATGGACTGTAGCAAAGTGGCAAAGTGTCCTGTGGTCAGACGAGTCCAAATTTTACATTCTTGTTGGAAATCATGGGCGTCGTGTCCTCCAGGCTAAAGAGAAGAAAGACCACCCCTCCTGTTATCAGCGTTCAGTTCAAAAGCCAGCATCTCTGAGTATGGGGATGCATTAGTACATATGGTGTGGGACACTTGCATGTTTTAAAAAGCACCATGAATGTTGAAAGGTATATAAAGGTTTTAAAGCAACATATGCTCCCCTCCAGATGACATCTATTCCACGGAAGGGCTTGTGTATTTCAGCAGGACAATGCAAAACCACATACTGCAGCTATTACAACAGCATGGCTTTGTAGTAGAACAGTCCGTGTGCTGAACTGGCCTGCCTGCAGTCCTGATCTTTCACCGATTGAGAACATTTGGCGGATAATCAAACAAAAAGTCCGTCAAAGGAGACCCAAAACTCTCCAGCAGCTGGAAGCCTGTATTAAACAAGAGTGGGATCCAATTCCAATGGCTAAACTCAAGAAACGTGTCTCCTCAATGCCCAGACGCCTCCACTCTGTGTTAAAAAGAAGAGAGGATGCTACACCATGGTAAACAGGTCCCTATCCCAACTTTTTTGAGACCTGTAGCAGCCGTCAAATTTGAAATGAGCTCACTTTGTGGATAAAATTTAAAAATTTCTCAGTTTCAACATTTGCTATGTTATCTCTGTTCTATTGTGAATAAAATACTGGCTGGTGTGATTTGAAAGTCATTGCGTTTTAATTTTATTCACAATTTACATTTTGTCCCAACTATTTCGGAATTGGGGTTGTAGTTAACCAGTCCGCTGAGTGAACAACCTGATGTAATTAGCGTAAATAACCTCAGGGCAATATTAGCATGTGCTGTGGTTTAACACAAAGGGCATCGTTTACATGTGCTGTGGGTAAACACACATAGAGTGTTGTTAGCATGCGCAGTAGGCGTTTATACACGTTACTCACGTGTGTGCTGCTGATCCCCTCCAGCAGGAGGCGCGTGACCTCCGCCTGCCGGTCAAACTCAGTCTGTGCCACCCTCAGCTCCATCTCTGCCTGGGGGCGGAGACACAGGGCAGTGACATCATCAGACAGGGCCAAGGACAGAGGGCAGTGATATAAACAGCGTGAGGGCACAAGAGTATACAAAGAGCCTGACCCAGGGAGGCGGCGCACGCGTAGACATACAGGCACAGGCCAGCAGGCAAGCCTAAGGCCGATTCGCTGCTCAGATCAGGAGTCCACAGCTCAGAGCAGAGATGGGATTGGATGCCATTAAGAGAGGGGGGCGGGTTCTTAGGGAAGCGGTTGCTGGGATACTCACTTTGTCGACCTCCTCACTCCACAGCTGAGAAAGCAGCATGCCAACAAGAGAGGGGGTGAGAGCCGCATTCTCAGACAACCCGTCGCATACTGATGACATCACAACGGGCACACAGCACATCCGCTCACCTCTCCATATCCTGCCTGGGGAATCTTGAAATTTTTGTGGGAGGGACCAATTGCCAATCAGTTAAACAAGACAGTGCTTGATCGGAAGTGATGGATTTCGTCACAATTAATAAATTGACTTGGTGAACTACAAATGCTTCAATTAAAATTTGATTGAATTTTTGAAAAACACTTGCAGTTCATTGAGTTTAAATAAGGCATATTGTGGGTTTGGTTGACAAAGAATTTTGGTCCCCCCGTAATCCTCAGGAATGGAGATCTGAGAGATTTGCTACCAAACCAGCAAGCAGTAATAGCTACATGCAGAGACTAGACCCGCAGAACATCCTGCTGTGGGAGGGAGCTGCCAAGAGCGCTTCACCAGCTAGCAATGGCGCCCCCTGGTGTCAGTCCCCCAACATTTTGCTGATGGACACCACAGCTTTCTGATACCAGGAAAATCCATTCACTATCTTTCATTCTTTCTGCAGATGATCCCATTCCTGGCAACACCATCCTAATTGCCTGCTAGTGGACTGACCATTACATAGCAGTTCGCAAGTATTAGGACAGTGACGTGAAACAAAAAGCAATGCAATTCTTGCTCCACTTTATCGATTTCAAATACAAGAATGTAGGGCAGACAGAGACCAAATACATGAACTGTGTCACCATCAGTATACTTCTGAACCACACCACAGTTCCAGTTTGCCACAGCCTAAATTTAAAGCAGTTTTGCAGACAGGCCACTAAGAGGGAACTGTGCATTTGCTAGCTGATGCCGTGTTGGTGCCCACACTGATTTAAGACAGCTCTGTGTTGATGGGTGTCAGTCAGTTGGTGCTTTTGCTGAGGAGAAATAACCAGTAGAGTCAGCACATCAGAGGGGCTGAGCACAGGCAAGTGTGAACACAGCACAGAATCCAAGATGGCAGCCCAAAACAGTCAGCCTGGTTCTGAGCTATCCATCACGTTAACGCATACAAAACACAACTCCTCCTTAGTTTGGAGCACTTAGAAATTGCTTTGAAATGTGCGTGTAATTGCAACTAGTACATTTTTAGTAATATAATAGAGTTACAATATATGTATAGTGCACCATCCAAAACCTGAGGAGTGGAGAACTTAAGGCCTTAAAATACTTTTAGCAAATTAGTTTTCTATATTCCCTGCAGTTCAAGAGGAGACTTCAAGTGTTTTAATCTCCCTTATAAAGAAATAAAATCTATACATTTTGAATTAGCACATACCTGAAGCACAGAAAATGGGAGCTAAAAAGAGCTGAATTTCTTTCTGCCCTAGGAACTACTCGGCACATAATGAGGATGATGGAACACAGACACTGAATCCTCAGCAGTGTTGTTCACTTGCACCCACATCCTGAGCCGGCCCGAGGATGATGGGTCCCCCACCTGTGGATCTAGTCTCTCTGACGGGTTCTGTCAATCAAGTACAGTTTCCTAGCCACCAGCTAGTTTCTTGTGTGAGTTCAGGCCAGAGTTTCAGTGAGGCGTGTTAAACTGTAAGGTTCATGTGGCGAACTGCTCTATAAAAGGAACATTTTTATGTGACAGACTTGATGGTCTCTGTTCTAAAGGTAGTAAGCCAAATTCTGGCAGTCTTTCTACAAATACACCAAAAGCTAGCAAATGCTCAAGAGTAGCACGACAACACAACACAACAAGACAAAACTCAATATAGACACACCTTGGAGCAATATAACTTTCAATACAACGTCTTGGCACAGTACAGCACAACACAACATAGCACAGCACAACACAACACTACAGCACAGTAACTATTGTTAAGCAAATCCCAAAATGCGCTTCTTGTTTGCTCTACCATGGCTGACCACTTGATAATGAGAGACATCGCTAATCCTGAATACCCTGAAGTACCACTACAGAACCACAAAACAGATCCTGACATGTCTGAGATCCAAGACATGTCAGGCAAAAAAAAAAAAAAAGACACCAAAATAAAAAAATGCATACAACGGCACATAATCACACTATAGACTACCATGGATACTGACCTTATTCTACTGAATATCACAAAACCATGTCTTGCTCTAACTTTTCCCCCCCAAAACCTCATCTAAATCTCAGCTTTGCAAATGCAGTACATGGTAGCTCAAATAAATAGGTTATCTATGGACGTCACTGTGGATCTAAGCAGACAGATTAGAGGAATGTATTGACATTCAGTCCCCCTGACCCAAAGGGGGCGCTATAGTTTAAAGCACAAAGCGGTGACGATCTGAAGGTCAGGGGCAGGCTCTTTTGGGGTCACTACCATTTTTCCAAGGTTACGCAGAAGTTGGGATCCAACTTGCAGTTTTCTTCCAATCATAGAATAATTCACTACTAGATACACATGCACAAACTCAGCCGTCAAACCCAACAGCACCGCTGGTTTTCAGTTCTGTGTGCCAGACCGCAGCTCAATGACATCACTGATTGGCCAGAGATTAGACTTCCCTGGAGCCTCCCTGATTAGCGAGGAGTAACGAAACCAGCTGTACTACTGGCCTCGAAGGAAAAGATCACAGAATGTCTGGTCTACACCAGTGGCGGCTGGTGAACTGGCGATAGGGGAAGCTCAAACCATCCCTTAAAAATAACGATTGGTCATGACCAGTTTTCAATCATTCATTTAAATTACCATTACAGAAACTCCGAAAACTCTCAACATTATCAGGTGTGGTCAGTTTTCATTGATAATGCACACCTGTCAACTCTCACGCATTAGGGCTGAGTTTTAGTGGCATATTTATGTCCCCCTGCTGTAGCCAGCAATTATTCAGTCAACGCATGTGTAAGAGATTCTCCTGCGAAATTGAATCCTTGTGCCTGGAGGTTTATCAGATTCACATGCGCTACGGTGATTATGACTCCGCACTTCTCACGCTTTTCTTCACTCAGGGGTTGGAAGCAAGTTTCATTATCATTTAAATTGTTTCAATGAAATAAGATAATCTGAAATGTCTTTCTGCAATTCCATTGCTACCAAAGATCTTATTCAATTTAAACAGTTTAAATGATCATGAAACACATGCATTGCTTCCAACCCCCGAGTAAAGAAAAGCGTGAGAAGTCCGAAGTCATAACGCAGGTGAAACTCATAAACTTCCATGCAAAAGGACTTCAATTCCGTGAGAGAATCTCTAACATATGCGTTGGCTGAATAATTGCTGACTACAGCAGGGGAACATAAATATGCCGCTAAAACTCATACCGAATGCATGGGAGTTGACAGGTGTGCGTTATAAATGAAAACTGACCACACCTGGTTATGTTGAGAGTTTTCTGAGTTTCTGTAATGGTATTTTAAACGAATGATTGAAAACAGGTCATGATCAATCATTATTTTTAAGTGATGGGTTTGAGCTTCCCCTGTCGCCAGTTCACCAGCCGCATACAGCTATATTTTGGGGTCTCATCTCGCAGGAATTCTACGCTAATTACTGTACCCCCTTTCTTTTAGTTGGGTCCCCAGCAGTTGAGTCGTCGGCCTCAAAGTCAAAGCCGCTGAGCTGCATATTTGAAATGAGGCAAAGTTCATAAAAACCTCCTTTAATACGTTTAAATGAGCCAATATTTCATTGAAGAATATAATTGTTCAGAAGTCAGTGACAAAAATAGGCTTCCTTAAGCTGACTCTATATACGAGTGTCCGTAATTCAGTGTGAAGGACACTGCCGGAATATATGAGTGTGTGTGCGTGTGTGTATGTGCGCATTTCCTGAGTGATTGTATGAGTGCACGTTTGCGTGCACGGCTTCTTACCGCAGACGCACTGGCTGACAGAACATAATTTCGGGGTCTAGTCTCTTGAAAATCAGGTGCAGCCTACAGATAATGGGGAGACAGAAAAAACAGCCAAACACCACTTCAAATACAGCATCAAAGCAGATCAACAACAGCTAAAACCAGATCAAACAAGAGAAAAAGTGAGCACAGCACACCAATACCCCCGACCCTTGTGCACTGAAGAAATTATGGCATATTTTCATATAAATTGGCACTGCGCCTCTGCATGAAGTGTAGAATGCATGACTGAAATTTGAAAACAATCTGATGAGCAATTTTCAAGAAATCGATCGGGCAACATTTACAGTGGTAAATTTTCTAAGTTCAAAATATGGAAAACAAAAGTAATTTTTGAAAAAAAATCATCACGTTTTCATGAAACTTGGCACTGCACCTCTCCATGAAGTTTAGAATGCATGACTAAAATTTGAAAACAATCTGATGAGCGGTTTTTTAGATCTCGTTCGGACAAACTGGTGCGGACGGACAGAAAGACAGATATGGCATATTTTCATATAAATTGGCACTGCAGCTCTGCATGAAGTATAGAATGCACGACTGAAATTTGAGAACAATCTGTGTAGCGGTTTCTGAGAAATCGATCGGACAAACTGGTGCAGAAGGACGGACAGAAGGACGGACGGAATTCTTTGGTATATACCATACCCCTTATGGGTCTGGGGTGTAATACAGTCACACACCATAGCAAATACAGCAACAAACCAGATCAAATATAGTCACACACCAGATCAAATACAGCCACCAACCAGATCAAATGTAGTCACACACCAGATCAAATACTTGATTAAATACAGTCACACACCAGAACAAATACAGTGATAAGACACTTAAAATAAAGCCACGAACATCAAATACCACCACAGACATTTCCAAATAAAACCACAAACCACTTCAAATACAGGCACACGCCACTTCCAATACGGCCAAACAGCACATAAAATCCAGACACATTATTTTCCCTCGGCAAAAAAAATCATTTATTGTGTCTTTACTATGAAAGGTTCATTTGGAGAACAATGTTTTTCATTTCCCCTGAAGCTCAGTAAAAACAACTGAGGTTGAATTAGGTGAAGGTGGGATTTTAATCCAGAAAGAAAAAAAAATAAAAAGCAGTGGGATCACGGCAAGATCAGATACACATAGGTACTTACATCTCCTTCACACTGAACAAAAGACAACAAAGAAATGTTAGCAAACAGCCAGCACAAACACACGTACACGCACACACACCAGAGTTTTCTCTCACAGTCGCTAGAGAGGTGGGAGAGGAGAATTTACTTCATGAAATATAGAAAAACATGGACAACTTCACAATGATGCCAGAAAAAATACAACATAATTGAGAATCACAGAAAACAGAGGGATGGGGCACAAGAGGTAGAGAAGGTATGGAGATGAAGAGGAGAGGAGAAGAGGAGGAAGAAGGTAAAGGAGGAGAGAGGAAGAGTAAAGAGATGAAGAGGAGGATAGAGGTAAAAGAGGAAGAGTAAAGAGGTGAAAAGAGAGTAGAAGGGAGGATAGAGGAGGTGAAAAGGAGAGATAAGAGGTAAAGAGAGAAGAGAGGAGAGGAGGAGAGGAAAGGAGGATGAGGAAGAGGAGGATAGAGGTAATAGAGGAAGAGTAAAGAGATGAAGAGGAGGACAGAGGCAAAGGAGGAGAGAGGAAGAGGAGAAGAGAGGAGGAGGAGGATAGAGGTAAAGGAGGAGAGAGGAAGAGGAGAGGAGGAGGATAGAGGTAAAGGAGGAGAGAGGAAGAGGAGAGTAGAGGAGGAGGATAGAGGTAAAGGAGGAGAGAGGAAGAGGAGAGTAGAGGAGGAGGATAGAGGTAAAGGAGGAGAGAGGAAGAGGAGAGGAGGAGGATAGAGGTAAAGGAGGAGAGAGGAAGAGAAAAGAGATGAAGAGGAGGATAGAGGTAAAGGAGGAGAGAAGAGAGGAAGAAGGAGAGGATAGAGGAAAGGAGGAGAGAGGGAAGAGAGGAGGAGGAGGAGAGAGGTAAAGGAGGAGAGGAAGAGGAAGAGGAGGAGGATAGAGGTAAAGGAGGAGAGAGGAAGAGGAGAGAGAGAGGAGGATAGAGGTAAAGGAGGAGAGAGGAAGAGAGAGGAAGAGGAGGATAGAGGTAAAGGAGGAAAGAGGAAGAGAGAGGAGAGGAGAGGATAGAGGTAAAGGAGGAGAGAGGAAGAGAAGAGAAGAGGAGGATAGAGGTAAAGGAGGAGAGAGGAAGAGGAGAGAAGAAGAGGAGGATAGAGGTAAAGGAGGAGAGAGGAAGAGGAGAGAAGAAGAGGAGGATAGAGGTAAAGGAGGAGAGAGGAAGAGGAGAGGAGGAGGATAGAGGTAAAGGGAGAGGAAGAGAGGGAGGATAGAGGTAAAGGAGGAGAGAGGAAGAGGAGAGAAGAGGAGGATAGAGGTAAAGGAGGAGAGGAAGAGGAGGAGGGAGGAGGGGGAGAGGAGGAGGATAGGAGGGAGAGGAGGAGGATAAAAAAGAGGAGAGGAGAGGAAGAGGAGAGGAGGAGGATAGAGGTAAAGGAGGAGAGAGGAAGAGGAGAGAGGAGGAGGATAGAGGTAAAGGAGGAGAGAGGAAGAGGAGAGAAGAAGAGGAGGAGGATAGAGGTAAAGGAGGAGAGAGGAAGAGGAGAGGAAGGAGAGGAGGATAGAGGGAAAGGAGGAGAGAGGAAGAGGGAGAGAAGAAGAGGAGGATAGAGGTAAAGGAGGAGAGAGGAAGAGGAGAGAAGAAGAGGAGGATAGAGGTAAAGGAGGAGAGAGGAAGAGAGAGAGGATGAGGATAGAGGTAAAGGAGGAAGGGAAGAGGAGAGAAGAAGAGGAGGATAGAGGAAGGAGGAGGAGAGGAGGAGGAGAGAGAAGAGGAGGAGGGAGGAGGAGAGAGGAAGAAGGGAGGAGGATAGAGGTAAAGGAGGAGAGAAGAAGAGGAGGATAGAGGTAAAGGAGGAGAGAGGAAGAGGAGAGGAGGAGGATAGAGGTAAAGGAGGAAGAGAGGAGGAGAGGACAGAGGAGGAGGATAGAGGTAAAGGAGGAGAGAGGAAGAGGAGAGGAGAGGAAGGAGGAGGATGGGGCAAAGGAGGAGAGAGGAAGAAGAGAGGAGGAGGATAGAGGTAAAGGAGGAGAGGAGGGAGAGGAGGAGGAGGAGGAGGAGGAGGATAGAGGTAAAGGAGGAAAGAGGAGAGGAGGAGGAGGAGGATAGGGGGAGGAGGATAGAGGGAGGAGGATAAGGAAAGGAGGAGAGGGAAGAGGAGAGAAGAGGAGGATAGAGGTAAAGGAGGAGAGGGAAGAGGAGAAGAAGAGGAGGAGGGTAAAGGAGGAGGAGGAGAGAGGAGAGAGGAAGAGGAGGAGAGGGAGGAGGAGAGGAGAGAGGAGAGGAGGAGAGGAGGTAAGGAGGAGAGAGGAAGAGGAGAGGAGGAGGATAGGGTAAAGGAGGTAAAGGAGGAGAGGGAGGATAGGAGAGGAGGAGAGAGAAGAGGAGAGGAAGGAGGATAGGGTGGGGGGAGAGAGGAGAGAGGATGGGGAAAGGAGGAGAGGAGAGGAGAGGAGGAGGATAGAGGTAAAGGAGGAGAGAGGAAGAGGAGAGGAGGGAGGATAGAGGTAAAGGAGGAGGAGAGGAAGAGGAAGAGGAGAGAGGAAGAAAGGAGGAGGATAGAGGGAAGGAGGAGGAGGAGAGGAAGGAGGAGAGGAGGGGGATAGGGGAAAGGAGGATAGAGGAAGAGGAGAGGAGGAGGAGGAGGAGGGATAGAGGTAAAGGAGGAGAGAGGAAGAGGAGAGGAGGAGGATAGAGGTAAAGGAGGAGAGAGGAAGAGGAGAGGAGAGGGAAGAGGATGGGGCAAAGGAGGAGAGAGGAAGAGGAGAGAGGAGGAGGATAGGGGTAAAGGAGGAGGAGAGAGGGAAGAGGAGAGAGGAGGAGGATAGGGGTAAAGGAGGAGAGGGAGGGGAGGAGGAGGAGGAGGGAGGATAGAGGGGGAAAATAGGAGAGAGGAAGAGAGGGAGGAGAGGAGGAGGATAGAGGTAAAGGAGGAGAGAGGAAGAGGAGAGGAGGAGGATAGAGGTAAAGGAGGAGAGAGGAAGAGGAGAGGAGAGGGAGGGGAAGGGAGGAGAGGGGAAAGGAGGGAGGGAATAGAGGAGAGGAGGAGGAAGAGGACAGGAGGAGGAAGGGTAAAATAGGAGAGAGGAAGAGGAGGGAGAAGGGAGGATAGAGGTAAAGGAGGAGAGAGGAAGAAGAGAGGAGGAGGAGAGAAGGAGGGGTAAAGGAGGAGAGAGGAAGAGCAGAGGAGGAGGATAGGGGTAAAGGAAGAGAGAGGAAGAGGAGAGGAGAGGAGGAGGACAGAGGTAAAGGAGGAGAGAGGAAGAGTAAGGCAGAAGCTCACTGAGGCTTTGGCTTCGGCTGCCTTGGCCTTCTTCAGACGGGCCTTGCAGATGTCCAGATCCAGCCGCCGATTCTCCAGGAGCCGTCGCTCTTTCTGTGCAACGTCACACAAACATTATTATAACCTTTCATTAGTTCACCAGGTCAGCAAACCCAGGAGCTCACAACCCATGTTGCCGTGCCCCAGAGCACACTATCAGAGAATAGAAGTCCAGTCAGATCTCTCAGGGATGTGAGCAGGGTTTGGAAAAATAAGAGTAAAACATATTTTCCAGCACAAATTGAAGCAATTTGCGTCACAAGGGAGTCTGAGCATGCTTCCCCCGGAAAACTTTTTTAAAACTGGGATGGCATTTCATGCTAATAGGCACACTTTCACACCATAAAATCACCTTCTAACAGTCAAAAAAAAAGTCCTGTTAAGGTGCTGACAATTTAAGTTTGTACAATCACTGGCGGGGTGGAAAATTTTCAATGTCAGTGTCTCATAGAGAATTTTCCGATCTTGACTAAGGTCAGGGGCTCACATAACACACATCGGTAATTTCATCATGTCTGCAAGAATATTAAGAAAGTCAGTCCAATCACATAACTTGTAGTTCAGTTTTCCAAATAGGACACCGACCTATGCAGGTACCAAGAACTATGTGGTATTTAAGCCACTACAATTGATGCTTGATCACTGGAACTTTAATTGAACTTTTTTGTTGATAGCACGACATGCTACTACAGGTACACCTACGCGTACAGTCAATTTATACAGTAATATCGCTGTTCAGAGCTCGCCTTGAGTTATCAATACCCGGTGTGTACTGAAATCTGGGCAATTTCGCGCTCATATTTTCGCGATGGAAATTAATTTTAAGTACATGACAAAAACGTGAAAATGACCTTTCAACGCAGAAATAAAGTTTGAAAAACTCGATTTCCCGCTTTTTCGCAGACATTTCACATCCCGGAACTCCCCTCAGCCAGAACATGTCAGTACTTAAAGGGGCCATGTGAGTGCAGGTTTATATTCCAGCCACGCAATTACTGACTTGATTCTACTAATCCACCGCAACAGTCTCAGTTTAAAGAGCATGAAAACCCGACGGGATAGGCAATTATATGATAAAGAATTACTCAAAGATCGCAAAACTTATTTATTTTTTACAAAAGTCGATCGCAGATCGTTGCGAAATAAATTTATTGATCACCTCCGACGGAGTATGCCAACCACGGCGCGAGCGCACCCGAAGTATGCATGACATCAGCGCTAGAACACAAACAGGAAAGGCCAACATGGCGTCATACAGTTTCAGTGAATCTAGTGGGAATTCCGGTGAGAGTTTTCACGACTGGAGCGATGAGGAATCAGGAAACAGAGAATTAGTTCTTACTTTGGCAGATACGGAGGAATACAACGGTCATCAACCCTACCTGTATGGGCCACCAGCAAGGCACGAGATGGAGGACCAAGCGGGACATGCAGCTGATGCCGTTCCTGACGATGCCTTATTATTACAAGATCGCGTTGGCAATACGACTTGGTATGTTATTTTCCTATAGTTTGAATTACGGTAACGTTTATTTGAAAACGACAGAAAATTAATCAAGCGTATAAGGAATGACTTGACGCAGTTTAACATCCCCGATCTCCGCAAATATATTGGACTATTAGCTAGCGCAGTGGCGTGCCGTCTGATGTCAGGAAGGCCTTCAGTGACATCACCCTTTCCCGCATAAATTGTTTTAAACTGTTTGCGATCAAGTTTGCCCGATTAACAATCAAACAATTTCTTAACTGAACAACCACCGCTAATGCATGACACGTAATGATTAAGAAATGGGTCCATCCATGCAATAGGGTACAGAAGTGTGACACAGACATGGTATTTTAGAACATGCCCCATGATAACCATTTTTTGGGTTCAGGTAGTTCAATTAACGTACTATTCAGTGAAATAGAAGACAAGATAATGCTACTTTTTGGAAAGTCGTTATTTCGCTTGATGTGTGACCTGATGAAAATCGTCACTTACGTGACATTGACAAGTAAGTCCTCCCAAAAATCCACAAAATTATGAAAAGAAAGAGATTCTGTTGTTTTTCAGTAAGTAAATGCTTTTTTCTAAAGGATAGGGTTCAAACATTTGCAAAATACAACTTGAAGGTCTAGAAAATATAGTTGACACTTGCCGCCCTAAGCTGGCCTTGGGTCACACTCGGTTAAGATTCTTTTTTTACAAAACAGACCCTCATTGTTGTGCCAATACATATTTTTTCTGCTATTGGTGGCAAGGAGCATCTATTTTCAAAGATAAATACAAGCCAGCTTTGGTTATATAATAATAGACTAGGTGAATGTCACATGCGCGATGAAAATGTTGGACGGAAAAACGTCACTGACGTGATAAATGTCACTTCCGTGATGTAACTCTTGACGATATGTTCCTGGTTTTATTTGAACTTTACATACATCAGAACTGTCCTTAAACAGTTGTAATCTCCTAAACCCTTTAATTTGTATTGCATTATGTACCTCTTGTTATGATATGCAAGGATTGTTGACACAAAATAATCAGTGTTTATTTCTATACCTGCAACAATAAAACGGTTGATTATGAGAAGTCCATAATCACGATTGTGCACTGCGTGGACAATTTGAGTGAATCGCGCAATATGCTAACTACCCTGAACCTGGATATAGCGCTAGCGATACAACCACCAAAAAAGTACAGAACACGCAATCAACCTGTCACAGGCCGAAGGAACACCGAAAATGAGAATACTTGGAACGATCGTGACCCTTGACAGCCGTGAAGTGATGTCCATCGTCATGTTTGAAAATCGGTCAAAACATACACATCGCTAGTGAATCCACTTTTAGGATGCAAAACAACGAGGGTAACTAGCCAAAGTTTGCTTGATATTCCCACTAATTTTACGTCAGAAGGTTACATCGTGCCTCTATATGATAATCCACAAAAGACTGCTTGTTTGCACGAATGTAATTCTTAGAACGAACGTGATTTGTGGAAATGAGTTGACGGAAAAAATTACCTGAGTTGGCGGGACGCCATCCTGCTGTTCCTGCTTTATCCTCAGATCCAACGACTGGGTAGCATCGAAAACAAGAACTGACGACTTCGGCGCTGATGTAGATGTTGAAATGTGGAAATTATGGTCGGTGAAAGCCGTTCATGAACGTTACGTGACAGTTGACGGAATTTCCGCATTGAAATTATAATGAGCTCTTCTAAATCGCCAGTTGTATTGACAAGTGGTGGATGAACAGAATTTATTACATTGACAACTGAACATCACAACCGGGGTCGAAGTTTGTTTATTCAAACATTGTTTGAGCACAAAAACAAATGTCAGAGTTCAGGCACTTTGACGGAATTAATCACGAAAGTGACACTGGGAAATTTGTTTTTAAATATAAAAAATAAGCTTTTTTATTTTTGAAAACAAGTTTGAGAGTGGTTAATCAGATGCTGAAGATATGATTAGTTGCTGCATGCAAATACTACAGCCTTTTGAATATTCTCAGGAAAGCTTCAAAAATACAATGCAGAAAATGTCACAAAATGGCGTTTGAAAATCCACCAATTTTTCACACATTTTCAAGTGCTGTAAAAATACTAAGGAACAGAGCATATTGAAACTATAAAAGTTATCTCCCCTAGTGATGTACTTTTTGGCAATATATAAATATTCCACATATCACATACTGTTATTGCACACAATTGAGCTTGTTTCACAAGGCAATCAAATACACATTTGCATGGATGGACCCAAATGCTAATGACAAAGCGATTGCCTGTTGGCTATGTTGATATAATTGATGTGACTCCGCAGGGATGACAATCTGAAAAAAATCTGAAACTTTGGCTGACTTCGCAGCAATTATATTCGCCATCACTCAGCTTGCATTGTACCTAACAACGCCATTTAGTTGTCACTTCATTCAGACTGTAGAACGGATTCTCATGGCTTATTGCTCAATGAGCCTCGCAAACTAACGTACGCGAATATGTGCTGTTTCACCAGCTACACGAGTGCAGAAATTATAACTACTTATTGATATTTTTCGTTGTCATTGATGTGCGGAAGAAAACGCAGTATAATTTCGTAGTGCAATGTATAACGAGGCTTTCAAAAATAAATGAATATCGTCGGTTCTGCCAATTAGTCTGAGCAACTGTTGCTAATCGGGAGAGGTAAACTCCGAGAGGGGTAGGTTGGAAATTTGTGAATACTATGTCCGGTTTTATCAGAATTTCTACAGAATTTGACAACACAACGCTGAACCATCGTTCAAAAAGCTAGATAAACAATCAAAACAACGCGAGTCAATGGCTGAATGCAAATTATGGCTGTTCATGTGCGCCTGGCAACGCCTGCACGTTGATTTGTGTTCTAGAGCTGACGTCTGATGCCTCTAACAAGAGCACCGTCCTATTTCTAGCCAGGCAGCCAGACAGCGCGAAATGATGACTTTCAAACCTTGGTGACACGGCAACAAAGGACCACCAGGTGGAACAGGTGTCTCCAAAATGGTTTTGGGTGTGTACCATAGACAGTAAAAGAAGTGGACGGCGGGATGGCACTATTTTCAACGGGAGAGTGTGAAGCTCAATAGGCTTTATGCACAGCTCCACTACTTCCTGAACTTAAACCAGCTCCTTTATTTCCTGTCTTTCATTTTTGGATAAACTGATTAATCCAGGTGTGCCTGACCATTGTTGTTGTGGGGTCAGGCACACCTGGATTAATCAGTTTGTCCAATAATGAAAGACAGGAAATAAAGGAGCTGGTTTAAGTTCAGGAAGTAGTGGAGCTGTGCATAAAGCCCATTGAACGAGTTTTCAGTTGGGCACCACGCCTACTGCGCAGGCTCGAAGTCAGCTCGCTGACGTAAACCAATGTCCTGAGAAGCGGTAACTCGTCTGGTAGATGTATCTTACACATAATTCCCAGCGAGCAAGCGATTGCGTCTGTCAGTATAGTCTGATTCCGTTCGATGTTATTATGTTTTGCGAATTATTACTTCATAGGTACTTCACTTCGTTAGCGATGTGGCTCAATCGTCTTTTGTCTATGATTCGTTATGGGCTTCTGGTCTAAACAGTATGGTTATTTACGTCCTGTGCGACAGAAAGTCGCCGGCATTTCACGTCACTTTTAGCCTAGCCTGGTGCCATCGGCTAAAAATGCTTACTATTAGACCATAACGCTACATACGAAGTAAAGACGTCTGCTACAAAATGTAGTTTCTCTGTAGAAAATATTATCGCAGACATGAAGGCTCAAGTTTTTAGTGTAAAGTTATTTGATGTCAAAAATCAGGCAAAATGAATGGGGGTGAATGTAGAAGCTACCGCTAGTTGATCATCTGCTATCTTCTAGAGCGTTCAATTCAGCTTCAACTTCCGGGTGTATTCCTACCCCCTTGGTGTGTACTCAAACAGAACAAGAAAGCAGAGCGAAAGTGAAGGAAGGAATAGGCTCGTTCGGATCGAACTGCCGGCTGGCTGTGGCTGACTGCGTAGCCAACGAGAACTGCCGCCGACTTCAGGGGAGGAGTATAAAAGGTCTGCCGTCAAGTCGAACACTTTCTCGTCATGTCTGAAAAATGGCCAATCTCGCGGCTTTTGCATTGTTTGTGATGGGCGAAATTGAAGCCATTGTTGACCCAGTTTTCGAAAAACAGTGATTTATTTTTGTAGAGAATATCTTTGTTATTCCAAATAAAATATCTATGGGGTGAAGTAAAGTAAGTAAAGTAGAATTCATGTTCGTCAAATTTAACTGTAACAGACGTCAAACACGTCATCCAAAACTGAAACCAATTACGATCAATTTCCGTCGTCACAGAGGCGTATCCGTTTTGCCGCAGCCAGAGGAGAACAACTGCACCATTTGGCTACAGACACCTTGATCCCGCGAGGTCTTGTGGTCATGTGACAGGGGGATATTACGTAGAAGGTCTGCAGCGCCGACGGAAGTCGAACAAGATTTCTAACTGGCATGCATCACTTCCAGCCGGGCCTGCGCCGCATAAAGTCGAACGAGCCTGTTTTCATGCTCTTTAAGACCTGGATTGGTAGAAACAGGTGTGAATCTGATTGGTCGGAATGACAGCCACACCCACAGATCCCTTTCTGGATCAGGTTGAGAACATGGAGGTAATATAATAGAATTGGAGACAGCGAGGAAGTACCACCCCTATTACTTTCAATGGGGGATGCTAGACTTGCTACCTCAGCCCAGGAAGTACGGAATTCACCGACGCCATCTATAAAAATGGCGTTCCATGGGTGCTTATTTCCAGCAACATTTCATAAGATTTCCAATCTGATTACACAGCACAAATGGCCAAGAAAGTGTGTCAGCTGTGAGGATTGGCGAATGTTTTCGAGGGGAAATGATGAGCAACGATGTTAATCCGGAACGCGCACGCACTTTTCACTCTTTTCATTGAATTGCTGGAGTCAGAGCAACAGCTGGACAACCAAACTTGTGTACGAGCTGTCATCAAGCTCTAAGTAGCAGTTCTTATTTTACAGGCCCTCTTGAAAACATCGAACAGTTACGTCAGACAAAGAGCAAAATAATGAAGGATTACCGAATACATTTTCTATTGTTTTTGCTTTATTTGGCAAGAAAAAAAATGTGCACTTTTCAATTGGTGTCTATGGAGCCACCGCGTCGTTGGCCACAAAATTGTCTCCAGTGTGAAATGCGGAAGCAGGAAGCTAACATGCTAACTGGCTGAAGCAAAGGTACTTTCTCGTTCTCTCTGGTTCTATTATATATCTCTAAGGTTGAGTACCCCCGAATAACTCCACCCTGACTTTCTCCAACCTTCCGCCTCATGAATTCCTCCAATGAGCACGTCGCTTGATCAAAACACGAGGCAAGACTTTTATTTGCTGAACCTGGACTGCCCCCCACCCTCCCCAAGCAGAACCCCACAGTCAGCCTCACCGAGATGGTCTTCCAGTCCCCCTCCAGGAAGTTACGCAGCGGCGTCAGGAAGCAGAGGGCGGAGCTCTGGATGAACTCCCGCTCGACCCCGCCCAGTTTCCTCTGGCTCTCGCCCACCTTAACGAGTGTACTGCCTGTAACACACACACAGGCATACATATTCCTCACACACACAGACACACACTCAAACACACAAGTGCAAACAGACATATACACACGCACACAGACACTTTTCTTACATTGGTAAAACTTAAAGGTGACAAAACTGAAAATGAAATTCGCTCAGTGACTTATGCAATGTCTCTCAGCATTTTATACCGATCCAGTTAAACAATCAACAGCACAACACAACTGACTAATCACATTCATCCCTTAGAGTGGGCAACATCCATATTTCATATATACATATATGTGAGCTCAAAGAACTAACCATATGGAGTCGATGCACCAAAGTCCTTGGCGGCATCCAGCATGTACTGGCCCAAGAGCTCTCCATTGGTGGCTCTCAATGGAACCTTCCGGTCAAGCTTCTCGTAAAAAAATTCCTCGATCCGGGCACCTGGACCAAGGTGGTGGAGAAGGGATCAGTAAGACAGGGTGAAGTGGTCTGCCAGGTCTGTCTCATTTACAAGGGCTGCTCATTTCTAATGCTGCGTTTCCACCAGCGCCAGACGAATTTTTTGCGCAACCACAATACGTTCAAAGTCAATGCAAAGACGCGAATATACACGAAAAGACGCTAGTTTGCGCCGGGCAACGTGAATCACGCGGAAGATGCGGTGCAGCACGACGTGAATGGCTCTTGTGAATGGTGCGAAACCAGGAAATTCGCATTTCGCTCCACATCAGAATATTCTTGCGAATATTTTGCGAAATTCTAGCAAATATATAGTTGCAAAAAATTAGCGCGAGTAGAGCAGTGTTCTGAATAGCATCATTGCTACTAGCATCAATACTGGGTAGCTAGGCTACCTAGCTTCATATTCAAACCATATTCGAACCCATGAGATATGGGAATGCTACCTACCCATCTTGATAGCTAGTGCACTAGCTGTGTCAAATAATTTATGGATCACAGTTTCACAACAAAATAGTGGTCTAGCTCAACATCTGATATGACAACATCATCAGTTCTGTGAATATTTTTATTCTGAAGCCAGCACAATGTTCATAAAGTAAAATGTGTGTGACGTGAGCATAGCAACATTAGCGTCACCATCTTGTTGATGATTTTTGGAGATTGCAGGAAGCGCCTCCCCTTGAGTGTAAACAAGGCTTAATTGGCATTGCTTTTGGTTGGAGGCGTGAATTCGCGTGTCAATCCTCTACCAGGTTGTTCTCCCATAAGAATGAATTGGATCTTCGCAAGAAAAAGGCGAAAATCTCCAAAGGGTAAAAATAAAAATAGTGGCAAAGCCACTGCGCCTGCTTGGCCAAACATGGCCAAAATCGAACTTGGCCTATTTTCGTCCCATATACACGCATATAAAATATGAATAGGATCCGTGAAAAACTGACGGCGCTAGAGCGCTGACAAGGCAAAAAGTTTACGGACGCACGACAGACCACCATGAAGGCATCTAACCAAAGCATAAGCCCGACTGGCTTAGAGGCCAAGCGGGCTAAAAATGATCCTGTGGTAAAACTTCTGCTAAAAAAAAAGGACGAGAAATTTCATCTCGCGTTTGGTGGAAACGTGGGTTTAGCATTTGCCATCAGTGTGCAGGGAATGGTTCGAAATGATGATGTCACGAATGAGGTCCCGAGCCCTTGGATGACGATGTCACAGCGGGGAACACCAAAGCTCAGTGACGTGAGCAGGTAGCAGCCCTGGGTGATGATGTGATGGACAATGTTGTGGAAACATCTGGCATGTTTCTTCTACTGTGTACTGCAAAGGGTATGTCGCACTCTAATACTCCACGACACTGCTACGTCAGGTTAGCATAAGCAACAAGCCTACAGCAGAACAGGTGTTAGCTGGTATCTGGCTGTCAAAGGATTCAGACCTGATACATCGCTATACATCTCACCATCTCTCACTCTCTCCTCCCCCTCTCCCCAGCTCACAAACTGGTCTTTTCCTCTCATTCTCACACCCCTTCCATCTCTGTCTTCAACTCAAGAGACATGTAATTAGCAGTTCTTAAGAATCTCCAGTGCATCCATTTTAACTCCCTCCCGGAGCCAAACTCCATGCCTCCGCCGTCTCTGCTTTCTAATCTCCACTAAAATCACCTTGGGCCAAATTCTGATTAACTGCTCGTCTTTCCTTCATGGTCCATGCTTTCTATAACCCTTTTAAGATGCAAGGTCACAAATAGGTGATTAAAGTGTTCTTAAATGTGCATACTATTGCTGATGTAACAACCAGCACAGGTTGGAAGAGCAATGGAGTTTTAAAGCACCAAGTTAAAATCCGGGAAAAATAAAAACACATTCCATAAAAAATCCACTCCACAAAACCCCGGCCGCAGTACGTCACTATGCAGGTGAAACATTGCGCTATGAAGCTTTACTGCGAAAGGAGGCGCCATTGCCATGCCAATAGAGACTGCTCTGAAGCCGCGTTTCCACCAAACACTTTCGGCATAGAACCCCAAGAACCGGTGCATAGCCTGTACGAAATGGTACCAAAACCCCAGAGCTGGTTTGCATTTCCATGAAAGACAGTACTCTTAAATATAGGTGGGGTTGTTACCAGTTAGCAATAGCTGCAACAACCAGTTCCTTGGCCGAGCCGCAGTGATGATTATCTTTTGACGCAGCGTTTCTGGCTCCTCCTTTCAGTATCGGATCAGTGCGCTTGGTGCATCAACAGAGGGGTAACAGCTCTTTTAGTACCATCCGCAACTTTTGACAATGGAAACGCAAACACAACCATTCTAATATGTAACAAACTGAACAGAACTGTTAGGTGGAAATGAGGCATTAGAGACCCTACCCCACCCTGAGAGACCCTATGGGTGACTATGCTCCATTTTTAGAAAGAACAACTTTCTCGTCCTCAGCGCTATTGTGGCCACAGTGGAGTCCCTCACTGATCTGAGAGTTTACGTTCATATCCTGGGTCAATTTCGTCTTTTAGCTCATGATAGATAAGGTACGGACAAGGACAGGGTGCTCCATGAACACACTCTAATCCCCTATAAACTACCCACACTCCCCCCCTAAAAGGCAGCAATGGTTCAGCCCAATAATGTGAGACAGCCATTCCAGCATAACACAATGCTCCTATTAATATCTCTGCAGGGGAGACACCAAGACCAGGGCTTACCTGTGTGATCAACTGTAGCGTGGAGGGGTCAAAGGTCAAAGGTTAGACTTCCCTCACATTGTCAGACAAAAAATGACACACACACACACACACGCGCACAATTCAGCACTGAAAAATGTGCAGCATTTTCTTGTGTCCAGAATAGGATTTACTGGATTAATCTTTCCAGATTAGAATAAAATCTACTAGCTATGAATGACAAACCTTAATTGAAGACATTTTGATTGGGAAATGGAGGGTTTGGAGTGAAGAGGCCAGGCCTCGAGGAGAGACGGGGCTTGGATTTAGGAAATGGATCTCAAAGGGAGACGGAGTTTCGTCCTAAAGGGCATGGCCTCTCAGAGAGGCAGGATTGATGTTTTAGGGCGGAGCCTCACAGACAAGGTTTTGGCTCACTAGGCGGGGTCTTACTCGGGTTGGGCTGCAGCAGAACCTCGGTCTGCCGGAAGATCTTCTCAGTCCAGTTTTTGGTGCAGTCGGCTCGAGCCAACAGGTTCTCCAGGTGCACGTCCAATTCAGTCTTCTCCGCCTGGCCCAGTTTCTCCTCAGTGAACTTTAAAGGGCAGAGAAAAGGAAGAATGCCCCAGTGTGGTTTTACCATGAGTGGGGAACACCATGTCAAACCATCCGTAAAAACCAGATCAGGTGCAAAGATTGCTTTTACAATGTATAAAAAACAGAGGGTAGCCTCACACAGCGTGCAAATAACTCACTTCACGGTGCAACTCTCCTTTGAAAAGTGCTTCCTCACTGCAGAAAAATAACAAGCTCATCCAACCCATTTTACTCTCTGGAGTCTCCTTCTGTGTATTTTTAACTCTGCCAAGGAGGTTATGTGTTCACCCCTGTTTGTTCTCAGCATGTCTATTGATCAGTTCAGTTTGTCTGTCTGTTAAATTTGCAATTTCAAGCAAAAACAACTGGCCACATTTCATTCCAAGTTAACTCATATTGTTGGCACTGGCATCTAGTTTAGGCCTACTGAAAATGACGACTCTGGTCTCAAGGGCAAGGTCAAGGTCACCAATTAATGGCACTATGTCCTCTGACCATGAAGATTTTGACATGTCCTCGCTTTATGAGTGATTTCATTGGTTGTCGAAATCGACAACCATGTCACTTCGTTCTGTTAGTCGTCTGTCTGTGTCTGTTTGTTAGCGGGATATCTCAAAAAACGGCTGCATAGATTTCAACCAAACTTTGCAGGATGTTACAGTAGCACAAGAGGAACAAGTGATTAAATTTAGGCATATCTAGGCTAAAGTACAGCTGAGATATAGGCCAAAGTACAAATCCAGCTATGCTAGCGGAGATTTGATGCCTTTCCAATGGGCCGGATCTCCAATCGGTGTGCTTTTGGGTTTTGCTGCCACCTGGCGGTAAAATGCAACAATATCCTACATCAGCCCACGAAAATAACTAATGCGCAGAGTTGCCTTGGCTTGGCGGAGGTATGCGCTCTACCGAGTGCCCTTAAGCAATATTATATTATCCAGTTGTCCTAGGCCACACATTTAAAGTTTTCAGGCAAAAGTCAAAGTACTAAGTAACTGTTGACCACGTTATGAAATTGACCCTAGTCTCGAGTCAGACACCAGACGATTTCGACAACGGTCCCGCTAGGCGGGAGTCATTTGTTTGTCTGCCTGTTAACAGAACAACTCAAGAAGTTACAAACGGTTTGGCATGAAATTTGGTAGGATGATAGGTGATAGTCCAAGGGTGAGTTGATTCAATTTAGGAAGTGATCCATAACATATTCTGGATTCTGGATCCAAAAGAATTATAATATATCTGTCTAATGCCTGTCTGTGTGATATTTCTGACCAGATTACTCAAAATGTTATGAATGGTTTGGCAAGAAATTTGCCAGGATGATAGGTGGTAGTCCAAGGACGAGTTGATCTAATTTAAGAAGTGATCCAGAACATATTCTGTGACCAAAAGAACAGGTATATAGTGAGGCAGAGGAATGCACTCTACCGAGTGCCCTCTAGTCTTTGTATGTGGTCCACCAATTTTGCAAAGAGCCAAATAAAATCAGCAAAAGCTTTGGCAGATGGCAAATATAGTGAAGAGATCATGGTTTGAAACATAAATTATTAGGAAAGTACAGAAATACTGAAGACACTTGGATAAATACATATAAATAACTAATGATCAACCTTTAATCTCGACCACAAAAAGTATATGGGAATGCTTTCTAAGACAATATCCTGCTGGTCAACTGGTTAGCCTCTGCCATGCAAAATCAGGATACCTCACAATGGTTCACAATTAACCCCATATTGGGGATAGTTTAAAAACAATCTCCAGCCCGAACAACTAGCTTACATTTCTTTTGGGTTGTGCATATTTATCGCGGTAACAATTTTTGTGGTTTTGTAACGCAGTCAGTCATACTACCGTTCGCAGTAGAAAGATTCCTTCTAGGTGGTTAATAGACTGAAATTCCCTTTTACTGAACGTTTATCAGTAGTCCATCGTTTCATGCACATCATAGTCCATTACTGAGGAGGTTCAATGAACAAACCGTTTTTAAATGTCTTGAGGAATTAAAGATTCGAGATTCATTCAAATCGATGGGTGGTCATTTGGGATAGATAAATCAGCCATGCCACATTTACGCCTCTAAACAAACCATGTCATACATTCCACTGAAACTGAATCTGGCCGCAACAGTAAATGGGGATTAGCTTGGTGCAAATGACGTAGCCACCTGCTCTGTATCGGTAGTGTCATGACACCAACAATACGCATTAGGCAGTATTGCTGAGAGAACAACTAAAAATGTAATGTATGAAATGTAATGTTCCGGTTTGGAACATGCAAAACTGGACTAAGACAGAAAAGAGTGCATCAGCCGCTGCTGGAACAGAGCACACTACGTAAATGATTAAATGATGCAGGATGTAACGGGAGTCCAGGCGCACAAGAGCAGTTAAGTGGCTGTGGAGGACAGCATATCTCGGTGACGACTCAAGTCACATGCATCAGCCACTGTCTGACGAACAGCCATACATAATAGATGGACTTAGCTGGTTGGCCTTTATTGGCTCACGCGGTTGTCTTATTCCAAGTAAATAATAAATAAAATTAAAGCTGCGTCCAATAGCCACAGATATGATAGTGAAAACCAAGCGGGTAAATGCACCAAGCTGAAAATGAATTTGTGCCGTTGATGCGGGAGCAAATACAGAGCAACAATTCTAATTCATCACTTGCCAGCGTCGAAGCTGTTCATCTAAATAATTAAATAAACCGACGTTAGCAACGGTGTTCATAATGCTGCAAGCCGGCCAAGAGGGATGGGACACTCGAAAAGACATTACGAAGTTACCTGGACGGCGCGTGTGAAGAAGACTCCTGCGTCTGATGCTAATTTTTTGACATTGAAGTCCATGGCGTCAGAGGATCTGTCCACAGCATTCGCACCTCATCGGCTTGTTTGCGCTCCTCGGTTTTCCCGCAGCAATCAACGATGAAGTGGGCAGAGCGACGCTAATCTGCTTTATTCATGGACTCGACAATCGACTGTTTAGCCTAGTTTTAAAGGAGCAGCATCGATTCAAATTATTTAGCTTAATTAAAATAAAATCAAGCTGAGTGTGCACTTTAAAATAATTTACTGACTCAGCAAGCCCTTTGCGTTTAATATGAAATAGGCCACGAAAAATATGCGATCCTTTGTCTATGAATTCATTCATTCATGAACATTGTATTATTGTGCTTTCCTCACAGGGACTCCATAACACAACAGAAGCTTTCTGTTATGTAGGTACCTCAGCATAGGCCTACTTGCCCAAGAAACAGTGTTGTGTTAGTTCACAATTAATATGAACTAGTTCAAAGTTCAGTTCACAGATTTTAAAAAGAACTAGTTCAGTTCATATTTTTTTAAAAATGAAGTAAGTTCACAGTCCCAAAAAATGAACTAGTTATTTTTTTAAGTTCATTTTTAACGCACTCATCCAAGCATTTTTTTCTTCATTAGTCACTTCTTATCTATTCATCCCCAGCTCCCAATCATTGCCACAATGTCCAAAAATGGAATCACAGCTTTTATTTAACAAGTTATAGTACTGACAAAAATGTCAGCAGATTCAAACTACATGCTGAAAGTAAGGTCCAGCAAAGTTTCTGTAGATGCAATTGTCCTTCATTACAACTGCATGAATCACATTCCAATGCAGTTCAAAAAACATAAGCCAAGACCAACAATGTTACAGTAGGCAAGAATACTGAGTAAAAGGCGTCCAGTCCACCGCACTTCTGAATTTCCCATTGACTATAATGGAAAAACTCCTGCTATTATTTTGTTATTTAAAAGGTATACAATCGTAAATCTTTCCGGCGTAGGACTGGATTACATAATAAAAAAAGAATTGAGGCGCAATTTTGCTTGACACATTTCGAGAACGAAGTTATAAGAGCTTGTTTTAGTCAACGGTTAATCCTTTGGTAGGTCAATATGACTCACATATGACTCTGATTGGTCACTCGCATAGCATTGGTGAATAGTCTACAAGAACATTGCCGTAAGTATACTGGACAAAGAAAGTTAGGGATCACTCTGATTTTTAATATTGAAATATGATATGGAACATAATTTGAACTATCAAATATTTCAAATTCGAAAATTGGGGTGATCCCTAATTTTCTTTGTCCAGTATAGTTTGAACTTCAGTATAGTTGCGCTTCCCATTAAGACGTGTTTTTATATGCTCGACGTCTCGAACAGTGTCATGTAAAATTGTGCATTAATTTTTACTCTTATATGTTTTTCAATCACAACTATGTTGAAATTGTTTCGGAAGACCCCTTAGTTTGGCGGAAAATAGCAGGAATTTCTCCATTATACTCTCCATGGGAAATTCAGAAGTGCGCTGCACTAAACGCCATACTGGTTTCTTCAACTGCGCTCGTAGTAGAAGGAAGCGGCAGCAGCCTCTCAGCCTCTCCAGTTCTACATTCATTGGCATAGACCGAGCGGCGGCGGCGTCAGTTGATGACGTCATCACAAAGCTACTGGGAGAAGTATTTTTGGCAACAACATTGAACGCCCGTTATTCCTTTCCAAAATGAACTCGTTCAGGGAATCATTCATTTTCGGCAGGTGCGTGCGCTCAGTTCATCGTTCGTCAAAAAAATGAACGTGTTCATGAACGCCGTTCTTTTTTTCCCGTTCACGCACAACACTGCCAAGAAATTACCTAATAAATCAATATAAAAAACAGCATATTACACCTCCGTAAATGTTTGATGTAATGGAAAATAAAATTGATTCAGCCACATATTTCAGATTTGGTGGCTAGAAAATTCTGAAGGGATCCAAAAATGAGCAGCCTCAAAGTTCGCACAAAATCCTATTTATATTATGCGCTATTATCAGACAAAAAGCATTTACATACCGCAGTGTTCTCATTACGTTATTTTCACATTTTCCTAAAACGTTCCCACATGTACACTCTACTTCTAAATTGTATTAACATAGATATATTTTTCATAATATATGCATTTGTGAGTAAGAGACCCAGATTTTGGAAAGTAGTTTTTACTAGTTCAGTCCATCTGTAAAGTAGTCTCCATTGTGTTGAAAAGCCCAGTGACCTCCCAGTTTAGCTGTAAGACTTTCTTCTCTTTGCGAATTATGTGACATGGAACTATTTTTTTTTTCTTTTTTTTACATCTCAAAGAGCTGCTTTTTATTTTTGGACCTCATAAAATTCCTCCGACTGGAATTGCAGTATGTCTCTTTGACGAAAGGACTCTTTAACCAAAGCATCCAAGTAGTTGGGACAATGGAATCCCTCATTATCATGAGTCAGTTTTGAGTTTAAGCATGGACAGTGAACATCAGCAGATTTGTGCTTCTTTTTAGTAGCATAGAGCAAAATTGAAATGAGCAGCTGGATAAAAAAATTCCTCCTGACACGAGTCCTCAAATACTCTACCTGTCTATGAGCAAACACATCCTTTTTCCATACAGATTTTAAAATACAGCATATTCTAACAAAACAATTATTTTTTTTTAGTTTTGAAAGTTTATTGACACACATGAGCCCCTTAGAACAAAAGTGATCCTAATCATTTTTTTCACTATTCATTATGGACCACTATTGCACTGAGCTCATTATGTGAACATATGAGTCACCTATTATATAGTTTTGAAACTACACTAAGTTAATTCATCATTGCTCTAAACAGACTGACCACTTAGGAATCATTTTAATGATTTAGAACTTACAAAAAGACAATTATGGAGTTAGACCACTTTTGCTCTCAGGCACTCAATTATTTATCTAAAGCCCAGCATAAAAAAGTTAAAAGTTTCTCATTTTTTTAAACACTGTAGATGTGCCATTTTGTCATTAATTTTCAAAAATGTATTGCATTTGAAAGGTCTCTTAAAAGGTTGCTGCATTACAAAATACAGAATATACATTTTCTGAGAATAATAAGACACTCCGAATGTCTTACTGGGGTGTAAATTTATTGTCCAGATTTACACCTTAGTTTGGAGTTTCCAAAGGATATTATGGGTATTATCCTTTGTGATCAGTCCTCTGCCCAACTCCATTTACCGGTCTGTTATAATAGTCTGATCCATTATCCAACGTACATATTATCCTGACTGACACTGATTTTGCTGTGGATTTTGTATGGGGAGGTCAGCGGTAATTAGGCACCCTGGTGCAGGGAGTTATATGAGCCTGGGTGAGGAAAGAGCTCCTAATCCACTCTAATTGGTCACATATTGCCGAGCACTGATAATCAGTGACCCATTCCTACTCTGCATTGCTTTACCCATCATTCAACTCAAATTAGCATTAATGGGTGGTAATGGCTAGTTAGCGTTTAGGTTTTTGTGGGGGTGTTTGAACTGGCATTTGAGGTCAGGGATTAGGAGGGGGGGGGATGTGAGAGCAGGGTTTATCTGTGATATTTGCATCTTTGACTCTTGCTTTATTGTGAAATTGGGGTTTAGTGTGTGTGTTGGGTGGGGGGCGGTATCATTTGGAAACCCTAGTCCCTAGTCTGTTATATGGTGAGGGTGCGGTTACAGATCCTCTAACAAAAATATGGATTGAAAGATCAGTGAGTATTACCAAAAATGCAGGCAGTGGCTGGCAACTTTAAAAAATGTCCTGTGGGGGAAAGTTTTATTTTTTTATTAAACCTTTATTTAACCAGGTAAGACTCATTGAGATTTAAAATCTCTTTTTCAAGAGTGACCTGGCCAAGAGGGCAGCATAAAAAGGACACATATAAGTTTCATACAAGGACAATGACACACAGATATCAAAACATTAAAAAAAAAAAAATAAATTAATGCATAAATAAGTAAATTAGGCACAGAGACAGTTTCTCAAGCTTTCACCTTCTAAATCCTTTAAAATTGAACCAAAAGCATTAACAGAAATCAGTTCTGACAATCTCAAGTCCTTCTGAAGGATGTTCCAGGCAGAGGGGGCAGCATATTTAAAAGCTTTTTTTCCAAGCTCCGTGCGAGCACGCGGAACAGTCAAATGCAAAATATCTTGAGAACGGAGGTTGTAATGGCCTTCACTTCGAAAAAGATATATGGACAAGTAAGAAGGGACCAGCCCAAGGAGAGTTTTATAAATAAAATTCAACCAATGGGTACGCCTACGTAAATACAAAGATGGCCACTCAGCCTTCGAATACAAAGTACAATGATGGGTAAGATTTTTAAAACCAGTAACAAACCGCAAGGCACAGTGATAGACAGTATCCAGGGACCGTAAACATTGTGCAGAAGCATTCATATATAATAAGTCACCATAATCTAGCGAAGGCAGGAAAGTAGCTGACACAAGATATTTCCTAGCTGGAAAGGAGAAGCAGGATTTATTTCTAAAGTAAAAGCCGAGCTTTACCTTGAGCTTAATGACTAGATTTGCAATATGGGACTTAAAAGTTAGCTGACGATCAATAAGAATACCTAAATACTTGTAACTTGAAACTAGTTCAATTACTCTTCCTTGAGCAGTGATTATGTTCGGAAGATTTGTTGGTATTGCACTACTGTTAGAGAGCAGCATGAGTTAAAGTGTTAAAGATTGTAGTGGCTGAATAGGGTTTTCTTGCCTGGTCATTATAATGCTCATATAACACTAACCACTGGTAACTGTAAGCTATAGAGTTCTAAAACATTGACATTTTCTGTAAAAAAAAAAAAACACACACACGTTGGGTTTTCATATCTTGTGAGGACATTGCATAGACTTGCATTTGTTCCCTAACCCCCTTCTCTGACCATAACCCTCAACAGTACATACCCAATCCTAACCTTAACCTAACCCTAACCTTCACCCCTAACCCTAAAATAGCTCAATTTCCTCATGGGCACCTTAAAATGTCCCCATACGTATAAAGAAATCTGGAATTCCATGTCTTATGGGGACATTTCGTCCCCACAAGGGTAGGTAAACACAGACCACACATGCACACACACACAATAAAAACACTTCTACTCATCAAACCATAAAAAACGAATCACCAGTAAAAACATGAGAAAATTAAATTTTAAAATTAGCCACAACTTATGCTTTCTTCCGTGGCAAATAAGCTAAAATTAGCCAGAACTAAAAACTCAAGAGTGTATTGCCATCCAGCCTTTCTTAAGGGCTTCCAGTAAGATGTTAACAAAATTTCATTTTCAACGGAGTAATTATGGTCAGGTCCTTGTTGTTGGACCAGGACTCTAATCCTTTGAGAAAGGACTGTAGTGAAGGTACTGACATACTGCCCTCCCCGACACTAATTTGTGTAAACGCCCGATAAACAGTTGGGCGATCAGGATCGAACGCAGCGAGTCGTACGGCTCGTCTGACTTTTGGAATAAAATGTGCCCTGAAGCACTGTGGGGAGATATGACGGACCACTGACAAATTTGCCGTGAAATTTGCTCCAGTGCGAATAGAATATACCAGTTTCAAAACCTTCCCCCAGGGGAATTAAAGTCTGAAGGCCATTAAAATGATAGTTTGGGGAGATGCAGGATATAAGAACATAACATCTGGGAGAAAGGTTCTGTTAGCTTTTTTGACATAATTAATGCTTAAAAGTTGAATGAATAGGAACGTCCCCAACACAGAAAGAACTGAAGTGGGGTGATGGGAGCACGTTCTTGAAACAGCGGGTAGCAGTAAATCTTGGTGGCTAATTTTGACATTCTGACAGTGGACACATAAAGACCAAAGTGGGCAGTGAACAAGGGACCTTCGCTTAGTTATTGGGAGCAAAAGCCAGACTGCTGCACTTCTGAGTGAAACTAGCTTTTCTTCTGTGACTCAGGATTCCTAATTCTTACATACAGTGGTTAGATGCTCAGCTTCCCTGACAGAACAATGTAAAATTCCAATTAAAATTACTATTGTTCGACGTCGTTATCGCACAATCTATTCTATGTCACATGCTTTATGTCGTCTGTTCAGATCAGAAGTGACATCTTTGTTTTCCGGCGTTTTTTCAACAACACAAATCTCTTTGAGAGGCTTTGTACAATGGTCTATCACGGGGCTATTCAACATTATCCTGTAAGGGCCGGTGTGGGTGCAGGCTTTCATTCCAACTAAGCACTGACACACCTGATACTACTAATCAAGCTCATTAGCAAAGACTCTTGAGGTTGATTAGTGGTGTCAGGTGTGTGAGTGCTTGGTTGGAATGAAAGCCTGCACTCACACCCAGCGCCGTCGTATAGGGGGGAAAGGTGATGACAATTATAAGGGCCCACAGTCCATTAGGGCCCACAAAACCCACAGTAGCCGCCATGACAAAATTATTCTGTATAGATTTACCTAATATTCATACTAATGCATCAGAGTTTAAACAAAGCCATTAAGACATGCAATATTGATGAACTATATTTCAGTAACCCCCTTCTTAAAAATTGGTTCGATCCATGCTTCGTGCTTGTGTTGGAAAATTGTCTGTGCGTTTTACGCTGGCGGGGTCGCGAACTAAGGCAGCAAATAGGGTGCATCGCCCTTGCGAATATGATGTAAAAAAAAAAAAAAAACACACACACACACAAAATCTGGACACCAGAAAAGAATAGAGAGAGGACAGCAGGAGCAATGCAGGGGTCCAGAACATTACAAAATTCTTTTCAAAGAAAGGTGAGAATATTTAACTAGCTTGCTGTGTTAGCTGTTCAGGCTGGCAATCCAGCTGCTAACGTTAGGTTAATGTAACATGCGGTCAGCTGAGTAAATAATCGCCTGACAAGAATGGCATTACTCAGTTATTAACAGTATCATCTACAGAAAGGATCGGTAAGGTTGTCATTCGCTATCCATTATAATATGCCGTCAAAAAATCCGGTTGCAGCAGCCTAGGACACATTCCTCAGTTCTTATTATGAGTGGTTACTGCATACTTAGCTCTCTCTAGCTGTGAATGACAGTGCAGGTTAGGTTTGGCTAGCGAACTACATGCAGTCAGTGTGGTAACCTTAGGTGTAACTTAAATAATCGCTTGACAAGGCTGACATTACTTTTACCTTAAGTGTTTACTAAAACTAAACTGCTAATTTAGCCTGTTGACATAAGTCTTGTTCACGCTGGGGGTTATTTTGCAGAGCTTGCCCTCCTCTTAACAATAGCAAAATGAAGCTGAGTGCTTAGAGCTATGGTACTGAGAAGCCCATTTAGATTTTGTTTATTCCAAGACTCGGTAAGTTAGTTCTTCATCAGTTGTTCCATGGAACATAACTTAAAATATTTAAGAAAGTAAGGTGAAATGGAACAATTAAACCTTTATGCACTGCTACTCCAGAATCAGCTGTGGTCACTTCACCAGAACCGGACCCAGCAACACACCCTCCCCACCAGCAGTCTGAAGATGTTTTTGATGGTGAGTGAGTGAGTGAATGTGAATAAGACAACTAATAATTCATAATTTACATAATGATTTATTTAATTATTTATTTACTCTCTTTATTGAGTGGTTAATTGTAAAAAAAGGAAAAATTGGGTGTATTGCATTAGGCACTGTCAAGAACACTGAGAAACAGAAACATAAAGAATAACAGCATGATACATAGTAGTAAAAAAATGGCAATGAAAAGTTGGGGTTGGGGGCCCACACCGATATTCTGTCAGGGGGCCCAGAACTCCTAGCAACTGCCCTGCCCACACCGGCCCTTTCTGGACACGGTTGAATAGCCCTGGGGTGCGTTTCCCGAAATCTCAGATGCTGACTTATATAGTTGGACCCATTGACTGTGAATGGAGGAACTATGTAAGTTGCTAGCTTAGTTAGCGACTACGCTTTTCGGTTAACGCGCTCCTGGTCTATCGCCTGTCAGTGTTCATGCACATGCAATTACGCATTCCTCCAAAAGAGGGCGCTGTTTGCCCTTGTCAGAGCCCGATAGTTCTCCCTTATTACTTGGCCTGCTTCTGCTACCGGAGCACATCCGAACGATCAGAGAGCAGGTTACTACTCATCTTTCTTTAGCCATACATATGAAAGATAAGCACCAAAATATTTATGTAAATGTGTGCGAGACAGTGACAAATAAACATACCAGAGAGGTATCTTTTCCAGTAAGACTAAGTCCAGGCCAGTGTCACTCACTCATGCTTGTGCGTCTGAATGTGTGTATGTGTGTGTGTGTTTGCGTCTGTCTATGTGTGTGTGTGTGTGTGTGTATGCATGTGTCTGTGTGTTCAAGGTTATGTGTGAATGAGAGGGTCAATGTTTGTATGGGAGGAGTGAAAGTATCTCATTTCTTAATGACTGTTGCTTTATTTTATATCAGAACACAACAGAACCGACTCTGCATCTGCTCATTAAAGACAATGCTTTTCAAGTGAAGCTCATTTTACTTCAGAAATCTGCAGATCTCTATTCAGTTCAGCATAAGGAGTGAACCTAAACAATGCCTCCTCCTTGACTCATGGAGAAGGATTGCTGAGGTGAGATTACCGTGATTAAAGATTGCACTCATAACATGATCTGTGTTGATTGGTAGCCACAAATATAGATTTAGGCAAATGCCAATTTCCAAATAGTCAAGTTCATTCCAATTAGGCTATGACCAGGAGTCCATCAAGTACCAATTTTTACCAGAATGCCGTGGCACCAGAGAGAGACCAGCACCTAAAGATCAACACTGAAGTCTGTCTCAGTAATACTGAGAAACATATCATTGACAGATGATATCAAATATATATTTTTATAAGAAAATTGTGCCTGGACACGTAGAAGCTAAAAACCCATAAGAAACAGAGTAGAGGGATCAGAAGAAGCAGGCCAGACTGATGGCAGGACCTCTGGAGTTACACTAGAGCGCCCCCTCTGGCAAGGAGGACAGTGAGGTGGACTGGTCCATGAGGGTGGCAGCGGGGGGGATGGTGCAGGCACTCAGGAAGGTGTTAGAGGTCTCAGAGACTGGGTTAGGGGGCAATCCCCCCTGCCACACTGGAACTGTCCGACGGCTCATCTGAGCTTAGGCTCTCCTTTCGTGGGAAGCTCCGCCAAAATTTGGCCCGAGCATTCTGAAACCAAACCTGCCAGAAAAAATACTAACTAAGCCCCTTAGAACAAGAGTAGTTCAACTCATTTTTTTTTTTCCATTTTTAATTTTGCCATGGACCGCTATTGCATTGAGCACTTTATGTGTTTTTGAAGTGCGGAACATATGCCCCCACATACTTTATTGCATAGTACTGGAACTACACTGAGTTAATCCATTATTGCACTAAACAAAGTGACCACTTAGGAATCATTTTAAGATTAGACCTTTAGAAAAGACAAATATGATGTCAGACCACTTTTGTTCTCAGGGGCTCAATTAAAATTTATTAATACATTTTTTTACAGATGTTATTTTTTTTTATTTTTGTCAGTCGTAATGAGTTACTGTAGGTCATTGTGCAGGCGTTCACATTTGCAAGACAAAAAGTCACGTGAGGTTTGCATTTGGAGTGTGAAACGAGGATGTTCAGCTGACGAGTTAAACTTTAAATTGAACCATGTGTTGCGACCGCCGCCATCCGCAGTGGCGCTTCCCGCCTAACAAGGCAGGAGACGGTGCTTATCCGCATGCAGTATGCATCACCTTTCTATTACACACGGGCGGATTACTGCATTCATTACCCAATCACAGACAGTTCACCTGCTCTCCTTCATAATGTTCTCTTGCCACCCCCGACAAGTCTTAGTCTTTATTGCCAATTCTATGTCCTGTAGTTTTGTACCACGACTTCACCCAATCTCCACATTTTCGGTAGTGTTATGTCCAGTAGAATTTAATTTTCTGTTGTCTGCCTACATGGGATTTAGTAGAAGGTCAGAGTCAGTCTGTTAGTTTTTTACTGTCGGCCATCACGTCAGATAAGGATACAAAAGTTTCAGGATTTTGATGAGTGTTCTGCGTGTTACTATTTATTAAATTTGTTGTTGTATGTAGGTATTTAGTAGTTTGTTCATTTTCACCTCTCAGCTTGTTACTGTATCATCTGTGGTTCAAATAGACCTGTCAAAGAGCATACTGCTTCTTGTCTGTTCTCTGTTGTTAATGGCAACAACAATCACCACTGCTACGGCACTCTCACTGTGAAGTTCTCACCAGTAGCACTTGTTTAATCAGGCCTGTTTTCTGTGGCATAAATCTAACCTGCAGCACTCATTTAATCAGGCCTGTTCTCTGTGGTTTGGATCTGAACTGCAGCATTCATTTAGTTGGGCCTGTTTTCTGTAGCATAGATCTTACCTGTGGCACTTATTAAATCAGGCCTGTTTTTTTTTGGTGGCAGAAATCTAACCCAGAGGACTTGTTTAATCAGGCCTGTTTTCTGTGGCATAGATCTGACTTGCTGCACTCATTTAATCAGGCCTGTTTTCTGGATCTGAAGTGCAGGACTCGTATTGTCAGGCCTGTTTTCTGTGGCATTGCTCTCACCTGCAGCACTCGTTTAGTCAGGCCTGTTTTCTGAGAGAGCTGTTTTAGGTCCTTGGTGTCAGGGTTTTGATGGATGGCGAAGTAGGACTTCATCGTGCGCAGCTGGTCGTGCTTGAAAGAAGTCCTCACGCGCTTTAACTTGTGGGTAAAACTGTGGAGGGGGAGGTTTCTGTCCAAAACATTTCCTGGAGCTCTGCTACAGAGGAGTGCTGGGAGCAGAGTGGGACATGCAGTGGGAAAGGAGGACATAAGACTGACATTTTATTTTCAAACTATTCTCTTTCCTTCACAGATTTGAAATATCAGGTAATAATTGCAGTCACGAGTTGGCTCACAAGTCTTATGGGAGCAGGTTTATGTTCCAGATAGGCTAGCCTGTCTTCTACACAGTGTCATACAACAGTCGGGCAGAACCTTTACTGTGTACTGTACATTGAAAAGCCACCTTGTGGCTGTAATTATGAGGACCCCAACGCAGTCCTCACCACCTTTCTTCATTTTGTGCATTTGGCAGATCCGGCTGACTTACAGGCCAGTGCATTACTCCTACCACACAGTTGTTCAGGCAATTTTCTTTGGCAGAACTGAATTATTGCTTTGTTCAATGGTAAAACAGCATTTTGACACTTGATCATTGAACCAATGTACTGCTGTCTGTACCAAAGACAGTGTGTATTTATATACAGTCAATGGTCTGTATCAGGCTTCCAGCACCAGTAAAACAGAACAAGCAGAAAGATTTACAAACCTGCGCTGAATGCTTCCTCTCCTACTCCTTTTCCTGGGTTCTGTCCTGTCTTTGGTCGCTCTTTCTGAGGCGTACTCATGTCTTGGTGGTGACAGGGTACTTGTGAAATGACTGATTTCTTGGCCTGATACCTCCGCGTAATTGAAATGCGAGTGGTATCCACCCCCCGCAATAGTTCGAACATGGTGCCGGCAGTACACCAAACCGTTCCTCATTCCGAAGTAATCTCCGGTGGTCAGAGTTTTTTCGCAAGTTGCGCAGGCGAAGCAGTTGAAATGGTATACCGAATCCCTCGCGCGCATCACCATCTCTGATGCAGAAATGGCGAGGTGACAACTGGCTCACCGTCGGACAGAAAATTTCCTGAAAAACACAGGGCAGTATGCTGGCAAAACGAATAAAATGCGCCAGGGGAGCAGTAATGTCTTTGCAGCCTCTAAACATAATTGATAACAAGGACAACCAGAGACTCATGGTTTACAGCAGGTACAGTAATGGCTATAGTATAATTATATGGGGCCCTTGGAAAGAAATATTTGGGAGGCCCTAAATATCATCAGCATCTCCTGATTCTTCTGCTTGGACACCAATCTTACTATTGCTCCAGCCTGGGGCATTGAGCATCCAGAGAGTGAAAAGCCAATCCATAACACGGAAACAGAATTAGTAGAAGTAATAATAATAATAATAATGTTCACTTGTTGGAACTGCAGATGGTATGCTATCCTATACGACATTTTTACCTGAGATAGTGTTCTTTGCAGAAAATTCGGCTGTCCTTATTGAAACAGCTGAGCTCGGTCGCGAGGCTCATATCGCATTCACAGCTCTTCAGACAGCGCGTGTACCGCTGTTTGTCCACCGCGTGCAGATAGTAACGGTCCGAGATCTCACCCTCGCTGCCAGCTCACAGAACGGCGCCCACACTGTTACACGAGACTTTCTGCAAAACATTGCTTGCGAACATTTGAAAGTAGCCCCATCACTTCAACCGCCGTTTCACGCAACTAATTTTCTGCATGGTTTGTTGAATTTCCATATTCTAATACTGTATGTAAAAATTCGAACAGTTACAGCACACTGTGAATAGCAAACACATTAATTAAACCATTTAAACACAGAAAAATGAAAATATAATCTCCCTGAAAGTAAGGCATTGATTTTACGTTTTTTATTCAAAAACATTACATATTTTGTTGTACGTTTCATATCCACAGCAAAAATTAGTAAATTGTTTTATTTCCATCTTTTTTTAAAGTTTCCCATATTAGTTTAAGTTTTTTATGCTTGAAACCTGTCCCCGCAATGGGTTAACTCACCTTAGATTTTGAAATTTTAAAGTGACGCTGTTTTACACAATTTTCCGCATACTTTTCTTTTTTCCTAAACTCCATCAGACGTTAGTACCCTGAGCATATTGCCGAGTACAGATTACCACTCTCACTTACCGATTCTATTTTCCCCATGTTCATAGCAGAAGTAATCGCTGTTAATTCGCTCTTTTCCATCCAGTCCACTCCGTCATTGATTATCCGCATCTTGCCTCCTGGGGTGCAGTTGTAAAGCATCCATTCGAGAGAAGTTCCGAATCAAAATAGCTTCTTCGGATCAGAAATTGGAAGACGCGACCTGAGTAAGAAGGATTCCTATATAGGGATAGTGCACTGAAGAAGAGCGCATCCCTCCTGCTCGCGCACACAGAAGTTCCACTCCAAGACGAAATCTTGCTCAGAGAAGAATGTGGACACATTTAACTGGACGTGTCGCTTTCTTGGAAATGTCAGAATTCAATATAGGGCCTACATGGAAATGTCAGTAGGCCTACAAGTATCACACTGTTTTTATTCCCGAATAAGCGAAGCTTAGGGAGGAGTGTTGTGATGAGACTCAATAAGCGTCACTTACTAGCCTAATCAATCAATCAATCAATTTTCCGTTAGTACAACCACGGGCGGTGAGATAAATATGATCGTGGCATGGATGGCCGGTCCCTATTTCACAAACAGCTTATCCACGAGTTAACGATAGTGTCACTTTGATGTTTTATTCTCATCACTTTTGTAATAACTTTCCCAATGTGGCTTTGCGAGCGAAGCCTCTCTGCTTGAGTTCAAGTTTTGTCAGTCTCCTTGAAAATGAACAAACGAGAATTCCACGAGGCAAAAATATGAAAAAATTCCCATAAAGCAAAAATATGGTTGGATTTCTCAGCATAGCGGGATTTGTAATCTACCCCAAACCTGTTTTGCAGTGCAAGTCCCGGGGCATAGGTCTATTTCTTCTAAAATAAAAAAAACTTAGCGATGGAAAAGTCAGTACTGTTCGCGAGGTATTCCAGAGATCGTAAAATTTCCAATTACGCGCAGTATCAAAAAACATTTTGACCCGTATTATACCAGAGCGCAAAAAAAAAAAAAACATTCAAAAACGATTCCCTTCTGTAGAATGTCAATGTCAACATTCAATAGAATGGTTTTTTTTCATCATTTCACTAAATTAATCAACCTGATGCAGACTGAAAACTATAAGCACTCCAGGCAGCTGTCTGCGATGCTACTGCGACTATGCTTTTTCATGATTCGCATACGACCCGCTGCTAAAAAAAAAAAAAAACGAACCTAAAAGATAACATGGAGCTTTGATAAATCATAACGTGCGATACGTAGGCCTATACGGGTACAGCTGTCTTGATTTTGAAAACGAGCTTTTGCTATTATTCAGAGTTTTTCTTCCAGCAGAGTTGCTTAAGATTGATAGAGGGGAAGTAATCCTTAGAGCCCCTTGGATCCCTGCGCTCCGCCTCCACTATAATTACATCTCAAGGGCGACAGATGTATAAGCCAACGCCATTATAGCACTTATCCCAGGTATCATCAAATCACGGTTCTCGAGGTCGGGAGAACTGATGTCTCTCCACTCGCCACTTATTCCTAAGAGCCGTGGGTGCAAAGGCAGTCTGGCCAGTCAGAAGCAATAAGGATGGATTTGGGTTCAATCCGGCAACTCTTGGCTTATCACCGTTACATCTAGCCTAGTAAGAGGAAATAGCTTACTCTGTTATGAACTTGCACCTTTTTGCCAGTTATTTTAACTGGTACTTTTTTTTGTTAGTATTTTAACTGTAATTTTGGCCTACAATCAGTTTATAACAGAGGTTCCGTGTATTGTTAACTGTAAACCACAGTGAAATGCACGCAGGACTCTACTTACAGTTAAAATAACCAGGAGACAATGCACTAATTTAACTGTTAAATTCAGTCAATTTATAACAGTATAGAACACTGTATGCATGCAAAATTGGGGCGCAGTAGTGTTCAAAATTCTTGTGAAATGTACCTAATGATTGCTTTAATTTAAGTAATCAAGCGCAGATTAGGTAGCCTGCAGTGCAGGATGCACCACAAGCTAGCACGGAAAGTAGCCCAGTTGTATACCTTTTTCCTAACGCCTACTTCATGAATTGTACAAATACTTTTCTGAATTGTATTTTTTTTTGAATCACCCTTACATTTCATCCAGAAGGAAGCTGAGTGTCTGTCTGCCAATCAGTTATAATTATTGAAAAACTTGTGAATAAAGGATATTAATTGAAAATGGGTGGAAACCTATCATCAGGTTGAGGGTTTTTTTTTTTTTGTGGCAGCCGACTCTGCCGAGGCATTCTTCATAGAAAATGAGGGAGAAATACTAAATCCACTTATTGAAGATACCTCAACCACAAAATGGTAAAGTTGATGAGTTAAAACGTGACTTTGTCTTCGTACTTTCTTCAGTTGAATACAGGTTAAAGGGTGTTTGCAATTCCTGCTTGCTACTTTCAATGCAATTTTTGCAATTTATTCTAATTCCTCCCATATACTCTATTTGGGGTGTATATGTTGGTAGCAGTGAACTTATAACCTCAGATTTACACGGTTAGTTTAATAAAAATGAAGTAATAAACATGTGCTTGTTCTGCAATCATCATTACTGTATTTTCCTTTAAGTTGGCTATTGGTAATAATAAACCTTAAATAACTTTTTAAAAATTCCGCTCATGTTATGCTGGTAATTATAGCCCAACTAACAGCGAAGGTTTTATGCAGTATGCAATTATCTGCATGTTAGAACAGTTCTCGTCAGAATAGTTCCCAACATTATATTAAACTAAAACGATGTCCGGGCCATTAGTGCTCGCAATCCTTTGAACATGGGCATGTTAGGCCCCGACAATGTTCAAACAGGGCTACCAATTTTCTACGCAATCTCACGCATACAGTGTTAAGTTTCACGCATTTTGAGGGCGTATTCACCGTAGTCAGAAATTATTCAATCAACGAATATTAATGAGATTCTTACGCGTAATTACAGTCCTTGTGAGTGGAAGTGTCAGTTTCGCTTGCGTTATGGTGGATTTCACCACGAGTAACATGGAAGCGATTGTGACCCCAAACGTTGTGCGCTTTTCCTCACTCGGGTTGGAAGCAATGGGTGTGTTTCATGATCGTTTAAATTGTTTAAACGAAATAAGACCATTTGAAACATCTTTATGCAATTCCATTGCTTCTAATCTCTGTGTAAAGACAAACGTGAGAATTCCAGACCAGAGTCATAATTGCTTTCCACGTCTCTAGTGGTGAAATCCACCGTAATGCACGTGAAACTGCAAGCTTAACTTCCATGCTCAAGGACTGAATTCCGCGTGAGAATCTTTTAAATACGCGTCGATTGAATAATTGCTGACCGCGGCATGGGAACGTGAATGCCTCTAAGAGGCGTGAGACTCACGGCGAATGCGTGAGAGTTGGCAGCCCTGGTTCAAATATGTCGCTAACCACTGGTCGCTGCATTCTGCCACTTCTTGGTGTACATTTTCATGTTCTTATTGTTTTCGGCAGAAGTTGGTCTGAAGTTCGCCCCTCATTCATATCATAAGACTCACCGGCTACAGCTTTGTGGTAGTTGTAGTTAGTGACACGTCTGGTCTGTACTACTCATTCGCAGTGTGCCTTACAAAATAACTACAATCCCCAGAATTCAGTCAAGCGCTATTCTGCCCTGATTTGAGTGCGGATACTATGGCACTTTTCGGACAGTCTGACCGGGTAATAATAAATCACGAGTTCTTGCAAATTTCCTCCTCAGATTCTCAGATCCGGATTTCGTCGCAGCTGAAAATGGGATCTCGGATAAAGTAAGGTCCTTTTTTATACATCTTGTTTGGGTACTTCTTGGGAAACCCAAACTATTGAAGAAATAGGTTCTGCTCGGGCAGAACTTTGTTGCGACCAGGGATGAGACTTTTTGCTGGTTGATGATGATTATTTTGTATTTTGCACAAACCTGGTAATTTAGCGACACTCGACTATTACATGACTTATCCGAATCCTCGACATTTTCTGAGATATGATTCACTCATAGCTTTTAACTGCTTTTGTATCTGACCGCGGGTACCGACTTTGTGACTCTGTTGACACTTGCACTTAACTTCGATCAACGCTTCTATTGATCTGCTTCTATAAGCCTTTTCCTAAATATCAGACGACGGATTTGGACTGAGGAAAATTGTATCGGTTGTGTAAAATGCTTCACCGCGGAATAGCCACAGGTCTTAAATGTCTACGTTGAGTTTCCGGAATGACAATTGAAACAATATTCTTATTGTTTCTGTTACATTTGACTCTTATGTAGAGCGTTTATACTGTATTGCTGCGGGTTTCGCAATGTAAGCTTGCCCAAAGCTGAGCTCTGCCGACAGCAGTGCGTTCTTTGATATGTGGAGACTGCACTTCGGGCGAAACATATGTGGCATCAATTGAAATGAGAACAAAGTCGTGCAACGAAATTATACGGCATAGAGCTGACTGATTTGCTCATAAGCAACTTCTTTGGTGTTTTGAAATGTCTGTTGTGTGCCTGGCATATGCTGTAATATGCATTAACGTGCATTGCCTAAACGTTTAACATGAGTGCGTTTTTAACATGAGTGAAGCTGGTGTATTCAGAGGTTCAGTAGAAATGGATATGCTCTCCCGGCAAAAAAGAGAGATTTTTTTTCTAAAGTTGTGGTGGTTTTATTGGTACAGTATTATATGTGAAACAAGACATTGTAATATGACTTGTTTACTGGGGTGTTCAGACTCAGAACCTCCTTATTTTGCTACTTAGGCCTACCTTTTTTCTCCAGCAGTCTATCTCTTAAATACTGTAAATTCCTTCATTAGGGAGAGATCTTGACGCTTGGAGCTGACAGCTGGGCGGGTGTGTGGGTTTGCTGTCCACAGAGTGTCATCATACATTTATTTATAAAGTGACCACATACTCAGCTGTCTGTTCATAACACTAACTTGTCTTCCTCTCTTTCAATGGAGTTGAAGCAATGTCACTGAATTCCTCATTTCAAATTGTTAGTCCTCATTTGATACTCTTTTTTTTTTATGAGTCAAAATCAATGCGGTATGAAGCGTGCATTTTGCAATGCTTTGATACGGGTATAGGTTGTTTGGACCTCATACCAGTTGGACCTTAACTAAATGGACCCAGTTGCACCCCAGACCATTAGGACCCAAACCAGTAGGACCCCTGACCACTTGGACCCAGACCAGTTGGACCCCAGACCCTACCCAGTTGGATCCCATGCTGTTTGGACCCCAGACCCTAACCTTAACCCAACCCCTAACCCTAACCCAACTGGTCAGGGGTCCAACTGGTCTGGGGTCTAACTGGTCCAGGGTCCAACTTGCCTGGGGTCCAAATGATATGGGGTCCAAACGGTTAGGGTCAGGGGTCCAACTGGTCAGGGTCCAACTTGTAAAGGTCCAACAGGAACAGGTCCAAATGACATGTTCCCCTTTGACACTATAAAATTGACAAGGGCCTCAGAAATCTGAGTTGTGTAAAAATACCATGTTTGATTGCTCCGATCTTTTTTTTTTTTTTTTTTTTTTTTTTTTGAAAGACCTTTCACATATGGTGAACTTGACCATGAATTTGATGCTTTAGAACAGTGTTTCCCAACCCTGTTCCTGGAGTACCCCTGCCCTGCATATTTCAGATGTCTCCTTGATTTAACACACCCAGATTAGGTCATTAAGTACTCCACTAATGAGCTGATCAGCTGAATCAGGTGTGTTAAATTAGGGAGACATCTGAAATATACAGGGCAGGGGTACTCCAGGAACAGGGTTGGGAAACACTGCTTTAGAAAAATGTTAAAGGGAAAAATCTTGGTTTTTTAGCTTACCGGCCCCATGGGCCGATAAGCTACTGTCGTGGTGTGGCGTCCGTCGTTCGGAACATTTTTTATCTTTTTTTTTTTTTTTTGGCCAGATGAATTTTCTTGAAAATTTTCCATAACGTACTACTAGACCATATCTCCAGCTGTTTTTTTTTTTTTCAGATTTTTGATTGAATAATTTTTGTCCATTTTATGGGCCCTTGAAATTGTGGCCGCAATGTAAAAGATAGAGCAGAGAAATTTTAAAATATTATTTCTCAAAAACTGCGTGATAAATTTTTTTCTAAATCAGACAATCAACTTTCCTTGGTACCGTCAATCTACAGTGCAAGCGCCATTTTGACTGAATCGACGGAAGTGGGTCTAGTGGGGGCGCTGTACTTTGTGAATATGCAAGATGGCCTGTGGTTGCAGATAGAGATTGTTTGTACTATCAACATATAGGAAGTAATATGTGACCTGTATTTTGGCTGTGTTAAAGTTGACCGCAGATGACCTTGAAAGGTCAAATTTGAGGTCAAGCAAAATGTTGCAATTTTCAAAGCCTTCTAGGCTTGAAAATATAGAAGATTGGGAACATATTGTTAGTCTCATAGCATAATTGCCTAAGTCATTTTTGGCTTACTGTTGCAATATCAAAAAAATACCAGTGTGCTTGCTAAAAATTGTGTTTTTTCTTGTTTTCCGAAAACGTTCAAATATGACTTAGGCAACTATGCTATTAAGCTAACGATATATGTATTGAACACTTATAGGAAGTCATATATGAACTTTCATTTGGTGGCCTTGAACTTGACCTTTGGTGACCTTTGAAGGTCAAACTTCACATGGTGAAATTTCAATGACTTCTATCACCAAGGCGATTTCAGATAGAGCTTAGGTTTCTATTGTGGGAATATAGGAAGTCATGTATTAAGTTTCATTTGGTGACCTTGAACTTGAACTTCAGCGACCTTCAACAGCTAAACTTTACAATTGAATTTCATTGTCTTAAATCAGCAAAATCGTAACATATAGAGTGTAGGTTTGTATAGGAAGTCACACATCGAGGGTTTGGAGTGCAGTGGTTATATGTCCATTTTAGAGGTTTTGAGAAGAATTGATTTTTAGGTTTGCAAATGTTCTATTAAATCAGGTGCATCATTTACATCATTTTTATGTCAGTCACTCTTTTACTGCATGGTTCAGAAGTATACTGAACATGTAAGTTTTCATAAGTGTGGTACCGCGACTTCATGGCCAAAATTGCCAAAATGGACATGTCACCTCCGTGCTCCAACAATTCTAGCACTTGATGTGACATAACACAATGGTGATTAATTGAAGTTAAGTTTGTTTGCAATGGAAGACAGATGATTCTGTAATACTATTCATGTTTATTCATATATGTTATGTTTAATTTATATAAGCAGATTTTGTTGGACATACCACAAAATGGAAATGTGAATTCTGTTTAAACCTGAGGCACATGGACATATAACTATTGAGCTCCAAGAATTAGCTGATGGAAGTGTGTGACAGGAAGTAAAAATCTCAAAATCACAAAATATGGACATATAACTATTGTGCTCCAAACCCTTGATATGAAGTTTTATTTGGTGACCTTCATTTTGACCTTCGAAGGTCAAACTTGACCTAGTGAAAATTCAATGACTTCTGTCACTAAAAAGGTCACAGATAGAGCCTAAGTTTGTATCACAGACTTAAAGGAAGTCACACATGAACTTTCATTTGGTGACATTCAACTGACTTTTGGTGACCTTTGAAGGTCAAATTTGACATGATACAATGACTTGCATTGCCAAAACTGTCACAGATGGAGCCTAAGTTTGTATTAGAGACTTAGGAGATCATATATTAAGTCCATTTGCTGACCTCAACTTGACCTTCTGTGGCCTTTAAAGTTCACAACTGACATATTGAATTTTCCATGACATGTATCACCAAAACTGCTTCAGAGCTTAGGATTGTACAAAGTATTACAGGAGGTCTTATAAATATATGTGAACTTTTATTTAGTAGCCTTGACATTGACCTTCAATGATTTGAAGGTCAAATTTCACATGAAATGTTCATAACTTGTATCATCACTATAAGATTGCTTGCTGGTAAGCTACAGGACCCTGGTCCTATTTTTTTTTTTTGATTCTTTTTATGAAAAATATGACCATTGGATATTAGACTTCAAAACCTCATGGGATTGAAGCTTTGATTGAGTGGGTAATTCTGGCCGATTTTGATGCAAATACTGGCCTGTTAAGGTTTTCAATGATGAACAGCATCCCCAGAGGCCTGATTTGGAATTTTCTATCGTGGGATCTGCTGGCCCAAATGGAAAAAAAACCCAAAAAACAACAAAACAATTTTTTTCTACTTCCTTGACTCGGTGAGAGTCTGAGCAAAATCCCTTGCTTAAAGTAAAAACATGTTTACTCTTGTAATGGAATGCCCCATAAGCCTTGACTATGTTGCTCTATTGTTGTCGTGAGAGTTGGCATACATATAAAATCACCAGGATTATGGTAAATTCCCTCATGACTTTTCTTCTGCCAAAAACGCATTCTGACCGTGCATTGACACTGGTTTCGACAGATTGTTGCCATTGTTTAAGTTCATTTGTGTCATTAGGGATCCCGTGATTGGGCTTTACATCGCTCAGCAGAAGAACATCAGCCAAATGCCCGTAATATAATGTTGCCCTGCTGAACTTTGACCTTCGACCTCTGTGTGCATTTTTCAGGGAGAGTCCAGACTCTGTGTTTGAGGTATATGTGGAGGTCATTCGTCCAGAGACGGAGGGGTCAGGTAGGTCACTCTCCTGATTGGTCATTATCAATGATTTTGGTATTTCTGCTTTCAGTGTCGAGCGAAAACCTTTGTTTAGTGATCATGAAAAGGTTGACAATGGTAGCATTTACATTGACAGTCCTGCGGTTGGTAATCACATATCACGCACAGTTGGCAATAATCGTGCAATGAATAATTATGACCAATTCATTTCCACACCCATGAGGCTGTTTATATAGTATTTTACTAATTATGTTGATAGCAAGCCACTGCTGGCTATTGCAGTGAGGACAGTGACCCAATTCTTGCCAACTCTGATCACCTACTTATGATTTTAATACTATTTGGAAAAAAATAAATAAAAATCTAAAAATGCCTGAGAAATTTTGAAACTGGGTTATCCCGCTGAGGCCGAACTCTCAGAAATGTATTTTTTTTACGCTTTATACCCTCAAATTTGGAATGCCGAATCATTCTCTCCCTGCTGCTACTCATCTCTACTTCTATTGTCAATTCAGTTGAGGACAGGCGAGCATGTGTTCTCCCCTGACTCCTGTTGTGTTAGCTACAGCTGCTTCTCATCACACCACCACTCAGAGTCACGCTCACACAGACATTAGTCAGAAGATGGTGCTTCACATGCATCTCTGTGTTCTCACTGCTGGGCCTTTATGAACCAGTAGGGGTCACTGGTGTGTGCTGGGCCTGTAGATACTGTAGTGGTGTGGGTTTGCCGGCCACGGTCGTCACTATTGGGATTCAGAATCGTTTTCGGCTAATAGGGCCAATGGATGAGTGCCAGTAACTGACCCTGTCCCTGGAGGTCTACCTTCCTGTTGGCGTTCACTCCAACCCTAACAAAGCTCACCTCGTTCAACAGCTAGAGCAGGGCAGCCCAACTCTGTTCCTGGAGATCGACTATCCTGTAGGCTTATACTCCAACCATAGCAAAGTACAGCTCATTCAGCAGCTAGAGTAGGGCTGCCCAACCCTGTTCCTGGAGATCTGCTGTTGTGTCTCACTGCAGCCCCTGGGGCTGTAACTATTAATGGCTGTGTGCTTCAATGCTGTTCAGTCTTCCCACATCTGTACACCAACATCTACTGTCCTTCAGTTCTTCACGCCAACCGCTCTGCAGCAAGAGATCTGAGTTGTGCAGCTAATTTGTGGAGTCAAGATGGAACAAGCAGAGCCAGGTGCCAGATTATGTTTGAAATAAAAGCCTGTGGGATGGGAGATCTCCAGTATCAGGGCTAGGTAACTCTACACTAGAGCTCTGTGCTAACAGGATGATTGACCCTGCAAGCCTTCTTAGTGGTGTGGTGATAACGTTCTCTGTAGAGAGGGTGAATTTCAGCTGTTAGTGTAGTGACGGTGCGCCCATGTGACATCTCAGCTGTGCATCTGTCATGGCAGAGGAGCCATGTGACCTCTAAACTCTTCATTTAACCACTTAGTGGATGAGGCCGGGTCTGTGGTGCTGTATGAAGAGGAAGGGATTTGTTTGTGTGTGTGTAGGTGTATGTGTGTGTGGGTGTGTGCGTATGTGCATGAGAGTTTATTTTTGTGTGGGCATGGGTGTGTGTGTGTATTTGTGTGCTTCCATGTCCGAGTGCATATCAGTGGCGGCTGGTGATCTGGCGATAGGGGACGCTCAAACCCATCCTTTGAAAATAATGATTGTTCACGACCTGTTTTCAATCATTCATTTAAATTACCATTACAAAAGCTCCAAAAACTCTTAACATTACCAGGTGTGGTCAGTTTTCATAAATAACGCACACCAGTCAGCTCTCACACATTCCGCGTGAGTTTTAGTGGTACATGTACGTTCCTCTTGCTGTAGTCAGCAATTATTCAATCAACGCGTATGCAAGAGATTCTCGAGCAGAGTTGAAGTTCTTGTGCATGGAGGTTTATCAGATTCATATGCGTTATGACTCCGGACTTCGCGCTTTTCTTTACTCGGGTTGGAAGCAATGCATGTGTTTCATGATCGTTTAAACTATTTAAATGAAATAAGATCATTGGAAGCAATGGAATTGCATAAAGACGTTTCAAATGATCTTATTTCATTTAAACGATCGCGAAACACATGCATTGCTTCCAACCGCAGAGTAAAGAAAAGCGTGAGAAGTCCGGAGTTGTAATCGGTGTGTGTTATAAATGAAAACTGGCCACACCTGATAATGTTGAGAGTTTTCGGAGTTTCTGCAATGGTAATTTAAATGAATGACTGAAAACAGGTCGTGGCCAATCATTAATTTTTAGGGATTGTTTGAGCCTCCCCTGTTGCCAGTGCACGAGCCGCCACTGATGTGTGTGTGTGTGTGTGTGTGTGTGTGTATATATATATATATATATATATATATATATATATATATATATATATATATATATATATATATAGCCTGTGTTCATGAAAGTAAAAATTATAGAGCATACTTTTGACTTTTACTCCGTTACATTTTGCAGCTATTATCTGTACTTTCTACTCCACTACATTTCTAAAACGCACCTTGTTACATTTTAAGATCACTCGTCAAAATCTTCCCTTCACAAAACAAATTGGTTGCGTTGCTGCCTCGGAAGTTTAAACCAATCAGCTAGTGCTATCCTGGCCTCCAATGAGGGCAGAGCGCGCCTTTGGAAGCGGCAGTCGCATTCGAGCAAAACCAGATTCACCAAACATGGATCCCGAGACTAGCCCCCTGAATAGGGTACTTGCGAGAACCGCGTTGCCCCTGGCAACCTCGGTACCTCTGCCTAACATTCAATAGTGTGGGTCCACACATATAATGGGAAACAGTGAGAACGCACAGAAGAGTTAAAATACTGGACTTTACCCATCAAATATTATCAGATCAGGAGTGTAAGAAACAACTATGATATCTCAGGATTGAACACGGTGATTTTCTGCTTTCTGTGTGTACAGTACACAGAGTCAGATATTTTGCTCATTTAAGTTGTGCTTCGGACGCGATAATTGGAGAAAATGCCCAACTGTTCATATTTCTTTTCAATGCTTTTTCTCTGACTCATATTTTATCGGGGTAGAATAAAGCATAGGATATAAAATAAAACTGAATGAGTTCTTGTATCACCCATGCATGTGTCATGTTATTAGCGTACTGGGTGACACTCCCTTCTTTATGGCTGATTTATAGCAAGCCTAAAATCGTTTAAAAAAAAAAAAAAACAAGCTGTGTTTGTGGAACACTGATGCCACCGGCGGCAGGTTACAGTATTGCAGGTTAAAGTTTTTTTTGCTGCTGCAGACAAACAAACAGACAGACAGACGGCTGGGTGCAAACAATATGCCCCCAGATCTAAAGAATCTTCGATTCCGGGGGCATAAAAAAACGATCATCAATGTGTTGAATTATTCCGATCACCCTTTCATTGGACGCGTTTTCAGTCTACTGGTGCCATAAAACGGACAGAACTGACAAAACGGGAAGATTACTGTTATGTGTTACGCCTCTCTTGTTCTAACAAATGCAGCAGCGAAAAGATATCTCCATTCAAACGAAGAAGTTCAATGCTTGCTCGAAATGTAGGCGGACAAAAACATACAATCACAGCTGGATACTACACCAAAAACTCGGAGATTTGTGGAATAACTCGTGAGCAGTTACATTTGCGTGGCTATCACAGAACAATAGATCAGTGCCGTGACAAACGAAAGAAAATGCGGCTGCGATATTTCACAGTGCGGGACGCCGTGCGAAAGTCTGGCAGCTCAAGTTATGAGATAGATAAATTTTCGTGGTATGAGGCCGTGGACAGCTCAATCGGCCGAAAATGCAAGGGCTAATGAATTCCGTATTCAACATCCACCAGTGTCGAATGTAATCAGTACATTTTCGGCTTACCTTGATGTTTGCGTGCCCAGAGAAATATTCGGATGTGTAAAAACAAAAAGCATTCAGTCAAGAAAATAGCCTTCAAATCTGAAGAAACACATTGAGGTAAGCGGAGTGCTTGCTATGGTAAGTTAATTTCCCTGACTTATGCATGGTAGCCTAGGCTTAGGCTAGAATTGTATTAATTTAGGTCACTGACATGGTATGAATGCTTTAATCCAGTGAAGTGCACGTTGACATGGCTGTGGCTTTCTCGCTTAATTGGTATGTGACAAAGTAGGTCCTTTGCTGGACTTCAATTTATTGTATTATATTTATTATAAAAATATTGATTATATAAAACATTATTTTATTTATTGCTCAATTACAATTCCTTACTAATGTCCTTTAAGTATGAAAAGATAAAGAACACAAAAAACAAGCCCCCCCAAAAAAAAAAAAAAAAAAAAAAATTGTCGACACCCAGGTTTACTGTTTACATCAGGTTTACATTTCCCTCATTGGACATTTATACATACACAAGTTTTTGCCTGGAGTGCAAACTCTGGATACATCGTGTTTTTTTTCCTATAATGAAGCCAACAGAGTCTAATGGTTTTTATTGAACAGATCAACAATAAAATAAATTATTTGAATATACTATAACCAGTCTTCTTTATTGGTTTTGCTTAATGATATTAAATAAAACAGATGTTGCTACTAGTAATACTTATATTTCTACAGATGCCATTATTCGTAATTTTACCAGCAACAACTTTTGTTTATTGTAAAGGTTAGTATACTTATTAGGCTTACCCTCCGTGATACAGTTCACACTTTAATTCTGCAGATGTTACCTGACAGGGATGATCTGAAGAATTAAAAAGGCACAGCCCCATACAATTTTTTCAGTTGAAATATAGGCAGAGAAATCAACCTATCGTGCAAGTACTTTTACTTTTAATACTTTAAGTACATTTGAAAGCAAGTACTTTCCTACTTTTACTTAAGTAGGATTGTTAAAGCAGTACTTCTACTTTTACTTGAGTATATGTTTTGCTGGTTATCTGTACTTTTACTTAAATACTGAACTTCAGTACTTCCTCCACCACTGTATGTTTCTGTGCAAGTATTCCCCGGTGTGCGTATTTGTCATTTGTTTATGTGATTTTCAGCTTCCATGTTTTTTCTGAGTTGAAGATTGGATATCTCTATAGCGACAGCAGGGCCGTGTTCACATGTGACCCCTGACCCCTCTCCCACTGTGTTCCATTAGAGCTGGGCGTGTTCAGCTAGACTGTACTCCCTCACATTAAAACAAAAACTCTAATGTGCACGATGGTCCAAGGCCTGTTGTGCTACACAGGAGAGGAACACACGGTTTGTTTTATCCACGGCTGCCCGTTTGACCATTGTCATTCACCAATGAGGTCATTTTATTTTATCTATTATTCTTTTATCTATCAGGCTTTTTCCTGTGCTTAAATAGTTTTCTAGAATAGTCTTTCATGTACACAAGACACTCCCTGAAACTGAGTGTTTTTCCTTTAAACGCTGGCACAAAAAAACAAAGACAAGCACAGGGGTAAAAAAAAATCCCAAAATGAAATGAACAAAAGGAATGTCCGACTGGTTTCCGCAGTAACGTGGCTGGCCGTGTGTGCTCCTGTCTCCTGTGTGGCAGGTTTGACCCCCCCGGGGGGGAGGGTAGGGTGTGTGTTCGCTTTCCATTCTCTGTTCATTTTACTCCGTTTGTGTTTACAGACCGGGACTGCGTTATATGTAGAGCGGTGTTTAAGGAAAACGAGAGCAGTTTGTTTTGTGAAGTGATCCGAACTCCAGAGAGAATCTCACTTATTCAGAGAGGGTTGAGTTATGTGGTGAAAACAAGTATTTGTTTTTTCCTTTTTTGTCTTTTCCTCCCAAATTCTAATCATTGCAGTTCCTTGAAGTAAAATGGGAAGAGAAACTGCAGTGTACGCGTATCGTGGGTGTCTGTGGTTCCTGAAAACTGTGTTTTGTGGTCATTTTTATCCCAGCACCCCAGACACTGGGACTTGAAATGAAAGAATGAATACAAGATTAAGGTTCTGACTGCTAACTCGAAATTTATCGATCAGGGAAGTAATTACGGCCTCATTTTATTATACTCGTCATGCATTGTGCCCTTCGAGCCATTCAGCAAATTTGACCTTGGGTTTGAATATGAACTTCCATGCCACTGTAAACCTGACAGGTGTGGTGAACTCAAATGTTTTGTGGAAACTGATTATCTCAAAAAAAAATTGAGTATGCCAACTTAATGACTTTTTTTTGGTCACGGCACTTAAAAACATGTAAAAAATAACTTTACCTCATTTTCTTTAAGTTCCTTCCACACAATGCAATTAAGTTGGCCGAAACAATTTTTTTGAGGTAATGGGTTTCCACAAAACAGTATTAGGGTTTTAGAGTGATGTTTGTAACCGGCAAATGGCTGCCACTGTGCAGATCAAAAGGGTAACTGAGAGGGCGAAAACGGCTCGAGCCGCGTCTTGCATGAGTCAGCTGTCAGACGAGGGGCAGAGCAGAATCATAAACCCTGACTCAGGAAATGTGAAATAATTTCGCACAGCTTTAGTTTTATGGCCGATCTGGAACCTTCCGGCCCTGGCGAAATCTCACTGTGCTGTTCCCTGCTCGCTCTCCAAGCCAAAGCCAGTTACTGTTGTCATACACTCATTCACAGGTCCGGAGGTTCGCCAGCAGTTCCCTCAGAGCTTCTCCGACCAGGTTTGGGCCCTTCATTTACTATTAATTATTCATTAATAAAGATTAATAATTAACCCTAATAATTAATTCCTCATGTCCCCTTCTGGTTTCCAGTCTTCCTCTCTCACTCTCTCGGTTTGTCTCTCCTCTCTTGTCCTTCTCTCTGTGTTTCTTTCTCCATCTGTGTCCTACTCTCCACCTCTCTGTCTCTCCCTGCACGCCTCCTTTTTTCTATCACTATCGTTCTTTTTGTTCATCTGCCCTGTCGCTGCTCCTCTTTCTGTGTCCCATTGTCTCTGTCACTCGACTATTCAGTTTCATTCTCTCTGCTTGTGTGTTTGTGTGTGTGTGTGTGTGTGTGTGTGTGTGTGTGTGTGTGTATGTTCATGTTTTTGTTACGTATTGGGGACCTTTTCCAGTATAAACACCAACCTTGTCGGGACCAGTAGTCCTAATGGGGACCAAAGCCTGGTCCTTATATGGCAAAACGTCATTTCTGCGGTCAGATTTGAGGTTTGGGGTCAGGTGTGAATTGAGGTTTTGTTAAGGTTAAGGTCAGGTATGATTTGGTTAGGGGTAGGGTTAGGGGTAGGGTTAGGCTGTCCATAATGAATAGAAGTCAATGCAATGTCCTAACAAGGAGAGCTGCGCGGACTTGTGCGTGTGTGTTTGTATGTGTGTGTGTGTGGTCGGGTGTTTCTATTTCTTGCGGGGACCTAATGGAATACCTGATTTCATCATTCTTATGGGGAAATTTCTTTGTCCCCACAAGGTAACAGCTGTTTTAAGGCCAGGGATCAGGGTTTGGGTTTGGATAAGGTTAGCTTAAGGTTAGAGTGAGGTCAGAGTGTGGGCTAGGCTGTGTTTACGGTTAAGATCGGGGTAAAGGATCAGGGAGTGAGTGTCAGTCTCAGAGATGTCCCCGCAAAACATGAAAACATGATGTGTGTGTGCGTGTGCGCGTGTGGTGTGTGTGCGTGCGTGTTTGTGCATGCGTGCACGCGCGCGTGTGTTTGTGTGTGTGTGTGTGTGTATTTGTGTGCGTGTGTGTGTGTGAGAGAGTCAGTGTTCTTTTTTTGGCATTTTCACTTTTCCTGTTTGCACCCATGGGATCAGACATTGTTTGTTGTTCGAAAGCCATTGTTCCTTTTTTATAAGCCCATAACTGTAACTGCTGTTAGTTGTAGTTAATAAAGACCAGTGAGTCTCAATATGAAATAGAAGTTCAGTGTTTTCTCAGTGTTTGTTAGCTCCCTGATAGCCAAATATCAGTACTACTGAATCCATGTACATTAAAGCAGTATCCCATCCTGTGGGCTTTGTTTTGGGGGCTTGCAGAGATGTGAGAGATTTTTTATCACAACAGCGTTCATAGTCCTGTAGACTCATTTTACTGTGGCATTCATTTTATAACCTTTACAAAAGGGTCAAGGTTGATTTTTGCAGAAATGTGACTGTCTCGGTGAGGCCTTGTGTGCGTGTATGCGTGTGTGAGTGCAAGAGTGTGTGTGTGTGTGTGTGTGTGTGTTCTTGTACTTGCTACAAAGTGAGAACCAATTTTTTTCCTACAGAGTGGGGATATTTTTGGGAAGTGAGGACATTTTCCTGTGTCCTCACTACTACAAAGGAAAATTGTGACTTGTTAGTTAAGGTTAGGGGTAAGGTTAGAATTAGAGGAGAGGTTAAGGTTAGGGTAAGGGTTTGGGTTAAGGTTAGAATCAGGAATAGGTCAAGGTTAGGGTAAGGGTTTGGGTTAGGCATGCATTGCTTATCGTTAAGATTAGGGAAAGGCTGTAGAGACGCAAAGAATGAATGGAAGTCAATGTGATGTCTTCACAAGGATAGAAACACTAGGATGTGTGTTTGTGTGTCTGTGTGTGTCCGTGTGTGCGTGCGTGTGCGTGTGTGTGTGTTTGGGGGAGTTAGGGAGGCGGGGATGAGAGCATTGGTCAGTGGTTGGATTGAAGCAGAACACAGGCAGGAATCAGAATGAATGAAAAAGGCAGAGTGAGAACTTTATCTTTTCATCTTACTCTCTGTTTAAAACAGCACGTCATGTGAAACATTATAGTCAGGGTATGTTTCACACTGATACTCACGCGCACACTGTCACGATGGTCCAGAGTCCAGTTTTCCTGTGGCTACACTTCTCACTGTAGGAGCTGACTCAGGTTCTGTAATGACAATGTAAAATGTGATGTTCCTCTCTCACCCTCACTTCCTGCAGAGGTCAACCCTGGGTCACTCTGCACAGCCCCCTGTATTAGCCGTTTATCACTTTAACTTCGCTCACATTTAAATGTGTTACTGTTCTAATCTATTCACACCTGTTTCTGTTAGTATCTGTTCAGGCTTACAGTTGTTGACATTAATTGATAGTTATTACGCTTATCAGTAGTGATTGTATAGTTACAGGTATTATTGCTGGCATTTAAATGCTTACTATAGTTATCATTTAGATATACACTTCTAACAGTTAGTATTGTTTTGACTTCTCTACTGTTGGCATTCACTGGCCTGTATTTGTTTGTATGAATGTCCTGAGTGACGGTGATTATCCTGGGAAAGTTGCTCTGTGTGTTAAGCAGTATTGTTTTGTTAACAGAGGTGGGTAGCTTGATTCAGTGACTTGGGATCCTTGCTAGGATTTTAGCCTGCTACCCTCTGTTTATAGAGGAGACTAGGAAGCGGCCGTGTTGTTGGTTAGCGTCTCTCTGATTAGTACAGGGCGACAGTGCGGCCTCTGACTGCAGTGCTGTTGTCACTGGAGTCTCTCTCCAGTATCTTATAGCCACACCCCCTCCCTGAGATAGTCCCACCCCGTGTTCAGGCCCACTCTCTTACTCTGTTTATTATGATGATGATTGGCTGCTTTTTTGCCTGAGTGGAAGTTGGTGCTGAAACTAACGCTGCCTTAATTTATTCCGTTAGATGTGCAGGTGCTCTATTTTTGTCTCAAACTCTATCCGATTTCTCTTTCCATCCTTCTGTATCTCAGATTCAAAATCAAATCTGCATTATTGGCTGGAATTCCATTTAGGAGATAAACCTACAGTTTTTTTCGAACACGAGGTATTTATCATAGGATAGATACCTGGAGCGCGAGGTTTCTAATGTAAATTTCCAGGTATCTAGCCTACGATAAATACCGATTCCTCGAAAAAAAAAAACGGTAGGTTTATTTTCATTCTACCATGACTCTTGTCAACACCCCTACAAAAATATTGGCGTGCTAGCTATGACACACAGTTTGATATCACTTTGGCTTGCTAGCTAGGAAGCCAACTAGCTCGCTAACGAGTATGACAATGTACACATTGAAAGCAAACTGCAGCCTTTTTTAGCTCACTAGCCAGTTGGCTGTGTAGCTAAATATGTTGGCGTGCTAGCTATACTATTGCTAGCTAGGTAGCCAATTAGCTCGCTAGCGAGTAAGACTGTACGCAAACTGTAGCCTTATTTTGTCTAATCATGACGAGGACTCAGGGTTGCCAACTCTGATTAGACAAATAAGCGACCGCAGCTTCAAAACCAAGCCCAAAACAAGCGCAATATAAACAAGAGCAATCCGAGATTTCTGATCTCCGCCAAGGGATGATGTTGATACAAATGCAAGATCTTTCTCTTTGGAAGATTTCAGGACCACCCATGTGACAAGTTTAAATGGGATTTTTGTATGTTTGAAGCATCCATTCTCCAAAAGCCGTCATCAAAGTACAGAGCGCTCACATGATCATCACGTGACCATGATGTCACGTGATGATCGTGGTGATTGCGTCGCATCGATGTGACTGCACAGGCCGTGATTGGACAATCACTGCCGGTGTATGATTGCACAATCAGTGGTGTGATTGGATAATCACGCCGCTGGCGTGTGATTGGACAATGGCCGCCGGGTGTGATTGCGCAATCAGTGGCCTGACTGGACAATTACCCTCGGGTGTGATTGCGCAAATCACTTTCCACCTTGATTTGATCAAAATCTGTTCATTAGTTTCGAGAAATGTCAGTGAGATTGTAAATACAGATCCGGATCCAGAATCCAAATCCGGATCTGGATCATTACACAATTTTAATGGAGTCATCCCTTGACCAAGATCTATCTCTGGTGAAAATTTCATGAAGATCCGTCAAGTAGTTTCCAAGATATGCCACTAAGATTGTAAATACAGATCCGGATCCAGAATCCAGATCCGGATCCGGATCATCACAAAATTTTAATGGAGTCGTCCCTGGCCCAAGATCTGCCTCTGGTGAAAATTTCATGAAGATCCGTCCAGTAGTTTCGAGAAATCCTGTCCACAGACAGACAGAAGGACAAATAAATAAATAAATAAAAATAAATAAATAAACCGACTCGATCGCATTATCTCCTTGGCGGAGATAATTAGACGATACTAAGACGGTGTAGACCATTTCATTTAGTTGAGCAAGGGGCGAGGAGGGAGGACGGGTTCTCTCACATTGCTCGTGAGGCTGTGAGCAGACAGTCAATCAATGAATCGGGGGGAAATGGCAACCATAAACGTATAACAATTAGGTCGCTTGTTACACTTCTCTAACAAGCAACCATATTTTTAAAAACAAGCCCAAAAAAACAGCAACCCGCCACCCGTAATTTTTTCAAGCGACTTCAGGAAAAAAGAAGCCCAAAGTCGCATATTATAAGCGGACTTAGCAACTCTGGTCTTGACCCAGTGCAAGGTAGTTTACTGGTGAATAGATACCTGGTGTTAACCAATCAAAATGCAGAATTCGCTGGAATGAATGGTAGAATTGTAGATCATTCAGATCCTGCTGAAATCATTTTAATACTGAAAAAAATGTAACATAGTAACATTGACTGTGTTCTGCTCTGTCTCTCTATAGGAAACCCTAAAGGCAGTTTCCAGGTTCTGCTTCCCTTTCAGTGCAGACAGGTGAGTCTGTTCACTGCCTTGTTCTGGGTGATTTATCCCTCTAAAGTCTGAGATCACAACTGTGTTGAGATTTCTTATGAATTGAGAATTAATGCAGTTGTAACTAAACAGTCACTGCTGGTGTTCAAAATCAGCTGAGTTCCAAAAAATGCTTTTCAAACACTCAAAGGCAGGGATCAACCAATCAGGCCATCGACACCCGAATATCAGAACAGGCTGCTGAGATGGAAATGGAAGAGGCCACAAAAATGTCTTTAAATTGATAATTAATCTTGACCTGTTTTAAATCAGTTTCCTTAATTAAGGGCTCAGTCCCTGTTGGGGCAAAGGCACCTATTGTTATTGTTAGTTTTCTGTTTATTATTGTGTTATTCTGCCATTGAATCAATTGAAAACGGAAGAATTTTGGCAAACTTGTCTGCATTTGCTGAAACCAAATTTGGTGACCCCCCGCCCCCGCTGTAAGGTCAAAGGTTACCAAAAAGTCAAAGGTCCTCTAATATTTCTGCCAATAAGTTTTTGAATTTTTGTTAGACATTAAAAAATTGATATCTCAAGTTTTTGATATCCAAGTGGCTGAGATGTGCCCCAACATTTCATGTTTGACACCTTGACCATGCTTGGACACAAACCAAGAAGTTTTGTGATGGTGCCACCCAGCATTCTTGGCAAACAGGAAGTTTTATCTCAACAGCTGTTTGTACCATCAACACCAAACTTGATAAAGTGCTTTTGTATTGAGATAAGAGGGCGCCCAAGAACTTCGGGGATCCTCAACAAAAGGGTCAAAGGTCAGCAAAAGCTTCAATATTGAGTCCAAAGGTGAGGCCTTAGGTTGGAAACGCTGTGGCCTGTTGGCATGAAAGTTCAATGCTGACCCTCAGGCAACCCACTGGAATTATTTGTGAAATTTCGTGACCGTTGAACCCTTTAGGCCATTTTAGCGGCCACAAAAGAGATCATGCAATAACCAAAAATGCCGGAAAACCAGCCTCTAAATTTTGACTTTAATCATATGACTTTTGGTTGCCATTGGACCTCGTTTACTATCAGGGCGTTTCATCATCACAATAAGCTGTGTTTTGGCATCGGGAGGCCCCTTAATATGATTCAAGGGTTAAAGATCATATATTGGTTTATTTTCATTATCATAGGAAGACCTAGCCTGTTATCCAGCCCCTATGAATTGCAGTTTTCAGCACACTTTGAATTTTCATCGCGATTGATAAGGGTTTGCATGCGAGCCTATCCAGTGACAGTTATTTCAGATAGATACTGTTTGAGATACCTGATTGGCCAGTCAATATAGGCATTAACACTTGGAGTAAATGTTTCACCCTCTGCACCTAGCTATAGCATCTGACGTGAACAACCAAATTCATTTAAGAGGATGAGTTCTATGCCCACAAATTCTTCACGAGGTGTTTTTGAGTTATCTGTGGACTGGAAAGAGCATGCATACTCTAGTGTGTCTTTAACTTATAAATTAGCATCTCTCAGTTGACACGTGAACTTTTTGGCAAACCGGGTGGAAGTTTAAGCTTTGCGGGTGCATAGTTTGATGATAGATTACGAGCCGCGAGCAAACCTATTGGTTAAGGGTGGAATTGACCTTATCTTGCATTCAGAAAAAAAAGCAATGTGTTTACCTGCCGAATGGCTTTTCTACTTATTGGAAAACTTGTGAATAAAGGAAAATGCTTGAAAGGGGGTCAAGCATATCAGCGTACAGGGATTTTTGCTTCTTTTAATGCACTAACATATTACTACATAAGCAACTGTGCTTTACAGAATCACTCATCTTTGATTCCCTCTCATGCTCTGAATCCCTCCCTTTCTCTCTCTCACTCTCTCCCTCTCTCCCGCAGTCAGACGGTGGGGTTGTTGGGACAAAACTTCACCTTTGTGCTGACGGACATCCAGAGCAAACAGCGTTTTGGGTTCTGCCGACTGTCTGGATCCCAGCGCTGTTTCTGCTTTCTCAGGTGTGTGTGTCTGTGTTTTTAGTGTGTGTGTGTGTGTGTGTGTGTGTGTGTGTGTGTATGAGAGAGGGAGAGTCTGCATTACTGGTTGTGTGTTTGTGTGCCAGTGAGTGTTTTTGCGAGCTTGTATTAATTTAGCATGTCAGCCGGCAACTTCAGGAGTGCACAGAATGTGTCTGGAAAAATATTCTCTGAATTTTTCTAATGCATAAATTTTATTTCAATGAAAATCAGCTAAATTGACCCCAACTCTGGCATTGTCTTCTCATAACTTCATTTGAAAGTTTTGTTTTACAACCCTAATTACAAACAAGATCTGAAAATTCCAGTCGCCACCTGAAAACAGTACACATTGTTTGATGTTCTGATTTTGAATTTAATTGCTTGATAAAAATATGCAATGTGATGACTGTTACAGAGCCCAAAAACATTGGCACAGTCGACTGGTTACCACTGTGTAACATCACAATGTGTGCCATACATTCTTAATTGGAGACAGATCAGGCCTGCAGGCAGACCAGTCTAGCACCTGCACTCTCTGCTTACATAGATAAACAGTGTGGTTCTGCATTGCCTTGCTGGGAAATGCAGGAGTTGTCCCTGGATTAGGCAACATCCGGATGCCAGCATATACATAACGTGCCGCATTAACTGTGCCCTTACAAATGTGCAAGTCACCCATGCCATGTGCATTGACACACCTTGTATTGTCAATTGCCAAGAGGTTACGAAAGTATTTCTAAAGCCCATGTCTTAATATTCTTGATCACGTTATCGTGACAAATCTTAAGATGGAGATGGCGGAGTGATCAGAGATCGCACACATTTCTGCTTTCATTTCTTCTCTAATATACAGTATATCATGCTCTGTAGACAGGCTTAAGACCATGTAATCCATTTTTATAGGTAGTGGCACTGTATAAAAGGGGTGTTTTCGCACAATATGCATGTAAATACTTTACAGCAAATGAAAGTTAATGAGCTTTACTTTTTTCTCTTGCTGTTTTTTTCCCCCCAAATCCAGTGTACTTGAGTACAGAGCCAAATAGGCAAAATTTTGTCACTGCCAATTTCTGTCACTTTAGTGCCATGAAAAAACATTTCTTCCATCTATTTTATGAAATCGTTTATTGATGGAAAAAGGATAGCCATCTCCCCTCACCCATGTAACTATTTCCCACTAAACATTACAGCAGGTTGTGCCTCATTTAGCTACAACAACTGTGGAGGACGACATCTTTCACATGTCTGAAGAAATTTTGAAATTTTGAGCCATTGACGAATAATTTTTTCTTCAATAGATGATGAAACAATTGTTGTAAGAAGCCATTTTGTATTTACTCACAGGTTGTCCTTGTCTAGTAATACAGAACATGTTTGAACATCTGGAACAACAATATTAAAAAATTGGAGGAAAAAAATCAAGAATGAGGTACTGTGGTACTGACTGCACTGTACATGACTTGCTTTCTATGGTCTGCTGAATTTAAAGGGGACCTATTATGCTACATTTCCAAGTTTGTATTTTGATCTTTGACTCCCCTAGAGTACTCCTGATCATTCAGTCCAAAAAAGGGTCCTTATTTAGCTCATACTGCCATCCTCAAAAAATCCCATTTGTAGTCCATTGTAGTCTCTGCCTGAAACGCCTCGTTTGGGTGGCTCTTCCGCTATGGCCCCCCTCCCCGTGTGCCCACTTTCTTCTGATTGGCCAGCTCTGTGGAGGGCAGAGCTGGGCGGGACTCGGCAGAATGCAGTTTTCCGGGTCCGCCTCCCCAGTGTGAAACGTGAGACGCATCTGCCATCTGAGCTAAGCAATCGGCGGGGAAATTCCGCAATCAAACACAGTACATATGTATAGATCTAATGAAATGAACTTGTTCCAATAAACGCAGCGGCGAAAGTGGAGGATGCAGTGCGAAAGTCTAGGAGCTCAAGCTCTAATTTGCATCTACCTACAGCTACTATGGTGAGTACACCGGTGTTTCTGCTCTATAGCTAGGATTGAGGGAAAGCTAGAATCCGCCCCATACAGACACATTTGTAGAACGGGTCGACATACCCAAGTGTAGACCGGAGACCGTAGAAATCCGGTGGGTCTGAGTTTAGAGGGGAACATGGACAGTGAGGAGCATCAAAAAGTGGACCAACAACTTGTGGACTGCTTAGGTGTGTATTATAAGGACCTGCTGGTTCGTGTGCATAACTTTGGTGTGTCGTTAGCGTGGAGTAACGAACAGTTTCTGCGCTGGTATATGACGGAGGGGTGAAAGCTCCAGGCTAAACAGCCTTTTCGGAAATTGCCCATGGTAATGGTTTACTTATTACGTCGGAATGACCAGCGTTTGCTCGTGGAAAATGGGCGTGTTAAGCCGCATTCACACCGGACGCAAAAATAATTTTTCGCGTGACAGATTACATTCAAAAGTCAATGCATTGTCTTTGCATTGACTTTGAATTTAATCTGTCGCGCAAAAAATTCGTTTCGCGTCCGGTGTGAAAGCGGCTTAACGTGCCCATAACGCGTGTATTCACGTCTTTGCATTGACTTTGAATGTAATCTGTCACCCAAAAAATTTGTTTCGCGTCCGGTGTGAATGCGGTTTAACGCGCCCATAACGCGTGTATTCGCGTCTTTGCATTGACTTTGAATGTAATCTGTTGCGTAAAAAATTCGTTTCGCGTCCGATGTGAAAGCAGCTTTCTGGATAGCGACAGCTAGAGAGAGCTCTGGTTATGTTATGAACATAATACAGGTTTTATAGACCGTAAGTTCCGTTAGCGTGGACAGTGGCTTATGTAGAGCTAGCGAATCGATAACTTCTACAGGAGAGAATTTCCAATTCAAACTCTGCCTTTTTCGGCTTTTTATTAGCCAGAACAATTTCTAAAGGGGGATGAAATTACGCCAGAGAAATCGTTTGTTATACCAGACACGTTAGAGCTTGTGCGTTTCGCGATTGCTTTCACGGTAGCATCAGAGAGCTAGCCCAGATATTGGTGAAGTATCCGGCTGATCCCGGTCATGGATAAGTGAAGCGATCACAAGCAGCCGTAAACAAACCCAAACACGTATCCCAAGCTCTGCAAAACCTACGTCTGGTCTAACTGCAGCCTTTCAGCCCAACTTTGCAGACACATACAGCACCTGTCCGGTTAGCTTCAACTGTAGTGGCTACAATTGGGCAACCTTAAGATGAAACTGCCACATTGATGCTTACCGAAGTAACACAAGCATACCGATCAGAATTACTGCATATAAGTGAACCAGGAGCATTTTTAATTAGAACGACGGCACGCAAACTAACATGCTGTAGCTGGTAACCGAGCGATCATAACAACCACAGAGACAAACCCTTGCAATACAGGTTTTACAGACAGCAAGTTCCATTACCGTGGACAGTTGTACTAAGCATCCAAAATACAAACAAGTATAAAAAGTTAGCTTCAAATGAGGTTTATGTTCACACACCTTCTGTTGAATTTCCCCGGATATTACTCTTGCATATTTAGGACACAAACATTAGCAACTGTAACTTGGCTACTTAGCCGAGGGGCTACAGCCACAATCAACAGGCCATCACGTTAGGGAGGCTTATGCCGTAAAAGCAACTTACAGCTTCCGCGTCGGTGAGTCACGGACAGTCGTGACCAATCCAGGCTTTATCTTCAGATATTTTACAAAGCCTGCGTTTGAGGCCAGTTGTTAGTGCTAACTATCGTTAGCAGTCCTGCTAGCCACCCGTAACACGTTAGCTTCACTTACATTATTTGATGTTCTATTGTTACTTACAGCTTGTGGGTCCGAACGCTTGATCGATGCAACTGCTTCAGGTTTGAGAAGCAGCTGAGATGCATATCCAGTGTCGAATTATCCTTTATTGACAAAGCTGTCTTTGGTGAAATGCTGAGCACAAACAGCTAACGTTCCCTTTGGCCGTGGCTGTTTGCTGCCAGCAAACAAAAAGCTACCCACTGATTTCTGGAGGCATCGTCTTTTGGAAGAGAAATGGTGCTTTTCTTCACATCCAAAAGTAAACGGACAAGCAGCTTTGGGAGAGATACTGACAAAACTGCATCTCAAATGATCTGCGGTTCTTCTTTTGTATATCCAAAAGTGTAGACGCTACTAAGGCATAGTGTGATCCGCGGTTGTTTGTGCCTGCTAGAATAGTTTCCGATGTGGGCAGGTCCAGCGCCATGATTGGCTCTGGCTAGGTCTGTATTTTGAACGGCACAACCTGACGTCAGGTTTTGCCCAGATCTCGTGAAGATCTCGGGACGAGCTGTTCAGAGAGGAAATCACGTTCACGAAATCACGTTCTTGGATTACGGCAAAACCCCGGTATCTTATGTTTAAAAACTTTTCAGAGGTTGAGTATGGACATTCAACATTATAACATTACTTATATGTATTAAAAAAAGGATCAGCATAATAGGTCCCCTTTAAGCCTTGACTAGTCTTTGCCGCTGTAAGCCGACCTATTTTAGTCGCTTCCCTGTCCTGCATTCTAAAAGCAGCTTTTTAATTTTATTTCTTTTCTGCTGGACTTGTAAAGTCGGGCTAGAGCAGGCGGAAGCATCTGGAAGCACTGGAATGCCATGACGTTTTAAGTTACTTTTTCGAAGTGATTATGCACTTTTCCAGGAAAATTTTTTTTTTCTCTTTTGTGTGCTACTGCCTGTTTTTTTTTTTTTTTTTTTTAAATTTTTTTTTTCTTTGATTTATGGGTCTTTGTCCCTGAAGTCCTACCTCAAACAGCTGAGCTTCTCAGATCTGAGACCGATCAGTTCTGAGACCGATTTCCGCAAACCAGCGTTACTGTGGTTGTCCATCTGGCTGTGGGTTGGGGGCTCTGGGGTCGAGGCGCGGTGGGATGACGGCAGATTTTTTTCCAAAGCCTTGATCCTTGCTGGAGTTCATGATTCCGCTGATGACTCTGCATTCATGAGTCCACTGTCCGGTCTACAGTCTGTACTTGTGCTTGTGTTGTGGTGTGCTGTCCTCTAAATTCTTAACTTCTTAAAACCGCAAATGTACAGTCAGAATATTCTTAACTGAATGTTCTGTTGCTGTTGTATCAATCAGATCTGCTAACTTCTGAAAGTTCTAGGACACTGACTAAGGTTTTTGGGGGAAAAGTATAGATTTATGCAAAAGATTAAAGCTGGTGTGTCTTTCAGTCTGTTTTTAGGGGTAGGGATGTGCATCTCTGTGTTGGTGAATATAATGAAGGTGGCTTGAGCTGGAACATGTCCACCCTGTAATAGATATAAATTGTAATAGCTTGGTTGATTAGTCATTGGATTTCGGAACATTTTAGCAGTAATCCCTGGACGTTCGCAGGGCGGAGAGCTCTCCTGGTACACTACCATCTGCTTTGTCCCTGAACCTTTGACCTACATGAACTACAATGTGCCTGATGGGGGGGCAGGAAGGGGATGCGAGGGGGTCTAATTGAGACACAGGCTCTCCACAAACACACACGCATCCCTTCCCCCCCACCATGGGGGTCTATGACTGCTGGAGTCACGCCCACACTCACTGATGGGGATTTTACAGACAGACTGCAAAATATGGCCATCCTTAAAGAGACGGTCCACCCCAAAATCTAAAATAATATTTTCACTCTTAACTGTAGTGCTGTTCATCCATCTTGATTATTTTGGTGTGAGTTGTCGTGCTTTGGAGATATCAGCCGTGAAGATGCCTGCCCTCTCTCCAATACAATGGAACTAAATTGCATTTGTCTTGCGGTGCTGAAAGTGTCCAAAAATGTTTATTTGAAACATTTAAAACCAATGTGTCTCTCCAGAAATCATGGAAAGGTTAGTAAAGATAATCTACAGACTGTGTTGCGAGCATTTTCATATCGGAACTATTTTCTTTTCCATGAACTTTCTGCCTCACTATATTCTCAATGCTGAACTTCACCCGCCAACCGCATCAATATATGCAAGAGAAGGCAGACATTTCTACAGTCAATATGTCCAAAACGTGCCCTAAAACAATCTAGCTAGATAAATGGCATTACAGGTAAGAGAAAAAATATGTATTTTTGATATTGGGTGAACTGTCCCTTTAAATGAAGATAATGGGGGCGGGGCCAGAATGCAGACTTTACCCTTAGTGAACCGTCCTTACCTGCTGTGTCCAGATGGGGTCTCACTTCTTTTCCTCCATCTTTACCTGCTAAAATGCGGCCGGAAAAGTGAGAGCATGCTAGAATGTGGCAGCTGACCCTTCAGCTGGGCTGTGTACAGTCTGATAATCTAAGTACACACTATTCCTACATGGCAGTGAGACTGGGTGTTGTGCCCTGTAAAAAGGAGATACTGTGTGTGTGGGGCCGTTACTGTCTTGCACACTGTTTTTATTCCAGTTTCAGATTTGTAATTTTTATTTTTCGCTTTTTCCTCCTCAGCTACCTCCCCTGGTTTGAGGTGTTTTACAAGCTCCTGAATGTTGTTGCTGATTATGCCATCAAAGGTCAGGTGAGTGATCTTCATTCTCATTGTGCATTTTTTAAAGACACTGTCACAATGACACCAGGCCTAAACCCCTAAAATACCAGTCCTGGAGCCCTTAAAAGTGATCGACTGTGGTAATAACATCTTCTTAATGCTTGTTACCATCAGTATTTTCATGACTGCTGATTGACAGTCATGGATGTAAATGATTTCTATACTCATCAGCCTCATCTGTTTTATTTGGCTTGACAGTTTACCATTGACATGAAATGTTAGGAGGTACATATTTTAATTAATTTTTAATCCGATGGCACATCGGCGTAAGTGCACGCACCACATAAGGCTAAGTCCATCCTGCAGCGGCTTGGGTTCGATTCCGGCTCGGGCCGTTTGCTGCATGTCATCCCCACTCTTGTCCCACCTTTCCTGTCTCTCTCCGCTGACTACTGTCGAATAAAGGGAAAATCCCCAAAAAATGCTGTTTAAAAAAAAAAAAAAAAAAAAATTTAATTCCACAAGAATTAGGCCATGATTTTTGCTTATAATACCCTGATGTGTGGAATCATTCCATATGTTGAATTTTTGGTTGTGGTGGATGCAAAAAAAAAACAAATAAAAAACCGATGTGTGGTGTATTTGTGGGTGTGTGCTGCTACGTACGTTATTTTATAACTTGTTTTATATACGCGTGTATTCATGTGATTTCATGTGTTACTCAGAATGACCAGCAGAGGGAGATGTTGGAGACATTGTACACTCTCCCAATCCCAGAACTAGGAGTGCCTGTTCATCTCAGTGTGGTGAGTCTGTGGTGGATTAGGCCCAGGATCCTTAAACAATGGACTGATATCAAACTCTAGGCCACTGCAGTTTCACATTGTTTTACTCAAACTATAGTATTGGCATTTCAAGGAGCAGGACATCCTGCTTGTAGATGTCAGAATTGTAGGCTGTGGATCTTAGTACTGTGTTCTGAACAGACCAATTTGCGCAATCATTTGCAGTCGTGTATCTGAATCTTCCTGGTTCATCATCAGGGGCGGGGGCTTTGGTCTTCTTGATTGGTTACTTGTTTTTGGGAATACGTTTTGGTGTTCCTCTGGCGCTCATTTCATAATCTGGCTCTGTCCTGCTGTTAAACCAGATCAACCAGACTTTTTCTCTGTTTTTCGATTTAGACTGTTCTTTAGTCACCTTTCCTTCTTTTCCCCTCCATTTCATTTCTTTCTCTAGACCTCTTAATGAGCATTTTACTTACTATAAATGTATTGCCTTCTAACAGGTGGTATGATTGATGTAAATAAGTGAAAATGTTTAAGTTCAGGGCTAAGACTAAATCCTGCACCCACACCAGCCCTGTGTGGGTGAGACCTGGATTCCTGTGCAGAAATGAAATGAGCTTTAACGCTGTGCTGCTTCATCTAACTCCATCTGCAGCATTCCCACTTCACCGTGCCAGACATCCGGAAACTTCCCTGTATTCCTGAAAATGTGAGTCCCTCTTCCACAATGTATTCCCTTCCTGTTACCTCTGCCAGCAGACATGTTTAAATGCCTTGTAAATCAATTATGAATATGCAGTCTGGGTTTATCACTCAACAGAATTATGTGCTTTTAATCACCTGGCCAAATTTGAAAGATTAAACAAATTGGCAAGTGTATGAATTGGGTTTCAAAACCTTGGAAGCATAAACAGTATTCTCTGCTCTGGAGCTTTTGGGGCATTGTCTGCTTAAGGTGCCTAAACCACGTCAATGATGGTCCTCCACAGTTGTTTGACTATACTCTTTTTAATTAATACTGTAAATTGCAGTCTTCAAATGTTCCACTTAACATGACATTGCGTATGAGCATGGAATAAGTCTTTATCTTGTTCACCTGGTAAACCAGCAGTACATTTGTGGTGAAGGTCTTGAATGATGGTCAGGGTGCACATTCCAGTCATGTGCAGTGATCAATAATGGCTCCATCTTTTCTTTTTCCATCTTTCTGCTTTTGCAGAGGTGCCTAACGGAGTATTTTGTCGCAGTCGATGTAAATAACATTCTCCATCTGTATGCCAGTATGTTGTTTGAGCGGAGAATCCTCATTACCTGCACCAAGCTAAGCACTGTGAGTACGGCTGTCCTCTCCTTGCTCACCTTTGTCATGTGATGTGGGTGAAACATACCCATTAGGGCATATTCATACGTGCGCCATTTTGGTGAGTTTATTTTGTGCAGTGTAGGGATATTGTTTGCATGACAAGGTGAAATTTTTTGACCCTATGCCATTGACAGGGTGTATGTGTGTCAATATGTGCATGCAAATGTGTGTGTTTATGTGTGTCTGTGTTTCCTGCAGTTAACCTCCTGTATTCACGGTGCGGCAGCCATGTTGTATCCTATGTTCTGGCAGCACGTTTACATCCCAGTTCTTCCTCAGTACCTCATAGACTACTGCTGGTGAGTATGGGACGCTGCGCAGCCTCCTGATAGGATGATATCTGCAGCGGCTCATTTCTGATTGGATGGTATCCGTCTTGCTTCCATTGTGAGTGGGGAAGTGTCCCTGCAAACTCTGATTTGATCTGTAGCTGTATTACATGTGCAACACTTAATTTTAATCTGGTTCATTTAAGCTGTTTTCACTGTTGAACTCCTGAGGGGGACATGAAAGTATAACATTAAGGGGAGATTGAAGAATTAAAATCACTGTAAAGGGAGAGGCACAGAGTTCACTTTGAGGAAGTCGACACACTTGGTGTTTACATTAGTGAGTGTATGTTGACTTGTGTTTTCATTCTACACTGTTGCACTGTAGTGTTGTCTTGAGGCCTTCTCCCTCCATCTGCTCATATTTAAACAGAATTAGGACATATTTTCTGCATCATGTCTCATTTTGACCAGGACTGCAGGGCTGTGCCATTGGTTGCAGAGCTGTTAGGTCAGCCCTCGATGAATAACTCATCGTACCGAAATCACTGAGCACCACAGAAGTACCTCAATATGTCCTCCTTCTGCTGAATGACCTGAGAATAATAACAGTGTGCTCTTCGTGGTGGTTTTCTAATGGAACTCCAGTGGTCTGAATCTGAGAATGAACTTCTGTGAAAAATGTCAATAAATCCTCTAAAACTGTAAAAATTGGGGATTGACACCTCACATAAGTGACATGTCTTTGTGCTGGTCTGTTGCAGTGCTCCCATGCCTTACCTTATTGGAGTGCATACCAGCTTAATGGAGGTAAGCCGATGAAGCCGATTGAACCAATGCCTGTGTGTTTAAAATGGAGGTTGAAAAGGTTTAAAATATAAATGTGGAAGCCTCTTGTCTCTCGGAGTTCGGTGATGTATTTACAGTTTATTCCTGATGATGATGCTGTGGTAAGACAATGTTTCTGAGCAGTACCAAAAGCAGGAGGTATTAATGAAATTAAATCGAATTCCTCAGAATTCTCTCAGCACAAGAGAGTGGCAATGCTGCAAAATGTGCACGTGGAGTGAAGTGAAGATGTCATTATCATGGTGTTTGTGCAAAGTGGGAAATAATGGCTGTATTTCATTCCATAGGGCTAATCCCTATGCCCTACAGCCTGTGAAGTCACTTCCCTTCGTAGTGAAAACTCTGAAGGGCAGCAGGGTGTAGGGTCCCAAGTAACGGACGTTTGGAATGTCCTTCGACATATTTTGCGGCTGCCGCTTTCTGCGTGAGCAAATGTAAACAAACACAGCCAGTTCACGGGAGAACTGTTTTCACTGGCCACGTATCGGTTTCGCAGCAGCTTTATAGCCAACCGCATAGCTTTCATAATGCAACAAATAGCCACAGGTAAAAATAAAAAGGACATAAGTAGCGTTAGTCAGTCCGCTGTAGTAAGCCATCAAGCTAGGTTTGTCAGCTTTCTGTGCGCTAGCTAGCTAATAGCCCCCGTTGTTGTCATTTTCTTGAATGACGTTGAATCACACACGTTACGAGGCTCGGGTCGTCGCATAGCATTGTGGGAGCAAAGTGACCATCGCTTGCTTACTTCGGAAATGGCCGTTTTGTAGGGCCCTTTGAAGGGATGAATTTTGCACACTTTCAATTGGAATGCCCTTCAGTATGGCTTTGGTGGGCGTGGCCCTCATTATGTGCTCTTTGAAGTGAACAACCCTAGCTTTTGGAATACAGCCAATGATGACAAAATCAGAGCATCTGTGGTACACAGTGATGATGTCAAAGTCTCCGTCTCCGTGCAAGGTGGAGTAACAATGTTGTAGTCACTGTTGCTGAGTTCGGAATGCACACTTGTCCACTTGCTCACTCTCTTTATATTGTTCTCAGTGTAGAACATTCACTACATGGCGCCCTGTATGGTGGGTGAGTGTACATTTCGAACGCAGCCTGTTTTCATGCAGAGAGTGGAGTGATGATGTAATATTTACTTTTTGTATTCAGAGACAAGTGATGATGTCATATTTTCTGTGTCTGCGGAAGAGGAGAGGGCTGATGTCATAATCACTGAGCCTCTACAGAAGATGAGTGATGTTGTCATAGTCACTGTGTCTGTGTAAAAGGAGAGAGGAATGATGTCACAGTCACTGTGTCTGTTCAGTGGGTTAGAGGGATAATGCTGCCAGGGAAGTGAAGTTAAACTGAATTGAGCGCAATGTCCGAATCCAGCAGTTTTAGCTGTTAGAAGCCCTTGCTTAATGTCCGCACTCTGAATAGCAAACACAAGGGCATCAACTGTTAAAACCCCTTGCTTATTCAACATGTAAAACATGTAAAATAAATGTTTTCAATTTTTAATTACAACCAAAGATATTAATTAAGAATTAAATTGCTGAATTCTTTGATGGGCAGAGCGGCCTGTTGGATCTACCTTTATCAAAAAAAGCACAACTCCAAGTCAGTTTCAAAAGTAGGAAATTTAATATAAGCTGCAACAGAATGCACAACGTCCGCAACTACACACTAGGGTCTACTACCTTAAAAATCAGGGAATGCAAAAATCATTACCAATCAAATTATTCTGTTTCACCCGCTAAGGTTTGGTCTAACCACCAACACTAGTTGTCCAACAAGGTCATAGTGATTACGTCAATTCAGAAGGAGACAGAGATGATGTCATAGTCACTGTGTCTGTGCAGAAGGAGTGAGAGATGATGTCATAGTCACTTGAAGGAATGAGAAATGATATCATAGTCACTGTGTCTGCACAGGAGAGAGAGATGATGTCATAGTTCCTGTTTCTGTGCGGAATATTAAAAGGATGATGTCGTAGTCACTGTGTAAGCACAGAAGGAGTGAGAGATGATGTCATAGTCCCTTTGTCTGCGCAGAATATGAGAGGGATGACGTCATAGTCACTAGCTGTGTCCGAAATCGGACACTATGCACTACATACTTAACATATGTACGATCGTTCACAATACTTTTGTGTAAATGAATATGAGTATGTTTTTCTTTCTGACACACTTAACGGTCACTTCCTGAAGCCGTTCTTGCCAGTTGGAGACGTGTAACCGTGGTAACCCACGTCAACTTTAGCCCCATGAGCAAACAAGATAGATAATCTCCACAGTTACCGGAGGAAGCTAAAAACTTCTCTAGAGGCTATCCCTTCTCACTCACTTAACATTGCTAACGTTAACGGTTAATTTACGCTGGAGAACTTTAGCTCCTTTGTTAACATTTCAACCATCACTGTGCTTTTACTGCTAATGTCTCATACAATGCTGTGACCAAACATTTGAACTGCAAGAATCATGACCTCTGACCTAAACTTAAAAAAAAACTCTGCAACGGAATGTGTAATCTTCGACTTACATTTAAACTGAAGAGTTATTGAGGTGACAGAGGTGGAATCTTTATAGACCGTATGACTAGCGTCCTCTGTCCACCAACATGCAACAACATCGGCCATAACAGACAATGGAGGACAGCGATCTCAACGCCTTTGTCGCCTTAATAACTCTTCAGTTTAAATGTAAGTATAAGATTTCACGAAGCGTCACAGTTTTTTCAACCTTGCAGTAAAAGCGAACACTCCAGTAAGTTTCCGGTGACTGACTGCCATGTCATATTTTAACCACAGGGTGGAGCAGACTGACTTACAACAGGACACCCTGTAATAGATGTGGTCATCACCGCATTGCATGATGGGATGTATATGCCGGCGTAGTGTCCAGTGTTTGCACACTGTAAAATTTCTGCGGAAATAGTTTGCATATCACGTACTACTGGTTTTGTCCTACGGTTTCGGACAAAGCAAAAAGTCTCGCTTGACGTTTTGGCATACTCAATAGTCTGTTAGTATGGAATTTCGGACACAGCCACTGTGTCCGTGCAGAAGGGGACAACAATGATGTCATAGTCACTAGCTCTGTTCGAAATCGTCCACTCATTCACTCACTCCCTATTCCCTACATCGTGTATATGATATAGTGCACTACATAGGGAATGACCAAAGGAGATTTTGGAAACTACACCGGAATTTTCTGAACATGGTTGCGTCAGCAGATGCGCCAGATACTCTTGTTACGTAAGTGGATGCGCCGAGCATCATGTAAACAAACCAGACACTTGCGAGAACATTTGAGGATGTAATTGTGTGGGGTGGTTGTGTTTCTTGGTCAATAAATTGTTGAAATATCAATGGTGTGGATTTTGGTTTTGTCAATGACTGTTGTGTGTCCCCATCTTGAGCTGTAATGGCTCGTAATTGTGCACGAGCTATAAGCTACTTGGTGCGTGCGAACTAAGTGGCTATTAGCTTAACTCGTAAGCTACTGGCTAGTTTCTACCGAAAATGGTTGTGTCTTTACATTTGTCCGCGAAAGCAGTGTTCGGTGGAGCAGCAATCTCGCGCTTCTTCCTCTTCTTCTCCTCTGGCAAAGCACGACTGCATTGCATTGTGGTATATGGGAGTACAATGTAGCGTACATCGCTTGCTCACTCAATTTCGCTGTGCATTGTGGGTATTTTGTAGTCCACTATATAGTGGATGAAATTAACCACGAAGAATTCGAACAACACTACAAAATGGCGAACACACTATATAGTGCACTGTCAGTGATGGGGGCGACTTCGAACACAGCTACTGTGTTTGTGCAGAAGATGAGTGGTGATGTCATAGTTACTGTTGTCCGTGCAGAAGGTCAGAGGGATGGTGCTGGAAGATGTCGTTATCCTCAATGTGGACACCAACACTGTGGAGACTCCGTATGATGATCTTCAGAGCCTGCCCAATGATACGGTCAGCACCACAGTCACTGTTATGTGTAATGTCTTAATGTAAAATACACAAATGTGTACCACATGACTTGGGTTGATCAGCTGTATGCTAAGTTTTTGGTTTTATCAGCAATACATTACATTACAAGTTATTTAATTAAGCTGATGTTATGGAACCCTTCAGAATGAAATTTAATGTACAGTCTTCTGCAAAAGTTTGTGGACAAACTGCATGTTGCAATTACTACCCCAATTCTGACTAAGCAGTCAAATTATGGAATCATGTGATTTGGAAAGTTTGATTAACACAGCACTGGGTATATTTACGAGGGAGTATTAATAAGATGCATGAAAATCATGCTCTGTTTTGTATGTAGCATACTTGTAATTTCTATGCTTTGTAAAGTACGGTTGATAGCTCTCTTAAAGATATGTCCTTCCTCTAACTGTATGATTGGATTATGCTCTTCCTGTCCCTGTCTGATTGGCTTATACTTTCCTTTTTCCTGTCTGATTGGCTGAAATAATATGAGTAATGAAAAGGTTCATTGGAGGAGTTCTCCTGGCCCCATGGTCCGAGAGTGAAACCGAAAACTCTGCCCACAGTTTGGAGTGGGGGGTCTATTTACACAATGGGGTGGTGATAAAAACATGACATCAGAGACCGCATTACCCATAAACCCTGAGCGTCTCTCTGCACTGGAACTTCCTGCCTTTCATTAGCCCCTCCACTGCACCCCCCAGGACTGCTGTGATAGTGTATTTACTGTTTTTATTTCGCCCATCCTCCCCTCCCCTCCAAATGTCTCCCTTCCTCCCTCCATTCTTCACAGCGCAGACCGTAAATATTGGGACAGTGATGGTGTATAATTCCTGCATAACTCGCACAACATGGGTATTAGTTAAAGCTGACAGTCTGTACATTAACCCTTAGAGCGCTGAATAAATTTTCAAGGAATTAAAAATGTAATTATCCTGAGCTGTTGAAAATCTATCATCTGGCAACTTGTTTAAAAGAGCTCTTTTTAAACAAGTTTCCACATGATGAGTTTTCAACAGCATGTGATTTTGATATCTTACGTCATTGGGCAACTGTAGCTACCTATACTGCCCGACAAAGGTTAAGTGCAGTAACTACAAAATAATTTAAAATGTAAAAATTGGCTTCAGAGTTTGTTTGCTGTCCCAACAAACGAATAGTTAACACATCTATGATAGATTATGGTTTACTGACTTGCTATGGTATAATTTCTATCTAAATCAATTCTAACCTCCAAATACTTTCAGGCCAGAACTGCTCAACTCGAATTTTACCCAATGCGTAGTTACTGCACTTAGGCTTTGAAGGGCAGGATAGCGCTCTAAGGGTTAATTTACGCTGTTTTCAAACTGGAGTGCAGAGCTGACCTGCTGATTTAATCCCTGTTGCCCTGCAGAAATGTACCTCCTGCAACATACACTTTCTCTGTGGTGGAGATCTGCTTTGCTGGTAACCCTGGGCTGTAATGGAGATGCAGTTTGGCTCACTGCATATGAGTTTTAGTGTTGTATTACAATGTTGTACCAGCTTTGTACATACGGAGTGATTTGTGTAGGAATTGCCGCCTTTATAATGTTCACTGTTCTAATTCCTCTGAGTACCTGGCCTGCGATCTCTAGAGAGTGCTGCTTTTTCTGTTAAATTTATTATACTTTCACGTTTGTAATGTATTACTGTTTTTTTTTTTTTTGTGTCTGTGTGTGTTTGTGACTGCATGTGTGTGTCTGTGTTTGTGTGTGTGTTTCTGTTGGTGTGTGTGTGTGTGTCTATGTGCATGTGTGCACGCATATGTGTGTGTGCGTGTGTGTCTGTGTCTATGTATGTATGCATGTGTGTGAGTGTTTCTGTGTCTGTGTGTCTGTTTGTGAGAGTGTGTGTGTGTGTGTGTGTGTGTGTGTTTGTTGTATGTGTCTGTGCTTGTGTTTGTGCATGGTGCACAGGTATCAGCCCTCAAGAGCCGACTGAAGAAAGTCTCCATGACGACAGGCGATGGGGTGTCCCGGGCCTTCCTAAAAGCACAGGCAGCCCTATTTGGGAGCTACAGAGGTGCCCTACAGATGGAGCCGGTGAGGAGGTGGTATGGGGGGGATGGGGCCGGGACTGGGTGCAGGTGAGGTGGGCTGTGAAATGACTACAGGCTGTATTTTATAATAACCAGAAAATACATTGAAATACTTGTAGTTTAAAAATTTGCTTGAGACAATGTGGATTGGAACACAAATGTGTGGGCATCCCGATTATTTATTGCTTTCAGTACTTGTGCGAGTTTGTCCGCCACTGCACTTTGTTTTTTTTCTATAACTTTCTTGCCATCTTCAACTTATTTCTAATATTTTAGTCACAGTTGTTATAGCCCTGGGGAACCATTTCAGCATAATCAATGGTCACTTTAAAGATCAAGGTCATGACATCTGACCACGCCCCTCAAAAGGCTTGTTAACACTATAATTACAAAAGTATTTATGATAGAAATCAGTAACTTGGTATATAGCAAATGTTTGTCAGGGTAAATCCTTCTATAAACTTTGGGTGTCATTCCACTCAAGGTCAAGGTCACAGCAAAAGCTCATTACTGTTGAGGCATCTATTGCGTTCTTGCTATCTTGAACCCATTTATTACTTTAGTCACAGTTATTATACTGCTGGGAAATTGTTTTGGCATAATCACTGGTCACTTCAAAGGTCAAGGTCATGAAATCTGGCCATGCCCCTCAAAATACTTCTTAACACAATAACTTCAAAAGGTTTTATGACACCGAGTTGTTACTTGGTATATTGCAAATAAAGAACAGGACTCTTCTGTCAACAAGGTCATGAAATTCTTCATGAAATTTACCAATAAATGTGTCCCAAGGGCAGGTGGAATGGAGGGGCTGCTCTGTATTGCGGTGTTCCGCAAACACTTTTCTAGTTAATTAACTGAATTTCAGTTTTTTAATTCTTTGCGCTGAAGTAGAGCTGACTCTGACTGAGTAGGTACTGATTGAGGAGCCTTTTCTGTTTATCAAACGTGTTAGTTTCTCGTGAAAGATACACCTTGGTAGACATCTGTCTGTTCAGTTGGAGTAATGCGGTTTGTATGTCTGTTCAGATACGGGCACATAATCGGTGGCACTTGAGACATGGCGTCGGTCTGTGTTTCATGAGACAGTCTGGTCAGGGATTTTGGTTTGGTTTCCAGTCCCTGGGTCTTCTGTGAGGGGTTTCTATCTCCCGGTGTAGGGTGTTTACAGAAGTGTGGTCATCTGTGAGGGGTTTCTATCTCCCGGTAGGAGGAAAATATGGAAAATATGAACAGATTAATTCCAAATTCATGAAATAACAATGAACATGAAATTAATCAATATTCTAGTAGAAATCCACTAGCAAAAGTCAATACTGAACAGAAACTTTTTGCAACACATTTTGTGTTAACTGTTTAAGAATTTCGCAGAAAATGTGAACCATTAAATTCCAGATGTTATATAAAGTAACTGTTTAAACATTGAACTTCACCAGATATTATCAGCATTGCTAAGACACATACATTTTCTACATTTTCCAATTGTCACATTCTCATGTCACTGCAAATTATGAACAACTTGATAACAAACTTTTGTAACCAAAGGTTATGTAGGCCTATCAAAATAAATTCTGATACAACCCCTCCTGGAAAAGTTAACCTTTATCAGCAAAATATATATTCCAGGTATAACTTTATATGGGCCCAAATCTCCCAATCTCCCAAAGACCACCATATTTATTTCAGTGACAATTTTAGCAAAGAAACATATCACACAAATTTGGCCAATACCTTGATGGAGGAGGAATGTCACACCTATCTTGTAGAATAACTAAGGACAGTATACTGTATAGTATTGAAGAGATACAAAAATCCTTACCGTGAATTCCAGTTTTTAGCTTACCGACCCTATGGGCAGATTAGCTATTGTCGTGGTGTGGCATCCGTCATCCGTTGTCTGGAACATTTTTTATCTTTTTTTTGGCCGGATGAATTTTTTTGTAAATTTGCAATAACATACTACTAGACCATATCTCTAGACTTTTTTTTCGGATTTTTGATTGAATCATTTTTGTCTGTTTTATGGGCCCTTGAAATTTTGGCCCCAATGTTAAAGATAGGACTGAGAAATTTTAAAAAATTATTTCTCAAAAACCGCGTGATAAATTTTTTTTTTAAATCAGGCAATTAACTTCTCTTGGTACCGTCAATGTACAGCGTGAGCGCCATTTTGATTGAATCGACGGAAGTGGGTCTTGGGGGCGCTGTACTTTATGAATATGCAAGATGGCCTGTGGAGGCCAAATGGTTGCAGATAGAGATTAAGTTTGTATTATTGACATATAGGAAGTCATATATGACCTATACATTGGCTATGTTAAACTTGACCTCAGATGCCTTTGAAAGGTCAAACTTGAGGTCAAGGAAAATATTAACAATGTTAAAAGATAGGACTTGAAATTTCAAAGAATTATTTCTCAAAAACTGTCAGATAACTTTTTTCTAAATCTGGCAATCAACTCATCTTGACACACTTTATGTACAGTGCGAGTGCCATTTTGATTGAATTGACGGAAGTGGGTCTAGTGGGGGCGCTGTACTTTAACATTGGGCCTTACGGAGAATGGGAAAAATGGCCTGTGGAAGCAAAATGGTTGCAGATAGAGATTAAGTTTGTATTATCAACATACAGGAAGTCATACATGACCTATATATTGGTTGTGTTAAAGTTGACCTCAAATGACCTTGAAAGATAAACTTGAGGTCAAACTTGACCTTGGGTGAGCTTTGAAGGTCAAACTTCACATAGCAAAATTTCAATGACTTCTATCGCCAAAACTATTGTAGATAGAGCCTAGGTTTGTATTGTGGGCATATAGGAAGATATGTATAAAGTTTCATTTGATGACCTTGAACTTGACCTTCAGCGGCCAAACTTTACAGTGAAATTTCAATTACTTATATCAGCAAAATTGTTACAGATAGTGTAGGTTTGTACTGGAGACATATAGGAATTCAAACATGAACTTTCATTTGGTGACCTTCATATTGACTTTTGAAGGTCAAACTTGACTGAGTGTAAATTCTATGACTTCTATCTCTAAAAAGGTCACCGATAATTTGTGTCACAGACTTTAAGGAAAACACACATGAACTTTCATTTGGTGACATTCAACTTGACTGTTGGTGACCTTTGAAGGTCAAACTTGACATAGTACAATTACAATGACTTGTATCGCAAAAAAACGGTCACAGATGGAGCCTAGGTTTGTATTAGAGATGTGTAGGAAGTCATATATGAGCTTTCATTTGGTGGCCTTCATATTGACCTTCGAAGGTCAAATGTGACCTAGGGAAGATTCAGTGACTTGTATCACTAAAATGGTCACAGATGGAGCCTAGGTCTGTGTTACTGACATCTAGGAAGTCACATAGGAACTTTCATTTGGTGACATTCAACTTGACTTTCAGTGACCTTTGAGAGTCAAACTCGACAGTGAAATTACAATGATTTTTATCACCAAAATGGTCCCAGATTGGGCCAAGGTTTGTGTTTGGAAAGTCGTATATGAAGTCCATTTACTGACCTGTACTTCACCTTCTGTGACCTTTAAAGTTCACAATTGACATATTGAATTTTCAAACACTTGTATCATCAAAACTGATTCAGAGAATAGGATTATATAACAGGAGGTCTTCTAAATGTATGTGAACTTTTATTTAGTGACCTTGGCATTGACTTTCAATGATTCGAATGTCAAACTTCACATAAAATTTTCATAGCTTGTATCATTACTATAAGATTACTTGCCGGTAAGCTACAGGACCCTTGTTGAGTCAAAAATGCACTTCTCTGCTAAAATATGGACAGACAGCCAAAACTTCTGCAGTCCCTTATGTCAATAAAAAGATGCCTAGTACTTCAATTAGATGTCACCGCCTGCCCAATACAGTTTCCAAGTTCCATGAAATTAAGGGTGGCCGACTCTCCCTGCGGCCCAACTCTCCCCAGCCTCCCCTACCTGAGAGGGAATTCTGCATTTGGTGACGCCAAAGTGATAAGTTTTCATTCACTGCAGGTGAGGTTTGTCACTGTTGGACTCGCCATTTGTGGCAATTCTACACCGGTATACACCGACTGCCAAAAGTTGTCGTCGTTATCTGGTAAATGCCCTTGGATAAGGGAACGAAAGCACGCCCCTTAGTCGAACAACACCCCTTCCCAGCCCATCATATCTGCACCGAGGGACTGTCATCGCTGTTTTATAGCATTGGAGAGGATACTATCTCGTTACTGCAATTCGAGTGGACCGCGCTAAGCTGCTGTCAGGACCATGAACTTGACAGGCAGTTACGCAAATGCGGCTCGCACACTGATAGCCGGCGAGAAAGGACTATGTGCTGCAGAGCGGTCCGAGATGGATAGCAGGCTTTCAGATTTTTTTTTTTTTTTTTTTGAGAGAAAGCAAAGATTTGAATTCAAACTGACATTTATCCCCAGATATAAATAAACATATCCCTGCCAGCGCAGTGGTCCAGAAATGTTTCCTAAACGTTCAGTTCGCGTTGCCCAAGGCAATAGTTTTCTGATCTGTCCGTGCCTATTAGCCTACTCAGTTCTGATGATTGAAGCCACAGAAAAATTTAAAATCTCCTCCGATTGACGGAGTGTGGTTCGCCCTTCTTTTCATGGATGATCAAACCGATTAAAGGAAATGCCTTTTAAGTGGTAGCGTAGCTACATGGGGATAAAAACAAACGGGAGATTTCAGCGGCAATTTCACAAAATATTACTGTGTTGTTTCTTTTATTTCAATAGATTGAAACTCCAAAGTGAGAATATGTAGTCTTGAGGCGAATTATACTCGCATGTCTGTTTAGGGAAATGTTTTAATAGCGTCAACCCCGTGTAGTTTAAAAAAAAAACGGAAAGGAAACTCTTTGCTCAATTTCAGGGTGCAAATTCAGCAAACTAAATGTAGAAGAAGTCCTGTTCCATTCTGTAACATTTTTATATAAATGTTGTGTATTCGAAAATCACAAATATGTGGTGCGAATATTAAGCAACTTCATGGAATTACTACATTGGCCCACTTTCCGGCACTATGTATTTTATCATGCATGTAAGGTAAACCCATGGGTAAACCGAGTTGAGACATCTTACCTCACTAGTCATTTTAATCTATACAGAAATTATTTTTGACTGTTTTTGGAACGGTGTGATTATTGCCAATTAAGTTTGAATTAATTGGCTGAGGACAAATCACAATTAGAGAAATTTGTTCTGAAAACGTATAATTTCATTATCACTGATATTTAAATTACTGACATAAAAATGCCATTCATGCAAGTGCAAACAGTTCATTAAAAATGATGTGAATAGTTGGATTATTTTTAATAATTTCTAGTCAATAAAACACACATGCACATGCACAAAAGTGTACACAGAATTTGTCACATTAACACAGATGTGCAGCCTACGTTAGCTAAAATTTTGATTGATTGAATCCTTTATTTATACAGGAAGACACATTGAGACCTAGGTCTCATTTGCAATGGCCCTGTTTACAATACAACACACATTACAGATCATTTAAAAAAACAAAAACAAATTTAAAAAAAAAAATCATCATCGTACAATAATACATTCAATATGTATAAATAAGAAAGTTAAGGCAACATTATTCAAAGCATAAGCAAACCACAACCTCCAGATCCTTCAACACTTTTTTGAATTTCTCCAAGGAAATTGATTTATCCAGTTTTGAAGTTTCTTGGAACCTGTTCCAAGCCCTAGGAGCACAGTAGCAAAAAGCAGCTAAGATTTTAAGCCAGCTGGTTAACAAGAGCTACAACAAGCAAACATTTGCCAGCTATAGTGTTATTATTTTGACATAAGGTCAACTAGTTGGCTTTTAATACTGATAATAATGAATTTCTCTCAGATGCTTAGGTATTATGTTGTTGTATTACAAACCCCAATTCCAATGAAGTTGGGACGTTGTGTAAAATGTGAATAAAAACAGAATGCAATGATTTGCAAGTCTCACTAACCCACATTTTATTTGCAATAGAACATAGACAACATATCAGATGTTGAAAGTGAGACATTTTTCCATTTCATTAAAAATATTAGCTCATTTTGAATTTGATGGCAGCAACACATCTCAAAAAAGTTGGAACAGGGCCATGTTTCCCATTGTGTAGCATCCCCCCTTCTTTTAACAACAGTCAGTAAACGTCTTGGAAGTGAGGAGACCAATTGCTGGAGTTTTGAGAGAAGTATGTTGTCCCACTCTTGTCTGATGTAGGATTCTTGCTGCTCAACAGTCCTGGGTCTACTAAACCAGATTTTTCATTTTACGATGGACCAAATGTTTTCTATTGGTGAAAGGTCTGGACTGCAAGCAGACAATTTCAGCACCGGACTCTTCTGCAGCAAAGCCGTGCTGTTGTGATGGATGCGGTATGTGGCTTAGCATTGTCTTGCTGAAATATGCAAGGTCTTCCCTGAAAGAGATGTTATAAAACCACTATATACTTTTCAGCATTGATAATACCTATCTAGATGTGTAAGCTGCCCATGCCATAGGCACTTATGCAACCCCATACATCAGAGGCGCAAGCCTTTGAACCAAGTGCTGATAGCAAGCTGGATGGTCCCGCTCTGCTTTAGTCTGCACGATAAGGCGTCCATGGTTTCCAAAAAGAATTTCAAATTTTGATTAATCTGACCACAGAACAGTTTTCCATTTTGCGTCCATTTTAAATGACGGCGGTATTTCTGGATTGTGTTCACATTTGGCTTCTTTTATGCATGATACAGTATTAACTTGCATTTGTAGATTGCACGGCAAACTGTGGTCACAGACAATGATTTCTGGAAGTGTTCCTGAGCCCTTGCAGTGAATTCCAGTGCAGAATTATAACTGTTTTTAATGCAGTGCTACCTGAGGACCCAAAGATAATGAGCATCCAATATTGATCTTTGGCATTGATCCTTGCGCACAGACATTTCTCCAGATTGTCTGAATCTTTTGATAATATTTTGTACTGTAGATCGTGGGGTATTCAAAATCTTTGCAATTTTACATTGAGGAACATTTTTCTGAAATTGTTCCACAATTTTTAGACTCAGTTTTTCGCTGATTGGTGAGCCTCTGCCCATCTTTACTTCTGAGAGACTCTGCCTCTCTAAAATGCTCTTTTTATACCCAGTCATGTTACTGACCTGATGCCAACTAACCTAATTAGTTGTAAAATGCTCCTCCAGCTGTTTTTTAATAGTACCTTTTACTTTTCCAGCCTTTTGTTGCCCCTGTCCCAACTTTTTTGAGATGTGTTGCTGCCATCAAATTCAAAATGAGCTAATATTTTTCATGAACTGGCAAAATGTCTCACTTTCAACATCAGGTATTTTGTCTATGTTCTGTTGTAAATAAAATGTGGGTTTATGAGATTTGCAAATCATTGCATTCTGTTTTTATTTACGTTTTACACAACATCCCAATTTCATTGGAATTGGGGTTTGTACAAACTGTACATATTTTCTCAGAAATCTAACATTTGCAAGGTAAGACTATTCAAAATCATTCATGCTCATGGGGGGGCTTCGTACCCCATATCAGGGCAGGACATTTTCCCTCAAAAATCCTCCTCTTACACTTTCACATTTTACTAAAAGTATTTGCTTTTTTTTTTTTTTTATTTAAACTAATGGATCAGTCTCCATATGATTCTCATATTAACTGTTAAAAAATGTAGTGTATCTGTAACCTTATTTTGGCTTATTTTGTTCAGTCAAAATATGAAATTAATGTACCTCACAACCACTTCGGAGTTCCTCCCACCAGTAAAATTACTTTGATTCTATTCAACGAGTTGTAAGGTCTCTCCCATCCAAGAAAAGCGCTGACATTAACATTGGCTTCATTTATCAGTCAGGTAGGGAATTAAAGGAGGGGCATCTTACCCTGGTTCGCTCTACGCAGTGATGATGATTAAATGGATGCAGGACAGTAGCTTTATCATTGTTTTCTTTCTTTTTTGCCCTTTTCTTGACTCACCACTGCTGTCCAGTGGCCAGAATTAGCAAAGTTTTTTTTTACGTTTCAGTCAATGCTAATTTGAAATGGCTTTGTTTAAAAAGACAGTCCGCACAATGCTTAATGCTTCATAAGAGGGAAAAAAAACTGCTCTGTTTATGGAAAAGTTTAATTTAACATTGGGACATTAGCAAGACAATGTTTCTCTTTGTCAAGAAACAGAATATTAGAGTCTCACTGGAACCATTCTTGTATTTGTCACATGCATTCAGGGTGAGCCAATCACGTTCAACAAGGAAGTGTTTGTGTCACATCGCTCCAGCACGATGAGACAGTTCCTACAGAACGCTATACAACTGCAGCTCTTCAAGCAGGTGCATAAAAATAAACGGACTCACAAACACACACACACACACACACACACACACACACACACACACTGAGATGACACTATATGCACAGGCACATACAATCCCCTGTACACATATGCACACACAGACAATCTCTCACTATTTGTATTGCTCAGCTTTATCCTACAGCTACACATGATGATGCAGTGATGAACTCAGTTCTTCTTCTTTGTTTTCGCTACAGTTTATTGATGGGCGTCTGGAGCTGCTGAATTCTGGGCAAGGTTTCAGTGATGTGTTTGAGGAAGAGATCAGTGCGGGAGAGTACGCAGGTCAGCCTCTTGTTTCCCACAATTCCCTTTATTAACATTTTTGCTTATTGTGTCTGCAAGTCCTTAATTCACCACCCTACTTTAAAGTGCCCCTATTAAGGTTTTTCATTATTTTAATGTCATAACGTGAATTATATCGTTTTTATGCGCATTTAAAAGGTCTGTGTCGGAAAACAACTCAAAGTCACCTTCAGAAGAAGCGCTCTCTGCCGCAAAATTCACTGCTCCAGAGCTCGCTGAAACGGCCCAATTGCTTCTGGCTATTTTTTTTTCATCAGTTGGTGATGTCACTATTTGAATTTTTGCACCAAGCAGATAGTTTGCCACGCCCTTGAATCAAGTGGGTTTTGCCCACAAGGCTTAACCTGTATTTGTGTCTAAAGCGGAAATCCATTTATGGTAAGGGGCGTGACAAGGGGCACGAACGGTGGACCAATCACAAGTGAGTGACCAAGTTGACCAATCACAGCACACTGGGGTTTTCGGGAGGGCAGGGGCAGGACTTTCAATGGAGCGTTTCACAAAGGCACTGCATAATTGACAAGCATGAGGAAACTCAAGTGTGTTTTTTTTTAACGGTGATGCATTTAAACCTTTTCTCATAGAGTTCAAGAATACAAGAATGATCAGTGAAAAGTCACATAATAGGGGCACTTAAACTGATCTCTGTTTCAGGCAGTGAGGTCTTTGTATCTCATAGTATTTCTCCCTGTCTAGAGTAAGGATCGACCGATACATCGGCCGGCCGATATTTTGGGCCGATATTTGCGTTTTTTACTTGAATCAGCATCGGCCGATTCGCGCATGGGTTTCGCCGATGTATTTTTCCGCGGCATGATTTACAGACAGGCATCCAGGGGCAGCTCTGTGTTGCCGGAAGACCCTGCAGCACATGCAGACGCGTTACCCCTCCCCCACTGGAAGAGTGGTGAAAGCAGCATTGCCCCGAGGCTGCTTCAGAACAAGTTAAGTTTTAAACTTTCAATTAGCCTCTAACTGTTAAACTTAGTTGAAATATTGTCACCCACTTTGAAATAGGAAACATGAATGCCAAGTTATTGCCATGTAATACACGTGCTTGCAAATGTAGTTAAGTTTGTGGGTCAGAAAAACGGGAATGCTGCTGAATGCTTCGTCTTTAAAACTGCTTACCATTGTATTTAGGGAGCTGTTGACATAGTTGTAGGCTAATATATGTACAGCTGTTACGAACACCGGTTTAAGGATTAAGTTATGTCAACGTTGTCAACTCAGTTCCATGGTGTTTGTATGAGTTTAATTCAGCGAACACCGGGCTGAGGTTAAATGCGTGTCGGTCGGGTGTGTATGTGCAGGGCTCGAATTGCGACCGTTTTGGTCGCATATCGACAAAATTAACACTGTGCGACCTTCGACTAAAATAGTCGCACCTGTGCGACCGCTTTTTCCCCCAATTAAACGCCTCTTTTCGGGTACATTTGGTAGTCAGAAGGCATGCCAGCCGCTGCTGCAGCTTAAATAGAGATGGGCGTATGTCTCTGAGCAGTGCATGAATCTACTGGACATACCGCAGCCATGCGTACCGGTATAAGAATGGAGAGCACCCAGTGTGTTCCCTTGAGCTGAGAGTGACCATTTCGACCAATCAAAGGGGAGCTTGACGTCCAAAACCTCAGTACTTATTCTAGAATGGTTAATATTAGCCGTCAATCACTCCATTTCGCGGGACTGAGAGTTACTATTGTAGCTATGCACAAGATTTGGACGGAAAATGAAACGAAGAGCAATGGAAGACTTCTTTTTTTGGTACCGTTAACATTAAAAAAAGTCGAGTCGGTATCAAAAGTTACTGAAACTGAGAATCATGACGGTGATTCGGATGAACGGGCGGCGAAATCAGTTGATTATTTTCGCAAAGAGTTGCATCGAAATTTTGAATGGCTGAGGTTATAAGAAGGTGAAGTGCATCGTGTTCATTGTAAAGATAATGACCCGAATCTCCCTGGTAACAGCGCATTATCTACTGAGTCCAAACACTTTAAACGTGAAAGTCCTTCCAAACATGGAGAAAGCGCAAAACACAGAAAATACTGTGACAAATGTGCATAAACGAGTAGGTCCGGTGTTCTGTTAATAGTTGCAACTTATCAAAATATGCTGCCTCGCGACTCTGCGCTTGCGCAGCCCTAAAATCTCCGTCTCGGTTTCTTCGCTCATATCTTCAGTATCCTATCTGCAAAAATCATTAACATACATTTTGGTTTTTTTTTTTTACAGCGCGTCTTTAGACCAGTAAACATTTATATATTTGCAAGTGCACGCAACGTTTTCCTGAAAATGCAGAAATTAGATGACAATGGCGTGCGGCATACTATATCTTAAAACAAACATATCCAACTCATTATAAAGTCTGCTTATGTTATAATAAGCCAACAAATAGCAAAGTTACCGCTATAGGCTGACAGGAGAACATGCAGAGCGCCTCTGTTTCCTCCATTACAACCTACAGCTCCTAAACTGGGACTATTAAGAACTTTCAGTGAGGGGTGTGTGGGGTAACTAAAGAGTATTAGAAGTGGGCCAAAGTGCATATTATGCACAATTCTTTTTACGTTGTTTTTTTTTTGTTGTTGTTTTGGTTTTTGTTTTGTATTGCTGTTTACACTTTCCTTATCTTAAGAGAGCCATTTGCACTTTAAAATTGAGTATTGTGCAGTGTGCACACTATGCTGCTTGTTCGTTACTACTGTGTGCAATACTTCAATTGTTTTAATTATGCTTAAATATTTGTTTTATTTCATAGACATACTTGAATAATTAAAAGCACGAAAAACTTTTTTATTTGAAAATATGTGTGCTTAAGTTGAACCAAGCTGAATCCTACTGTGTACAGTAGGTGTTGTTTTATTTATGCTTAAGTTAAAATATTTGTTTATTTTATTTCATAGACATAGTTTATTTCATACATACATACTTTTCAATAAATGTTTGTTTAAACTTGAGACCTGTGATATTTGTTATCATTGTGTCATTTTTTTGATGTAAATTGAGGGAGCAAAAGCAGTATCGGCCACAAATATCGGCCCAAGAAAATCGGCAGTCCATAATCGGTCATCGGCTAAGGGTGATGGAAAAAATCGGTATCGGCATCGGCCCTAAAAAATCCATATCGGTCTATCCCTAGTCTAGAGTATGTTTGAAGCACTCAGGGTATGTTTGTTGTGCATATTGTATGGCACTGATGGAAGGCTCTTGTCTTGAATATGTCTTATTGCAAACCTATCAGCCATTAGCACATAATATTACAAAAAAAATGAAACAAATTTATCCCACTGAGACAGAAAATCTTGTTTCAAGGGAGTCCTTATGAAAACGTTGCTTCAAGTGAAATGGATAACGTTACAGGGTTCTGCTGTACTGTAAATGAATACAGGGACAACAACAATACAATTACCACAATAATAACAATCTTTAGGAATAAAAGAATGTACTTGGCGTTTGTGTTGTCTGGGAATTCCGTGAAAAATTTGAATTTCTTTCTCTTTGCGCTGAAATGATGCACCTTTCTCAAGAATTCCCCTCAGTTTTTCACACCATCCAGACTCATTGGGCGGTTGTTTTTCCACAGGCAGTGACAGCCGCTACCACCAGTGGCTCTCCACTGTAAAGGTTAGTGTCTCTGCACTCCCAGGTCATTCACTGCTGCACGGGAAATTGCATATTAATACAGGCATGTAACACTGCATTGACATCTGCTTGCATTGACACTTTCCTTCTAAGCAGCTGTCTTGTCCTGAGTCCGGGAAGCACAATGACATGAAAAAATATACACGTTGTGGCCATAAGATACAACTCGTTCCCACAATTTAGCTAACTTGTGGCCACAAGATATACGTGGTTCCCTCAATTTAATGACTCTCACGATACTTTTAACTCTGGTTGAGGTAACAATTTGTACCTTGTGGCCATGAGTTAACTAAATTGTGTGAACGAGTTCACAACATCGTGGGATGGAGTTATATTTCATGGCCGGGAGGTAACTAAATCGTGGGAATGACTCATCTCGTGGCCACGAGATAGCTAAATAGTGAGAAGGAGTTATATCTTGTGGCCAGGAGTTAACTAAATCATGGGAACAATTCATCTGCATCGTGGGAAAGACTTAAATCTCGTGGCCGCAAGATACCTAAATCGTGGGAATGACTTGCGTCTCATGGCCACAAAATAAATTTTTTATGTCATTGCACTTCCCAGGCTCCTAGTTTTGTCTGTGTGAAAAGGACATAATTTTATGGGTCATGTCAAATGAAGGACGGACTTTGTGCTCGATTTGCTAAGCTCTCTAAATTGCCCCCCATCCAACAGAAAGGTAGCGGAGCCATATTTAATTCTGTGAAAACGAAGGCCAACCCAGCCATGAAGACTGTCTACAAGTTTGTGAGTGTTGTTCTGTGTATTCATGTTTGAAGATCATATCACAAGCGCTGTCGATGTATTTGCATTTGGGCTCAATCCAATGGATGGAAGATCACGTCGTCGTCAGCTTTGCTATGTATTTTTTAGCATAGAGCAGGGGTCTCCAACTCTGTTCCCGAAGAGCTACACATCCTGCGAGTTTTTACTAAACCCTAATTCAGCACATTTTATGAGGCTAATTCAGCTGATTAAGATCTCTGACTGAGGAATGAGATGAGCTGTGCTTTGACTGGAATGAAAACCTTTATGATGGTAGCTCTGCTGGAACAAGGTTGGGGACCCCTGCCGAAAAGGAACACGGTTTAGTCTGGAAGCTCTCACTCTTTTCACACCTATAAAAGAGGGTTTAATAAAGATTTAAAAATGGCTCCTGAATAGAGCGAAGTAACCCCTTTTTCATGGGAGAGACGGTATTCAAAATGTGTTTCAGATCTCACAAATGGTCCATAATCTGCTCTGTACGAGAGTTTTATGGAAATCTGAACATGATCCTGACTGCTGAGTTTTTGTAACACTGTTTATATTGCAGGCAAAAGATCACGCTAGGATGGGGATTAAGGAAATGACGAATCGTTTGAAACAAAAGGTATCCTGAATTTTGAGGGCTTTCATTAGTCTGTCGTACATATAGGTGCAGCTCTTGCCCTCACTTTTGAATAAATTAGTCCACTTAGATTACATTACAGACGTGTTCTTTTATGCAAAGCAACTTTTATTTTCACACCTTTTTCCAGAATTAATTAGATTGGATTAGATTCAGTCCTTTCTGAAGCAATATGAGGTGAAAGGCTTTACTCAAGGGCTCAACATTCGTATTACTATTGCAATTCTGGGGCTTGAACTTCCACTTCCTGTCAAGCACCTTTGCCATGTCACTGGCTGCACGGTCCCGGGCCTCAGCCAATAGGTTATTGGCTGATCCAATCGGAGCCCACCCTCAACTTAACTACTCCCCCTGGACCTCTCACTCCATGAAGTCACGCCCCTGTAATAAAGTAGGTTACCTCTGTTGTACTGTCTGGATCTTTAGGAAAACGGCTACATGGCATCGATCAAAGATGGCCCAGAGCAGGCTACTAAGCCACCTTTTCAGGGCAGGAAGTTCTCACTCCCATGTGACCAGCACCAGCCTATCACAGTGCACCTTGAGCAGGTAGGTCAATGTTTGAATTTGTGTTCAACAGTTTACACTCTCTCGAAGTAAACTTTTTTAATAGAGAGGTGTGGGCTGATATTTTCGTTACCACAAGAGATGGCTAAAACACACACGACAAAACTTTACTCCAGAAGTTTTTTGTCAGTTTGTCCTAGAGTTTTGACGTACTTTGTCTCGATGTGGTTACCAGGCTGAGCTGCGTCTCTCGCTGCTTCCTGTTCTGCGTCACACTGGTTTGAACGCAGCTCCTCAACAGGGACGCAGTTGCCGAAGGTGGACATAAATTGATAATATGCTTCAAGTCTGGGTATATCAATGCAGGTTACCCAAAATGATAGTCTACGCTGTCCTTTGGGTAATGCTGTGTGGCACAACATATGCAGGTAAGATGAATGTAAATAATGAACCTATATTATACATAAACATGTGTGACTATACCTCTTAGGTCCTGAATGACCTCCGTCGCCATTAAGCCCGGGCGTATCCAAATCTGCAGTCGGTGCAGTGGTGGGATGCATAATACGGTCTTCTGAGATCTGTAAAAGGCGATACAAATGAAGCCTTCATGACAGAGGATCCCTTTTTAAATATATTTGTCAATTGTTTGCCATTTTCAAGTGCAGTGCTGTGGCATTTCTGACAAATCTTCTCCTGCAATGTTGCACCTCAGGCCTACATGTAATAACTATTGAGATTTCTAAAATGTTTGTGCTCAAAACTTGTATTCAAATGTATCATTAGTGGTGATATTTCATGGGACAGTTTTTCAAATAATTTATGATTAAGTGCGGTATGTTAGAAACATACATCTTTTTTTTTTTTTTTCCAAGTAGCTCAGGGGCATGTGTTCACAGGCATTATTGGCCTATAGTAGCATACAGCTTGTAATGCATTATTTTTACTTCTTTACTTAAAACTTTAACTTATTCTTTACTTTGCATGGTTGGCAGTGAAACAGTTGGTTTACACAATAGTTAAAATGCATTGGTAGAATGAGGGGCCAATAATTTTAAATCTCATCATTGATCAGTACATCTCAAAGCTGCGCAGTATTAGTCAAACCACACTGAGGATAACATAAAACCGGAATACCTTTCATACATTTTGAACCCTAAATGCTCATTAAATGGTACAGATTAGCATGAATTTGTTTGCCTGGCTCACAGTCAGTAAATCTGTGTTGTATGAATATGAAATGCTTTCACTTGACTGTGTTCAATACTGGTTTGTAATTCTAAACCAGATGTTGTGTTTGCTTATTGCGGCATTTGTGCTCTTGTTGTGAAGCTGTATTTGCTTGATTTTGGTAGTTCCTGCATATTTTGTTGCAGGGAAACTATGGCCTGCATTCAGAACCCTCCCAATCCCATACCTAACTGCGAAAAGAGTAGATCCGATTGTTTTAGGTCAGCTGAAATAATCCAGGCAAAATGAAAAACCAAGCTCTTTACTTTCAGTTTTCAGACATTAACCTTCTCATCTAAGTTCAGCCTGGATTCTGATGATGCTTCCTTACCTATTGGTTGAGAGAGAACTCTCCCACCCAATCAGATTATTTTTGGTGGTCTCTGTACACTGGCAGCAGTGGGCAGCTTATTGTTTGCTTTTGTGCGGAGCTGTTAGGGACTGTGCTTCTGTTGTGTCTTTTAGCTGTTTCTGCTATATTAAGCATTGTTACATTCGAGGGTGTGCGTGACCGTCATTATTGTCACGACAGTGATGCGGCCACGAACGAGGCGCTTGCGCCGAACTCAGTTAGCATCATGAAGCGACAATAATGACGGTCAAGCACACCCTCGAGTGTAATAATGCGATTATACAACTATTACCAACAAAATAAAATGTATTATCAAAATATATTCATACTGTGGGCATTTGGCTCTCAAAATATAAAAGTTTTTTTGCTAGTATTCTCTCCATTTCAGTGGAAATACATGAGATCTGACGTGAACTAGTCCTTGTCAGCCAGCCAACTTGGGCTTATGTTTTCTAGACATCGTGATTTTCCAAAACTGAAAAAATACCACACATAGCAACACAAAACTGCTTTGCTAGCTCAATCATGTTGTAACTAGAATATCCGCTGGAAAAAATAATTTTTTCAGGGAGTGATAGTTATACTTCTGCCAAAATCTCAGACATTTTTAAGCTAATAGGTGCCATGACAACGACTCACCAGCACAGCTGTGAAACCACACAGACTCGGGCAATAAGATAGGCGGAGTAATATTTTCAGTGATGAGGTTTTTTTCATATGAACGCAGCTACCATGCTGTCATGCTCATTTGAGAACATTCTAAACGTCTGATTGACCAATCAGATTGCTCGGTCGGATCTACATGTTGTATAATATCCAAAACTGAACTGAAGGGGCTGCTCTACTTTTAAAGAATCATTACAAACGATCAAGTTTACTTTTCAATGAGAAGCGCTTCAACTGCAAATCTCTCACAAGGCCCAGTGGATGGAATTGGAGGTCAAGTTAAAAGCACAGAGAGAAGGTCAATCCTTCGAACCAACTTAGTGGAAACAAATGCTGAAGATTTCTTTCAAGCAGCCCAAAAACTGTTAAGAGGCAATTTTTCTAAGATAAGCACAGTTTTGGCAGAAGGTGGAAACTCATCATCTCCAAATTTGTTCATATTTAAAAGTATTGAAGTTCTATGCCTGGAATACAAAAATTACCCACGTCTGTTCCGATTAACCCCTCCCCTGTCGCATGGGCCATGCCCATTTTTTTTGGGGTAGCTTAACAACCCAAGCTGTTTCAGAGCATTTATTTTTTAACAGAACTCTTGGCCCATGTTTTCATTGTTACTGGGCACCACCATGGCCAAGGTGTACCATCTCTACTATAAAATTTGTGGGCACGTTTCTGCCTGAAGCTAACGCCACCTGGATCACAAAAAAAGTGACTTGTGCAACCAACATATTTGGCCCTAGCTCAAAATAGAATAGAGTGCCCATGGAATTTTTTATTAAGAAAGTGTCCCTGAGCAATAATAATGGGTAAGTACCTTGGGCCACCAATTCTGCAAAGAGAAAAAGGGTCTCAAACTATGGCTGACAGGCGACCATGTCCATTTCCAGCAGAATCACCAGCCCCTAAAAATTAAAGTGTAGGATGCAGCTCTGATGTCTTAATTTTTAATATCAACTAAAAATGTATGAGCAACCCACAGAGAATTCCATTTTTACCCTTTTTAGACCATTACGTTTCACAAAATGTACACAAAATACATAGGTGATATATAGCCAAGACAACTAAATACAAAATGCAAGTTTTTAAACTATTTTCATCGATTACATTTGTTTTCCTCCAGAATAAACAACCGCCTTAGTGTACAACAAAGTTTTTTTTTATGGTCTAGTGTTTTAAGTTTCTATCAGTGTTTCATGAAGTGGATACTCAAAAGAAAGACCAGGTGATATTTTTCCACATCTGAATCTTCAATGTTTGCCATATTCAGTTGATATCAAACAGCTCAGAAGCTTGACCTGTATCTGAAGTTATTTCTAATTGATTTCAATTTTCATTTTGTACAAATATTGTGCTCTGATTTAACAAGATAGAATTATGTCAGGACTTACTTTTGAGCATGTATATGAACATATAAAAATACATTGTAATGCTATCGGACTTCAAGTTCAGTGTAGAGGCATTTAGTGTAAGAAAGTTCTATGTGTGTTCTGAAATAAATCACTTGAACAGAGAAAGGACCAATGTAATGTCCATTCCGCATTTCAGTCATAGCTTGTTAGGAGCGTGGACTGTATGTCCCACAGGGATTAAAGTGTCCATTGTATAGAATGCAGTGTCTGTACGTCGCCATTGTGTCACACCTGTAAAAAAAAAGGGAGCTACATTGGCAAAAATGGCCCCCATAAATGATGGGTTGTGCTGCACTTGTGTGATCATATTCAACGGCAATTTGAAAAACAAAACCACAGGGACAGACCTTTGACAAACTTAGTGGTACAAATGGTACAAATTAGCATGAATTTGTTTGCCAGGCTCACAGTCACGAAAGCCGTTTTGCATGAATATGAAATTCTTTCACCTGCTGTGCTCAATGCGGATTTGTAATTCTGAACAAGATGTTTTGATTGCTTATTGTGGCATTTGTGCTCGTCATGAAGCTGCAACTGCTTGATTTTGGCAGTTTCTGTGTGTTTTGTCGTGGGGAAACTATGGCCTGTTCACACATTCAGAAGCCTCCCAGCTGCCAACAGAGTAGATTCAATTGTTTTGGCTAAATGAAAAACAAAACTTTTTACTTTCACTTTTCTAACCTTATCATCTAAGTTCTGCCTGGATTCTGATGATCTTTCTTTACCTATTGGTTGAGAGAGAACTATCTCGGCCAATCAGATTATTTTGTGTGGTCTCTCACTGCTGTACTCTGGCAGCAGTTTGGAGCTCTTTGTGAGTTTTCGTGCAGAGCTGTTAGGAACTGTGCTGCTGTTGTTTCTTTATCCAGAACTGAACTGAAGGAGCTGGTCTCCTCAAAAAGAATCATTACAAACTATCAAGTCTAGTTTTTTCACAAGGAGTGCTTCAACGACATATCTCTTGGAATTGGAGGTCAAGTTATATGTACAGAGAGAGAGAGAGGGTCAATCCTTCAAACTAACGTGGTGGAAGCAAATGCTGTAAATTTCTTCCGAACAGCCCAAAAACTTCAATAGCTAAAACTGCTTAAGGGAGAAGGAGAGATTGAGCAGACAAAGGAACAGTTGCAAGCAATCCCTCAAACCATTTGATCCACTTTGTTGCAAAGACAAGAAACTCCACTGTAGCTGTTCCCAAGCACTCGCAGTTCTCCCAGGGCCTGTCTTAATTAAAGAAACTGATGTGAAATTGACAGATAGAATACCATTACACACACTACACCATTCAGTGGCACCAGAGTGAAGAATAGTCTACCGCAAGCACATCTTCTGTCCCTAACAGTTCTGCTTCCTTTGTATTACCCAGTCACAACAATCCACTGCTAAAGTTACCTGACAGCAATTTTACTACTACCCCACTTCCAAAAGAGTTGGGATAGAATGGAAGATACAAATATTAAAGAAAGCACTGAATAGTAACTACCTTTGACCTGTATTAGACTGAATGCATTACGAGACAAAAATTTGTCATTATGTACCTGTTCAGCTTCATTGTTTTTTTTTTTTTTTGGAAATAATATGAATTTGATGCCCACAACACCATCCAAAAAGTTGGCAAAGGGGCAATATCAGACACAGTAATGTACTGGAATGCTGAAATCAGATCTACAGGTTTTGGAACAGGTGATTCTTCCATGCTTGGATATACAAACCCCAATTCCAATGAAGTTGGGACATGCAATACGTGAATAAAAACAAAATACAATGATTTGCAAATCTTTTTCGACTTATATTCAATTGAGCACACTACAAAGACAAGATGATTAATATTCAAACTGATAAACTTCATTATTTTTTGGAAATACACTTATTTTGAATTTTATGCCTGCAACATGTTCCAAAAAAGCTGGGGCAGGGGCAACAAAAGACTGGGAGAGTTGAGGAATGCTCAAAAAACACCTCTTTGGAACATTCCACAGGTGAACAGGTTAATTGAGAACAGGTGAGTGTCATAATTAGGTGTAAAAGGAGGATCCCCGAAAAGCTCAGTTGTTCACAAGCAAGGATGGGGCGAGGTTCACCACTTTGTGAAAAACTGCGTGAGCAAATACTCCAACAGTTTAAGAACAACATTTTTCAACATGCAATTGCAAGGAATTTTATTTTTATTTCATCATCTACAGTCCATAATATCATTAAAAGATTCCGAGATTCCGGGGAAATCTCTACACGTAAGCGGCAAGACCGAAAACCAACATTGAATGCCCGTGACCATCGGTCCCTCAAGCAGCACTGCATTAAAAACCAACATCATTCTGTAAAGGATATTACCATGTGGGCTAAGGAACACTTCGGAAAACCATTGTCAGTTCACACAATTCGTTGCTACATCTGCAAGTGCTAATTAAAACTCTACCATGCAAAGCAAAAGCCAAAAATCAACAACACCCAGAAACGCCACCGGCTTCTCTGGGCCCGCGCTCAGCTGAGATGGACTGATGCAAAGTGGAAAAGTGTGCTGTGGTCTAGCGAGTCCGTGATTATTTCAGCAAGACAATGCCAAGCCACATTCTGCACGTGTTACAATAGCGTGGCTTCATAATACAAGAGTGCGGGTAATAGACTGGCCTGCCTGCAGTCCAGACCTGTCTCCCATTGAAAACGTGTGGTGTTTTATGAAGCGCAAAATGCAACAACGGAGATCCCGCACTGTTGAGCAACTGAAGTCGTACATCAAATAAGAATGGGAAAGAATTCCACTTGCAAAGCTTCTTCAATTGGAATAGTGGTATGTAAAAGGAGCATCCAGAAAATCCATTTCTCACAAGCAACAAGTGGTTGAGACTCACTATGTGCAGACATCTGCACAATTATCGACATGGTCCCCAAAATTTGATGTCAAGAATTATGGGGCTTTATTAAAGGGCATATCCTGGCTGATTTAAAACTGTACCCAATTTTGAGGTATCATAGTATATAGGATTTTTAGTCACTTCACGCATATTAACCAATGTAACACATTGGTCAGTGTCAGATATACCTGGTTTAATATCTGTATTTTAGGCAGAATTCGTCTGGCGCGAAAAAAGCTTGCGATTTGAATCTCCGGGGAAAAATGACTTTCTCTGACATCACGTGCAGTTCCCGCAGCCCATAGGCGGCGCTGGTCATTCTGTTGATAGTGGATATACTCAGAGATTGACTTATTGTTTATGGTGTTTATTTTTACGATTTTGGGCATTATTTAGAGTATTTGAAGTATTCCGAGACAATATCATGAACAGACGGCGATTAAATATCAGATACACTGTTGTTTAGCAGCAGTCGGTAAATGTCGGTGACCGCGCACTGATCCATGCAGACACTGGGTCGCTCAGTGCCCTGGATATGGGGGAACCGCAGGTGACGTCACGAATCTGGATCAATATGGCTAAGGACTCCCTGGGGATTTTTCCAGATGCTTCTGATAATTTTCAAAAATTGTTCTATACACAGACCACCCTCGGCAAAATAACCTTTAGGAATTGGGGTATAAGGGCACAATCTTTTAGACAAGAAAAGACCAATTTGGTCCAGGATATGTCCTTTAAGGAGACTGTGGGTTTGCTGAGTCTATTATCTCAGAGGAAGGTGTGGAACCCACCTCATCAACATGACAACTTTATTTTCAATGAAAGAAAAAAAAAACTATCTTCTTTTTCCTGATATTCCTAAACATTGGCTCATTTGTATTTGTTGTATTATATTGTTTTTATCACGCATCTCTTAAGCTGCTGGGGTAGGAAAAAAAGTGCTGTCCTGTGTTCATTTATTGAGGCGCTTGTGTGTGTCTGGTTTGGGGAGGGTGTTGCTCTTGGTCTTGTTGACGCTACAGCTAAACAGAAGTACAATGCTCCCCATAATTATACGATGGACTAGAGCCTTTAAAAGAAGTGGGCTCCACTGTTAGCCATTAGCCTATGAATTTGAATGGTAAATAAAAGCTGAATTGTTGTATGGAAATTGCGGTGGGGAATAATATTAGCCTGGAGTAAACCATGATAGCTGATACCCGATTGCAGAATCCATGCTCTATCGGGCCGATGGTCATTAGCAGCCTATCGACTGGTGCATCCTTACTTACTGTACGGCTCTTCTGATTAGTGTGTCCGCTGAATGCTGTAATGTGCTCCACGTTCTACTTGGTTCTAACAAGTGTCTGCTTTTTCTCCCCAGACTCACACCGTCTGGAGTACATCTACACTTTTTTCTCTGGGGGCACTGACAATCCAGAGTTCACTGTTGAGGGCTTTGTGGATCATGAGAAGTTTGTGCACTATGACAGCAGCACCAACTGGATGAAACCAGCGACTGAGTGGATAAAGGCGAATGTGGGAGCTGATTACTGGGAGAGACAGACTCAAATACTGCTTGATACACAACAGGCCGTCCAAAACCAAAGCAAAATTCTTTTCAGCGAGACTCATGGTGAGCCCCTGCACTCAAAAACAATCGTACACATTAATATACACAGTATATGCATGTATCAATGACATAGGCCACCATCAGAGCCATAAAAGCTTTCCATTAAACTCACCTTATAATGCTTGATTACTCCAAAATGGTTTCCTGCTTAGCAACCAAACAGTAATTTCCTCAGTTGCAAAGACTAATCAGATGAATCCCTGGTCAATTTGTTTTGTTTTTGTTTGTTGCAGATGAGAGAAGGTATAGTAAAGTACTTACCTAAAATATCAACACAGGTTATTATCAAAAGACCACTGTAAGGCAAGCTGAAGACATGAAACGAGTCATTGCTTGGGAACGTGAGGCAGTTACAGCAGCGTATCGGAGATAGTTTGCGCGCCTGGCAGCATGCTCCAATAACTGTGGCCGTATCATAATGATTGAGCCACAATTTGAGGGTGTGAGGTAGATTCTATCAAAGTATCTGTGACACCTGCCTACTAAGCAATGTGCCTCGGTGCCGTGGAATTGCTGAACGCACGCGAGATATGCTACGGCTTGAGGAGGAGAGCTAGATACTGGCAGGTGTCCTATTGCTTACTTGCCAGGCAAAGCGCCAAACATCAGTGCTACCTTAGCTGGGTGCTACTATGCGTCCAATCATGCGCAAAATGTTATTGGCCAAAATTACAAGGAAAACATGCCAATTTGGAATGGCAATGCAGATCTTTAATTCATTTACTTGCATGCAAGGTAGATTACGACCTGCACAATCACAGAAATTCCAAAACTAACAGGAGCGGCTAATCTATACGCAGTGCATTCCCAAGGCATTAATCGGAGAATGTTGGTTGGATCTGAATCCACCTGATCCAACCTGTCCTCCAACCATACGCCCAAATAGGTTGTTCATTCTGATTTACGACCCATAGGAGCATTTTCTAAAATAGGGCCCCTACTGGCAGCAGGAAGGTATAGTTTGAGTTACAGTTTGACTTGCAGTTTCAGTCAGAATTACACTTAAAATTACGGCTAGGGTAAGGGTTAGGATTGGGGTTAGGGTTAGGCTTAGAGTTAGGATTAGGGTAAGGGTTAGGATCAGGCTTAGATTAGGTATTTACTGACGGCGACGCTGGCGATGGAAACCAGATTGTAGTCGTTTACATGACCGCTAGAGGTTGCTTAACCCCTAAATGTAACTTCAGGTCGTAATAAGCTGCCTGACAAATGACCTTTGCAGGCGTATTTTGCTGGAGGACAGGCTCACCTGATCAGATACGAGGTTTTAAATCGCTGAACTGTCAAGAAGTTAGCATTTCCACTGGGTGGCCGTTACCAAGGTATATGAAATGTAATGTTGGCAAGCCATTGCCCTCATTAACTGGAGACTGTGGCTAATGATCGTGCCTGCTCGTGATAATGGAATAAATCTGATTACGAAGCTAGTGGTTTTAGCAAAGGGTGTCGGAATGAGTAGAAAACAAGCAGCACATCTTCAATTAATATTAACATTTTCAACCACAATTCGGTCCAGTTATTTAAGTAAGCAGCAAAGCAGCTGTGACCTGAAAAGCTTGGTTTACTTCTGTTACCATCATAGGAATTACGGAATAATTGATAATGGCCATAATTTCCAGCAGCAAACACAACACTGCTTTTAACTGTAATGAGTTGCCTACCTGTTTAACCTCTTTAATGTGAACATTCACCATCATAAACTCAACATTTTTTGAGTCAGAAGGTAAAAGGTGTCTGGAACAGCAGATAATTGCTCAACATACATTTAAGGTGATTGATTGCAGTGACCACCTGGAGACAAAAAATACATGAAAGCCCCATGCTGTACTTCAGATGGAGCACTAGCAGTAATTTCACAAGCAAATAATGTGAATAATGAAACCACAGCCGACTATAAAATGTGGGGCCAGATGAAACAACATTTAAAAAGTAGAAATATCCTAATGTGACAGCCTAGAGGTCAAACTTGTGAGTTATACTGCATTGTATAAATAATACTTTATAGCCAGGAAAATTTGACTGAATCTGAGCAAATTATTGTACACGTAACAAACTAGTCCCCTATCACAATAAGGCTGCTGTAGAAACAACTATACGAATTGCCTCAAGACCAAGACTCTGTAAAATGTTCACTCTCAAGCGCATTTTCCATTCGTTCATGTCTTGCCGGCCTAATTGGCGCGCTGCCTTTTCATGACGTTCTCTCTTCTCCCTTACTTTGTTTTTTAAAGCATCCAATCAGCAGAACACCCGGAATGTATCAGCCTCCTGAACAGCAATGATTTGCAAAAGCCGATGCAGATTATCCGTTTTTCAATAGTAGTCTCTTTTTATCATTATCCCCCTGCATATAATGCGGGAAATGTAGTCACCAGTGTGTCCATCCATCTGTAATCATTTTGTTTCCGGAGCAGAACTCGAATATCGTTCAGTATTTTTTTTAATGAAACTTGTTGTGCATATTAATTAGGTCCTAGACTGGTGGGTCATTCCATGCCAAATCACCTAATGGTCCCCAGGTGACCCTCTTAGATTTTGCTGAAACTCCATGAAAATGTTCATATATGCAAATAACGAACACATAGAAAATTTCAGGCCAAAAGTCCAAGTCGTTTTTGAAATTACGGCCGTCCAAGACCCCCCTTTTCGCCGTCAAGTGCTTTTGGATTTTTTTTTCATTTTCAAATGATCATATTTTTGGATTTGAAAAAGCTACAAAGCTGAAAATTGCTACCTGGGGTAATTTGCACACAAGCTTTCAGAATCTGCAATCAAAAACAGTGTATCTTGCTTCCTTTTGAAGATATGGGCACCTGAAAATGAAAGTTTTTTCTAGCGGAAATTATTTTTTGATTTTTAGGCTTACCTGGTGCCCGAACCATTGATCTGAGGATACCCAAATTGCTGATACATAATCTCTACATACAGCTAAATAACTCCCTGCAAGCATAGACTTATAAAACAATCAGTAAAGGTATGCCTAGGGTCCAAAGTCGACTTTCACAAAAAAAATCTCAAAAATCACCCCTTTTCGGGGTCGGTTGACCTTGTGAACAGTTACTCAGGGTAATGAAATTTGCACCACAGAATTATATGTATCTGTCCTTTATATGTACCAAATTTCATTGATGTGACTTAAGTCCTTCATAGTTAGGCAGTGTTTCAAAGAAACCCACTAATTTGATCAAATTACACCATTTTGCTGTACATTACAATGTCTTCGTAGATGTCAAAGGGCAAAAATGAGAATAAGTAATCTTTCATAGCCTTTTTATACATAATAATTCTTAGAAAGTTGTAAAATTCATGACTTTGTACATCAGGAATAGTATCATATGGCTTGTTTTAAAACAAAGTTTTCCATAGTACCATACATTGTACATATTGTACATTGATGTTACTAATACAAAACTGCTTTTATTTAAGTGGATTCAACTTACTGATTTTCAGTGGGCTCTACTTACATTATTTGCATGAGGTCATAGCTGTTGGAAACTGTTTATTAAGATTCATCCTAGTCCAGGTGACCTCGTCTAATTAGGTGTTAAAACATTGTTTATCTAGGTTCATCCTAGTCTACTTAACTCCAAACCACAACTGTTTATTTAAAATAGCTGGATCAATTACCTCACTGTTGTGGCCGTATTGTTTACAGAATAATTGAACAGTGTGTTCACTTTTCAGCTCACATCCACTCCTCACAATTCATTTCAACTGCAATGTTCAGCAGATGAAGTGTACATTTTGTGAGCTCTGTAAAAATCAAGATTTAAAACATGGAATTCAAGCATCAAGATCGGGATGCAGTATTGGAATTGCACTGGAGGAGGAATGCCATAAGAAAATATATGGCAGAAATGTTGGCACACTTGCAGCCTCTGACTTGTCACAGGATGATAAGAAGCTATTGGAATGGAGAAGTGGGGTACTGCTACGTGATGACAGCACAGTGTGTTTTCACCATGAGAAGATGTACATCTCTCGATATGAATATACTCAGAAATATTGCAGTGATCCATTCAAAATGCACAAGAAACGTATTTCAAGTAGGTTTGCTTCAATTTGCTTTTACAAATTATTGTAATTGTCAATTTACCAGAGCTCGAGGATGTTGTTATATACCGTAAAAGTAGCATAATTTGATCAAATTAGTGGGTTTCTTTGAAACACTGCCTAACTATGAAGGAGTTAAGTCACATCAATGAAATTTGGTACATATAAAGGTCAGATACATATAATTCTGTGGTGCAAATTTCATTACCCTGAGTAACTGTTCACAAGGTCAACCGACCCCGAAAAGGGGTGATTTTTGAGATTTTTTTGAAAAGTCGACTTTGGACCCTAGCCATACCTTTACTGATTGTTTTCTAAGTCTATGCTTGCAGGGAGTTATTTAGCTGTATGTAGAGATTATGTATCAGCAATTTGGGTATCCTCAGATCAATGGTTCGGGCACCAGGTAAGCCTAAAAAATCGCAAAAATAATTTCCGCTAGAAAAAACTTTTCTTTTTCAGGTGCCCATATCTTCAAAAGGAAGCAAGATACACTGTTTTTGATTGCAGATTCTGAAAGCTTGTGTGCAAATTACCCCAGATAGCAATTTTCAGCTTTGTAGCTTTTTCAAATCCAAAAATATGATCATTTGAAAATGAACAAAATCCATGACCTTAGCCTTGGCGAAAAAGGGGGGGGGTCTTCGGACAGCCATAATTTCAAAACGGCTTGGACTTTTGGCCTGAAATTTTCTGTGTGTTCGTTATTTGCATATATGAACATTTTCCTGGAGTTTCAGCAAAATCTAAGAGGGTCACCTGGGGACTTTCCTGAAAATTAGGTGATTTGGCATGGAATGACCCTGGTGCCTTTTGATATTTTGGGATTTCCGAGATTAGATTGTGAGGGGGGGGATGCGTCATCTTCTGATGACTCTTGTTCATTTTCAAGTGGAATACTGCCGAGCTCAGCATAAGCATAGAATGGTCAAGCAGATATCAGTGGCTGCATCCTGAATAGCATTTAATGCCCCAAGTTTTCGAGTTGTAACTGCAGATGACATGCACCTGTTGCTAAAGCTTCCTACAGCTTACATGTAGGCAGCGAGTCTATTTCCATTTGCTACTTTCGAAGTAAAAGTAAGCTTTGTGAAGGGTAGCCAACTTAGCTGAGCACTTTCAGTGTTGGTAGTGTGAGCGGAACAAAATTGTGCATTAACATGAATAAATTGAGAGTGTTGCAAATACTGAGGGACCTGCAACCCGTTCCATATGCTGAATAGCCCACTGTCCCGGGGCTACCCAGATACCAAAAAGTGATTGAATCAACATTGTGATATTGTCAGGCTGAAGACTGCAATCAACATTGATGTCAGATATTGAAAAAAACATTGAAAGTGCTCGCTATGATCAACATGGAAATAACGTTGAATTTCCAATCAATTCTGACAATGAATCAACTTTGATTCAACTATGATATGATCAACATTGAAAGACTGTAGAATTGCATCAATATTGGTTCGACTATATATATGCATAGCATTATACATTGAAACAATGTTATTATTAAAGGGCCATTTCAACACTTTTCAACCCTTCTCTGTATGTTTTTAATTTGCCTCATTAAAAAAGAATCACTTTATTACTCTATTTATGGTATAGTTCAACAAGGAGCATGCCAAAGTAGTCTACTAGGAAGTGATATCACTGCCATATGCCCGAATGGCAGTGATGTCACCAATAGACAAGTTTGGAGCAACGCCCGCAGAACTTTAAAACACCAAATAGAGTAAAATGATTATTTTTTAAATGAGGCATATTAAAAACATACAGACGAAGGTTAAAATGCTGAAATGGTCCATTAAGTATGCTATACTGCAATGGTTCTCAACCTTTTTATACAAAGACCCCACTTTACAGGGACATGTTTTGGGGGACCCCATACTTGATTATAATTATTTCATAGATGAATATTCGAAAATGTGTTGTGAGCTTGTAGATTGGCTATTTCCATTTTTTTTTTTAGGAAACCAAGGTTGAGAACAGCTGCTTTACTGCATGCTCTATTAACAAAAAAACAATACAACAGACCATTATTCATTTAGTTATTTATTAAAGATTCAAAAGAAATTACACTTTTGTACTTCTTTTGTACATTTTAGCACACACCTTTTCTTTTGATCTTTGAAAGTTTCCTGCCTGGCTTAGGTGGAGGAAGCACCTTAGAGAATTATCTGGCCATCTATTTGACCTAACCCCCCCCCCATCAGCACCACTGAAACGATGTCAATTCATTGTAGGGCATTTCAACATTGAAAAATCATCATCTATACTACATCGATTCAACAACAGTTTTTCAAACGTTGAAATGGTAACTGTAATTAAACATTGAATCAACATAGACTTTTCAACCTCAACCAAAAATAACCAATCTGACCAAAATCCAACATTGAATTAATGTCTTTTGCTATCTGGGTATATAACTTCGAGCTAAATGACTACAATTAGGAAATCCCAGCAATGCTTTACAGACTCTTGTTCAGCTGAACAGAGTAAAGAAAAAAAGAAAAAACAATTCCAGGCCAGAATAAGCTGATCCTGGATGTGGAGCCGCAAAACTTCTTAAAAAAGGAAAATTAGACGGGTAACATCTACCCCAGCCAGTCAAAACATGCCACCTGAGAAGAGTGTGGAAGCACTAAATCAGTCACCAGGCCATGAGCCGAATCAATCAATCTTGTCAAAGTGTGCATGATAATACAAAAGCTTTGCAGTTTTGCAGTAAGGAGGATGTGGTAGAAGGAGGCTCTCTTCTCCCCCTTACCCGTCATTCTGTCTGTACCTGGCTATTCAACCAATCCACTCCCATTGTTATCTTTTGAATGTCCCTCCAACCCCCCTCTGTCGATCATTCATTGGTTTTCTCTGCCATTTGTCCTTTTGTGTCCAATCAGTTCAATCTTTACTGTAAAGAACAGCCCACCTTATTTCAGCATAAATCTCTGGGCCTCCATCTTTAGGGCCACTTGCTATGCTGGTACCAGACAGAGCCACAGACCTCAGCAGTTGGTTTTCATTGGTATGGTTCACCATTTGTTCACAATTTTATCAGTACAATAAACTTGATAAAAGACTACTGGTTGTAATCCCTCAGTTCTACAACAAAGAAAACCATGAACTTTAGTAGCAGGTGGGTCAGTTTGAGAAGTGAGCGTGGAAAGTAGCGGCTTTTTAGATAGTGAGCTTAAAAAAGACTACGAAATACAGTCAAGCAATGGCCTGATACAGGGGCCCAGCTACCCATTTTTGGGGGGGTATGCAACGACACTGACGCGGTTTATTTTTTTGAAGGGTGGGGAGAGACGCAGTTTATTTTGTTGATATTGCGCACTCAATCGCGCGTTTTCCAGTACTCTTTAAATTCTATACTCTTGTAAATATCATAATCTTGTATCTTCGTCTGCTTGCGGACAATAGTTTTGGCGCCCCCTTTGCGTAGCGCCCCTATGCACTGCGTAGTAGGGATGGAGAGATTCACCGGTGCGTATCGGTGGTCCGATACAAACGTTTGCGATGCGACTGCATCGGTAGCTTCAGTGTGTATCGGTCACAAATGCCAGCTGATTCGCAATGTATCGTTCCTAACGTCCCTGTATCGGTAAAACATGTGGATTACACGATTATTTCAAGTTTTATTCCCCTCGCTTAGGTGTTTCCGAGGCGCCCTGAATGTAGGGTTTAATCCCGGGAAACGGGATTCCCGGGATTTGACCTCCAAGAAAAACGAGAAACCGGGAAAAAAACATTTAAAAAATATTCATAAGATAATGGAATATATTTAGAAAATATGTAGGCCTATTTTACTTTCTTAAAACATATTCAGCAGCTGTGTGTGTGCGCAGGCGGAACAGCTGTGTGTATGCGTGCAGGGGAAGAGAATACTTTACTTAATCGAACTGACTATTCACACTTATTTAAATGCCTCCAAGCACAAAAATTGATCGAAATTTGCGTTAGACGCACTTATAAGTGTGGCCAAGATGCACATTGCTCCAATGCCCACACTTAAAATAAGCCTGTCCAAAGGTAAAATTTTTTTCTTGGCCAAACGTAGGCTATTTTAAGCGGTACTTTCTAAAAACTGGAATGGTCATCAACTGGCGCAGCGAGTAAGTGTGGCCAAGAAAAAAATTCAGCATTGGCTACACGTGTAAGTGCGATTAACATCGGCCTTAATTGATTAACAATCACAAAACGCCCTGAATTCAAACACTTCTGACCGTTAACTCAGTTAGTTAAGTAACTTGTGGGTCTATAATCTGAATTAGACTAACTCAACACGATTTTTGACATCAGCTCTGAGTGGAAATACTTCATAATAGCCTACTTCAAAATATTTAATAATGAGGGCGTGCTGCGCTGTCTGAGGGAGGGATCAAATGCATAGACTGAGGCTCAACAGTCGGCTCACTGCAACATTTAAAATCTCAGACAAAACTCCAGGTGAAAGCTCAAAACTACAAGAACACTGGATTCATACTTTATGCAAAACACTTCAGACAGAGATGCAGCGGGCTTTAGTGAAATGGGGCTCTCATTGAATAAAGAAAAATCTCCTGAATCCATCTGAAACCTCCCACCCAGTGAGTGGATGCGTTTTATAACTTAGCCTATTAACTTTGAGTGATCGCTGACTTTATTTAGCCGGCAGTCTGACACCGCAGCACACACCGTGCCGGCCACCCGGAGCGTCTGACTGCGAGCAGATTATGGAATCTATTTGAGCTCAAAACCATGACTATGAAAGCACCAAACTTCTTGCCTTAACGAATTTCGTTAGTTTATAATATGAAGAATTGTAAAATATTATTTCCATGAGGCTGTTCAGTCAGACAGCGACAGATCACAGGCGTTTTCTCCCTCTCATCTGGAGCGAACGTCAAGCTGCATGCGGCTTGCGCAGTTTATATTGTTATAATATTGATTAATCTTGAAATTACGTTTTTGTGCCTCAATAATTATATATACCACCGGATAATACATTAAATCAGTCATGTTTGGGACCCACATGTCTCTTTGTTAAGTGTTTCCTGAACTATGATCGATGTTATATAACGGTAGCCAAAATTATAGGCTACCTTAAAAACAAGTTAAGATGACACTATACAAGTACTAGTTGTGAGTAGTCTGTTGTTTTTTTCTTGGGAAAGGACTGAGTACCAGTAGTCTGTTTTTTTAAGAGGCCAAAAAGAAAATTTCAGGAAGAAAATCACGTTGTTTGTTATGGTGCTGATAAGAAATAAATTGCGTCTACCTCTGTCTGTACCATATTGAATTGCATTTTTATTTTATTTTATTGAATTTATTGGTTTGGGTAATAGAAAACAATCAAGTATTGAATACATCCCTGACAAGGAAAGAGAGAGGAAAGAATAATTGTGCTGGTGAGGTAAGAAACCAAATGTGGGCTTATAAATTATTTGCATAGTGCTGAATCGAATCGTATCACACCGAATCGCATCTAATCGTGAACAAGGGTGAATCGTATCGCACCGTATCAGCAAGGGGCTTCACTGTATCGTTAATGTATCGTATCGCTGGCAGCGTATCGAGATGCGCATCGAATCGGCTCAGTGGTGGAGATTCACATCCCTACTGCGTAGATTGCATACCCCCTTTTTCCGCCACTGGCCTGGTAGGGTGGAGTCAGGTGACAGCTAAATTTTCTCCCGATAAGCTTAAACAGCTGATCAGATTCAGATTGCTACATCAGGCCTGTCAGAGCTTGCACAAGAGATTCATTGCTGCACTAGTGCTACTCAAGTGGAGGAAATCAGACGACAAGTGAAACACATGCTGTGCGTGAAGTGTGCAGTTCTCGCCTGCTTGTGGGATGCAAGCAATAACATTGTGTTTTTGTCTCTACAGTTGCACACATTTTCCGGTACAAGTACGGCTGTCAGTGGAACAATGAAAATGGGCTCACTGATGAGTTCAATGAGCTTGACTACGATGGCAAATCTTTCTCTCGTTTGGACTCAGAAACTCAGAATTTCATCGCTCCGGTGCACCAAGTATTTAAAACTGCAATGAAATTATATTGTGATCCGGATGGCCACGGTCTAGAGGGGCAGAACCGAAAGCAAACTTGCATTGAGTGGCTGCGGAAGTATGTGAGCTACAAAAGGAGAGGACTGGAGGGGAAAGGTACAATCGCAGTGTTAGCAGAACTCTGCTTAAAAGGCATATTCACTCTGATCCTGCCCCCTTCAACCCCTGTCAATATCACTGTTAATCTCTCTTTCCTCTTCTGCTTACCTCCCTGTTTAATGCCCCTCACTGTGCCCCCTGTCTCTCTCTCTCTCTCTCTCTCTCTCTCTCTCACTCAACTCAGTTGTCTTTCTCCTCACTCTTCTGTTCTCCCTCTCTACTCTCTGTCCCTGCCTGCTGGGAGCATGGTCTGAATAAAAAACGGCTGTATTGCTTGGGTATATTGACCAATTAACTGTTAGATTAAAGTTTGTTCTCTCTCTCTCTCTCTCTCTCTCTCTCTCTCTCTCTCTCTCTCTCTCCTCTCCCTCAGTTCCTCCCAAGGTCTCCTTACTGCAGAATGACTCCTGCTCTCCTGTTGTTATCTGTCATGTGACCGGATTCTACCCCCGTGACATTGCGGTAACCTGGCAGAAAAACGGACTGGGCCTGAAAGAGGATGTTGAGCTGGTGAAGACGGTGACAAATGAGGACGGAACTTTCCAGATCAGATCTCACCTGAGAGTGACGCCTGAGAACAGGAAGAAGGACAGATATGCCTGTGTGGTGCAGCACAACAGTCTGGAACAGGACATCGTTCTGCCTCTGATAGAGGACACCCGCACTGAAGTACACGCCTGTGGAATTACCCTCCCTGGTGTCATCATTGGCATCATCATCATCATCATCATCATCAGTGCAGCTGTCTTATGGAAGAGGGGAGACCTGAGTGAGTCACTGACACAGACACACTAGCACACTAAGCCTGAGTAACAGAACTACTGACTCCCAAAGTCAGTGTTAATGTGAACTTCCCTCTCCTTTCATTAAAAGCCTCATTGATGCTCTTCGAAAACTACTCTCATCAAAATTGTATTGTATAGGAATTAAATTTACTTTTTCAGAAATATCCCTTTTGGGCTCTAAGTATAAAACAGGCTACTGAGGCAAGGAAACTTCATGTTAATTTTACCAGTTTGAACAGGAGTGTAGTGTTCCACGAAAGCTCAATATGATTTTTTTATTGTTCTCATCACATTATTGGTAGTCTAATACACAAAACATATTCATTGTTTCACAGGGATTGGGTTAAATGTAGTTCTACAGTGCAATATATGCTGGGCGTGTTTCTCTAACTATGTGTGTCAGTTCCAGGCTGTGCGAGGAGAAGAGGGGAAGACGCTCACCCTCATGCTGGTATGTATTGTAAACAAATACAAAATGGCCGGTGTGATAACTTGACCGGTTGGGATAACGTGTTTACATGCTTGCAGTGTTGTGGACATATTGTGTGCCTGGAATAGTCTGAATTGGTTGAGTGATCATTAGGGATGAGACGGTATGTTGCCGGTTGCTGGAGGACAAGTGGGAAAGGTCCACTGAATTCAGAGATACTGACACACTGAGCCAGAGTGACAGACACAGATTCACGGACATGCAGAGATGATGCTGAAACACACAGACTGATCGCCGCACTAGATGTAGAAGATGCATTGACACACAGTGATAATGTCAGGTGGGATTGAGTAGCAGAATCACTGAAACTGAGTAACAAATACTGCTGACACACTCTGAGTATTACACTTACACAGATGTTGCAACACCGAGTCTGTGTAATAAACACTGACACCCTGGCACAGGAATACTGACACGTGAGAAAGAGTAATTACCTTCCCCCCTGAAGGGGAGCGAGGGTATTGTAGTCGGGTCCGTCTGTTTGTCTGTTTGTCTGTCTGTCCGGACGCATATCTTAAAAACTATTGGCAAGATTTACATAAAACTTCGACAGCAGAAAGGTCCTACCTGTGGCTCGGTCCTCCTCTAACGTCAGACTGCTAGGTCAAAAATCAAAGTCACAAAAATCGCAAAACTCCCTATCATTAACATGGGGCGAAATTTCAAATGATCATACATCCACCGAAACCTATCGAAATGACTTGAAATTTGATACACATATATAGGGTGGCAATATCTATCACAAACAGAGATCCTGTCCATGGGACCAACTGTTAGTCTTGGAGGAACCATGTGGATGCAGAAATGATCCAGTTGGCCCAGGAGGGGTCCCTCTTTTGCATGTTCTGAGGATTACTGGTGCCCCTCTTTATACACCAATGGGCTGGCAGTGTACACTTCCACTGGATTCGGATAAGGACTTCACTGTGTTGTTCAAACTTTTAAAGAAGACACTATTTCTTCAAAGCTTTAATCTCCTGATGCTACCTTACTTCCATTGCTGAACTTTTTCTGCAGAATGTCCTTTTGCAGTAAAACACGGTGTGCTTAATACGTTAATAAATATAGCTTGGATAAAGGTACCAATTTGATGTTTTGAGCTTCTATGAGGATAAACTTGCTCTTTCCAGTGGTATGATTAGACAGTGTCATACAAGGGCAACATGAGCTTGCAAAACGGTTGTGAAATTTTTTTTTAATTACTTTTTTTTGCCTGATAAATCAGATATTTTGATTTCTTTCAGACATGCACCGAGTTGCTAAGGATGTACGATAAAATGAGTATTACATATGAAAATTTTAAAGATCTGATATGATTCATTGTGAAGGTATAGTGGGTTCCCAAACAGGAAACAATTTTGAATACAAGTTTTGACAAGGAATAACTTGACAAATATGTACCTGCGGGCCAATCGTGTAAAGCGAGAGATGCCAAATAGTGCAGTGCAGACCCTGAATATATCCAGATTTCCAGCATGTGATGTATGTGAGTAGATCAAACTTAGAGGCCTGGGGAAACTTCCCTTTTTTTTTTTTTTTAGCACTCGTTTATTAGGGTCACAGCCCCCCCCCCCCCCCCACTTATAGGCCCCATATCTCAAAAACTAAGAACACTAGCTGAATATTTCACACAATAGTCCTTGGGTACAATGACATTATTGGCATAAAGTATACAACAGGCCAAAATATGTGAAAAATTATTTGCGAAGAGATTTACAAATTCAAATTCGACTTTCGACAAAAGTCACTCATTTCAAGAGTTCCTTCATGAGCTCTTTTGAACTTGATGGGCGCATTTCTCTGACTGCCCGGTCAAGTTCATCCCACAGAAACTCAAGCTGAATTTCAAGATGTACAGTTGTGAGCAAGCTACATTTTTAGTCAATACAAGTGTCCCTTTGGCATTTTGTGTGCATTTCTTGCTCAAAATTAACTTAAAGATGACAAAAACTATCCAAATTCTGTAAAATGTTTGTAATATTTTGGCCTATAGTGTATGAAGATGGTCTGTTGGGAGGCCTGTGTTGATTTGACATTGCACGAACCTGTACTGATACAAATAGATTGTTTATCATGAAGGAAATGATAATGTAGACCTATAATTTTCAGCTCAATTTGAGCGATATAAATACATTTATCTGTAAAAATGACAAAAATATGGGGGCGCATTTCCCCAGACCACCTATAATGCTCAGTTTACCAACTGTGACACGAGTAAGGACTCCAATCCACTTTCACCACTGTACTTGACTGATGGGTCGGTCACAATCAGGGTGCTCAATGGCATGTCACTGTCATGAAAATTATTTCCCCAAAAACCAGAAAACACTGTTAATGCTAAGCACACACATTTGTGTTACTGACCTCCAAATTTCAGGTGCAAATCTTTTGTAGTTTTGCAGAAATCAACATTTAAACATATGCCCGTCAGGGCGTATATTGTATGTCACGGACACTACCATAAATTAATCGTCTTGTTTCACTAGATTTCTAACATGTTGTGCTCTATTTGATAAAAAAGAACATTGTCCAAGCTCGTTAGTAAGTTAGTATTATATACAATGTTAGTCTTGGTTAGTATCTTAACAAAAATAACAAACTGTTAGTATGGGTTAGTAAAATAGAAAAGCAAGGCGAAGGAAGCAAACGAGATTAGAAGGAATGTTTGAAACCCAGAAACCATGAAATCACCTAAACATGTGACACGCAGGACTGGGGAGAAGCTGTAGCTTAACAAAAGACCAGACAGGGGAGACAAAGTGCAATGAAGGGCATGAACAAAGACATGGACCGGAAAGTAACAGAAATGTGGATCTGGCATGGCAAAAACGAAAACATGGCAAGAAACAAAAACTGAACAGAACATGGCAAAAACATAACAGGCAAAGCAGAAACATAACAGGGCATGGCGAAAACATAACAGCATAGCAGAAACATGACAGACATGGCAAAATCAGAACAGGAATGGCAGAATCATAACAATATTCTGTGATTTACTGAACCATCAGGTCAGTTTTTGACAGTGATTTTGTTGGTTGTTTGTTGAGATCAAAAATAACTGTGTGACATTAGTCTGTATGTGTATCATAAGTCTGAGTGTGTGATGTGAGATACACTGAGCTGTGCTGAACTGGGGTCCTGACTGAGCTTCTCACTGCAGGCCCTGAGAGCGATGAAAATACTTCACTCCCTGACTCTGGCCACAACTCTGCAAGTTCATCTTCAATTTCTGTCAATATTACCGAGTCCGACTGAACAGTGAGTCACTTTACCGCCGTCCTACCCGGTAGAGATTGTTCCCATCATCTGCTTAGCACCCAGTGAGTTAACTGCATATATAGCTCGTTGTTTTTAGCCTTAATGTCCAATGTAGCCACTTAGGTAGTAGCCTTGTTCATTTTCACGGAAGAAGTTTAAAATTCAAGACCTCTGGTTACAGTGGCCAACGAGCACTAATAATACTGCAACGGCTCTAAACATCTTCAATTGGAGAAACGCGCAGCTTGAATATTAGTATTCACTGACTGAACAGCGCATTTTTATGGTTGGCCAACTTAGCGAGGTCTACTTCTTCCGCAAAAATAAACAGGGCTCTTAGCTAAGTGGCTACATTGGACATGATTATTGCGCAACACCTCACATTCCCACGATGGAGAATCCACTTCAGTGGTGGGCCCGCAACCACAATCAGATTCCTCGATTAGCCACAATTGCGAAGACTTGAATTTTTGGTTACATTTTACAATGAAAATGGTGCTCTAACTGGCTCAAACTTGAGTGAATAACCCAAGGCAAGTAGTTACAGTTTTATTGCAAGCTCAAGCTGACGTTTTTTTTAATTATTATGATAATTTCGATAGCCAATGTGCTTTCATTCTTCTGTTAACGTGTTACATTTATTTTAAAATGAACATACGCTCTTTTGTGAATCATTCCCGCTGCGCACTTAAATTTACCAAACAACTCAAGGTATAAGCCTATTTTGGCTAAAATGTCTTCGAGTAGCTCTAGTAAGTCTGTTGATTCCTCTTGCCTCTTTCAAGTTTTCTCCGCTGGCAGCTAATCGCTGTCTCTGGCGCATTTTGAATACTAGGCCTGTATAAACATAAACCCGAGGCTGTTGTTATTTTATTTTTTTTGTTGACGGTAATCATCCCGCTGCGCTAAACTGTGTTGTAGTCGGGCCTGAATCACTCTGCACCTAACGGTACATTGTTAACGGTACAGAGATCTTTAATACAAGTTGCTCAGTCTTGGACAGCTGTGTCTGTGTCTTACGTATCAATGTGGTGACGTCATCAAATGACTTGTCGACTCGACTTCGACTTTATTGACAGACAAGTCGACATGCAAAAATCAGAGGTCATTAATGCCCTACCCTGTACTGTATCTCTGTAATGGATCGAGAGCCGAGTTTAAGCTCCCTTAACTCTATCTCTGTAATGGATCCGGAGCGGAGTTGAATCTCTCTGTACTGTATTTCTATACGTGTTCCACAGCAGAGTTTAATCTCTTTTCTGCTTTCTTTACAGGAGAGGAGCAAGAGGAGAGCTGCAGCAAGAGGACACTACACACACCCACACAAATAACATTAATTACACACCCTCAACAACAGGAACTGTTGTGTTCTGCCATGTTTTGTTCTTGTTTTTCCTTGCCCCAGTCATGTGTGTTTGCTTTTATTTCATTATTTCCCTGCCTGGTCTGCCAGCCTGACTCTACCTCTCCAAGTCCACGTTCCAGTTCATGTTTTTGTTACTTCTTAGTCTCTCGCTTCTTCACTGCATTCGGGAGTGGCGTTTGGTATTCCTTACTTCCTTCACAGCTGTTCTATATTCGGGCCTGCTCTAGGCTTGAGTGATTGATTGATTGATTGATTTTTTTTTTTATTAGTACTAATTACTAGCCCCATTACTAACAATGCGCGGGAAGGTGTTTTATTAGATAGGCACTCACTAATCATTACTAAATTAGTTAGGGCATTGAGTGATTGAATTCCCACGTTCGCCATTTTCAGTTCTAAGCTATTCTGTTCAAAGTTTCACTTCTCCGCTTCCCTTTAATCTTCTTTCTGGTGCTCCTATGCTGACCACATTCATTACTTTTAATGAGCTTGTTGTTGTCTGATTGCTTGGTCTTTGTCAGAGTCTATGTTTCTGTTGTGCTTCCCCATGTCTTGTTATCATGTGCTTTTCTCCTCATGTGCAGCGCAAGTGTTCCTCGTTCCCATTGTCCCGCCCCCTTGCCTATATCTGGGAGAGGCTGGAGGAAGGCTGCAGATGGCAAAAATGGCTATTCAAGTATCTTACTGAGATAGATTTAATGCAAAGAATTTAGGATTGTTATGTTCTATTTATAATTTCTATCCAATTTGAATTATTATTTTCAGTATTATGGGTTAAATAAGGGTAAGGGACCTTTATAAGTAAAATCAGGTGTATTAGTGTTGGGCTGTTAGGGAAACCAGCACCCACACCGGCCCTTTGCGGATAAGATTGGACACCCCTGTCATAAGGGAAAGGAAAGATGTAAAGGGGAATTCCTAACTGCTTAGGAAGACAACCACGCTAATTAGAGAATCCAAATGCACTTACCAGTGGCATAGCGTGGTCCGTGTGGGCCCGAGTGCAGACCTGATGCCGTGGGCCCCGCCGATTGTAAAGAGCTCCGCATATGTATTTCTTCTACACGAACAGACATGCTAACGGTAATGATTCCATAGGAGTTCCATATCTTATTTCACCTGGCAATATTGCATGTTGGCACGCTCCTAAGTGTTATAGGGCCTACGTACAACACACACTAAGGGTTAATACACTATTTCATTTTATAATATAAAGTTTTTTTTTTTTTTTTTCTTCTCGTATTCCTTACCAAAATATGCAGTCTAGCGCAAATTGAATCTGAATCAGGAGGGCCTTGGCGTTGGATGGTGGATTACATTACTCATATTTTTTTTTTCTTTACTATTTCAGTTATTGTACATAGAATTCCTGAGTTCAGAGTATTTAATAAATAATTTATGATAAGATCACTGTGTTTCTGGTATTATTTAGATGTAAACGAGTGAGTCTGAAATTGAAAGATTGGGATTCGTATCCATAGGGTTCACCCAGTATGCCTGGCTGACTCACTTTTTTTGATGCTTGGCGCCAGTACTCAGTATTGCAGGTATGCTATCAGGGTGGGTAGTAACTTCATTTTGTAATGCAGGATCACCCTTAACATGTTCCTGTGAAATGTCCTCCACCACAATTGAACTATTTATACTGCATAATAAACACCAATATGTTGCCTGTAATATTTAGAATTGATAATAACAGGACTTTCGGTTGTACAATGTTGAGTGACGACATAAGTCATAGGCTCTCATGGCTAATTTTTCTCATTCATATCTTATGCAATCTATTGTGTACTACAGCTTCCAGGCTTGATGCTACTTTTAATTTACTGATTAACAATCTCAATGAGCAAAACTAAACTGAAAAGCATTTACACACACAAGCAACAGTAAGCAATAATAGCTTGCTAGTGAGAAAGTTTTCAATAGCTAATGATGTCCTGAATTCGGAACCCGTCCTTTGGACGACAGCACACCATAAATGTTTACAGTGGCTCTACTGGTGGCTTAACTCACCCAACAATGATCCAGTCTGAAGGAGGACATGACCAAACTAATCCATAACTCTATTACACTCCGCCAGCCATCAGTTGATGCCCTCTGTGAAACGGAGAATACTTTTAAGACCTGTTTAATATTCCAAGGAAATGTTAGCATGAAAAAAACAGACATAGTTGCTGCACAAATCACTACAAGCTCAGAATAATTCACTGCATCACAATCTAGAAGACCCAGAGAACAGATCAAATGGATCCAATTTATGCATCCAGAACTTACCCAAGGTCTGTGAGAATGGTAAGGACGACTCCTCGTTCACATCAGGGCTGCTGGGAAAAATCATGGGACCAGAGGATTTCACAGACCCACCACAGCTGGGCCAGGTGCACCAAAAATAATCAACAAGAGAGGGAAAGACCCCGAACAATGTGGTGGTTATAGAACAATATCTTTGGGGAATGTAGATGGTAAAATACTTGGCAAAGTGGCAGTGCATTCAAACAGGATTGGTAATGTACTCCTGACAATAATACATCAAGATCAAGTTGGCTTTGTGAATTAGCGGATAAGTTAAGACACCTACAGTCAAAAATTTAAAATCCTCAGCATGAGAAAGCCTTCTCGCTTGAATGGGGATTCTTGTCATAAAACCTAAAAAAAATAAATTGGTTCGGACCAACACTCTTGCCAGGGAGTAAATTATTAACAAACCACATGGAGCTAATTTTGTGTATTGGTGTGAAATCCTCACCATTTTAGCTGCCTAGAGGGAGCAAAAAAAAAAAAAGCTACCCACTTTCCGCTTTATTCGCCATAGCACTCGAACCTCTGGTATGGTTAACCTTGTTATTGAATTCATACTGGACATTAGGGAAAAGATGCAAACTATTCGGGGACTTTTACATGATTGGACTAAGCTGAAGATATTTTTGATAGGTGAAATTAACTTCATTCACCCCGCCCGCAACAAAAGTTGCGGAAGGGTGTATGTGGTTGTCGGAATCTCAGATTCCGCAAGTATATTACTCTGTTCGTTTGTGGGTTTGTTACTTGCTGGAATCTCGGATTCCGAAGTATATTACTCTGTTTGTTTGTTTGTGTGTTTGTTTGCACTGTGGCGTCCACAGTTTCAGCTCAATTTAGCTCATATTTCATGATCAACATAGGACAGGTAGTGGGCAGGCACTGCACTATTTTGGTGAATCTTGGTCAAAGGTCAAGGTCACACAAAAGGTCAAGAACACATAAGAAGCCATATCTTTGGTTCTGATCTTCGTAGACACTTCAAACCAAGTGCATATTGCTGATAAACGAAAGCTATATCTTACTTGACCTAGGTACTGCACTATTTTGGTGAATCTAGATCAAAGGTCAAGGTCACACAAAAGGTCAAAAACACACAAGAAGCCATATCTTCGGTTCTAATCGTCGTAGAGACTTCAAACCAAGTGCATATTGTTGATAAACGAAAGGTCTATCTTACTTGACATAGGTACTGCACTATTTTGGTTAATCTAGATCTAAGGTCAAAGGTAAAGGTCACACAAAAGTTCAAAAAACACAAAAGAAGCCATATTTTAGCTTCTAATCGTTGTAGAGACTTCAAACCAAGTGCATATTGTTGATAAACAAAAGCTCTATCTTACTTTATCTAGGTACTGCACTATTCTGGTGAATCTAGATCAAAGGTCAAGGTCAAGGTCACAAAAAGGTCAAAAACTCATAAGAAGCCATGTCTTCGGTTTTAATCGTCGTAGAGACTTCAAATCAAGTGCATATTGTTCATACACAAAAGGTCTATCTTGAACTAGGAATCTAGGTCAAATGTCAAGGTCAAGGTCACACAAAAGTTCAAAAACACATAAGAAGCCATATCTTCGCTTCTAATCATCGTAGAGACTTAAAGCCAAGTGCATATTGTTGATAAACGCAAGGTCTATCTTACTTTACCTAGGTACTGCACTATTCTGGTGAATCTAGATCAAAGGTCAAGGTCAAGGTCACACAAAAGGTCAAAAACACATAAGCCATATCTTCGATTCTAATCATCGTAGAGACTTCAAACCAAGTGCATATTGTTCATAAATGAAAACTCTGTGTTACTTGACCTAGGTACTGCACTATTTTGGTGAACTACATCAATGGTCAAAGTCACCCAAAATGTCAAAAACACATAAGTGGCCATATCTTCGCTTCTAATTGGTGTACACATTTCAAACCAAGTGCATAATTTGTTGATAAAATCAAGGCCTGCGTTACCTGACCTAAGCACTGCACTATTTTGGTAAATGTTGGTCAAAGGTCAAGGTCACCTAAGCAGCGCTCTACTTTGGTTTATTACTTGCCGGAATCCGAGGAATCTCGGATTGGCAAGTATATTACTGTTTGTTTGTTTGTTTGTTTGTTTGCACTGTGGCGTCCACAGTTTCAGCTCAATTTAGCTCATATTTCATGATCGACATAGGACAGGCACTGCACTATTTTGGTGAATCTAGGTCAAAGGTCAAGGTCACACAAAAGGTCAAAAACACATAAGAAGCCATATCTTTGGTTCTAATCATCGTAGACACTTCAAACCAAGTTCATATTGTTGATAAACGAAAGGTATATCTTACTTGACCAAGGAATCTACGTCAAGGTCAAGGTCACACAAAAGGTCAGAAACACACAAGAAGCCATATCTTCGGTTCTAATTGTCGTAGACATTTCAAACCAAGTGCATATTGTTGATTAGCGAAACGTCCATCTTACTTGACCTAGGAATCTAGGTAAAAGGTCCAAGGTCAAGGTCACACAAAAGGTCAAAAACACATAAGTGGCCATAGGTTTGGTTCTAATCGCTGTACAGACTTCAAATCAAGTGCATAATTTCTTGATAAACTCAAGGCCTGCGTTAGCTGACCTAAGCACTGCACTATTTCAGTACATCTAGGTCAAAGGTCAAGGTCACCTAAGCTGCGCTCTATTTTGGTTTCTTTGTTTGTCTGTCTGTTTGTCTGTTTCAGTGCACTCTACAGGCCACAATTTTCACACTATCTTCACCACACTTGGTGACAACATTGACAATCCTTGCGGCTATAGACCGGTCTCTTTCAAAGCCAAAGGTCAAAGGTCAAGGTCACCAGAAAGGTCAAAAACACATTTTGGTTCATAACTTTCTACTATTACAGCTAGAGACTTGAAACCAACTCCATTCCGTTCATTCTGTTTCTGAGATCTGTGCATGATTCCGGCAAGTCGTCATTCTATGAATGACCTTTCATTTTTTTTGGCTGTCTGTCTGTTTATGTGCACTCTACAGGCCACAATTTTCACATTATCTTCACCAGACTTGGTGACAACATTGACTAGCCTCATGGCTACAGACCGGTCTCTTTTTGAGGCCAAAGGTCAAAGGTCAAAGTCAAGCTCACTAGAAAGGTCAAAAATGCATTTTTGTTCATAACTTCCCTAGTACTAGAGCTAGATACTTGAAACCAACTCCATTTCCTTCATTTTGTTTCACAGATCTGTGCACGATTCCGGCAAGTCCTCATTCTATGAATGACCTTTCATTTATTTATTTATTTGTGTGTGTGTCTGTTTGCACTCTACAGGCCACAATTCTGCACGGATTGTCTTCAAATTTGGTAGGGACAATCCTTAGGCAGAAGGGAAGAAATGACTAGTTTGGTGAAGATCAGGATCAAATCCTGGATTCTGCATCCGTTTGAAAATTTCCTTAACACTGGGAGGTAGGGCAGATTTTCCACTGCTTATAACTTGAAATTGGTTGGAGATAGGCATGTAGTTACTATTAATCACTTATAGGAAGTTGGGTATGGAGATTCTTTTACCACCAAATGTTATCACCTTCAGTGACCTTTAAAGGTTAAACTCAAGGTCACCCATTTCTCTGGCTGCTCTAGGCACCAAACGGTGGGAGACAGACTCATGGTTACTATTAACCAGTAATAGGAATTCAAGTGACCTTGAAAGGTCAAACTCAGCATCATCACTTTTACGAGTGCTTTAGCGGCCAAACGCTGCAAGATAGACCCATAGTTAGGGGCCAGGCAGCGAAAGGCTGCCAGAACCTATTGTTTTCGTTAATTATAATTATTAATAATAATATTATTATTCGGAAATTCTACTTCCCATGCATGAAAAATCACCAAACTTTGCACAAAGGTCCAATCCCATGCCAGATTGCCAAAAACAGGCCAATAATCCTGATGGTGGCGCTACAGCAAGCCTTTAAAATTCAAAATTTTGAAAATTCACAACAAATCAACCATATGTGCTACAGATTTGCAACTTTCACCAACATGTAGCCCCAATACTGAAGAAACTTTCGTCCACTTAAACTACAAATGATGAAGTCTATCACTGTTTTTTTTTTTTTCAAAAACTGTAAAACTTATAAAACTTTTCTTGCCCCACAATTTTTGCTCAATTGTCACTAAATTTGCTGTTCTGAATCTTCAGATCATCTTCAACACAAATACCACCCGGTGTTTGGATATTTGAAAAATTGAGCCTTCAGTGCATGAAAACGTTTGACTGTAAAGAGTACTGTAAACATATACCAGCCAATTCTTGATAAATACATTTTCAATCTTCCTGAAAATTTGATAATATTTTAGAGTCATGGTCGATGAAGTTTGCCAAATATCAGAATTTTTTCTCAAAAACTGATTTTTTGAAACCATTTTGAATTCTGCTCTCATGGAACAATTGGAGTCAATGTAAGAATGGCATTTTTAAACATTAGATCTTCTCTTATGAAGCAAAACACTTATTGCTAAAAACAAATCACCAACATCTCTATGCTGTCAAGCTGCAATTTATGTATTATCAGATTTTTGTCTTGATAACAGAAATTTTGACATTTTGACAATTTTTGAAATCTTCCTTGACAACTGCTGCCTGGCTAGTGACCCCCTGAGTCGATTAATGAAGCCACACACCTGTTCTCACTTCCAGCCAAATAGCTCAATGAGTTAAGAGTTGGTTCATGGTGTCAGAGGTTGTGAGTGCAAGCCCCAGCTACGGCAGAATGGACATTGTAATGTTGATGTTCTTGTTATTTGCCTATTTAGGAACTTATTGTTTTCCTTAATAAGCGTTTAAATTTAAAAACTTTGAAAATTCCTACCAAACCAACCGTACGTGCTACAGTTTTGCAACTTTCACCAAAATGTAGCCCCAATACTTTAGAAACTTTTGTCAACTTAAACTCACTAAAAACCTTCAGACCCAGCAACAAGAAATATTATTTTCTGATTGGCTGATAGCTCGCTAATTCAAGACAGCTGTATGGATGGACTAAGCAGAAAAACCTGTCTTGGCCTCTGAGGTTTCATCACTTCTCAAAGTCATGTGGTGTGTGTCAGCGTGTGTCTCATGCCCAATGCACGAGACTAGAGAGCCCTTTTGTTGTTGCAGCACGTCTGCAGCAAGCATCTTCCTGTCATGTTGACGTCAAAGAGAGGGATATCCTCTACTGAGAATATTCATGCCTGAAATAATCAATCCATTATGAAAATAGTTGTGTATTAACTATTATGTATTTAATTAACTGATTTATTGACAAATCGTCGCCGCTTCATTTCTTATTTTAGTCCCAAAATGCGCTAGATGAAGTTCGAAATGCATGTAACTCTTAAAAGTTACTTGTTAATTAGCTCAGTGAGACGAAGGATACTAGGCTATTTGGTGTCAGAGATTATTAGTTCAAATGTCAACCAATGCAAAATGTACGATGTAATCCCACCTTTCTTGTTATCCTCCATTTTTTGCCTCTTGTTGCTCAGAATTGCCTAAATTTGCCTGGCCCCAATATCGCTGCAAAGCAGCTTTAATTACTATTGAACTCTAATATACTGGACAAAGAAAGTTATGGATCACTCTGATTTTTAATATTGAAATATGATATGGAACATAATTTGAACTATCAAATATTTCAAATTCGAAAACTGGGGTGATCCCTAATTTTCTTTGTCCAGTATAGGAAGTCATATATGGGAATCTAATGTCACCGTCACCTTCACCTTCAAGTGACCTTGAAAGGTCAAACTCAGCATCACCGCTTTTCCGAGTGCTCTAGCAGCCAAACGGTGCAAGGTAGACCCATAGTTACTATTGAAGACTATAGGAAGTCATATATGGGGAATCTAATGGCACCGTCACCTTTACCTTCAAGTGACCTAGAAAGTTAAAAAGGCCAACCTTCATATTTTTAGGCTCTGTAACTGGGAAATCAGCATAGATAGGCTCTATGTTATGCTCAATCACAAATAGGAAACCATATATGGGGAGACCAATTGCACCATGACATTGACCTTCATGTGGCGTTGAGGGCACGGGCGGGGTGATGTGGCCTTCTGGACACACCCTCTAGTTTATTTATTTATTTGTGCGTGTGTGTGTGTGTTTGCACTTTACAGGCCACAATTCTGCACGGATTGTCTTCAAATTTGGTAGGGACAATCCTTAGGTGGAAGGGAAAAAATGCTTAGCTTTTGGTGAAGATTCGGATCAAATCCTGGATTCTGGATCAGTTAGAAGATTTTTTTAACACTGGGACATAGGGCAGACTTTCCACTGCTTATAACTTGAAATTGGTTGGAGATGGGCATGTAGTTACTTTTAATCACTAATAGGAGGTTGGGTATGGAGATTCTTTTACCCCAAATGTTATGACCTTTAGCGACCTTGAAAGGTCTAACTTAGCATCAGCACTTTTACGAGTGCTCTAGCAGCCAAACGATGCAAGATAGACCCATAGTTACTACTGAACACTAATACGAAGTCATATATGGGGAATCTAATGGCACCGTCACCTTCACCTTCAAGTGACCTAGAAAGTTAAAAAGGCCGACCTTCATATTTTTAGGCTCTGTAACTGGGAAATCAGCATAGATAGGCTCTATGTTATGCTCAATCACAAATAGGAAACCATATATGAGGAGACCAATTCCACCATGACTTTGACCTTCACATGGCGTTGAGGGCGCAGGCAGGGTGATATGGCCTTGTGGACACACCCTCTAGTTAAAATAGTAATAATCCCTAAAATAACCTATAAAACCTATGTGCTGACACTTACCTTTCCAGCTCAGCTCTCAAAAGACTAAAAGTGTGGAATAATTTATGTGGCCAAACAAAAAGCATCTTTTTAATCGCTTCAAACTATATGCCGCCAAAAATAGTTTGAAGTCTTTCTCTACCTAAACTGGACTGATGTCTTTGGCCATTTTCTCTCTCACAACCATCATAAATCAATCAGCCACATAATGAAGCTCCTACCTGGGTTCGAAAAGAGGAAGAAATACTGGACCAATTTCATAACATGGATAGGTTGATCCACAGACCTTCAAAATTCTGTCAGAATTTTCAAGAACAAAATAGTACAAAATTGTACAAAAAAACAATCCTTGTTTAACTGATAAAGCCTCAATATCGTATAACACAAAAATTTGAATGGATAAGAAGCCATTCTGAGCAGTGGCATCGATAAGAAAATGAACAATTAGGAGACCTACATCAAGATGGCCATGTAATCAGTTTTGATTATCAGAGGCAAAAGTATGAATCACAAGCTTGTGATTTCTGGAGACTCTCCTCCTGCTCACACACTGACTCATTTCAGTGATAAGATCTGGCTCTCATTGTGCAACTGAAATCCACTGAGTTTTACTCAATCACATTTACAGTAAAAAGTTGGGCTTTAGGACTCTTCATTCCCAGACTTTTCGTCCCCGGAATTTGCCCATGGACTTTTTGTCCCCCTGAACTTGTCATCCTTGGATTGTTCGTCCCCAATAATGCTTTGCCTTCTTCCTGCATTTCCTTCACAAGAGAATTCTAGTCCATATAGTCATTAAATCATGTTTTTGTACGTACGTGTACATTTTTGGTTTTTAGACGACCTGTCGGGTCACCTTATATCACGGTGATCCGTCAATCATCTGTCCGTCAACAATGACGGCACATTTCGTTATCATTAGAGCTAAAACTTTCAATTTTGTATCTAGGTGTGGCTTGGGGAAAACCACTTGCATGAAGTCCTTGGAGACAGAGAGTCCAATGACAAAAATTCTATGGGGACGAGAAGTCCTGTAACCTAAAGGTGGTGCATCAATGTTTTATAATCTGATTAGGAGAGCAAATCCACCCAAACACAAAGGTCTCAAATTAGCCTCGGGAAATGATGTTAAAGAAATAATTAAATAAGCACAATGGAACTCCATGTCATAAATGTGCTTGAGAAGTATAATCACTTTTCATCAATTATAAGATCATGAACCAATGCAGCTGGACTCCAACCAGAATGGCGAGACTCAATCTGAGAGAGGATAATTTTGTCACAACCCTCAAATTAATGTCTTATGTGTTTCTTCCCACTCAGCAACTTCAGAAGTGATGTCTCATTTGATTGGTTTGAGTCTTATGTGCTGCCTTATCCCCAGCTAAGACTCGTTTTACCTCACCAGCTGGACCTATTATGTGTGTTTATACCCACTTCTTTAAGTTGCAAGTTTGTAATTTGCTTTGTGTTCTTAAACCCAGTCAGTACTTAAGAGTATATCCTTTCGTCTTTTGAATGTAAAACCGAACTTTTAATGATAGTAATTGACAGAAGACACCTTCCTTATTTAGTTAATAGGAACAAGCTCCCAAGCCTTTCTCAAGGTCTTCAGGCTCAAGACCATGTTCTTTTTAATCCTGTCCAAGTATGTTTTTCTTTCTTGTTTATTAGGAACAAGCTCCCAATCCTTCTATGGTCATGAGGATTGCAACCGCGTTCCTCCTAAGCTACTCTCTCAGAATATCCCAGAGAGCCACTGGCCTCCTCACGCCTCCTCACTTCGCCCACGACATCGTGCTTTCCTCATCTGGGTTCCGTCCCACTGTTACCATACTGCTGTAAATAAACGCTATTATTTGATTGTACTCTGCCTTTGCACTTGATTCCTGGTCTGGATCATAAGAAATTTATGGTATCCTCATAGTGTGAATGCCCACGAATTAATATGTACACTGTCCTCTGAAAGACAGCATAAGTAAGCTGAACTTTTGCTTGTAAAAATTCAGGAAATGTGGACTCCAAAAACTAACCAAGCCCCGACTCCCACCATTAGCTGTATTTAGGGAATGGGTCTGGATGAAACTGAAGTGCCATAGCATCTGATCATCGGCTCGAGCAACAGAAAAGTTAATCACGTTAAAATCCTCTGATCCAGGCTCATATTTTAATGGAAGTTAATGTATTACACAGCAATACATATACAGATCTTCTTTGTGCTTAAACGCTCCCAAAACAGAATTTCCACTCAGACAAACTTAAGTTGGACGACCTTCAATTTATTAATATTTCTCTCAGATAAATAACTTTGTAAATCAGTCAGACAGTGAACGTCATACAATGCCAACAAGTGAAATAAAATTTAAAAATTAAATTATGAATCAAGAATAAGCAAGTGCATCACAGATCAGCATAGTGCAATATACAGCCCATTTCTTCAGAGGAAAAAAATTGAGACATGGATTGAAATAATGGGGGGAGATTAACCGATTGACAAAGCTTTTCACCATTGAATGATTTAACAATACACCAGAAAAGAAAATATAAAGAATGATAATAAATTGTGGATTAGCAGTTTCTTCTTCTTCTTCGGTATCGCAAATAAAGCTGCATCTAAACATCAAGAACACAACAAATTCACAATGGCATTTTCAAAGGAAATGTTTTACCATTTTCATAGTCATAGATTATAACCGTTAATAGGGAGACGCTAGAACATCAAAGTATGGAAAATACACGACACGCTACTCAGTGCATTGTTTTTAAACGGACTCACAGACCGATGATATCTATTTGGACAAAAATACAATATTGAAAAATACTTGGCCCTTTTTAAGTATCCTTTAATGAATTTTAGACCACTCCTAAAGTGGAGGAGAGTAATTGGTAGAACGATGGATAGGAGATCGGGGTGAATGTGATATTGTATGGACTTGGTCTGTGATTGTGCGAACATTGGGCGCCCCCAGGTGGCGAGAGTCAGGGTGGGGCTTGCGTCTCTCGTTGAAGTCCGTGTAGGCTTCTAAGCCCCCTGGGGTCCCAGGTAACTGTTTCTTGCTTCCTTCTTGGAGAGGGGAAGGGTGGGAGGGACGTAGAAATGAGACGAGCGGGGATTGTGGGAATGTAGGCGGCATATATAGATGAAAAGACGAATAGGAAGGCACATTGGGAGTGGTCCTGTTCATTAACCTACGTTATCAGGAACTTTCTTTAATGAATTTTGGTAGACTCAGGGTGGGGCTCGCGTCTCTCATCGGAGTCCATGTAGGCTCCTAAGCTCCCCAAAAATGTTAATGAATCAGCGAGAGATGGGCTCTACATACATCGTCAATATTATTGCGAATATAGCTTGCGAAAGAGTTTAATGTCCAGCGGCCGAGGATTTTAATTAGGTGGTCTGGAATTCCTTGCTTGGATGCTGTAGTGGCGGCGCTGATGCCAAAGGCATGCCCGGAGAAGTATTTGGGCGGAATATTGGATCTAATGAAAACATGATGGTAACCCCTAGTCTCCACCGGGCGCGTCATGTAAGCGACGCGCTCCTGAGACGACAGCGTTCATGCGTCACTGAAGCAAGTGTCTCCACCTACTCCGTATTGCTTGCGTGCGTACTTCAAACGAGAAGCGTCAAGCAGCAAAGGAGAAGCCGAGTCACCCTCCGTTTCGCAGCGTGATGTCGAAAAAATAGACTTGAAGCGTAAAAAACTTTCAGGTCGCGTTCTAGCGGCGTGAAGCGCAGCTGAAGCGCACGCCTGACGGAGCCGGTGGAGACAGCTGCAAAGATAATAATGAGAGCGTATCTGCCGCGTCACATGCGTGAGTAAAAAACACTTCAGAAACGCGCCCGGTGGAGACAAGGGGTAATAGTAGAGGAACCTGTGGCGAGTGGCGGTGGCCCCATGTCGGTCGTGAATAATGGTTCTTGGGGAGAAGCATGGTTATTGTATCTTGAGGTGACGTAGTTTGATATTGGCTTGAACGTACTGAGGGCAGAGTCTAGGCAAAATATGAAAATAGGCTGAGAAATGCTGAACTGATCAGTTTTACTTCTCTTTATTTTGAACATGAGTAGAATGGGATGTCGTTTAGGCTGGCGTGACGAGAAGAACTGTAACAAGTGGTGCCAGGCACAACAAACCCCGCCTTTGACCTACTTTTCTGAAATTTAATAGGCATCTATTCTGGGTCAGTGGCAATCCCTTAACCGAATTTGGGGTGAATCTGGCCATTAGTTTTGCTGCTAAAGTGTTAACAAACAAACAAACACAGAAACAAACGCACAAACACAGAAACAAACCAAACCAAAAACAATACCCGTTGCCCTCACCCTTCGGGTGGGGCGGGGTAATTAGTGGAGAGCGGAGTGAACTCGGAACATCTCAAGGAGCCTAAGAAGGCCAATGGGAACATGGCTTCAAGAGTGGAATCCATGGAAGGAGAATGGTACCCTGAGCGCAGCGTCGGGATGCAGCGAGAGGAGGTCTGCCCGCAGAGGTAAACATTTGGTCGGAGCGGGAGGTTCTTGTTTACGTAAACCTTTCAGTAGTGTTTGCATGTGAGAATGGGAAATTGACAAGCATGAATATCCAGTGGCCAGTTTGACAAAGAGGTTGATGCCGCTGAGGTAGACTTGTATCAAGGCTGGTCGAACGTGGTGGACGGAGTGAATGCACAAAATAAAGCTTGTGATGGAAACAACGTCGAGGGCCGGGAATGGCAGTAGGAGGGCTGATTGGAATTTCTTGAATTGCTTCCATCCTGCGAGGTATGAGGAAAAGGAGTGTGGAGTGAACCCGTTTAGAATGGCCTCTCGGGATAAAGTGGCAAATGGCTCGAGTTGTGGAATCAAGGGTAGACGGTCGCACAAAATCGAGGAACCGTAGAGGGGTGAATGTCCGAGTGCGGTGCTAAGCATCTGAATCTCTGCCAAGAGAAATGAGAAAGGGCGTCAGCGATGGCTTTTTATAGCCGGGAATGTTAGCAGCTTAGAGCATGAACTGGTGTTTTGCTGAAATTGGGTCAGTTTCCTGAGGAACAGCATGAACGAGAGGGAGCGGGAACGGCCTTTGTTTATGATGTCTACTGTGGTCGAGTTGTCAGAATGTACAGTTATACATTTGGCGGCCCATTTGTGACCCCAAATGAGGGAGGAAACGATGATGGGGTACAGTGAGATGAACAGCGAAGTAATAGTGCCCCTTCCAAGAAATGCCAAAGAAACTCCAAAAAAAAAAAAAAAAACGAGGGTCGAGTGGGACGACCTTAAGCGTTCGTGATATTGGCTTTAGCCAACCAGGCACCACAACCGGCGAGGCGGATGAGTGTGATAGCGTGGTCCACAGAAGAGTAGTGCATGGAAGAAGTCGTTGCTAGGAATGAGACTGTTGCACCTGGGGAGGGCGGAACCGTGAGGGGATGATAGGTCTATGATTAACCACTTTTTTTTTTCCCCCCCCGAACATTTTTGGGCAGCTATCCCAATAGGGCTGATGCGAAAGACGGGGAAAGGTGGCGCAGTGTAGTGTCCAATCATGAAACCCGCGCCGACTTAGTCTTGTATAAGCTTGTCGACAATATGAGGCGTATTGTAAATTACTGCACTTGAAGGCGTGATCGGGAATGGCGACTAAGCCAGGGTGGAAACCGTGAGGAAAGCCGTGAATGAGGAAAGGGATGAAATTGGAATTAGGATGGTTAGATGAAGCCGAGGAGAGTAATTCGATTTGTATGGGAGTTTTGAGAAATTGTAGTAGTCATTTAGGCGGGTTGTGCGGGCAACGGGATCGCACATGGGCGCCCCTGCAGAATGAGCAGGTGTGGAGAAAGCGGCAGCTGAAGATATTGCCACCAGTGCTATTAAAATTATTGCAAATCATCCTCCCCCCTGGGAGAGGATAGGCCTCCCTTTCCTATCAGTTTCACCGAAAGAGGACATGTTGAGAGAGGGGGATAAGTGGAAGAAACGGGCACCATGGGAGGTTGGGGTGCGGCGGAAGACATACGGGAAAATACAGAAGGATTGCTGGGGATGGAAGCTTTTGTCATATTAGAAAAAAAGAACTGAAACGATACACGCGGTAGCGGGGTGAGAGGGGGGCCCCGCAGAGCTCGCGAAAGAGCGATGTTCGGGCGGCGAAAACTCGGCAATACAATTTTGAGTCTAAAGTGCCCCAGTAAACTCCTTGATTGTACTGCTGAATCAAACCTGCTGCTTTAGAGGCAAAAAGTGCGTGGTATTGATAATAACCCGTACCGCGGAAGCATAAAGCGAGATCGAGAAAGAGTGTAAGGTAATCATCCAGTTCTTGCCTGCAATGGAAAGGACTGGCAGATTGTGTCCCGGTAGAGTGAAAAGGCGAACGCGAACTCGGTTGGAGTGAGCTCCCTAGAACGAGCGGGGTTCGGGTGTTTGAGCTGGGCGGGGCCGAGGACGGTTTTGATTTTTCGCGACTGAAATATGAATGTGGAAAGGATGGTTGAATGAGCTGGGCCAGATCGACGTACATACCCGATAAAATCTGTTATCTAAAGAGTGGGGGATAATGGCGAAGGGTTTGGAATGTGCTGCGAGGGGCGTATGGGACAGTGATGTAGGTCTCGAGGCCAGGTCTGAAGGAGCCGCAGAAGCCGGGTTCATCTGGCGGAAAGGGGGGGGGCGCATGTGCACGGGGCAAAAGTGCAGCCTGCGAACACGGGGATGAAACAAGGGACGCAAAGAGACCAAAGAGGTCGTAGACAGAGGGAGCAGGCATGGGGGGAAACTGGCTGGTTTGCGGAAGGAGTGACTTCCGCCGAATCTGGAGCAGAGAGGACGTCGCCGAGCGTGATGACTTTGGCGCTGGGGGCGTTGATGGCGGAACCCGGAAGTGTTGTGTGGTCTGGTCTGCTGCAGGCAGATGGGAGGACCGGCTGCGTTGCCAAGGGAGTCGGTGTATAATTTTTTAGAAGCCTGGCCTTGTTGTTGGAGCAGTGGAAGGGATTTTCTTCTGCTTGAGTGGCCGATGGAGTCTGGCAACGGTCCAACGTGGCGCCTCAGATGAGCCTGGAGTGCGAGCCGTGGTAAGCCTTGCTGGGAAGCCGCAGGCTCTTGCTTCAGAGCGCCGTGGTTGACAAGGGGCGTTGTTGCTGCGAGACAGTGCTGAAGATGACGGTCGTCATTGTGGGGAGAGCGTGGTCAGGAATATGAGCACCCTGGTTGGGGCGAGCAGGCGGTAATTCGCAGTAGAGGTACGAAGATCGCGGAGGGCAGGCAGGTGCGCGGAGGAGAAACGGGAGTTGCGGGAACGGATTGAAAAGATTCCTCTGGAGCACCGGAATCTTTGAATAATTCTGCGTCCGAGGGACTGAGTAGGATTTCGGATTCCATGCTTCAGGTAAGGGAAGTCTTGCTGTGCGCTGAGGCTGTCTGGTTGCGAGTGACCCACGTAGAAACGAGACGAGGGGGGATTGTGGGAATGTAGGTGGTATATATAAACGTAAGGACGAATAGGAAGGCGCATTGGGAGTGGTCCTGTTCATTAACCTACGTTATCGGGAACTTCCTTTAAATGGTTTGCAAGCAATGGCTTTTTTGACACTAGAAACAGGAAGTCTTCAATAAAAAAAAAAAAAAAAAAAAAAAAAGTTTGCAGTAATAAATACTTCCAGTCACAAACAGGAAGAAGGGTGACGGTTGCCAAACTTGCCATATCTGGGTCTGCATCTGTTCATTACATACAGCATCACTCTCAGACTCTAAGCCAAATGACTCTGCTCAATAGGGCAGTCATGGTCCCGTTTTATTAAAATAATGCCTTCTCAATGGCGTTTGGATGGGTAAGGTCATTCGAGACACAGTCTGACGCTTTTCTCTTGATACGTTTCATCTCAGGAAACGCAATCCAATCCCGAGTCCTTTTACCTTTGTCATTTAGAGGAGCGGGCCAATGGCATGAATGCCATGTTCAGGCATAGAAGTCCAGAGCTATACCTGGCAATACAATTCAAGTCAGTTGTGTTTCACGCTGAAACACCTTCAGACAAAAACAGCCCTCTGTCAGGGAGTCCAGAAGGCCCAAAATCCTCACATGATGATATGACACAATCTTTTTGTAGATACATTACCTTATATGAAAGTGTCCATTTTTGATTGAAAGGACAAGTTCCACATGCTTAGCACCAAGACTGAAGAACTCCAGGGAGACAACATGTTCAGTTTTCAAGACACCACACAACTGATATACAGAAGAACAAGAGATGTATAGTTATTGACATGCGACAGATTCTTGATCATTCTGGCACCACCCAGAACGGTATGGTGAGCAGCAGGTTAAGACATACTGTAGCTGCGTCGCTGTTCTGCCACAACCGTGTTCCTGCATTGAAGTAGAACCAGTAAAAAAGCGCAACTAATCGCCAACAAACAGCTGATGAAATCCCAGGAGGCTTTGCTGCAATCGAGCAGGACTTAATCGCAAATTTCTCCTGTGAGACTGCGCCACTAAATATGGCAATCAAAATACACCAAATTTTGTCAATGTTTATTCGGGGAGTTCTCATTTTGAAAAAATAAATTAACAGAACTTCAAAAAAGTTGTCCCCGCTACATCTATGGTTTACATCCCAACCCAGGCTACATGTTGAAGCAGGGTATTCAGAGGACACGAGAGCACAGCCATCAACCTTAACGACCCTCTTGTGACCTTGGCAACCTTAAAATCACCCCTCCCCCTTCATGCATCACCAAAAAAAAAAAAAAAAAAATTCACCATCGAAAAACACTGAAAGATCAAACAAACATAATCTCTAGCAAGGTTTCATAGCATATAAAATTACATTTGGTTCTTTCGGTTTTTTTAAATTGGCTTGAGATATTCAGCTACTTTTTTACAATCATTATAATAATATTTATTATATTATTATTAATATCATTAGTTGCATCCAATAAAAACATGAAAATACTAGCAATATTTTTGCGGTTTCAACTTGTTTTTTTATATCATTGCTGTCAAGTTTTTTTTCTTCTTTCAAGCAAGATGCATACACATTTAATATTGAAGGGAGGTGATTGGTGGGGAATGGTGGGCGGGGGACGGGCTCCAGGGAAAAAGGCGGGGTTTGGGTGGGAAGAGATAACTGGCAGTCTTTAGCTTGTCTGCTCTCTATGGAAAGCCGTTTTAACATTTATTCCATATCCTTGATATCAGACGGCAGTCCCCTCTACTAGCTCAGTCTTTTACCGCACTAGTGGGCCTCTGGACCGAACTAGTAACACCAAACATCTCACTAGTTAACTAGTGAGCTGAAAAACCATGACATATTAACTAGTCAAGCACAAATTCCCTTAACTAGTGAACTAGTGAATCACAATTACGTGCACTAGTTAACTAGTGAGGACCAATTTGCTCACTAGTTAACTAGTGAAAACAAAATTGCTTACTAGTTAACTAGTAACAGACTTTTGTCTTACTAGTGAACTAGTGCGGTCCAAAATTAGTCACTAGTGAACTAGTAGGGCTGAAATTTTTCTCACTAGTTAACTAGTGGATTGCATTTTGGTGCACTAGCTGATGTTTTTGTCTAACTAGTTTGACAAACTGTGCACTAGTCGACATGTACGCGCAACTAGTTAACTAGTGGGCGCTGCCACTGCCATACATGTTAACTAGTGAAATTTTATCGCATGACTAGTTAACTAGCTGTGCGCTAATGTCAACTAGTGCAGAGTTCTGTCGAACTAGTAGGACTAAAATGTCAACTAGTGTGCCAAAATGCCCTCCACTAGTTAACTAGTGAGGAAAATTTCAGCCCCACTAGTTTACTAGTGACTCATTTTGGACCGAACTAGTTCACTAGTAGGACAAAAGTCTGTGTTAAGTTTACTAGTAAGGTAACAAACATGAAACTAGTTCACTAGTAGACATTTTGGGCATAGCTAGTTAACTAGTTTCAGATTTTAGCCTGCACTAGTTAACTAGTAAGGTGAATAAAGAATCTCACTAGTGCAACTAGTGGACACTCTGGCCCTTACTAGTGAACTAGTGAGTCTTTTTGGCCTGCACAAGTTAACTAGTAAAGAAAAAAGGACCCTCACTAGTGCAACTAGTGGGCATTTTGGCCCTTACTAGTAAACTAGTAGATATTTTGAGTCACAATAGCAAAGAATAAAGGACAAATAAAGTCAAACTAGTTAACTAGTGAGCATTTATGCCTTGACTAGTTAACATGTAAGATGCCACATGCAGCCACTAGTTAACTAGTTGCAATTTCTCAGGCCAACATGTTAACTAGTGAACAACATGCAAATGAAGCAGGTGGAATAATGTCAAAATCCTGATTCTTGATGGGTCGGTATTTCTTATTTTGAACTTATAAGCCAATAGGAAGCCTCAGCACACCGTCCTTGCTCACCTTCTCATTAGCATTTAGTGCAACTAGTGAGACTAGTCAATATTTAATTTTTTACTGGTTTACTAGTAAACATTTTAAGCCTCACTAGTTGACTAGTAAAGCCAAAAGACACCCAAACTAGTTAACTAGTGAGCATTTTTGATTTCCCTAGTTCTAATAGTGATCATTTTTTGCCTCTCTAGTGAACTAGTAAGGTCAGAAAGACACTGACTAGTGTGACTAGTGGATATTTTGGCCTTTACTTGTTGACTAGTGACTCTGTTTGGATCTCACTAGTTAACTAGTTACACTAAAAGGACTCTCACTATTGTTACTAGTAGACACTTTGCCCCTAACTTGTTCTACTAGTAAACATTTAGAGCCGCACTAATTAACTAGTAAGGTTAGAAAAGGTGTTTACTAGTTCACTAGTGAGCAATTTTGTTTTCACTAGTTAACTAGTAAGCAAATTGCCCTTCACTAGTTAACTAGCACACATAATTGTGATTCACTAGTTCACTAGTTAAGCAATTTTATGCTTGACTAGTTAACATGTACGTGCTTTTGCAGCGCACTAGTTAACTAGTAAGACGTTTGGTGTTACTAGTTCGGTCCAGAGGCCCACTAGTGCGGACAAAGACTGAACTAATAGAGTACACTGCCGTCTGATATCAAGGATATGGAATAGATGTTAAAATGGAAAAAAAAAAAAAGTCTAAGGCACTCTGGTAGTGGAAAAAAAGTAAAAAGCCTTTATTGAATGGCTAATTAAAAAGCGCACCTACGGCGTTACGGCCATGCAGGCCTTCACCTGCATGGCCGTAACGCCGTAGGTGCGCTTTTTAATCTTGCCGATGCATTAGCCATTCAATAAAGGCTTTTTACTTTTTTCCACTACGAGTTCCTTAGACTCTTTTTTTTTTTTTGTTACATTCTTTGCCCCTTGCCTAAGAGCACCTGGTACTGCGATTTTGATTTTCTACCCAAGACGCGCTCCTTTTCCCGATTTATTCATTCAAATGTTAAAACGGCTTGCCATACTCCTCGTCTGGTTTATTCATGGCCTTGAGGGCGTGGAGAGGGCTTGCCAGGGTGAAGATGTGAGTGGATCCTGCATGGAGCACAAATACAGACAGAGATAAATGTTAGTTAGAGATGTCCAGTCAAACAAACAAGTCTACAGTGTGTTTTCAGCTTTTTCATATATTATCCACAGGATTCAAACCCAAAAAGAAATGAAGAGCATAACAATGAACATACTAGAGCAAAATGAATAAAATTACATAGTATTTTAATACTTCGGTAATTCTGTACCGGGAGCGCGTTTCCCAAAAGCGTAGTTGCTAACTAAGTTAGCAACTTAGGTAGTTCGTCCATTCACAGTCAATGGGCCCAACTATGTACGTTATCATCTGTGATTTTGGGAAACACACCCCAGCTTGTGAGAAATAACTGAACAATGAGAGTCATTGCTGGTTATGAGTTCGCTGCGCTGAGAATGATATCTGAAAAAAAATAGTTAGTAGATTTGACTACTAAAAGTCAATTAACTGCCCACAAAATGAAAAACAGCGCAATTCATTTGCATGCATACACTACTGTAAAAGGAACAAAAACATTCTGGCAAAAGATGACAGCATTTTTCTTCATGGACTTCTAAAACTATAATGGCATTGTAAGCAGGGGTGAAAGTAAGCCGGAACGCAGTGGTACGCCGTACCGGGAAGAAATATACAGTCCTCTACAGCCGGTACCGCAGGGGTACGCCTCGGAAGAGCAACTTTCACCCCTGCACGCAGCGCGAGCCCTTTCAATTTTCAAGCGAATTTCTCCAAAATAAATGCAAATTTGATGAATACATGAAAATCATCAACAGAATGTGCCGCCACTGTGACGCGCTGAAGTAGATGTTAGTGCGCTGGACAAACGTTATCATTTGTAGTAGGCTACTCGCTTTACCGACCGTTATATGTTGCAACTTGTAGGCAGTCTACACCCCGCATTTTAACGGTAGTGACTCGAGAGCTGTTGATTTTTGCAGACAGCAGTGAGCAGTCGTTTTTGCAAAAAAACAAAAGAAAAATCTAAGTAATAAATTGTGAGGTTTCACGATTAGCAATCTAAATCATGAATGACTCTCTGTCATGCGAGCGAGTAGTCAACCACTCACTTCCGCAAACAAACACATGCAGAAACTGGGAACACTCAATGCGTTCTTTTGATTGGATGCTGGTTGCCTAGGTGATGCAAGGCTGGGTGCTGGGGGCAATGGGTCCCATGCATAGAGACGGCCGGGTAACGTCATCAAGAGCTCAGCGCAAAGGCCGCGCCCTTTTTTGGGGGAAAACAAATGCTCTTATTCATTGAAATCAATGAGAAATAAGCGCGATAATTGTGCAGTAAAATGCCCAAAAGTTGTTGTGTGCCGGGTTGCACCTCCAATAAAATGACCAGTCCGGACCTCAGGTTCCCCATCCTACCTGTAAAAGGGCAGAATCCAAAAAGGAGAGTTAAGAGAAGATGAAGAGTAAAAGCTATGTATCTAGTGTCTTCCCATATTTATATGTGTGGGAAACGCTTCACAACAGGCCACGCCGCTCTTTTTTTTTAATTTAGAAAGAAACGTAAGTACCCTTTATGTAAGACTTGGTACTATACTTTAATAGGTTTATTCGCTACGATTTTTATCTCGTCTCATTATTTATTCTTTATTTGCTTAACTAGCTAACGTAAAGTAGCGTCAGCCAACCGAGTCAGGTTTGCGGTCTAACGTTATGTGCATTTGTTAGTTATTCTTAACCCCAAACTGACACAGACTTCGAAATTCGCGGTAGTGAAAGGACAAGAGGGTGGACCGATCAACCTTAGTTTATTATGATAATGCTAACGCTCAGGTTCGGGCAAGGTAGCAAAATAATCGCTAGGCATATCAATAAATCAATAAATGAATAGAAACAGGAAATTTAACAGTTAAATCTGTTAAATTTTACACCTGAAAACACATCAAATTACATTAGGGTCAATGGGATCTGAGGTTTTCTATCCCCCAAAAAGGGGCGCGGCCTTGACCTTTGGCAAAGTACCCGGATGTGCCGGTCGTCTCTATCCTTTTGACAGGGAACAGTAAAACACAACTTGATTATATGTTTAAAAGAAAGAGAGATGATGCAACGGTGGCAGTTGAGGAACAGATGGAGGAAGATGCAGAAGAACAACATGGAGCAGGTAGGCTATGCAGACAGACCAGAGATGGGCCATGAAGTCTATCCTTCTGTCAAAAATGGCTGACAATGTTACTATATCAGAACACAACAGTACACAGTAGGCTGTTATTTTGATGAATTTTTTATTTGTGTAAATTTACTGTAGGCTGTAAGCTAGCTTCTGCGCAGCTCACAGAACACTGCAGCAGCCTGAGATAGCCTACATTTTTATTGTTACACTGAATTAAGTAGGCTAGAAGTCCAATTTTAGCAGGCTAAATTATGTAATTATGTATGTTCTGTTGTTATTGTTCTGATGTTATTTCCCAAAAAATGATGTTTGCACTTTACCTGAAAATAAATGTTTTGCCATAAATTACGTTACGTGTCTAACATCATACAACACGCACTCAAGGACGTGCACAGAATTTAAGAATCTCAAAGTCAGAAAAGGGCAGTGTTTAATATCTTTAATATATTAAATTTTGAGCAGCACAGTTCCTGCAAGAATCTAATCTTACTTTCACCCTTGATTGTAAGATGTCGCAGTTAATTTGTGATGTCACAATAGGCTTGCGATGTCACAGTGTTCCAATGTTGCGGTCACAGCTGTGAGATTCACATGACATCAGCAAGTTCAGCGAGACCTCAGCCATTATGCTGTAGCAATGGATGTGTGACCTCAAACCAAGTTAGCCCACAGAGAACAAGTCATGCAAAAAAAAAAATAATCAGTCGATGGAAGCTCAAATTGAATGCTGAACAGGGCAGAATATAAAAAAGTAAATAAAAGGCTTTTCCTGTATTCAACCACCGCCTGTTTTTTTCTGGCAAAACCAAACTCACAAAAATGCAACTAATAAGACTGGAAAAATATGTGCGCCTAATTGAAAGCTGATGTAAGCAGAAGACAATTCTACAACACAGTGGCTGCAGTAGCAGTGCAAAACAAATGTTTGACTTGCTTAATCTGCCTTTTGCAAAGTCCCTTCGCACGATGTACAAAACTGCTCAAAATGTTTGGAATCACCAGGGTTTTGAGGTAGATTTATCGTTTGAAACTTTATGTTACTGTGAGAATTAAATTCAAAGCACATATTCAAACTCTGCAGGGATTTTCCAAAGGGAAAATGACAAAATTACGGAGAGGCCAGCTCAGTCACCATGCAGATTTAAACCATAGAGCAGCACTGGGCTCATCTGTGGCCTTTCTTTATGCACATGTCCTGGCTTGACTTCAGTTCGACTCAGCATGTTAGCCCGGCATGGCTGGGATTTACGTTTCCGTTACAATTGGGCTACACACTCGAAGGTGTATTTTGAGTTAATGACACTTAAAAGCAGCGCCCCCTTAAGTGCAATCTACTATTGCAAGGTAACGTGAATGATGTCTATGCCCTCCGACATCGCCACAGCCCACTTGAGTTTGCATCTGGAACATTTCGATTCGGCTCCAGAGGCAGTACATCTCGGGCGCAGCTCGGCACAACTTGCCGAATTCGAAGATATAATGGAAATGCAAATCATCTCAGCACGGTTCAATAATTCCACTGGATTGCTAAATTCATGAAGTATGCGTATCTTCAATTACACCCCTGTGGGATTTATTCCAGTCCAAATGTTTTTATATCACGCACACTTTTATTGAATTAAATAGCAAGAACTCCAAATGCGATAAGTGATTCCACACTGTTGAGCTGTACTGTATATGACTTGTGAACTGAAATTAACAAACAGGTCAAAGTTTGATTCATTCACTGCACCCATCCATCACAGATATCTCTCTACATTTCTCTCTTCATCGGTTTCTATAACAAATCTGAATGTTTTTGCTCGTGAATCACACACACACACACACACACACACACACACACACACAGTCCTGAGATTTAAAGAGAAACAGTACAATTTTTAAAAAATGTTAACCATATATATTTAAATGAATAAATAAGTGATGCTTTTTTCTCCAGAATAGGCAAGTTCAGCCGAAGTTCAGTTAGCATGGCAACACCTCTGGACATTGGAGCAGCTGTGTCCATAGAAAAAGTTAGGACTGAGCTTGCTTGATTCTGCCCAAATGCCCTCCTACTGCCGCCCCAAACAACACAGCTTTTCCCCCGCCTTGTGTACTGAAAACAACAGACACACTGGGATCTCTCATTCCCAGCAATTCCATGAGTCAGAATTTGCTGTACCATCCTTATAAAAATAAACAACTGACTTCTGTTGTACAGGAAGTGTTCAATGTAACAGTATTTGCTAGATACTGTACATGGAAAAACATTTTTTACTGAGAAAATAGAATGAAAGAGGACAGTAAACTAGAGTGCCAAGGGCCCTGAAGGTTGCCGGCAGTTACAGCTCCAACAGGAGAAAAGTAACTGGCATCAGTCCGCGGATTCAACAGCAAGCCAACACGAATTCTTGCGAAAGCAACACATTGTCTACACGAAATTGGCGTTAAAAAGCTCCAGCTCGGACATCCGCAAAAAAATTAAACCCGTTTAATTTTTTCGCGAATTTCGGCGGTGATGACGAATGGTCCCGTACCACCGCGAATCAATTCACGGTTCTTCGAATCAGTTCTTCTCTGCGAAAGAAGAGAACTGTTTCATCCGCACACTTCCACGGGCCAATGCAGCTCAGTGAGAAAGGGGTTTTAGTTACCATTATCAGGCAACTCGACTGCGCAGTCACACTTTTTCATGAGTGATAGACAGCTACATTTCTGCCATCTAGCAAAAATATAATCTTTAAGAAGTCTAGATCATGAAATCCGATTAGATTTTTTTCTCACCTAAACTTTCACTGTCGTCTGCTGTCAAATTGTGAAGGGCGCCCTCTTCTCAATTCACTTCTGGTTCTTGCTCTGCTTTCAGACAATTTTTTTTTTTTTTAAACAACACTGCCACCGAGTGGGTCTAATTAGTATTATTCTTTCTATTCCATGATGCCAATAGGAACAAACATCCAAAAATGGGTTTTGACCAGTTTTTATTGCCGCAATTGATCGTGAAAAAAGGTCGACCATGTGGATACAATGCCCGTAAAAATTTTAATTATATATAAGCTAGTGTCTAATACATACTAATTTCTAATGAGGAAATAAATAGATTGATTTTGTCTCATGGCCTTGACCCTGAAGACCAAAGTCAAATCCAATATGGTGTGTTTGATCAGCATACATGATTTGTCATTAGTATCCAATACATACCGAAGGCCGAAAGCCAACATTAAAGGACTTTTAGGCCGTTTTGTCATTACCTGGACTTTGTTGCCCAAGGTCAAATCAAATATGTCAAAAACAACCAGCATACATGATTTGCCGTTAGTGCCCAATACATACCTAAGCTCTACAAACAATATTAAACAAATATGGACCATTTTTGTCATATAACTTTGACCTTGAGGCCCAATATCAAATTTGACTGACTGCCGAAGAATGTTCAGCATACATGGTTTCCTATAGATGCCCCAAACATACCTGAGCTCTAATTGCCATATTCAGCAAGTTATAGCAATATTTGCCATTTGATCTTGGCGCCAAATGTCATATTCAACTTGCAGAGAATGTTTGGCTTACATGATTCCCTATAGGTGCCACATTAAGCTGTTATAACACAATTTTGCCATGTGACCTTCACCTTGAGTGTTATGATTCTGCTCTGTTCTATTCATGTTCTGTTCATGTTTTGCTCATGCCTTGTATCCATGCCATGTTTTGTTTCTGTTTATTCTGTTATTCCTGCCATAGTCCATTTCCCCAGTCATATTCCGGTCATTGTTTTGCATTTTGCCATGCTTTGCACTTTGTCTCCCCTGTCTGGTCTGGTGTTATGTGACAGCTTATTTTCCCCAGTATTGTCTGCCACGCTTTCAGGTGATTTAATGGTTTCTGGGTTTCCAATCATTCCTTCTAGTCTCGTTTGCTTCCTTTGCCTTGCTGTTCTGTCTTTACTAACCATACTAACAGTTTGTTTTAGTTAAATCTACTAACCCTGATTAACATTGTATATAGTACTAACTTACTAACGAGCACTAGGGATTGTATAGCTGCACTTTACTAATTGATTAATAAGCTCTCAGCACTCGCCCTATTCTAGTCTCCGCCCCTTGTCTTCACTCAATCTACTTTGCTGCGTTTCAGCGGATCCTCCGCACCTGTTTAACTCTGTTCTGCCTCTCATTATCTGTGCACGCTTATAACTGCCTAACCGGAGCTGTATGTTTGTCAATAGGCTGTCTCGCGATCCCTGTCCGCGTTTTGGCTTTTGCCAATTTCATGTGATTAGGTTCTCCCTCGTGTTTGCTCCCTTGTTAATTAGTCTGATCCAATTCACCTGTTCCTAATCATAGCATGTGACTTCCCTTGTGTGTATTTAAGCAGTCTTTTCACAGCAGTTCCCCGTCAGAACGTTTCCCTTGTGCTACGCTTGTTTTCACCTCGTATTCTTTGTGATTCACTTCTGACTGGACCGTCCCTGTTTATCGATTTTGGCTCTGTTTTGGATTTCTTGCTGCATCTGTGTATCAAACCCTTTTTCGCCCGACTACGAGTATTGTGTTTGCTGCCCTGGTTATGACTTGGATTTCGCCCTTTGGATTTTGATTTTTGGATTGTGGACTCTGTACCGTTGCCTCCTGCTCTGCGGGGGTTCGCCCCCTTCCATAATAAAATCCTATTTTACTGCACTGCTTGGTTCTCGCGTTTGGTTCCAGAGCGTAACCTCACATTGAGGCTCAAGGTGAAATTTGAACAACCAAGAATGTTTCGCATACATGATTCCCTTTAGGTGCCTCATACATACCTAAGCTCTAAATGTCATATTAAGCAAGTTATAGCACATTTTTTCCATTTGGCCTTGACCTTGAGGCCCAAGGTCAAATGCAACTGACTCACAATGTTCGGCATACCTGATTCCCTAAGGGTGCCTCATACATAAGCTCTAAATGCTATTTTAAGAGAGTTATAGCACATTTTTGCTATTTGACCTTGACCTGGAGGCCCAAGGTCAAATGTGACTGACTCACAATGTTCAGCATACCTGATTCCCTATAGATGCCTCAACCAAACCCAAGCTCTAAATGCTATATTAAGAGTTATAGCACATTTTTGCCATTTGACCTTGAGGCCCAAGGTCAAATGTGACTGACTCACAATGTTCGGCATACCTAATTCCCTTTTGGTGCCTCATACATACCTAAGCTCTAAATGCTATAATAAGAGAGTTATAGCACGTTTTTGCCATTTGACCTTGACCTGGAGGCCCAAGGTCAAATATGACTGACTCACAATGTTCGGCATACCTGATTCCCTTCAGGTGCCTCATACATACCTGAGCTCTAAATGCTATATTAAGAGAGTTATAGCACAAAACACCCCGAAAAATGATGAAGTCCAGACACATTAACTAGGTGGCGCTATGAAGGAGCGATTCAATCAAAACGTGTGTTGAGAAGTGAGCAATTTAGGTCAATTTTACCTCAAATATGGTAGACAGTCAAAAGAATGATATAAGCAAGGTTTAAAAAAAAATGCAGTAAAATACAAGAATTCAGGAAAGAAAGCATGAACGATTTTCATAAGCAACAGTTACAACCTGACCAAGTATTGTACTTTGTCACATAGCTAATATGATAACAAAGGTATATAAAGTACTGAGAAAAAAAAGTTACGAAAAAGTAAAAGTACCATTACTGAAAGTTACTTTGGTAAAAGTTGAATCACCCATAAGAAAATGATTTGAGTAAAAGTCTTAAAGTAGCTCACATTAAATGTACTTCAGTACCAAAAGAATCTTGTGAAAAAATAGAATTAAGTATCAAAAGTGCAAGTACAAAGTATTTTTCATAGCACGCATAGAAAGAAGCAAAGCAACCATGCATTGTTCTCTCCTTGCGCTCTTTAATTAATTTTCAGGTGAATGAAAGATACAGTATTTAAAAAACGAACTGGCAGTCTCTCCTTTATACATTTCTTCTTCTTCTTTGAGTTTACTGGTGGATTAAAAAAACCAAAATAATTGACTGTAATTAATAGAATTACATGGTATCAATACCATGTTGAATTTTTGCTTCAGAAAACTGCTTATTCTGAACTTCTAATTGGGATACTATATAGGCATGGGCAATACAAATAAATAAAATGACAACATTTCTTGAGTTGCTGAGAAAAAAGTTTTTATTATTTTCTTATAATTTTTTGCAGGTAAGTACAGAAGACACAGACGAAGTCCAACGCCTTTACAGGAAAGGGTCTCAGAGCCACAGGGTCCCAAAAATGGCTGATTTCGGCATTTATCAAAACCCATTGCGAAAACTGGGGGGTGAAGCCTGAGGGCATTTTCGAAAATGCAGTCTACTCAGAAATAAACCTGGCCAAATTATCCATTAGGGTACCTTAACAGAAATAATTGATGCTAAAGTCATCAACCCCTTTTCTGAAGTACAGCAGCGCCCCCTAACGCCCTTTTTAATGGAAAATGCATTGAATTTCACCCAATTATGTTCAACAAACATTAGGGTTTTGCATTGATATTAAAAATGGTATGAATGGGTTGCCTGTGAAGTTTTTTTTTTTTTGGATCAATGGCCTGCAAAAAATGTCAAAATTATCAGTGGGAGGGCAAACATTAACACTACTCGCCCATTACTGTATAAAATGCAGTGAAGTCGCTGATGCCGCAGTTGTTTGCCCTCCCACTGCTACTTAAACGTTCCCCTTCAATAACCCGTGGTGATTAAAAAAAAAAAAAAAAAAAACTTTACACTGTTTTTATAATGTCCATATACCCTCCTCCCATGATAGTTTCAATGAGCTACTGTGAATAATTCATAGTAAAACACAGTGACGTGCAGTCGGAGGTTAGTTTGGCGAGGCAGAAACCTCCCTTTGCTTGATTAGCAATCAGACGATTAACTAGTTTAGTAAGACTATTCAGCAGAATGACGGGCCAGTTTAGGTTTCCGCGGCGTTATTACTCAGTATATCGAACCTGAAATGCTCACAGGACAGCAGATTTGTGCGTACTTGCTTCCAGGAAGCCGAAGCAATGTCAACAAATATTAAAACAGTTCGACTTATGCAGAGTTCAATGCTTAATAGGGCTGGGACGATCCGCGATCAAATTGTATATTGGCGATTGGAGGGTTGCCAGGCGATTTGCGGTTTATCAAGGCGATTTAAAAAAAACAACAACAAAAAAAAAAACCCGGCACTCTACTGTGCATTAAGAGATGTTTCTGGAGGAAATGCATGACTGTTAGAGAAGCCCCGTGTACAAACAGACCTACAATCCACTTTCTCTCTTCTCTTCTCTCAGCAGAGGGTACACCGGTGCATCTCTTTGATCCAAACTGACACAGCCCGTTTGCTCATGCTTCGGGGTCATTCAATAGAGTAGGCTTATTGCAAATAAATATTGTTTTAATGTGATACTATTGAAATGTTCACACAAGGGCTTTTATAAATTCCTACAGTTTTGCGGCACTGCAGCCTTTGCAGGTTAAAAGTTAATGACAGCGACTAAGTGAGAAGGAGCAACACGTCTCCGGCTTGTCAGCGCAGCGGTGACGCTCACTTTTGCATGTGATGCAAAACATTAAAAATAACGTCATTATAACAAAAAATATAAAAGTGCGGTGGTTGGCCTAGGCTATAGCCTATAACTTTTAGTCTCTTGCATTTAAGTTCCTACCGACATCTTAGGCATGGACTATCTTGTTCACAGTAATTCAATCTAACGTCAATATAGACCCAATGCTGATCATAAATTAATAAAAAACGAATAAATTGATGTGCCCAAGCCCCATACAAATGAGACATTGTAACAGTAAAACTGTTCTATATTTCCTTATTCCTTATTATTCAAGCATAAACAATTCACGCATGCAATCAAATTCGGATTATTCACAAGTCGGTTTATTAATCCAAAACACGAAATAACTTAGCCTTTCGACAATGCAAATTAGCAAAACAAACATAGGCTATAGAGGTAGCTTGCCTGACATGAATGGACTACAGCAAAGCAAACCAACTGCTTGCAACATAAAATGTGGTTGTTATTTTCTATTTTCAAACATAAAACTCGTTTTACCGTTGAACTCTGGATATAGACCAGGTATAAGGTTACAGTAGCAATACAAGCAATATAACAATATGCTACAAAGTAATAAAACAAACTTAAAAAGCTGCACTAGAGGAGGTATCTTACTTTTATAGCTTGCGCTTTTACATTTTGCTCATTGATTATTTAAATAAAACTGTTGTAGCGCAGCATATAATAAACTTTTAAAACAAAAAATAACAACAGAAAACCTTCTTATTTCTTATTGCCGTGTTGGTAGGATTACTAGCCTACATGTTATTTCCAAGGAAAACCAGCATGTCGACTTTTTCGGGCTTTAGACAACTGCGGTGTTGAGTTACAACCTGACCTGCTCGACTGAAGATGCGTTCGGAAGGTGTGCTGGTTGCGGGGATGGGCAAATATTTCCGTACCACGTTTGCAAGTAAGGGGAACCTGCTTTCATTCGCCTGCCACCATCTAAGGGGCCGCTCATCGCCCGCAATTACATCTTCTTGCATGTAAGTGGCCATTTCAGCATGTGCGAGTTGCTCTGGCGTTGAGGTGACTGCGTAGCCGACTCTGCTAAGGAGAGACCCCAGAGTCTGTTTCTTCTTAGCTGGTTGACTGGTAGTTGTTCCCCTCTCTTCTACCTCGTCTTCCACCCTGATAGTGACAGGTGGTTTGGTGACTTCTCCCCAGACAACCACCATTTCATCCTCAATTTTGCTTCGGATGTTGTCGGCAGTGGCAGCATTCATGTGTGTAGCTATGAACCGCGGGTCTAGGAGCGTCGCTTTTTGCATTAGCTGCACGGTGTTTTCATTGTCGTACTTCTTGTCGATCTGCTCCAGGATTCCCCGTTTAATGTCTGATGTCATCTTCGCATCTGTGTCTTTCTCCGCGAGCATTTCTGACAGCTGCTTCAGCAACGGGAACAGAGATGACAGGGTGACTTCACTCTCGCTTGACATGATGTCTGTAAACTCTGATACAGATTTTAGCCCATCCCTCACAGCCTCCAGTACCGCAATGTCCTGCCAGGTGATGTTGGGTAGGTTACTGCGGCTCCTGTCATCTGCGAACACTCTCTTTATGGCAGATAGCTGTTCGAGGATTCTCTCTGTCATTGCGAACTTGGACCCCCAGCGCGTTGCGCAGTCCTGTTAAAAGGAAAATGTGAGGGAAAAAAAACTATGAGTCGTCTATTTAATAGACCAGTGTCCAACACATGACCCTAAAATAACCACCACATAACCACTACATAACCATAAAATACATTTATTTAAATTTATTTATTTGTTATTTTGTTTTTTACATACTGTTATCAGACAGTGATCTGGCAGACCCAGTTCCTCTTGTGCTTTTCGGAGTTGTTGACGTCTCTGCCAGGAGTGTGAGAAGGCTGCATTGATTGAGCGGCACACACCGAAAGCCCGATCGGTTCTTGCTTTTTCTTTGCTCAGTGAATTGTTGACCGCCACGTTTAAATTGTGCCCAAAGCAGTTGAGCCATGGCCACTGTAGCTCTCTCACAGCCGCAACGATATTTGCACCGTTGTCGGTTGTGATGCAGGCTCTCTTTTTCTCTTCTATTCCCCATGCCTGCATTCCTTCTCTGAGCGCACCAACAAGTGTCTGAGCGGTGTGACTCTCCGGTACGAAAGTGGTCTCGAGACATTTAGATTTTAATATCCAGTCCGGAGAAATGTAGTGAGCAGTGATAGACATGTAGGGAGACATATCCCGGCTGGACCACATATCTGTAGTCAATGCAATGAAGCGGGCCTCTTTCAATTCACAGGCTAGATCAGTTCTCATTTGATTATAAAGTTTAGGAATTGCGGTGCGCGAAAAATATGTCCTGCTGGGAGGGACATATTGCCCATCGAGAGTCGCCACCATTTCTCTGAAAGCCTTGCTGTCCACTGTATTAAAGCCAACGTTTTCCTTTGCAATATATTTTGCCAGAGCCGTTGTGCATTGTGTCCATCGACTGCTGTCCACTTTGTATGTTGAGCCTTTGGTAAAAGCAGTGATGGAGGACTGGCGAGGTGTGTTGTGAGCAACAGCACCTGCAGTGCTTGAAGTGCTAGCTTCGGGGAGCGGGAGTTTTGCGGCCTCAGCGGGATGATGAAGACGAAGGTGCACAAATAAATTGGTTGTCTGAACCTTTTTCACGGACACACATTTGTTGCATATTTTGCAGATAGGCTTTGTTGTGTCCTTCGGCTCACCTCTGGCATCTGGGATAAACCCAAAAAACTCCCAAATTGGAGATGTGGCGTTTTTCTTTGCCACCAAAGCCACAGCGGTGTCAGTGTTGGTAGCCATGCTGACTGGTAGTGATCAACGTAAGACACGTGTCAAGGACACGTGCCGCCCCCGCCCCCCTTGCCGATTTAATCGTGTATTGGCAATCTAGAGCAATGACAATCTACAATTTGAAATTTAGAGGCAATCGCACAGCCCTAATGCTTAATCAATATACAATGTTATTCTCCTTTAAATACGCGCTTTTACACCCAAACAAAAAGCGGGCGCTTATTTTCAGTCTTCTTTCATAATCCGATTAACAAAATGTTTAAACGATATACAGAATTACCGAGAGCCGAGAATCTTTCCTAATTGATTATTCAGATTTCCATCCTCGCAGTCTCGAATTGAAGGGTATAAGTGAATGAATCTTGTGACCGGTGTTCGCGAGGTGGCACAGCTAGCAAAATTTGTCAGAACACTGGTAGGTTTTGAACACCTGGCGCTGGTTTATTCCTTGGTATATTTTACTGAAACTTCACAAATAGTTGACAGAATATCCTGTGACCCTAACTATGTAGGTTTACAGTAAAAATACATTCACCTTTCTTGCTATTGTTGAGAAGAAGTCACGGCGAACTCGCAACGAACTTCAACAACTTCTGTCGAACTAATTTCACATCCCCTGGAGGTCTAGACTGGACAAACACTCGTAATTTCTCAAATTAGATGGCTGTAAGGCAATCAGGGCCGTAGCTGGGATATCATCAGCGCTGGCTATTTGAAATCTACCTCCAAAATGGATATTTTGCCACGCCGCACTTGAAAGTTTGTAAACACGGCGCAAATTGAGGTCACGCATTAATCCAACGGGCGAATAATAGCTCTGTTCAAATCGCGTTATTGGCCGTAATACGCAGAGTTCATGTATGAAATGCGGGTATCCTATTGAAAAGGTTGCTTTTAATCAAACCATTGTGTTCTTTTTGGATGAAAATGGTATTTACATCATTTTTTTTATAAGTTTTCTGAGGCTTGTTTACCGCCCCAGTTCAGCTGTTACGCATTCCATTAGAGTTTATGCAGAGCGTTGCCCATGCCTATACTATCCAATTTTATATTTATATATATATATATAATTTTTATTATGATGATATTTTTAACTGCTATGGCCAAGTATATTGCGCAGTTTGCACATCAGGCTTAGCTGAGGAGTTAAATTAAGGCAAGTCCTGAAAAACAGGTATTGGAGTGAACTTGTCCATATTCTAAGGGCTCGGCTTGCTTGTGAATATTCAATAACTGATCCGGGTGTGCCATCTAGTGATATAATGGCATACCTGCCAACTTTTGAAAGTGAAAAACCATAATCCTAATAATCCTAGCATGCAATTGCGCCCTCCAGTAGGTGGGGTGCGGGGACCTCCCCCGGGAAAAATTTGGAAAAATAGCTGCTAAATACTGCATTTCCAGCTCTCTTGAGGCAGAAATTTGACTAAACAATTCAGCTTCAATTTGATACTTTTGTACACAGAAATCCTAGAAATGAGAACTTTTCATAGCCCAGGTAACATGCCCGTGATTACTGTGATGAATATTGTTATTTAGTTATGTCCAAACCCCTTTAGTACAGTAAGTGAAAGGACCAAGAAAAACAAATTCACAATTAGACAGATGGGTCATATTTAATGGAATCTGGGTAACTAGATCTGAGAATGTGTCTTCAGTATGCAACAAGTTTACAACTTATTCCACTGACCAAACAAAAGATATCTGAAACATCTGTTAATTAAATACATCATTATTATATCACATTCAACTAAAGTAATCAACCAGAATCAAAATATATTTGCCACAGTGTTACTGGTGAGTAACTTCAATTATGATCAAGATGTATCAACATTAATTTGCCATAGTGTTACTTGTAAGTAACTTCAATAATGATCAGCTGGTATCAACATAAATTTGTCAGTGTCACTGGCAAGTAACTTCCAGAATGATCAACTGGTATCAAAATTAATTGTCAAAGTGTTACTGATAAGTAACGTCAATAATGATGCATTTACTGTCCCTTATTTTCCATTGCGCAGCGGTTCCGATTTTAGCCGAGAATGGTTCCAATTGAAACGCCTCGGCCAATTCCGTGATTCCTTATGATCTTCATAACCAGCAAGGTGTGCCGATTGTTTACGCAAACGAACCAACAGATTCTCTGCGATTGTAACAAAATGGCTGTCTTTGGTAAATATAAACTAGCGCTGAAGAGACGGGAATAAACGAACCTGTTTCATGTTTTATTTTATCATTATGTTTTAAAGGGGCAAAAAGCGAAATCGTTTCACTGCTAGGTTTGCTGTTGTGCACTGCCTGTAGACCAAAACAAAGTGTGTCATGAGCCACACCTCCCTCAACCTCTGCTATTCGGCAGAATGACGGGCCAGTTTAAGTTTCCGCGGCGTTACTACTCAGTACATCGAACCTGAAATGCTCAGGAAACTGCAGATTTGCGCTAATTGCAAATGTTAGCTGGCTGACGGGCTACTCACCTAACACAACCGTAACGCCTGGCCCATTGCTGGGACCGAGCCGCTAACAACTCAAGCTCCGAACATTAACCCATGCTACGATTCTAACATTAAATTTCATTGAATCGCCATAGCGACATGTGCCTAACGTTACTGTAACACTAATTAAAGCAGACATTTGACTTTATGTTGTTACTTACCTGTCCAGGAGAAGAAGAGCTAGCTCCGAGTCAAACTGTAGCCCCTTTCGCTCTCGCAGTGCTCTCCACCTTGGAAATGCAAGGCCAATATTAATCCGGGTCCTGCCCCTTTCTTTATCCGACAACTTCTTCGCCAACGACTGTTGTTTATTTAGAAGTAATTTCGGATCCTGCTCATCTTCAGGTGAACGTTTGCCCCGCTCTCCGCCATTTCGCTTTTTAAAAAATATGCACTGCCACTGCTTACTGGCTAATGAATGCATTCTCGGGAAGGAGGAGGAGGCGATTCTGCTCACCGGCTGTATGAATGCATTCTCGGGAAGGAGGAGGCGGCGATTCATATGAACATACAAGAACACGCAGCCGGACCGGGCTTGTAAACAAGGGTGGAGATCAACGCAGAGAGCAGGTATGTGACGTCCTGCTATACTCCAGATGAAATTACACCTCTCGTTCTTCACACAGAGATTTTTAATTCCTTCAATCTAGAAATGATGCATTTCCACTTATTGCCCTTTTTAATACTATTCGTTATTTTCCGAAAAACCGGATTTTGTTTTTGTTCAGCCGTAAACCGGACTGTGCTTTTGAAAACCGTAACCATTACGGGCAAACCGTACTTGTTGGCAGGTATGTAATAGTGTAACTGCGTGCATAAATTGGCAGCTCCATGTCCGTTGGCAAACACATGTGCACAAAGCGGCTAAGATACCCTGCCGAGCACCATTGTTCTTCTCGAACACGGCAAATCCAGATATCCTTAAATAATGAATTACATTCATATTTTAATGTGTAACGAGAAACGAAGTGGCCAGTGTCAAAGTAACGAAGTGAAAGTATACTTTTTAATCTTTTAAAGGGGACCTATTATGCTGATCCTTCTTTTAATACATATTAGTAATGTTATAATGTTGGTTGTCCATGCTCAACCTCTGAAAAGTTTCTAAACATAAGACAGGGGTTTTGCTGTAATCCAAGAACGTGATTTCGTGAGCGCGATTTCCTCTCTGAACAGCTCCTCCCGAGATCTTCACGAGATCTGGGCAAAACCTGACGTCAGGTTGTGCCGTCCAATTAGTACAGACCTAGCCAGAGCCAACCACTGCGCTGGACCTGCCCACACCGGAAACTATTCTAGCAGGCACTAACAACGGCAAATCATACTATGCCTTAGTAGCGTCGACACTTTTGGAAATACAAAAGAAGAACCGCGGATCATTTGAGGTGTAATTTTCTCCCAAAGCTACTTGTCCGTTTACTTTTGGACGCAAAGAAAAACAAATATTTCTCTTCGAAAAGATGATGCCACCAGAAATCAATGGGTAGCTTTTTTGTTTGCTGGCAGCAAACAGCCATGGCCAAAGGGAACGTTAGCTGTTTGTGCTCAGCATTTCACCAAAGACAGCTTTGTCAATAAAGGATAATTCGACGCAGGATAAGAGTTTCAGCTGCTTCTCAAACCTGAAGTAGCTGCATCGATCAAGCACTCGGAGCCACAAGCTGTAAGTAACCATATAACAGCAAATAATGTAAGTGAAGCTAACGTGTTACGGGTGGCTAGCAGGATCGCTAGCGATAGTTAGCACTAACTGGCCTCAAGTGCAGGCTTTCTAAAATATTTGAAGATAAAGCCTGTATCGGTCGCAACTGTCCTTGACTCACAGACACAGAAGCTGTAAGTTGCTTTTACTGCATAAGCCAACCTGACGTGATAGCCAGTTGATTGTGGCTGTAGCACAGTGGCTAACGTAGCCAAGTTACTGTTGGTAATGTTTGCGTCCTAAATATGCAAGAGTGATAACGTTCGGGAAATTCTACAGAAGGTGTGTGAACATAAACCTCATTTAAAGCTAACTTTTAATACTTGTTTGTAATTTGGATGCTTGGTACAACTGTTCACAGTAACAGAACTTGCCGTCTGTAAAACCTGTATGCAAGGGTTTGTCTCTGTGGTTATGACCGCTCGGTTACCAGCTACTGCATGTTAGTTTGCGCGCTCTGCTAATTAAAAATGCTCCTGGTCAACTTATATGCAGTAATTCTGATCGGTATGCTTGTGTTACTTCGGTAAGCATCAATGTGGCAGTTTCATCATAACGTTGCCTGATTGTAGCCACTACAGTTAGTGATCGCTTCACTTATCCATGACCGTGATCAGCTGGATGCTTCACAAATGTCTGAGCAAGCTCTCTGGTGCTACCGTGAAAGCAATGCGAAACGCAGAAGCGCTACCGGTTTACAAATGATTTCTCTGCACTACCTTGACATAATTTTAATCCCCCTTTAGAAATTGTTGTGGCTAATAAAAAGCCAAAAAAGGCGGAGATTAAATAGGTAATTCTTTCCTGTAGAAGTGATCAATTCGCTAGCTCCACAAAAGCAAATTGTCCGCGCTAACGGAACTTACGGTCCGCAAAACCTGTATTATGTTCATAACATAACCGAGCTCTCTCTAGCTGTCGCGTACTATCCATAAAGCTGCTTTCACATCAGACACGAAACGAATTTTTCGCAGGACAGATCAGCCTAAATTCAAAGTCAATGCGAAGACGCGAATACACGTTTTGGGCACATCAAGCCGCTTTCACACCGGACGCGAAACGAATTTTTCGCGGGACAGATTAGCTACATTCAAAGTCAATGCAAAGACGCAAATACAGGCGTTATGGACGCGTTAAGCATCGCGCGACAGATTACATTCAAAGTCATGACCGCTTATCAGCTACTGCATGTTAGTTCACATGCTCTGCTAATTAAAAATGCTCCTGGTTAACTTATATGCAGCAATTATGATCGGTATGCTTGTGTTACTTCGGTAAGCATCAATGTGGCAGTTTCATCATAACGTTGCCTGATTGTAGCCACTACAGTTGAAGCTAACCGGAGAGGTGCTGAATGTGTCTGCCGAGTTGGGAGGCAGTTAGACCAGACATAGATTTTGCAGAGCTTGGGGTGCGTTTTTGGGTGCTTATGAAACGATCGCTTTACTTATCCATGACCGGGGTCAGCCTGATACATCTCCAATGTCTGGGCAAGCTCTCTGATACTACCGGCGAAAGCAACAGGGAAGCCCACAGCCTATAATGTGTCCGGTATAACAAACGATTTCTCTGCATTCCCATTGATTGAATATTAAATTCTTTCCTGTAAAAGTGATCAATTCGCTAGCTCCACATAAGCAACGGTTCACGCAGACGGAACTTACGGTCTGTAAAACCTGTATTATGTTCATGACATAACCGGAGCTCTGTCTAGCTCTCACACGCTATACATAATGCGCCCATTTTCCGCGAGGAAAAGCTGGTCATTCGAAGCAATAAGTAAACCATTACCACAAGCAATTTCCGAAAAAGGCCGTTTAGCTTGGAGCTTTCGCCCCTCCGTCATATACCAGCGCGGAAGCTGTTCGTTTCTCCACGCTAACAACACACCACAGCTATGCACACGAACCAGCAGGTCCTAATACACACCGAAGCAGTCCATAAGCTGTTGGTCCACTTTTAGCTGCCCCTCACTGACCATGTTTCCCTCTAAACTCAGACCCACCGGATTTCTCCGGTCTACACTTGGGCATGTCGACCCTTTCTACAAATGTGTCTATATGGGGTGGATTCTAGCTTCCCCTGCATCCTAGCTAGGAGTAGAAAAACCGCGGTACTCACCAACTGTTGCCGTAGCAAACTGTAGCCGATAGCAAATTCGTGCTTCAGCTGCCAGACTTTCGCACTGCGTCCTCCACTTTCGCCGTAGCGTTTATTAGAACAAGTTAATTTCATTAGATCTATACACATGTACTGCGTTTGATTGCAGAATTTCCCCGCTCAGATGGCAGACGCCTCTCACGTTTCACTCTGAGACCCAGAAACTGCGTTCAGCTGCCTCGTCCCGCCTAGATCCGCCCTCCACAGAGCTGGCCAGTCAGAAGAAAGTGGGCACACGGGGAGTGGGGGCCATAGCGGAAGAGCCACCCCAATGAGGCGTTTCAGGCAGAGACTACAATGGACTTCAAATGGGGTTTTTTGAGGATGGCAGTATGAGCTAAATAAGGACCCCGTTTGGGCTTTGAACGATCAGGAGTACTCTAGGGGAGTCCAAGATCAAAATATAACCTTGGAAATATAGCATCCGAGGTCCCCTTTAAATGTGGTAGAGTAAAAGTAAAAGTCCCGGTTTAAAAAAAAACTCAAGTAAAGTACAAATAAGCCTACTCAAAAAAAAAAAAAAAAAAAAAAAACCTACTTCAGTATTGTAATGAAGTACATACGTTTTCTCTCGTATCGGTTGTGAGATTCAATAGAAAGATTAAGGAAATGATTCTGGTACCGGCTGCGAAATTCAATAGGGAGATAGATTGGTACGATGTGTTACATTCCTCTAACGTAATAGAATCTAAACAATGGTCGGACTGTTTTTAATTTCCCTATTCAACCTCGCAACCGATACTGTCCTCCATGCTTGTTAATGGTTGTATCGGTTGCGAGATTGAATAGGGAAATTAAAAACACATTCCGACCATTGTTATGATTCTTTCACGCTAGATTGGTACCGGTTGTGAGATTCCATAGAGATAGAGGAATGTTACAAATCGTACCAAAGAAAATAAGCATGGAGGACTGAAACAAACCGAACCAATCTAGAGTTAAATAAGATTAGCCTAATAATGGTCGGATTGTGCTCATAATCAAAGATCGAATGGAACTTTTAAAAAGACCGGGATGCTAGCTAGGGCGAGCGCAGCATATGCATCCGCTATATTAAGATTTATATTGAAACCATCAGACTGTTGGACACGAAGTTATATTAAAACCCTGTCCGACTTTCGGACACGTAGACACTGCTTCAAAGTGTCTCCGTGTCCGACAGTCGGATGGTTTTCAATAATTCATAATTCACTTTAACTTTTTTTCAAGCCATGAGCCTCATGCAAGAGAATAAAACTGGGTAGCTAACTTAATTTGAGCAACACCGACTTCGGACATGTAGACACTGCGAACAAACAAACACCGCAGCCTACTGTAACTTAACTCATGATGAAATGCCCATGCAAGAGAATAAAACTGGGTGCTTAACTTAATTTTCAAGCAACATTGCGGACCCGCAAAAGCCCTAAACAAAGAAACACAACTGTGACTTGGCTAACTGAATTTTCGAGCAACATCGCGGACCGCAGAAGCCCTAAACAAACAAACACGTACTGTGACTTAGCTCATGAAATGCCCCCGTTTTTAAATGGGTGAACTTTTTTCAAGCCATGAATTTCGAATGGTCTGACTTCACCTAGGCACACATTCGTAAGTCAGCAAAGTGAAAATTTCACTTACGTTCTAGAGACAAATCCAAAATCCACCAACAGCAAAGAACTCCGGTCAAATCCAAAATCCAGCAACAGCAAAGTAGGTTCTCCGTTTCAATTCCGAAATCCACCAACGGCAGAGTATTCCGTTCCTGCTGCAAAGCGTCATTTCCGGAATCCGAGACCCATGTAGCCTATTTATAATGCACAGACCAGTAGTCAGCCAACCAATTGTTGAAGTTCTTCCCCGCCGGCCGACCAATCCCTGAACTTCTTCCCCACCGGCCAGCCAAACATTGAACTTGATCACTCACTCACTCAGTCACTCAGGTACCCAGCAACAGTCGCGTTTGTAGGCTGCTCAGCCCAGACCAAAAAAAAATTAATCAGACAGTTTTTGGGAAAATTGTGCCTAAGTGCCAAAAATGGCCATTTTCGACATAAAAATGGCCCCAAAGTCTAAATGAACGATTCAATCAAAAAAATTTTTGCTCGGGCATTAACTCAATGACAGATTTGATTACATCCCCAAATTTAAAAAAAAATTCATCACACCGTTTTTGAGATACGGCTTTAAACGGACGACGCCGCCGGACGCAAAGTGACGACAATAGGTTACTGGCCTACAGCCGGCAACCTAAAAAGAGCAAGATATAGCTTTGGCAGATTTCTGATGGCGATGCTCTATAATCCCAGCACTATATTAACCCCCCCTCCCTGAATAGAGGTATATATGATATCATAGACATCCCTTCAGAGAAGGCACCGACTTCACCTTTTAACCCTCTATTAACCACTGTAGCATATCTGCTACATAAAGTGAAAGGGTAAACAGCCTGGACACCCTGCTGGTTTTGTTTCTTATTGCCAAATGAACATTTGAGAATAACTTGAATGGTCCGTCACTTAAATTTTTCCATTCGCATTATTACCCAATGTAGCAGATCTGCCACATTTTGGAAAAGTGGGCCACAGGGTCGAATTTTTTTTTTTTTTTTTTTTTTTTTTTTTAACTATTTTTCCCAAATATTGGCCCATAATCAACATATTTGCCTAGGGAAATGATTTTTACACAGTTGGAAAGGTTCTTGGTTAACAGAGGGTTAACACAAGATTACTCTCAACCTCTCCCACTGACCATGAAACAATTCGTTTATTGAATAATCAATACCAATCTCCAGCCAATTATGGTAAGCAATGATAATGTTATGGCCTTTTCAGTGCACACGAAAAAGTGTACTGGAAAATGGCTAAAGGTGAACTGGATTCAGATGCAAAGATGAGTTTGGTTTATTATGCCTAAGTAGAAAAAGCAGATACAAAATAACAGGAAATGAGGTTCCAAAAATACCTTCAAAGAAGCACTGAATATAATACAAGTCAGCGATATAAACTACACTGAACAAAAATATAAATGCCCCATGTCAAATATTGATGCCACATGGAGTTAACTACTCTAAGTGAGCATATTCTGATTTTTACTTGTACAATAGGGATATTTCTCTTGATTTGTGTACCATTTTTTAATTCATCTCTCTGTCAGTGAGCATTTGCTCAGTGATGCAGTGATTTCACTCAGTACATGGGTGTGGCATTTCCAGACGGTGATCAGACAGAATGAGCAGTACCCAGACACTCCTTATACTGGGGACAATAAAAGGCCACCCCAAAATGTCAAATTTTGTCAAAAGTCATCACGCCTCAGATGTCTCAGGTCATGCGGGAACGTGCCATTGGCATGCTGGATGCAGGGATGTCCACCAGAGCGGTTTGCATGCAGCTCCTTGAAGCAGAGCACATTCCAGTTCTGGACTGGCCGGCGTATTCGCCGGACATGTCGCCCATAGAGCATCTTTGGGATGTTCTGGATCGACGTGTCCGCGACCGTGTTCCAGTTCCGGATAATGTGCGCCAGCTCCGTGTGGCCCTCGGGGAAGAATGGAATAACATTCCACAGGCCACGATAGACAACCTGATCAACTCCATGTGAAGGAGAAGTGTTGCTCTGAGAGACGCAAATGGTGGACACACAAGATATTGAACATTCAGTTTCTTCAACCTGATCCCCAACGTGTTCAAAGAATTGTCACTCCTTTGTAGATGCCAATATCAAGATGTAGGCTAATGGACGGTGATCTGAAGATTAGTCATTAACAAAAATGAATTTTGATTCGCTTCATGTATTGCATAACCCTAATGTTAATAAAAACTAAAAAATTTGACATGGGGCATTTATATTTTTGTTCAGTGTAGTTTAACAAGGGAATAGCTATGATGGTTGGCGTTTAGAGATGCCAAACACAGTGGCCGGAATGAAAGGAAGCACAGGAATGCAAGAGAGACAAACACATACAAAATAGGAGAGAGAGACTCGCGCTTCCAAAGGATATAAATCTAGTCCGAGTGAAATAAGGAAGCAGAGCGAGCTAGACTGTACGAAACAAAGGAAAAAATCTCGGGAACCGAGATAAAAGGACAAAGCACCAGACGGTGCACAGAAAGAGGAAAGGAAAGAGAAAGATTCCCTTTACCAACTGACACTTTCCTTTTTTGCAACTAATTCCTCAACACTTCTCTCGCTAGAGATCTTGCGGGCTACAGTGCAATGGTAACACTGACACTCTAGCAAAGGCGGCGAGGCGGAACTTGGGTTTAAACAGCGTCCGGGCACTGCCCACAATCGATGCCAGCTGGCCAAAGAATCCGATTGTGGGCAAAACGATATCGTCCCGGATGAGAGCAACAAAGAAAGCTCACCAGCCTCCAAAACCAATAGCGAGTAAGCCACAGCAAAGAGATCCTTAATCTCTTTAGTCTTAGGAAAAGGAGACTTAGGGGTGATCTGATTGGGGTCTTTAAATATATTCCATGTTAGAAACCGAAAAAATGCTTAATTTGAGAAATGTTTTGAACTGACTGGTCTATTATGATTTGTAACCGTGAATACCCAAGTCATTTAGAACAATTAAGTTTTCTCACTTACATGAATGCGGAGGGGTGATTTGGGGTGGAATTAAAGGAGACATGAAATTCCATCAAATTTTCCACAATTTTCAATAAATTGCCTTAATTTCCCACTAATTGATATCACTCAAGTTCCCAGTCTTTATGAGTCACCTATTAAGAGCAAAGTCTGTCCACTTGCAAAGTGACGGTCACATGACCCTTTGCTTGACGGAGAAAAATATGATAAATGACGGGCTGTTTATTGTCATGTCCCGTACAACAGATTGAAGGCAAAAAGTTCTCGCAATTCTTTTATTTTTCGAGCTGGAAACTTTTTATTACAAATCCTCTAATTTCAGACTTAAGGTACTAAAATACTACTGTCTCCCCTTAATTCCATTAATTAGTTCACACATAATTAGCCTAAAAAGGTTACAGTCCTTTACAGAACTACTTAAACCAAATCTCAAGGCAATAACTTCTCAGTGGGTTAGTTTTGCCTGAAAAACAATAGGAGTCTCTTTAATTCCTCACCTCTGAGACAATAGGGGGCATTAGTGAATGGAAAATTCCACTGAGGGAAGGCAAGTGACTGTTTCAAGGGTATGCAAACGGCTGTTCAGAGTTTCTTAATGGCATCAGTTGCCAATTCAGAGGTAAGCAAAAGATTGAAAATGTTTTGAAATTAAAGGAATAGTTAAAGATATTTGTGAAAGTAACATCTGCCATGTCTGTGTATTTCATTAGTTCTTTTGCATTAGAAAGACAGAAAAGAGTTGACTGTGCTGACTGACTGTCTCATGCATGAACATGCAGAGTGGTTGTGTACATGTCAGTGGCGGCTGGTGAACTTGGCGATCGGGGAGGCTCAAACCCATCCCTTGAAAATAATGATTGTTCATGACCTGTCTTCATCATTCATTTAAATTACCATTAAAAAAGCTCCGAAAACTCTCAATATCAGGTGTGGTCAGTTTTCATTACTAAAGTACACCTGTCAACTCACGCATTCCGCGTGAGTTTTAGTGGTATATTTACGTTCCCCTGCTGTAGTCAGCAATTATTCAATCAACGCACGTGAAAGAGATTCTCGCACGGAGAACACATACAAGTAGTTCCCACAACTTAGCTATTTTGTGGCCAGGAGATACAAGTCGTTCCCACAATTTAGCCATTTCATAGAAACGAGATACAAATGGTTCCCTCAATTTAAATTAACGAAATTGAGGGAACAAGTTATATGTCGTGGCCATGAGTTAACTAAATCGAGGGAAGGAGTTGGATTTCGTGGCCACAAATTTGCTATTCGTGGGAATGACTTACATTTTTTTCGTGTCATTGCAGTTCCCAGGCTCCGTACTACGGTAAGTTGCAAACAGACGAACTCCGATTTTCCCGAGACCAGTCTTCATGCTGTTCAGGGATCCAGTGGCAGCCGCGAGTGCGCGCAGCAACCCCACCGGAAATAGCATCGTTCCACATGTTAAACGGTGAGAATTTGCTCTACTTTGTTTTACCTGCCACAGCACAACTGTGCATAGGACACCAAGTAGTGCATAGCATAACCAAGACTAGGTGCAACCTAGTATATGGCTGGGCCGCTGAGTGCTGTATGAGAATGTGGGCCCAAGAAAAGGGTGCTAAATGAGGCAAAGCTCATTCAGTTACATGAAGTGCAAGTTTAGTAATGAGCTGGAGCTGATGAATTATTTACAAAGTGGGTGAGGAGAGTGGGAGAGTGAGAGCGTGAAAGTGTGTTTACATAAAGTGTTATTCGATATTGGTGATGGTTGAATATGGTTCACTATGTGACAAAAAAATTGAAATGCAATTAATTTTAATGAATTGATTACCTATTGAAAGCTCTCGAAAAGGCCTTGTAGTTGACACAAAGATCATGAGAACTGGCCGAGAAATAAGAAATTTTAGAAATTTCGTAGTACCCCCAAATAGCGAATTGTTTGGCATTTATTTCAGTCGCTGCGGATAAAGAAAAAAAAGTGTGTAGAGAAGTGAGCAATTTAGGTCAATTTTACCTCAAATATGGTAGACAGTCAAAAGAATGATATAAGCAAGGTTTAAAAAAAATGCAGTAAAATACAAGAATTCAGGAAAGAAAGCATGAACGATTTTCATAAACGTTAGTTACAACCTGACCAAGTATTGTACTTTGTCACATAGCTAAGATGATAACAAAGGTATATAAAGTACTGAGAAAAAAAGTTACAAAAAAGTAAAAGTACCATTACTGAAAGTTACTTTGGTAAAAGTTGAAGTCACCCATAAGAAAATGATTTGAGTAAAAGTCTTAAAGTAGCTCACATTAAATGTACTTAAGTACCAAAAGTATCTTGTGAAAAAAATAGAATTAAGTATCAAAAGTGCAAGTACAAAGTATTTTTCATAGCATGCACAGAAAGAAGGAAAGCAACCACACATTGTTCTCTCCTTGTGCTCTTTAATTTTCAGGTGAATGAAAGATACAGTATTTAAAAAACAAACTGGCAATCTCTCCTTTATATTTTTTCTCTTCTTCTTTGAGTTTAGTGGCGGATTAAAAAAACCACAATAATTGACTGTAATTAATAGAATTACATGGCATCAATACCATGTGGAATTTTTGCTTCAGAAAACTGCTTTTTCTGAACTTCTAATTGGGATACCATTGGCTCACTGTAGCTGAAGTGGTTGCTACATAGGACAACAATTTTTTCGGTAGCAAGATTATATATCATTTTTATTATTATGATTTTTTTAACTGCTATGGGCAAGACTATTGCGCAGTTTGCACATCAGGCTTAGCTGAGGAGTTAAATTAAGGCAAGTCCTGAAAAACAGGGATTGGAGTCAACTCATCCATAGTCTAAGAGCTCGGCTTACTTGTGAATATTCAATAACTGATCCGGGTGTGCCATCTAGTGGTATAATATTGCAACTGCTTGCATAAATTTTGAGCTCCATGTCAGTTGGCAAACACGTGCACAAAGCGGCTAAGATACCCTGCCGAGCACCGTTGTTCTTCTCGAACACGCCAAATCCAGATAATCCTTAAATGATGAATTGCATTCATATTTTAATGTGTAACGAGTAACGAAGTGGACAGTGTCAAAGTAACGAAGTGAGAGTATACTTTTTAATCTTTTAAATGTGGTAGAATAAAAGTAAAAGTCCCGGTTTAAAAAAAAAAAAAAACTCAAAGTAAAAATCGGCCTACTCCAACAAAAAAAAAAAAAAAAAAAAAAACGACTTCAGTATTGTAACGAAGTACATGTACGCCTCTGTATGATAATGTATCCCAAATCCCTTCATTGTACCCGTTTTCTCTATTCAATTTCCCTATTCAACCTCGCAACCGATACTGTCCTCCATGCTTGTTAACTATCGTATCGGTTGCGAGATTGAAAAGGGAAATTGAAAAACACATTCCGACCATTGTTATGATTCCTGCATGCTAGATTGGTACGATGTGTTACATCCCTCTATCTCTATGGAATCTCGCAACCGGTACCAGAGAAAACAAGCATGGACGACTAAAACAAACTGAAGCAATCTAGCGTGAAAGAAGATTAGCCTAACAATGGTCGGATTGTGCTCGTAATGCAACAAAATAGATTGGAACTTTTTAAAACCGGTCTAGCTAGGGCAAACCGCTATATAAAGATTTATATTGAAACCACAGACTGTCGGACACGGAGCAATATTAAAACCCTGTCCGACTTTCGGACACGTAAACACTGCTTCGAAGTGTCTCCGAGTCCGACAGTCGGATGGTTTTCAATAATTCATAATTCACTTTTTAACTTTTTTCAAGCCATGAACCTCATGCAAGAGAATAAAACTGGGTAGCTAACTTAATTTGAGCAACACCGATTTCGGACACGGAGACACTGAAAAGACACGTGATGTAACTTAACTCGTGATGAAATGCCCATGCAAGTGAGTAAAACTGGGTGCTTAACTTAATTTTCAAGCAACATCGCGGACCCGCAGAAGCCATGCAAGAGAATAAAACTGGGTAGCTAACTTAATTTGAGCAACTACGATGTCGGACACGTAGACACTGCGAACAGACTAACACAGTAGCCTACTGTAACTAAACTCACGATGAAATGCCCGTGCAAGAGAATAAAACTGGGTAGGGAACTTAATTTGAGCAACACCGAATTCGGACACGTAGATGCTGCGAACAGACACGTACTGTAACTTAACTCATGATGAAATGCCCATGCAAGAGAATAAAACTGGGTGCATTACTTAATTTTCGAGCAACATCGCGGACCGCAAAAGCCCTAAACAAACAAACACTACTATGACTTAACTCATGAAATGCCCCCGTTTTTAAATGGGTGAAGTTTTTCAAGCCATGAATTTCAAATGGTCTGACTTCACCTAGGCACACATTCGTAAGTCAGCAAAGTGAAAATTTCACTTACCTTCTAGAGACAAATCCAAAATCCACCAACGGCAAAGAACTCCGGTCAAATCCAAAATCCAGCAACAGCAAAGTAGGTGCGTTTCAAATCCGAAATCCACCAACGGCAGAGTACTCCATTCCCGCTGCAAAGCGTCAATGCCGAACACCTGAGACCCATATGCCTATTTATAATGCACAGGCCAGTAGTCGGCAAACCAATCGTTGAAGTTCTTCCTCAGCGAGTAGTCGGACAACCAATCGTTGAAGTTCTTCCCCGGCGGCCGACCAATCACTGAACTCCTTACCCGCCGGCCAGCCAATCGTCGGAAAACCAATCGTTTAAGTTCTTCCCCGCCGGCCGACCAATCGCTGAACTTCTTCCCCGCCGGCCAGCCAATCGTTGAACTTGATCACTCACTCACTGGCTGCCTCGTGAGCGGATTGATTGTACTCTAGCTCACGATCTGATTGGTTGTACTTGGGGGCGGTGTTTACGCAGCCTGACAGGCTGAGCAGCCTGGAAGTCGAGGTCTGAAGGCAACTTCACTCTGCAGCCAGGTGCTGGGCGACATTCGCGTTTGTAGGGGCCTGGCCGCTGCTCGGCCCAGCCCAAAAATGTGGTTTAATTTCCTGTAAAATACGGTGATGGTTTAATTTATCGTTGTTCAATGAAGCTTGACAACACTGCATGCAATTTATGAATATGTTAACTTGAAAATATAAATGTGCATGCCAGTCCTTTTACATCTACAGATAATTTTTAATTTAAATTTTAAATGCTCCCATTTCATAACTAGTACATTTTTCCACGTTGTGAAGTTGTGTTTATAATCAGAGAAGTCTCCCTCCTCTCTTCTTTACTTTGAGAATTACACTGAGCTTTCACTGATCATCTTATGTTTTTTGAGAGGTTACCGTACCATGTAAGAAGCTTGAATCTTGACAAAGCGTACAATTTTTATAAACAGGCAACAGAACTGTAATAAGTTATTGAACTTGATTTTGTGGAAATGGATGGGTCCTGCCTCATTTAGCAACCAAACAGGAAGGAGGAAGGAGCTGTCTTTGTATCACAGCTCTCTGTATTTTTTACTTGTGTTTCCGCTCTAACACAGCTTGACTATAGCCAGGTGTTTCTCAAATTCTTGCTTAGGACAAATTATAATTGATGGGATTTGTTTTGAAAAAAATATATACGGTCATTATCACTGATATTTAAATTTCTGACAAAAAATGCTGTTTATAGAATTGGGAATAATTCATTACAATTGATGTGAAACATAGGATTATTTTTATTATTTTCTGAACAGTAAAACACCCAGCCATGCGCACACGCACACACAGACATATACATGCGCGTGCACACACACACACACACACACGTGTACACAGACTATAATTTGTCACATTAATACAGATGCTCAGCCAACGTTAGCTAATATTTTAAGCTAGCTGGCTAACAAAAGCTACAGCAAGCAAACATTTCCAGCTATAGTGTAATTATTTTGACATAAGGTCAGCTGGTTGGCCTTTTAAGACTGATAATAATATACTGAACAAAAATATAAACGCACAAAGTGATTTTTTTTCAAATTATTTTTAATGAATCGGGAAATATTTCAACATGACAATTATTATTTTATTCTTGCCTTAATATTCAAGCAACAGAAACACGACTAACAATTTACTGTACACAATTCATGAGTTATCACAGCCTGAACCCAACAGGGGTCAGCGGGCAGAGTTCACAGCACTCAGTAACGAGTGTGTCCACCATCAGCATCAAGTAAAGCGGTACACCTCCGGCACATGGAATTCATGAGGATGTCAATAGTGGCCTGTGGAATGTTTTCCCATTCCTCCTGCAGTGCAATTCGGAGCTGGCATCAGCGTAACGCTCGCTCACACGTCACCAGACCCGTTGTCTGCCATCAGCGCGGTACAGTTGGAATCGCGATTCATCGCTGAATAACACCATCCTCCACCATGTAAGCGTCCAGCAAAGGTTACAGTTGGCCCAGTTGAGTCTGTACCGATGACGGACGGCGGTCAGGTCGAGACCTTGGTGCGGTCGGCGGGCTCGGAGGTCTGCCTTCTGAGGCAATTTCGGACAGTCTGAGCTGATATCCGCCTGTTGTGCAGTCCAATGGTCTTGTCAGCTGTCCTGGTGGCTGGTCGGAGCCAATCACGGAGGTGCTGGAGCCGCATGTTCCGATCCTGTGTGGGCGTGGTCACACGTGGTCGCGAGGCATCTGGACGATTCACAGTGCTGCCAGTCTCTCTGACTCGACTTCTCAGCCGGCTAATGGTGGAATGACGCACATTCAAGTGTGTTGACACCGTTGTCACAGATATCCCAGCATTCAGCATGCCAATGGGACGCTCCCTCATGACTTGTGACATCTGTGGCATCGTGACTTGTGACAAAAGTGCACATTTTGCAGTGGCCTTTTATTGACCCTGGTGCAAGGAGTGCCTGTGTATTGGTCACGCTGACTGACCAACTCAATGTTATGCTCTATGCAGCTCAGGGGCGGAATAACTCAATGAGTGAGTAATCTCACAGGGAGTGGTCAATGAGAAGTGGGTCACCAGAATTGAGCAAAACAAATCATTCAGTACACCAATAAACAATACTTGTGGGCATATTTCATTATAGGTCAATTTAACTCAGCATTTTTGGTTTGTGCGTTTATATTTTTGTTCAGTGTACATTTCTTACTGGTGGTTAGGTATTACACTATTGTTTTAGATTGTGGTGTATATATTTTCTCAGAAATCTAACATTTGCATGGTAAGACCATTCAAAATCATTTTTGCCCATGGGGTGGCTTCCTACCCCATATCAGGGCAGGACATCTTCCCTCAAAATCCTCCTCTTACAGTGTCATATATTATTATTTTTTGCCGAAACTAATGGATCACTCTCCATATGATTCTGATATCAACAGTGAAAAAATGCGTGTATGTCTAATCTTGCAAAAACAAAAACAAAAAAAAAAACATAGGCTTATTTTCTTCAGTCAAAATATGAAATTAATGTACCTCAGAACCACTTATGATTTCCTCCCGCCAGTAAAATGTCTTTGATTCTATTCAAAGAGCTGAAAGGTCTCTCCCATCTGAGAAAAGAGCTGACATTAAAATGGGCTTCATTTAGTGGTCAGGTAGGGAATTAAAGCAGGGAGCATCTTACCCCGGTTTGCTGTGCACAGTGCTGATGATTAAATGGATGCAGGACAGTAGCTTTATCAGTTTTCTTTCTTTTTTGCCTTTTCTTGACACACCACTGTTCTCTAGTGCCCATAGTTGGCAATTTATTTATTTATTTATTTCAACTTTTTAGTGAATGCTATTTTTAAAAATTAGAATGGCTTTGTTTAAAAATTTATTTATTTCTTTATTAGCCTCCTAAAAGAAGAATACAGTGTACAGCATTAAAAAAAAAAAAACAGTTTTACAATAAAATAATGTACAATATATATTAAATACGACAAAACTCGAACAACTAAAATAATTTATCACAGTTAATCGGGGCCAGGACAAATCTTTTTCACAGTGCATAGGGTGTTTCTTAATTAATGGGTAGTAAAACAAACTTCTAGATGATCATCTAACAGCATTAAAATGATTTTAGAAGAAACTTGGCCAACTTAAATTCATTGGAGCCCCGCCTATCAAACTCTCTACATGATATTAACCCTCTAAGACAGTCGGCAATTCCATCTTCAAATCTCGCAGGCCTGAGGACGGACATGCTCAAAGCCACTTTAACAGGCAATGTCTGCACAACACTTAACACTTCTTAAGAGAAAAACAGCTCAGTTAATGGTAAAGTTTAATTTTACCTCGTCAAATTACCAAGACGATGTTTCTCTTTGGCAGGTAACAGAATATTAGTGTCTGACTGGAACCATTCTTGTATTTGTCACATGCATTCAGGGCGAGCCAATCACATTCCACAAGGAAGTGTGTTCAGAAATGGGCAGCGCATCGGGTGAAGCTAGATCCGGAGTAGTTCAAGTACGCTCTGCGACTGAAATCTCGTAAAATCTCGTTTCCGCGATCCTCTGTAATTACTAGTCAATAAATAGCGTCATGGTTTTAGTGCCTTCGAGTTATTAAAATAATTAATATGACTAAAACGAGTTTTAGTCATTTTAAAGAGTGTGTTCCTGTTGTCGATTGCTTTGAATTCTTGGTTTGTTTTTGCTTTTGACTACAATGCTTGTTTAATCCCATCATAATGTTTATTATGCAGAGGGAGGGGAAGGAACGTTTCAGTTTAATTTTCTACCATTTCTTTATTTGTTTGGGGTTTTAATAATCCCATGAAGATGGAGGATCTACGTTATCAATTCAATAATGACTTATGTAAACTTCGTGACTTTCAGAAAGGTCAGAGGACTGACAGGTGACTATCAATGAGTATTAACTGACAGCACAATTAGTCCCTGCATTATTAAAAGCAGCATAATGTTCAGTGTAGCATCTTAGATAATCCACTGGAAATAATTACAATTTATCTGTCCATCATTTTAATGTACATCTGCACTTATGTATTGGTGTTTAGTAATTAGTTCAAAATAACTTTTTAATTAACTTTTTGCATGCAGAAGGTATAAATTTATCGAGGCTTGCATGTACAGTAATATTTTTAGGAAGGGCTCATTAAACACCCTACATCCAGACATAACAAGACACATTAAAACACAAATTTATCTCGTTATACACATACATTTTATGCATATCTTTTTATTTTGCACTTACAGTGCCGTGAAAAAGTATTTGCCCCCTTCCTGATTTCTTATTTTTTTGCATATTTGTCACACAAATGTTTCAGATCAGCAAATAAATTTTAATATTAGACAAAGACAACCCGAGTAAATACAAAATGCAGTTTTTAAATGATGATTTAATTTATTAAGGGGAAAAAGCTATCCAAACCTACCTGGCCTGGTGTGAAAAAAGTAATTGTCCCTAAACCTAATAACTGGTTGTGCCACCCTCTGCGACAACTACTGCAAGCAAGTGTTTGCGATAACTGGCAATGAGTCTTTCACATCGCTGTGGAGGAATTGTGGCCCACTCTTCTTTGCAGAATGTTTTAATTCAGCCACATTGGAGGGTTTTTGAGCATGAACGGCCTGTTTAAGGTCATGCCACAGCATCACAGTCGGATTTAAGTCCGGACTTTGCTTAGGCCGCTCCAAAACCTTCAATTTGTTTTTTTTTTTAAGCCATTCAGAGGTGGACTTGCTAGTGTTTCGGATCATTGTCCTGCTGCTTAACCCAAGTGCGCTTGAGCTTGAGGTCACCAACTGATGGTTGGACATTCTCCTTCAGGATTTTCTGGTAGAGAGCAGAATTCATAGTTCCATCAATTATGACAAGTCATCCAGGTCCTGAAGCGGCAAAGCAGCCCCAAACCATCACACTGCCACCACCATGTTTGACTTTTGGTACGATGTTCTTATGAAATGATATGTTAGTTTTACGCCTGATGTAACGGGATGCACACCTTCCAAAAAGTTCAACTTTTGTCTCGACAGTCCACAGAATATTTTCCCAAAAGTCTTGGGGATCATCAAGATGTATTTTGGCAAATGTGAGATGAGCCCTTGTGTTCTTTTTGGTCAGCAGTAGTTTTCGCCTCGGAACCCTCCCATGGATGTCATTTTTGCCCAGTCTCTTTCTTATCGTTGAATCATGAATACTGCCTTTAAATGAGGCCTGCAGTTCTTTAGATGTTGTTCTGGGTTCTTTTGTGACCTCCCGGACGAGTCGCCGATGAGCTTTTGGTAATTCTGGTAGGCCGGCCACTCCTGGGAAGGTTCTCCACTGTTCCAAGTGTTCTCCATTTGCGGATAATGGCTTTCACCGAGATTCGCCGGAGTCCCAAAGCCTTAGAAATGGCTTTGCCACCCTTTCCAGACTGATAGATGTCAATTTCTTTGTTTCTCATCTGTTCTTGAATTTCTTTAGTTCCCAGCATGACATAATGCTTCTTGAGATCTTTTAGCCTACTTCACTTTGTCAAACAGGTTCTATTTAAGTGATTTCTTGATTCAGCAGTTCTGGCAGTAATCAGGCCTGGGTGTGGCTAGTGAAATTGGACTCAAAAAATGTGGTTAATCACAGTTAATTCATGATTTAACAAGGGGGGCAATTATTTTTTCACATAGGGCCAGGTAGGTTTGGATAGCTTTTTGCCCTTAATAAATGAAATCATCATTTCAAAACTGCATTTTGTATTTACTCGGGTTATTCGTTTTATATTAAAATTTGTTAGATGATCTGAAACATTTAAGTGTGAAAAATGTGCAAAAAAGTAAGATATCAGGAAGGGGGCAAATACTTTTTCACGGCACTGTATGTACTGAAAATACTTAATGAAAAATAAATCTTCAATAAACTCAAAAACATGAATAGCGTGTGAAGCAGTTTGTCTGTGCCCTCTCCTCCATGTTGTTCTTGTATATAATCTCGACCATGGTTTGCTGTGCTGCGTGGGGATGCTCCAATCGCTGGGAGGTTGAGTACAAATGTATGGTTTCTCCAATGACGTGGAGAAAAGAAAAAAATAAAAAATTGCTGGCTCAATTCAGCAGGAGAAATCAAACAAACATTAAAAATTACAACAATAAAAATGTGAGGTAATCGCATTCAAACACTGCACTTGCACTTTTTCACAACCAAAGACCACACGATTTGGAAGCTTAATGTCCAGTTTATTAAAAGTAAAGAACAGGGAAAGGCTTGCACAGCTTAGGGAGTTAAGACTCAGGGTGTAGGGTGATGGTCCTCTGTCTCATTGCAGGGAGGCTTTTATTGAATCGCCTGCAGCTCTTCAGCCGAAAAGGGGGGAGAGACAGGGGAAAGGGTCAGACACATCTATATAGGCTTAGATGGGAAATTGTGCTGAGAGATGAGGTGTGGTCTTTGTTTCCCTACTTAACTTATGGAACTCAAGTAGCTGTGATCAACAGCTTTTGCTGCTGATGTTTAAGCACGGCAAATGGCATCAGTTACAGATGTGACAGGAATTCGCATAAAGTTGGATCATGCTCTTTGCAGTCTTTCAGACAAGAAATACAGTACAGCTCAATATTTTTAGTATTCAGTATGATTCCCCATTTAGGCCAAACATTTTGGAAAATTAAGCATAGAAGGCTATTTGGCCAATATGTTGTTTTCAGTCTTCTATTTGCTCCTCCAGCCTCACTCTCCCTTAATCATCAATCCAAAATTAGCTGAGCCACAACATAATATTGACAGGTAATGTCAAGAGAATCACACATCCTAAAACACTCAAACAAGAGATCATGTGTTTACTGAATAGAAGTTCAAAAAAGAAAAACGCTCCCACAATCAATATTAATAGCGATGTATCACAGCAAACGATAGCTCCTCTTTATTATTCTGTAACGTTAACTTTATTACACCAGCTAACGTTAGCTACCTTGTTCTCAAAGAAAATCTCACTTCACCACATCCACTGCTATAACGAGTCTGATGGTATATTTACGTAACTTCTCTAACATTTCACTCCCCCCACCCCACTCCGCAAAAAAAAAAAAAAAAAAAAAAAACACGCACGTTTAAGAAGCATTTTTCCCCTATAATTTCGCGTCTTTGGATGAAATGGCAATGACATGACGGAGTTTACAAGTATGCTGCTGCTCATGGCTAGCGGTAGTAACTGTCGCTAACTGTACCAAGCTAGTATCGTAGCCCAATTTGTTGTCCGTAAACATTTAATATCTCAAGAATCGTGCAGGGAATAATCCAGTAAAACGCTTTACTGTACGTGTTATTTAATCAGATGTGCTGACAATATTCAGTCTAATTCTTTAAACGTCTTACCTTTTGGAAGATCATCACGTACGGTCCATTCCGCTTCAGCTCAGCTGCTGGACTAGTCTTGTCGCACTTCCGGCGAGACTTCAGTCAACTCTCGCACAGCGTACTTGAACTACACCGGATCTAGCTTCACCCCAGCGCATGTACGGACTTCAACTTGTGCATTACAGTATTGGGCGGAGGTGGCCTGTGCGCCCTTACTGCAAGCCATGTAAAAAACTTGTGGGCACGGAGTTCTGTCCAATCCCGTGCACTCAAGATTCTGAGTGTTCTCATGGGCTGCACGTGAGCAGTCGCTGCACCCACTGTTTCTGGTTCCCCATGGACTGTTTTCATATTCCCCATGTCACCCCACATTACAATAGCCAATCAATAACCTACATTCAACCGTCCATGAACCTGAACTTCTGATTTTCATATAAAAAACCGGATCCGCCCCCAATCAGCAGGGATGGCATCTACCATAGCTGGAGTTGCCGAACTCGAAGACTCAATTTCCTTATGGACATTTCTTTGCGTTTTCATTTGCCCTACTTCCATAGATTATAAGTTATTCTACTGTTCTTTATGTGTGCCTACTGATTTCATAGTTGTTTGTCGATTTCCTGGGTTAATTAGTGTTAGTCCGTAATGTGCAGAATGTAAGTGGCTTGATTTTCGCGTGTGACGCAGTAGAATTCCATTCTATACTGCACAGCCATTAGGGCTACTTGTTCCATATTTAATACCGTAGTAATTTATTTGCACATTTCCGTAGTTGGTTTACGAGTTGTTCAGTGTTCAATTTGAAGTAGCTGGCTTTGCCTGGTAACTCTTTTGTCTGTGCAGACTGCACAGGTTTCAGCGCACACTTTTCATTATGCCGCCACTGCTGCGTTGTAAAGCCCTTAAAGGGCAAGCAGCCTTATTCTAGTGCATTCTGTTCTGCGGTATTTGTCTTGCCAATAATAATAATAATAATATTTTGATTATAATAGCACTTCCGATGTTGCTTTGAGCCAATTTCTTCATTGTACTACCTCCAGTTAATTTAATTCATTTATATATCTACCAGATTTATTTATTCAATTCATGTCAACAGTCTACACTGCTGTTATTATTTACCAAATACCTTGTATTTGTACATTGTAATGTTTGCACTACCGTGATGTATATCATGAACATAGTTTAATATTTGTATATCTGTCATTCTATTTTATAGAAACCACGGCATTGCATTGCTTCATACCGTCACAGCTTCAATGTATGATGGCTTTGCTTAAGTTCACGAGTGGCACGTGTGTGTGGAAATAAATCGTTGGTGGTAGTCCCCTTGACTATATTGATGGTTGTTTTCCTACATATAAGATCTTTGATCAGCCTGATGTAAATGAAGTTATAAGCATTATTGAGAAACTCAAATCAACCAGTTCAGGACACAATGAAGTCAGAACTTCTCTTGTGAAAGAGGTCAAATATTCAATAGCAGATCCCCTAAAGTTTATTTTTTCCCTGTCATTGGAGACTGGTGAAATTCCAAGTGATCTCAAAATTGCAAAAATCATCCCCATATTCAAATCAGATGATCCAAGTTCCTTTACAAATTACCGCCCAATTTCAATATTACCCTGTTTTTCAAAGATCCTTGAAAAATTAGTTTACAAAAGAATTCTACAACATATTAATTCAAATAATATACTATACAACCATCAATATGGCTTCCACAAGAATCATTCTGCTTACATGGCTTTGTTAGATCTTTTTGAAAAAATCTCTACTGCTCTTGACAATAATGAATATACTATAGCAATTTTCTTGGACCTATCAAAAGCATTTGATACAGTGAACCACGAAATATTGCTATCAAAACTACATAGATACGGTTTCCAAGGTAATGTTTTTCAATGGTTAAAAAGCTATATTACTGATGGGCAACAATACGTTCATTTTAATAGCTGTAAGTCTAACACGGTAACATTGTCATGCGGTGTGGCTCAAGGCTCAATTCTGGGTCCGTTATTATTTTTAATTTATATCAATGATCTTGCCACAGTTCCAAGTACAATTTTACCTCTCTTATTCGTAGATGATACAAATCTTCTTATTTCTAATAAACACTTAAAGCTGTAGTATACGTTTTGAAAGTTTGATCATTATTAATAACCTCATTTAGATGGTGGTTATGGTCCTATAGTACAATCTACACAATATGAAGAGCAAAAAAACCGAAAAAAAATCCATTCACTCTAGTGGCTGCAGGGCTGCAGAGACGTTGACCAATGTAAGCCATCCGGCCGGATGGCTTACATTGGTCAACGCCTCTCCTCTCTCATCCAATCCCCTCGCTCTAGTTGACCTCCCCGAGCTTGCTCTGACTGCCCATGCTCCAGCGTTCTGCCTCGTCCCGCCCCCTTCCGCGTTCGTTTTCCGTCTGTTTACTGCCGGCCGGCTTGTTGCTCTGGTAGAGGGGGTGTGTCTGGGAGTCTCCACGCGGACGGCCACACGTGCTCGGTGGGAAGGATCAGGGAGCACAGAGGGGAGGGGTGTGTGTGTGTGGGCAGGATGCTTTTTTCAAATTTTTCTCAACGTCTCAATCTTTCTCAACTGATTCTCAGATCGTATACTACAGCTTTAAAAACTCTTCTAAAAGAGGCCAACTTGGGCCTACAAGCTTATTCAAAATGGTTCAAATTGAATAAACTGTCTCTTAACATAAATAAAACCAATTTCATACTATTTTCAGGTAGGAAAAAGTATAACCTGGATGAAGTCAAGCTCTTTATTGAAGGCTCCGAAATTAAAAAGGTATCCTCTGCTCGCCTCCTTGGTGTCATGGTTGATGAAAATTGTACTTGGAAAGAACATATTGGTTTAGTGGCAAAAAAAGTGTCCAAGTCTCTGGGTATCATCAGAAAGATCAGTTCATTTCTTAATAGATCCAGTTTACTTGTTTTGTATTATAGCTTAAAATATCCATACCTAATTTACTGTAACATAGTGTGGGCCAATACCAGCCCAACCAAACTCAATAAGCTTCACTTACTGCAAAAACGATTTGTTAGAGCTGCCACAAACTCAAATTCTAGAGCTCCATCCTCTCCACCATTTTATAAACTAAGGATCCTAACCATATTTGATATCAATATAATACAAATATGCACTTTTATTTATAAAGTAATTCATCAAAATCAAGAACTGCCCAATCACTTTCAACAATATTGTTGCAGAAATTTCAGTTTTCACTCATATAGGACAAGACAAGCAGAACACCTGCATCTTCCCCTCCGCCACACCAGCAGAGGGCAGTACTCTATCAAATACAAAGGGAGTACATTGTGGAATGAACATCACAATCTTGCTGACAATGCCCCCTCCTTGCCAATATTTAAAAAGAGACTGTTCTTGAAATTATTAGAACACTATGTATAGCGGTCTCTTCGGACAAGTTCATTTGTGGTGCAATCTATGTTTGCTGTTATTTCTTTTAATTAGTTTGTTCTGGTTTACCTTTATTTTTTATTATTTTTTTTTTATTTATTTTTTTTCTTTTCTCGTCTTTTTTATGTTGTTTTTTTCTGCCGTCCTGTATTTTATCGTTCTCATCTTATTTTCAATTAATTATCCTTTATTTTTCCCATAGGATGTACATTAATTATTTTCTTGACTAAGCATTTATAAGGTCAGGGTGAGGTCATTTATAAGCCCTTTTCGGGCTTCAGACCTCACCTGCACATTTTTTTTTTAATTTCTTTTTAACTCACTCTTCTAGAGTGATCTGTCTCCTGTAATGTGTCTTTCACATGTGCAAATAAAGAAAAGAAAAAAAAACTGCCTCTTCGACATCAGTCAAGCCTTTACCCGGCTACCTGTGGTGATTGTTGTCAACCAGATCAGCTAGTTAGTTAACCATCAATACAGTCCTTACCAGTCAGTTTATTCATCCTCATCAACAATCTAACAAGGTCCTTCGAGCCGGATTCAGCAGTTTCTGCAGCAAGATGTCTTTTTCTGATGGTATCGGTCGCCCACGACGTGTCAGACACCAGCCTCGCCGCCTGGACGACTTCCTGGTGACTCTCCCACCACGTGAGCTTCCACACACACCACCACCTAGCCACTCCAACTTGGGAGACAGTGGCAGAACAAGTGCCCCCTGGTGGACAAGCACAGAGCCTGGATTCAGCCACCGTCCTGTCAGCCCTCAGAAAGATGCAAGAGGACAACCAGCAGCTGCGCAGGGAGATGCAGCAAGTGCTCAGATCCATCACACCACGCCCCCCAGCAGCGCTTCAACAAGACCCTGCTATTTCCAGTGCCCACATTCCAGGCTAGCTCAACTTCGCAGAGAATGGCAGCTCCTTCGACCAGCCCTCAACTCCACACCTCGCCTCCACTCCACAGCAGCCACCGGAACAGCCTGACATAGAGCAAGACAATGATCTGCTGGAGGTGGTATGCACCGAACCACGTCCTCAGCCAGCAACACGATCGCAGCGTGATTCATGGCCTCCGCCTCCACCACCTCTGCCAGTGTCATACCACTCACGGGTTGGCGCTCTAGGGCAGAATCCATGGCAGCAGCCACTGCCTCTACCGAGGCCACTACCACACCTGGCAGACAAGCTTTGCGATCGCCTTAGGAACATGAACATTCAATCAGATGATAGCCCTAGAGCTCCTGCTCTACCTGTCCCCACACCACCATATGAAGTGCCATTCACCCTGCCTCGTACCATCACTGCTGCCTCATGCTTTGCCACCTGCTCATCCACTGGCAGACCAGAGGGCTGAGGGCCAGGGCTGCTACAATCCGTCTCAGCCAACACACCCAACCAGTCAACCTCACATGCGGCCTAACCAGGAGATGACCTACTGTGGGCCGAAGCTCGGGAATGAAGGAAGAACCAAGCTGGAGTGCGGATCACGTGTCACGCTTACTGTCAAAACTGCCACATGATCTGCGTTCCCAGTTTAAGAGGTTCATTAACCCCCTCTAAATTCCCATTCCAACATTGCTGGACTTTGCTGAATGGCTCGAATATGAAGTTCGGGCGCAGGAGGACGAAGTCACTGTCCGCCAGCCCAGAGCATCAGCTGAGAGCCGAGTAGACAAGCAGAAAGGTGCAAAGTGGAAACAGACTCAAGCTACACGTTCCGCTACTGTTCTGCTGGTCGACCCCCCCTGAAAAGCAAGCAGAGTCAACTAAACCAGCACAACCTCTACCTCAGAAGGCAGAGAAGCCAAAAAAGCACTGTCCATTCTGTGACAGCCGGCAACACTACTTCAATCAGTGCACCGCATTCAAGCAGCTGTCTACAGAGCGCGGGTGAATTGGAATAAGGAGGGCAAGTGGTGTTGGAGGTGTGGGAGGGACCACCTGGCTGCGCAGTGCTACTTGAAAGCCCACTGCCAGAAATGCAACCGCACACACTTGGAAATATTGCATGAGACGAATGACCCCACCAAGACAGAGAAGGCTGCGCCCACTCCGTCCAGTCAGCTGGTGACATATTACCTGGACCCTGCATGGAGGAGCTGCTGCGTGCTGCTGAAAATGGTGAAAGTGTGCCTCCATCACGGGGATAAGAAGGTGGAGACCTATGCCACCCTCGATGATGGGTCAGAGCGCACCATCATCCTTCACCGAGCTGCACAGGAGCTAGGACTGCAGGGACAGGAGGAGAATCTGGCTTTGCGAACCATCCGTCAGGACATCAGAGCAGTGCCAGGAAAGTCAGTCTCCTTCTCTGTCACCAGCGAGTCAGCCACAGAAACGCTACAACATCAAGCAGGCATTCACATCAGCAGAACTGGGCCTTTCCACACATTCTCATCCTGTCGAGGCTCTTCAAAAGACCTATCGCCACCTCAGAGGTCTGCCCCTCCAGTCATTCTCAAATGCCCTGCCGCTGCTGCTCATTGGGTCTGATTACCCTCACCTGCTCACTCCAGTTAAGACAGTGCACTTAGGCTCACTGGGCGTTCCAGCCGCACTGAAAACGCGCCTTGGCTGGACACTGCAGGGCCCGGCTGAAGTCCCTATGCATTAGCCTTCCACCGCTCACTGTCTGTTCACCAGTTCTCTGTCTCCCTCCGCAGAACTCCTCCAGCATGTGTCCAAGCTGTGGCAGATGGATGTCCTGCCCTACCGTAATGAGAAGCTCATCACGCGGTCAAAGCAGGACTTCCCTGCTGTCAAATTGCTGGAGGAAAGGACAACCAGAGTGGAAGTGGATGGTGTCAGTCGTTATGCCACACCCCTTCTGTGGAAGGACAACAACCCGACCGCTCCAAGCACCAAAAGAGGCGGTCATGGGCCATTTGCGTGACACAGAGAAGCGTCTGTCTCGGGAGCCAGCCAGAGCAGACTCCTACAAACAGGAAGTCAAGAAGCTAGAGGATGCCGGCTATGTGAGCAGACTCACCCCTCCTGCAGCCCAAGCCAGTTACTGTTCATGGCAATATCCCATCGCCGTGAGCAGTGATATAAAGGGGATGTTCCATCAGGTTTGTCTCCTACCTGAGGACAGGCCCTTTCTGCGCTTCCTGTGGAGAGAGATGGATGGCAGCAGGGAGGCAGATGTCTATGAGTGGCAAGTGTTGCCATTCGGGACCACTTGCAGTCCATGCTGCGCCACGTTTGCCCTCCAGAGGCACGTTCTTGATCATAGCCACCAGGAGGAAGACACCTGCTACTGCATCGAGCACTGCTTTTATGTTGATAATCTCCTGCAAAGTTTCACCACAGTTTCAGAGGCCAAGCAACTAGTCAACAAGCTGCAGCCGCTCCTCCTCTCGGGCGGGTTTGAGCTGCGCCAGTGGTCTTCCAATCTGCCAGACATCATCAGTCACATGCTAGCTGACACTAGGTCAGAGAGTTGTGAGCTCTGGCTGTCACATGATGCTGCTGCTGACCCCCAAGAGTGGATATTGGGACTGCTGTGGCACTGCAGGTCTGACACTCTCACGTACAGGTTCCGCCACTCAGAGCATCCAGAGCCCACTATGCGCAGCATCTATCGGGTCTTAGCCAGGCAATACGACCCCTCGGCCTTCTCATTCCGTACACCACTAGGGAAAAAATCCTAGTACAAAGATTCTGATGCAAGAAAAGAGACTGGGATGACCCACAACTTCCTGAGGATATACTTCAGCTGTGGCACGCATGGGTGAGTGAGCTTCACCAGCTTCCATCCATCTCCCTCCCCTGGTGCTATGTGCAGCTGGGAACTGATGTGACCGCATCCACGCACACCATACATGTCTTCACAGATGCCTCTGAACGGGCATACGAGGCAGTGGCCTATCTCAGGACAGTGGATCAGTCAGGCAACATCCAGCTGGCTTTCCTTGCAGCCAGATCATGGGTAGCCCCAGTCCGGCAGCAGTCAATCCCTAGACTGGAGCTCTGTGCTGCCCATACTGGTGCCCAGCTGGCTGTTGTCCTGACGAAAGAGCTCACTCTGACCATTACCAGCATCACCTATTGGACTGACTCCTCCACCGTACTGAACTGGCTGCAGTTTCAGTCCTCCCGTTACAAAGTGTTTGTTGGCACCAGGGTGGCGGACATTCAGGAGCTGACAGAGAGAAGCCTCTGGCGATATGTAAGTTCAAAAGATAATCCAACTGATGACATAACCAGAGGACTGACACTGTCACAACTTCTAGAAGGCCACCGCTGGAGCCATGGCCCACCATTCCTGTGTCAGGATGAATCTTCTTGGCCTATCTGTCCAGATGTCACATCATCAGAGGAACCAGCAGAACTGCGCAAGTCATATTTCTGTGGGAACCTGGCTGTGACTGCCGATTCATCGCTGCCTGATGCTGGAGGCTTCCGCAGCTACCAAGATCTGTTGGATGCCTCTGTCACAGCCCAGCACGGGATGGCCACACCCACAGAGCCCTCAGCAGAAGACTACAAGCAGGCTGAAACAGCCCTCCTCAGATCTGTGCAGAGAGACTATTTCCCAGAGGATTTCAACCTGCTTTCAGAGGGGAAACCAGTCCCTCAAAGCAGCAGGCTATTCACACTAGCTTCAGAGTACGACACAGAGGTCCAGCTGATCCGGGTGGGGGGACGGCTCCGCGGATGTGAGTCCCTGGAAGAAGAGACCCTGCATCCGGTTATACTGGACCCACATCACCCCATCACCAAGCTCATTATTCAGGACTTTGACACTCGACTCGCACACCTAGGACCGGACAGATTGTATGCCGAGCTATGCAGACTGTTCTAGATACTACAGGGGAGAGCAGCTGTCAGGAAACACCAATACAGCTGTCCTGAGTGTCAGAGATGGCGTGCCAGCCCAGTCATCCCCAGAATGGCTGACCTTCCACCCTCCAGCCTGCGACTTTACCAGCCAGCCTTCTATTCTACAGGGATGGACTGTTTCGGGCCATACCTCATCAAAATTGGACGACGCACAGAAAAGCAACGGGGTATAGTTTTCAAATGCCTTACCATTCACGCAGTGCATCTGGATCTGCTTGCCAGCATGGACACTGATGCTTTTCTGATAGCGCTGCAGCGTTTCATTGCACACCGTGGAAAACGTCACGAACTGCTGTCTGATCAAGGCACCAATTTCAGAGGCGGCAGTTTAGAGCTTCAGGAAGCCTTCAGAGCACTGGCTCCACATCTCCAAACACAGCTGGCCAACCAGCAAATTCACTTCAAGTTTAACCCTCCGCATGCCCCGCACTTTGGTGGTTCCTGGGAGCGGGAGATCCGCTCCATTAAATCTGCCCTCCACAGTACCCTGGGAGCCCAAACTGTAGCCGAGGACGTCATGATGACGGTGTTGATAGAGGTGAAAGGTATCATTAACTCAAAACCTCTGGGATCTGCTTCATCAGACATCACTGATCCAGATCCCATCACACTAAACATATTGCTGATGGGGTGGCGAGATCCATCCTTGCCCCAGGTAATCTATTCCGACAGCGAGCTCCTCAGCTGACACCGATGGAGACCGTGTCAGACTCTCGCTGACCAATTCTGGGCCAAGTTTATCAGGAACTACTTGCCCTCACTTCAGACCCGTTCCAAGTGGCAACAGGAGAGGGACAACCTCACAGTGGGCAGCATCGTTATGATCGTCGATCATCAGCTCCCTCGGGCCCTGTGGCCTGTGGGCAACATCACAGCAGTCATTCCTGGAGCCGACGGCAGGATATGGACTGCTCAGGTTCAGGTCAAAGACCGCACTTACACACGGCCTGTTGCTCGGCTCATCAGGCTTCCTGCCCTCCCACAGGATGCTCCCGACTAACATCAAGGACAGCAACTTCACTCCACAAAGTTGGGGGCGGCTGTTCAGAAATGGGCAGCGCATGTATGGACTTCAACTTGTGCATTACAGTATTGGGCGGAGGTGGCCTGTGCGCCCTTATTGCAAGCCATGTAAAAAACTTGTGGGCACGGAGTTCTGTCCAAACCCGTGCACTCAGGATTCTGAGTGTTCTCATGGGCTGCACGTGAACAGTCGCTGCACCCACTGTTTCTGGTTCCCCATGGGCTGTTTTCATATCCCCAATGTCACCCCACATTACAATAGCCAATTAATAACCTACATTCAACTGTCCATGAACCTGAACTTCTGATTTTCATATAAAAAACCGGACCCGCCCCCAATCAGCAGGGATCGCATCTACCAGAGCTGGAGTTGCCGAACTCGAAGACTCAATTTCTTTATGGACATTTCTTTGCGTTTTCATTTGCCCTACTTCCATAGATTGTAAGTTATTCTACTGTTCTTTATGTGTGCCTACTGATTTCATAGTTGTTTGTCGATTTCCTGGGTTAATTTGTGTTAGTCCGTAATGTGCAGAATGTAAGTGGCTTGATTCTCGCGTGTGACGCAGTAGAATTCCATTCTATGCTGCACAGCCATTAGGGCTACTTGTTCCATATTTAATACCGTAGTAATTTATTTGCACATTTCCGTAGTTGGTTTACGAGTTGTTCAGTGTTCAATTTGAAGTAGCAGGCTTTGCCTGGTAACTCTTTTGTCTGTGCAGATTGCACAGGTTTCAGCGCACACTCTTCATTATGCCGCCACTGCTGCGTTGTAAAGCCCTTAAAGGGCAAGCAGCCTTATTCTAGTGCATTCTATTCTGCGGTATTTGTCTTGCCTAATATTATTATTATTATATTTGATTATAATAGCTCTTCCGATGTTGCTTTGAGCCAATTTCTTCATTGTACTGCCTCCAGTTAATTTAATTCATTTATATATCTACCAGATTTATTTATTCAATTCATGTCAACAGTCTACACTGCTGTTATTATTTACCAAATACCTTGTATTTGTACATTGTAATGTTTGCACTACCATGATGTATATCATGAACATAGTTTAATATTTGTATATCTGTCATTCTATTTTATAGAAACCACGGCATTGCATTGCTTCATACCTTCACAGCTTCAATGTATGATGGCTTTGCTTAAGTTCACGAGTGGCACGTGTGTGTGGAAATAAATCGTTGGTGGTAGTCCCCTTGACTATATTGATGGTTGTTTTCCTACATATAAGATCTTTGATCAGCCTGATGTAAATGAAGTTATAAGCATTATTGAGAAACTCGCAGCTTCAATGTATGATGGCTTTGCTTATGTTCATGAGTGGCACATGTGTGTGGAAATAAATCGTTTAACTGCCTCTTCGACATCAGTCAAGTCCTTACCTGGCTACCTGTGGTGATTGTTGTCAACCAGATCAGCTAGTTAGTTAACCATCAATACAGTCCTTACCAGTCAGTTTATTCATCCTGGTCAACAATCTAAAAAAAAGTGTTCGTATCGCATCACTCCAGCACGATGACACAGTTCCTACAGAACGCTATTCTACTGCAGCTCTTCAAGCAGGTGCATGCAAATAAACTTGTGGCCACGAGATAGACATCTTTCCCTCAGTTTAATGAACTCTTTCTCACAATTTTTTTTAACTCAAATTGAGGGAACAAGCTGTATCTTGTGACCACGAGAAGGCTAAATCATGGGAATGGCTTATGTCCCATGGCCACAAGATAGCTAAATCATGGGAAGGAGCTTGTGGCCACAAGTTAACTAAATTGTGGGAATGATTTATGTCTTGAATAGTGGGAAGGAGTTATATTGTGTGGCCCCGAGTTAACTAAATAGTGGGAACAAGTTCACTACATCATCGGAAGGAGTTACATCTCTTGGCCAGAAGATGCCTAAATTGTTGGAAAGCCTTGTGTCACAAACAAAATAAGTCTTTTAATGTCATTGCACTTCCTGGGAAACTAGTTTTGCCTATATGAAAAGGACATAATTTTATGGGACATGTCAAATGAAGGACAGACTTTGGACTCAGCTAAGCTGTCAAAATTTCCCCACATCCAACAGAAAGGTAGCGGAGCCATATTTAACTGTGAAAACAAAGGCCAAACCAGCCATGAAGGCAGTCAACAACTTTATGGTGCTGTTCTTTGTATTCCTGTTTGAAGATCATATCACAAGCACTGTCCCTGTGTTTGCATTTGGGCTAAATCCAATGGATGCAAGATCAAGTCATCATCAGCTTTGCTATGTATTTTATACTATAGAGCAGGGGTCTCCAACTCTATTCCCTGAAAGCTACCATCCTGCGGGTGTTTACTCCAACCCTAATTCAGAACATTTTATTAGGCTAATTCAACGCACTAAGATCTCTGACTGGGGAATGAGATGTGCTTTGTTTTGACTGGAGTGAAAACGTTTATAATGGTAGCTCTCCTGGAACAAGGTTTGAGACCCCTGCCGAAAAGGAACATGGTTTAGTCTGGAGGCTCTCACTCTTTTCCCACCTAAAAAACAGGATTTAATTGTAATGTGGTAAAAAGCCACTAGATGGCAGTATTGACATTTTTTTTGTTAAGCAATCTAAAACTAGGTTTGGGCATGTCCCGGGCATGCCTCAGAGGGGGCTGGAAAAGAGTATATAAGAGAAAAAATCGAGAGAGTGTAGAGTAGTAGGAGAAATTGCAAGGAGAAATTGTGGAAGGATACATTTGACCAGACCTGTCACTCTTTTCAAGACCTGTGAAGCTTTTTGTGGATTTTAGCCTGTGTTGGAGCATTTTCCTGTCCCAGGACATCGCAACATAGCAGCCCATCTCAATTACCAAGGGACTGTAACTATTTTTTTTTATTATTATTTCAATCTTGGTCAGTAGAGGTAGAGAGTAGACTAGTTCAAAGTGCGTGTTTAATTAAATCTGTTGAAGTTTAAGAATTTTGTCTGTCATCCCTTGCTGTCCGTGACGTCATAACAAATTGACGCCATAACAAATTGGGGCCATAACAAATTGGGGGCTCGTCCGGGAAAGACCATTGTGCGAGTCATTTATTGAAAATCTAAAATTTCAAATAGTGAAATTGTTTTTTGAATTTTCCTATATATATATTGGCAGATCAACAGCAATGGATGATTTCTTGGCATCACCAACCGTAGAGGTTTTGAAGTCTTTTAAAAAGACAGAACTGCTAGAAATATGCAGACAGTTAGAGCTGACAGATGTAAAACCAGCCATGCGAAAAGCAAGACTGGCTAGAGAGATTGTTGAATATTACATTGATGAAAATGTGTTTGCACCAGGAGATCTAGAACAGTTTCGGTGGAAAATCCCAATGTAGAATTGGAACTTAAATTAAAAAATGCTAGAGATTGAAAGGGAGGAAAAGAAAAACAAAGAGAATTTGAGAGAGAGAAAAAAAAAGAAAGGAGGAAAAAAAAAAACAAAGGCAGTTTGAGTTAGAAAAATTAGCAAGAGAAGAGAAAAAAAAAAAAAAGGAAAAAAAGAAAAACAAAGAGAATTTGAGAGAGAGAAAGAGGAAAGAGCAGAAAAGAGAGAGACAGAGACAGAGAGATTTCGATTTAGAAAAATTAGATAGAGAAGAAAGGCTCCAAATGGAGCTACTAAAAATCAAAATTCAAGCCAAAAACAAATTTCGGGCTAGCCAGGAGGTAAAGCTGGTGCCTCCATTCTCAGAGAAGGAGGTTGATAAGTATTTCCAGTGCTTTGAGAAGGTAGCTAAGAGTTGTCAGTGGCCAAAGTAACACTGGCCTCTGATGTTGCAAACTGTCCTCAAGGGTAAAGCTCAACAAGCCTACTCGGCTTTGTCTGCAGATGATTCCTCTGATTATGAGGTTGTCAAAAAGGTTATTTTGACAGCTTATGAGTTGGTTCCAGAGGCTTACCGACAGAAATTCAGAGGTCTGAAGAAATCTGACAATCAGACTTATGTGGAATTTGCTAACGAGAAGAAGGTTTGCTTTGAGCGCTGGTGTACTTCTATGGAGGTCAAGGATGATTTCAACTCACTAAAAGAGATGGTGTTAGTTGAAGAATTCAAGAACTGTGTCAAGGATGATATTAAGACCTACCTTAATGAGAAGCAAGCACTGAATTTGCAATCAGCTGCCAAGTTTGCAGATGAATATGTTCTCACACGTAAGTCCAAATTTCAGTCTAGCAGTAAAAATAGATGGTCCCAATTTCAGAAGAAAGGTAACGGTGATACCCAAGATTCCTCACCCATAGACAAAGACAAATCTGGTGATAGTGCTCAGAAATCCAGTCAAAGGTCTGATCAAAGTGTGAAAGCTGACAGTGACAGAAGTGGTCTAGTTTGCAATTATTGCAAGAAATCTGGTCATGTTACAACTAACTGTTGGTTCCTTAAAGCTAAGAAAGAAAAAAGAAAAGGATACAAACCCAATGCCTTTGTGAAGACAAGGTTAGAAACCCCTGTAGTAGATGACCGATCTGCTAAATTGCCTGCTCCTTGTGAAGCTAAGAAGCCTGATACTGCTGACTTTGTGAGGGAGGAATTCCTTCCATTTGTGTCAGAGGGATTTGTGGCTCTGAATGAGCATTCTCCTCCTGTCCCCATATATATCCTAAGGGATGCGGAGCTTCTCAGTCACTTTTGTTGATGGACTCCTTGGAGTTCGTGATGAGACCGCTTCTGGGGATTTCATACTTGTACAAGGTATTGAAGGGAGGACTGTATCTGTACCCCTCGCTCTGTATTCTTGAAGTCAGATTTAGTTACAGGACAGGTAAAGGTGGGACTTATGTCAAATCTACCTATCAAGGGTGTTTCTCTGTTGCTAGGCAATGACCTGGCTGGGGGCAATGTAGTTCCCCCTGTTCATCTTACTTCACAGCCGAGCACTGAAGATGGCGATGAAGACCCATCTCTGTATCCTTCCTGTGCAGTGACTCGTGCTATGGCTAAGAAGGCTCAAGAAGAAGATGATGTGGTGCCGTCCAGCGCCTTGAATAGTCATGACTCAGGTGGTTCGCCTCATGACTCTGTTCAGCCTACTATGGTTTCTCCGTTTGAGGACTTATCAGACACTTTTATCAGTACTCTATTCAGCCAGCCAGATGGGTCTGGTGATTCTGATGTGTCTGGAGACTTGTCTCTGTCCAAAAGCGGTTGATTCAGGAGCAAACCAATGATCCTGAAATTTGTGTACTAAAGAAGAGAGCCCTTCCTGATGAAGAAATAGACACAGTTCCAGTTGGGTATTATCTCAAGGATGGAGTGTTGATCTTGGAAGTGGCGCCCTCCTGATATCTCTGCCAATGCAGATTGGGCAGTGGTCAAGCAAATTGTTGTTCGAAGGTCTACAGGAATGAGATCTTAACAATGGCTCATAGTTTGCCTTTAGGAGGTCATCTTGGTGTTAACAAGACTGTTGACAAGATCATGAAACACTTCTTCTGGCCTGGACTTCGAAAGATGTTTCCAACTTTTTAAAAACCTGTCATGCTTGTCAGGTAGTTGGAAAACACCAGTTAGACCCACCTGTAGCTCCATTGCAGCCTATCCCAGCATTTGGGGAGCCCTTCTCCAAGGTCATTGTTGATTGTGTTGGTCCATTACCCAAGACTAGATCTGGAAATCAGTACTTGTTGACAATCATGTGTGCATCTACCAGATTCCTGAAGCCATCCCTCTACACAACATCAAGGCAACTGCAGTCTCGAAGGCTTTGATAAAGTTCTTCCGTTGTTTGGCCTTCCCAGGGAAATTCAGTCAGATCAAGGTAGCAATTTCACTTCCGGATTGTTTCAGCAGGTTGTGTATGAACTAGGTGCGAAGCAGATTCTTTCCCAGTGCCTATCATCCAGAGAGTCAGGGTGCCTTAGAGCGGTTTCATTCCACTCTCAAGACAATGATGAGGACTTATTGTTATGACCATGAGAAAGACTGGGATGAAGGTGTTCATTTGCTGTTGTTTGCAGCTAGGGAAGCAGTGCTGGAGTCTACTGGATTCAGTCCGTTTGAGCTAGTGTTTGGCCATGAAGTGAGAGGACCTTTGCTATTGTTGAGTGAACAATGGCAAGAGAAAGAGCCGCATATCAGTCTGTTAGACTATGTTAGCAAGTTCAAGGAAAGACTGCGTGCAGCTTGTGACCTAGCCAAAGAGAACTTGAAATCAAGTCAGGGAAAAATGAAAACTTGGTATGATCATAAGGCTAGAAGCCGTGAGTTTAAACCAGGAGACAAGGTCCTTGTGTTGTTTCCCTTGCAGTCCAATCCATTGCAGGCTAGATTTCATGGTCCTTATGAAATTCTGACAAAACTCAATGATCTCAATTACATTGTGAAGACTCCAGATAGGAGAAAGCCAAAACAGTTGTGTCACATTAACATGCTGAATGATAGGAATGCTAGGGTTGCAGCTCTCACTTCAGATCCTCCTATGGCCGAGACTTGTGAAGATGAGGGGGAGTTTCAAGATGATGAACCTAGAATTAAAGCTGAAGTTCTTTCATGTAAATTGTCAAATTCTGAAGTGTTGCAAAATCTTGATGTAAAACTCCAGCACTTAGAACCCTCACAGAGAGATCAGTTTGAGAGGTTGATCAAGAAATATAAAGATCTATTTCCTGATGTTCCAAAGAGAGTTTCTATAGCCTCTCATGATGTAGATGTTGGTGATGCCAAACCAATAAAACAGCATCCATACCGGATGAATCCTGAAAAGAGAAAGATTGCTGAGAAAGAGGTTGAGTACATGTTAGAACATGATGTTTTCAGACCCTCTAACTCCGATTGGAGTTCACCCTGTGTTCTAGTTCCAAAACCTGATGGAAGTACTAGATTCTGTACAGATTATCGCAAAGTCAATGCTGTAACTAGAACTAATATGTTTCCAATACCTAGGATTGATGATTGTATCGATAGAGTAGGGCAAGCAAAGTTTCTGACCAAGATTGATTTATTGAAGGGTTATTGGTGTGTGCCTTTAACTGAGAGGGCCAAGAGCATCTCTGCTTTTGCCACACCATCTGGGTTATACCAGTATGAAGTCCTACCCTTTGGCATGAAAAATGCCCCAGCCACGTTCCAAAGGACGATACAGTCTACAATCGCCGGATTGCCACACACGGGTGTGTACATCGACGACCTGATCACATGGAGTGACTCCTGGGAAGAACATCTGAAAGATGTAGAGACGTTGTTCCAGCGCTTGACCCAGGCTAACCTGACTGTTAACCTGAACAAGAGTGACTTTGGTTGTGCTACTGTCACGTATCTTGGCTCGTCATAGGCCAGGGTAAGGTGGCACCCATAAATGCTGAAGTCCAAGCCATCATGGACTTTCCAGTTCCTGACAACAAAAAAGCTTTGCGCCGCTTCCTTGGAATGATCGGGTACTACCGCAAGTTCTGCAAGAACTTTGCTGAGATTGCTCTCAGTCTCACCAACCAACTGAAGAAAGGCGTGAAGTTCACTTGGGATGAAGCATGCCAAAGAGCCTTCGATCGCCTGAAGTCTCTGCTGTGTCACTTCCCGTGCTCAAATCTCCTGACTTCAACAAACCGTTCTCCATAGCGGTCGATGCTAGCGACCAAGCTTGTGGATCTGTGCTCCTACAGAGAAGTGACTCTGATGACATTGAGCATCCCGTGGCATACTTCTCCAGGAAGTTCAATCGCCACCAAAAGAACTATTCCACAATTGAGAAGGAGCTGTTGGCTCTGGTTCTATCCTTACAACACTTTGAGGTTTATGTTTGTACAGGGCAAAAGCCAATGATTGTATATACTCACCACAATCCGTTAATGTTTTTGAGTAAGATGAAAAACATGAATCGGAGATTGTTGAATTGGTGTTTGATTTTACAAGAGTTTGACTTGGAAATTAAGCATGTAAAGGGTGCTGACAATGTAATTGCCGATTGCTTATCCTGTATTTGAGTATGTGTATATATATATCACCTGTGTTTATTAGCATATTGTATTATATGTATATATATACACAAGTGTCTACTTAACCATTTTTGTATTGAAAAGAAAAATTTTGCCTTTATAAGTCAAAATTTTTCCCTTTTGGAATGGAGCTGTAATGTGGTAAAAAGCCACTAGATGGCAGTATTGACATTTTTTTTGTTAAGCAATCTAAAACTAGGTTTGGGCATGTCCCGGGCATGCCTCAGAGGGGGCTGGAAAAAGAGTATATAAGGAGAAAAATCGAGAGAGTGTAGAGTAGTAGGAGAAATTGCAAGGAGAAATTGTGGAAGGATACATTTGACCAGACCTGTCACTCTTTTCAAGACCTGTGAAGCTTTTTGTGGATTTTAGCCTGTGTTGGAGCATTTTCCTGTCCCAGGACATCACAACATAGCAGCCCATCTCAATTACCAAGGGACTGTAACTATTTTTTTTTATTATTATTTCAATCTTGGTCAGTAGAGGTAGAGAGTAGACTAGTTCAAAGTGTGTGTTTAATTAAATCTGTTGAAGTTTAAGAATTTTGTCTGTCATCCCTTGCTGTCCGTGACGTCATAACAAATTGACGCCATAACAAATTGGGGCCATAACAAATAGAGATGTAAAATAGCTCTTTAATAGAGCCAAAGAACCCCTTTTCATGAGAGACAGTATTCAAAATGTGTTTCACATTTCACAAATGGTCCATCATCTGCTTTGTGTGAGGGTTTCATGGAAATCTGAATGTGAATGTGACTGCTGAGCTTTTGTAATACTCTGTTTATATTGCTGGCAAAAGATCACGCTAGAATGGGGATCAAGGTCATGACGAGCCGTTTGAAACAAAAGGTATCCTGAAATTTGGATAATTTTTAGTTTTTCATTCATACTGGTGCATCTCTTACCCTGACTGTTGAATAAGCTTGCCCACTTAGATGACATTACCAGTAGCTCTTTCACGCAAAACTACTTTTATCATCGCACCTTTTTCCAGCGTGAATTTTATTTGATTTGATTAGGTCAAGCCAGTCCCCCTGAAGCAGTGTGGAGTTAAGGGCCTTGCTCAAGGGCCCAACTTTGATCTAATAATAGCTACTCTGAGGGTTTGAACTTTAAACACCTGTGGAGCACCTAAGCCACGTCATTGGCTGGTCGGTCCTGGGCCTCAGCCACTTGGTTATTGGCTGATCCTGTAGGAGCCCACCCTCAATTTAACCACTCCCCCTGGACCTCTCACTCCATGAAGTCACGCCCCTGCAGTAAAGTAGGTTACCTCTGTTGTCCTGTCTGGATCTTTAGGAAAACGGCTACATAGCATCAATCAAAGCTGGCCCAGAGCAGGCTACCAAGCCACCTTTTCAGGGCAGGAAGTTCTCACTCCCATGTGACCAGCACCAGCCTATCACAGAGCACCTTGAGCAGGTAGGTTTTAGTTTTGGAGTTGTGATTAAGGTGAGTTCTTTACTGCCAGGGCTGTGTTTCTTTGTAGTGTTGGTTTTGGTAGGTATTGCGCTGGTATCAGGGTGTCATTGGATTAGTCTTAATTTGTGTGTTTAGATCAAGCTGGAAGAAACTTTTCTGCTCATATATTGTTTCTTTGTCCTTCATGTGAGTGACATATTTTGGTGTTGTTATGGATGGGAATTAGGGATTTGGTGAATTATTACAGATTATTATCTATTTTGGTCACCTCATAGTCCTTGATCTTTGACCTCCTACCTATAGATAACATCTTTGACCAGATAATATTGTAATCATGAGAGTTATTCTGGCTGTATTCAGTTACATAATAGTGTTTGGTTATGTTGTGGTTGTGTGTAATACTGTTTGATCTGGTGGTGTTGTGGTTATAATATTATGTGACCTGGTTGTGTTCTGGCTTCCTAGCAGGCCCGTCCTCCCCAGCTGGTGGAGAATCCGTTACAAGGGAATGCAGTACAGAACAGTGAAAGTACTGAGAGGTGAGGCTTCCTCTGCCTCTATGACCTCTTTTCCAACTCAGACCCTTGAATGAAGAGAAAACCGCATTGTGAATTACACACTTCATTAAGCGGCGTTATTGGCCTCCAGTTCCCAATCCTCTGCCCTCAATTCAAGTAGCGGAAAACTCAGGAAAAAAATCTCAGTTTCAAACAAAATTTCTGAGATCAGAGTCTAATCTGAACAGAATCCCTTCACTGGAACAACTTCAGTGTACATTGTTCCAAGACTTGTCCCTTTCCTATTCCACTACCAGTCCCAGATGACCTGGCATTTCCTGGTATGTATAAAATAATCTTGTGACACGTGGAATGTAATGATGAGTGGTTCAGACAGTAACAAGAGCACTCAGAGAGCGCAGCACCTCCACCACACCAAGGCAACTCTGTGCATGAGTTATTTTCATTGGCTGATGTAGGGTGTTGTTGCATTCCACCGCCAGGTGGCAGCAAAACCCAAAAGCATGCCGATTGGAAACCCGGCCCATTGGAAAGACTTCAAATCTCTGCCACCATAGCTGGATTTGAACTTTGGCCTATATCTCAGCTGCACTTTGGCCTAGATATGCCAAAATTTAATCACTTGTTCCTCTTGTGCTACTCTAAGATCCTGCGAAGTTTGGTTAAAATCTCTGTGGCCGTTTTTGAGATATCCTGCGAACAGACAAACAGACAGACAAACAGATAAACGCCGGCAAAAACATACACCTCCTCGGCAGAGGTGTATAAAATTAGCATCCAGGGCTTCTCCATGAATGGGGCTTAGGGGAACTGGACTGCCACACTGTTTTGTCTTACAGGTCCAAGCAAAGTATTTCCCTGACAGACCTGGCAGTTACCCAGGGGGAACAGGGGGCGGAGTTTAGCCCGCACGGCACAGCCTGATACCTGAGGAGGTTCTGGAGTCGGACCATCTGGGCAATATCTTCTGGAGCCTGGAGGGGGAGCCAGAGAGCTTGCTGCCAAAGAGTCTTGTGGACTTGCAGCCGCTGGGGGGCGCCGAAGAGCCACAGGCTAAATCCAAAGACCAGGTCAGGACTGCCATCGCCATCATCCTGGTTAATTTAACTTTAAATATTTCAGGGTATTTTCTTCAATATAATCTCTGCGAATACTTCTGCATTCCACAAATTCGAGCAATTGTCAATACACAAAAAAATAGCCGGATCGAGCTTTATTTGCCAATATTTCTTACACTCTCGTGACTACCACACATCTGGTGAGCAGCTTGCTAGTGCTTAGGTCTATTGCATGCGCATAATGACATTGAACAATAGCAACCTTATCATCCACTTCAGTGCTTTTCAAGCCTCTCCAGGAGCACCACTCCTCCTGCATGTTTCAGAGCTCTGCCTGCTCCAGCACAGGAGAGACAAATGATCAGCTCGTTACCCATGACGATGCTTGATAATGAGGGAATCATTAGAATCATCCGGGCCAGCAGGGGCAGATCTAAAACATGTGGGAGAGGTGGTACTCCAGGAGAGGTTTGAAAAGCACTGATCTGCATCATCTGTGATTCTTGACGGCAACACCACAAATTATACTAGAAATTATATCAATCACCTGCATGGAAGGCCCTTCTCGAAACTTTGAGAAAATGACCGTTCCCCAGTAGAAATCTTCTTAATACGGGTTCTGCGCTCAGTATCATACGGCTAAGTATCCGTAACCATGCTCTCTAAAGTAACTTTCCACAGCTCTGTGAGACCGGAAGTGAATCAGTCACCGAACTATCCAATAAAGCATCGGAAATGGGGTGTGACTGCAACATCAGGGCGCATTTTTCGTATTGATGATTGCTCGAATTGCAAACTCATCCTGTCTGAATTTATGGTCCAATCGACTGCCTTATTAAACATTCTTCCTTTTTATTTGTGCAATTTCAATGCTGCTGGTTTCTTTGGACGAATTTTGAAAGGAACATGTATTTTGACTCTTAAGCATTCAGGTGATATTTCATTGGAATTTTTTAAAGCTTTTTGATGGGTTACATTTACCAGACAATCATAAGCACCGGATTTCATGGTTAATGTGCAGAGAGAAACTGTCTCAAATGCTTGATGGACAGATTCCCTACAATCTACATTCAGTGCAGTCCGATATGCTCAATGACACTGGATAGAAAGAGCTGCCAATCCAACGTGGCTCACATGCTATGAATGCACTTACCCACCAATTAAACCACCTGAAGTACTTCAACCATGTTGTTTTCAAGAGCTGCACTGGGCAAAACATGATTTAGCCAAGAAGAACATTCTCCTGGATCAGCTTGATACACTGTGACGCTGGACCAACATTGCAATCAACCACAGACCTCTGACATCATCAGTGAGCTTTGAAGGTCCCCTACTATGCCACCTGGTGATCAGCTAATTAGCCTTTATGAGCCAGTTCAAAGTCTCCCCCTCCTGACATCACAAGGGGGAGTGATCACCCCGAATAATGAAATTTGATTGACTGTTTGGCTAAAGGTGATCAGTTATCTTGCCTCTGGTTGGTTACTTCCCAATTTGACGTGAAGAGGGGAAAGATTTTGAAATGGCTTGTAATAACTAATTGGCTGTGCACCTGGTTACATAATAGGGGACCTTTAAAGTCTATGTTGGTATTAGACAATGAAAATTGAGTATTAATGATGTAAAGACATGCAGTAAAGGCCTTTAGGTTGTGGAGCATGAAAACGCATTTTTGCTCATGATGGAGGCAAAACCTGTGGTGGCTCTAGAACTGGGAATTGGTGGGGGGGGGCACAGACACGTCGCAGATCGCATATTGAGAGAAACCGTGTCTTCAGTTGCCAATTACAATATTGGAAAACGCGTCAATAAAGGAAAATGATTGAGAACTTGCCAGGACTAAAAGGGATGTGTCTGTGACCCCCCAATTCCCAGTTCTAGAGCCGCCACTGCAACGGAGTTCTAAGTTCGAAACAGTTCGGCGGCCTCCTGCAGAAGCATTGCCTCCCTGTCTTGTCCTGCTTCTGGATGCCAGCCGTCCAAACCCTGGTGAAAATCGTTGGAAGCTTCAGAAAGCGGGTCCGGCAGTAGAAGCTACAGCATTCAGCCGGCTCGTTCCATCGCATCAAAATCAGAACTCCGCGGTGTTCCTAAGTATCTTCTATTCTTCATTGGTTTTCGCTATTCCTGACATCCAGCGGTGGGTTACATTTTACCAGCTACATCAATTTATCCTCATTCTTTCTCAAGTACTACAAGATAGGAATTTGTCGGGTCTCTATTTTCTATTGCTGTTTTCCGAGTGGTCATACGTGTGGTCTACTTTTCTGTAGAGTGAATTCCGTATCATTAGGTGTTTAACAATTGCGAAGTTCGCTGTGGCTTTGGAGTGTATCGAGATATTAATTGTTTATTTCGAGTGTCGTCAGGAGTTTATCATTAATCTCCCTTAATTGCTATTGGCAGCTAAGTTCAGTGGAGGATTGTTCTACGGATATCAAATCTTGTTTGCTGAAGCTGCCCCACATGGAAAGAATCTATCTGAACATATATGCACATATATGCAACCTCCTATATGCTGCATATATACGCATATATGCCGCTTATAGGCCAAATTCAGGTACATATATGTGCTTATAGAGGGCATATAGGTCTCCTATATAGCTCATATACCCAGTGGCAGGCTCTGTTTGTCATACCTATTGTATAGCTCATATCTCACTTTTGCAACTGTCATACATGATGCCTAGCTCATATTTTTATTCTCAAGGTAATATCTGCATATTAGTCTAAAGTCCCTGACAGAAATAACAAGAATTTCACGCAATAACTTATTAATTGCATGTGAACATGTGAAATTGGCATCACATTTGATCCTCAATACATGTTGACATGTGACAATGACATGTTATGTGTAAACCACTCATTAATAACTATGGCAAGTGAGAGGAGACAAAAGCTATGATATCAACACAAATATCTAATACTATTTGTTACATTTTTTTCCTGAAACATTAACAATAACAAGGTCATCAATTCTTTCTTGACCATACTTATTTCCATTCTATGAAGATTGAGTTGTGTATTGTGGAAGAGAAGGAAATGTATAAAAACAAAATGGTTTGATTATGTTTATTTCATCATTTAAGCATTTTTTCAAGTTTAAATCACTGCCAGATTCACCACATTAGATAAAATTTGATTCACATCATTACAGCTCATACACATCCACTGAAAGGTAATACACTACACTGTTACCTCCACCAAATGCAATGCTTTCTATCTTGTCTGTAATGCAGTTTCTAGATGAATATGGCTCAGAGGTCCTTAGTCTAAATGTAGCAAAATAAAACAAAAATTACAAAAAGTACACAGAAGAACATGCATTCAAGTAAACATGCCTTTCAAAAGTCATTTTCATCCCCACATCTATTTGAGCATTTCACTGTGTTTAATGAATTTGAAGACAAAGTCTACATTTCTGTTCAGTTTTAATGAACTGACACTTGTCTTTTATTTGAGATGCTTGTATAGCAACTAAAGGTCCCAGACTTTTTCCTACAGGGATGAAATAACAAGGATTCTTAAATTCTCACAGGGAAAGAACCTATAGGAACATATAGGTTTTAATCCCCGCCTTGTATCATCCAGCAGTGGTCGACAGCCCCTTTCAGAAGTAGCGCGCAATTGGCCAATGCGCTACAGGGATGCAAATTGCGAAGGGCCTGCTGGGAAGGGTTATGTAGATTAGAGTTCCCCTAGGTGCGTCCTGTTGTCTAGACGGGTGCTCACTAATAAGATTCTGACCCAGTCATTTATATTTGTGTATGCTCTGCCCTCGTTCTAAACTTATGAAGTTTTGCCCAGCCAATATATAAAAAGTAATTGCTAATGGTCGCAGGCTGTGAACACACTCTCCTGAATTGTCAACAGGGGGCTGCACATGCGATTAATTTAGTCAAAGAACTTGTACATAGTTCACTAACTGGATATCCCAGTTTCGAGTGGGATTGGAAAGGCCAAAAAAAAAACATTGACGTTTTAATTGGCCGTTTTCATATATTATAGGTACATATATATGTACCTATAATATATAAAAACGGCCAATTTTATGTATGTCGCATATATGCGAAACCTATATCTGGCCCTATATTAAAACCTATATGTTTATATAGGTTCTTTCCGTGTGGGGCGTTACATGTCTCCCAGATTACGTGTGATTCTGTCTTTGGAGGTCAGGAAGTTAAATGATCACAGCTGCTGGGACTCATCGATTTTTGGTCGAAAAATTCATCTTTCATTGAAACATCATATCACATCATCAGGTCGGTGTGCCACAGCAGCGGTCACAAGTTTAGTTTACTGCATATCACTCTAAAGGCGCTTCGAGTGTCCTAGCCTACTGTAAGAAGTCGCGTGTGAAGCCATATCATTCATTCATTCATTCATTATTAAAACACACTTCTTGGAAAAAATATGAAATCATGTCATACAAACTTGCTTCTTCATTAAAGGTAAATTGTATTAGTCTTCTTGCAATATCTAGGTAGGCCTATGTGAATGGGGAGGAGAGAAATAAAATTAATTAAAAAAAAACGCTTTTCCACAGAACGTCTGCCATTTCTTTATAAAATTACAAATTATTTTGAGCACTTTGCTTCTATGGGATTGATCTTTAAGTAAGGATAAGTGTCATGTTATTCCATTGCACAGTTTGTTACAGATCAATGGTCAAACAAGCTGCTTGCCAGTCAAAAACAGCTCTGATCGCTCAGAAGTCAATAGCTTTGTTCAATATAATGCGGGGGGAAAAAAAAATTCACAAATTTCGTCCATGCATCAAAGAACAGGTCTCCTTGGTTTTATTGGTGCATGATCAGTATTTTATGGAAATTAAGCACCTTGGGGGGGCTCCTTCATATTTAAAGCTTTTGATTCAGCTTTTAAGTCATTTCTAAATTTTGTTTGGTTTTCCAATGTATTCTGTTGAATCCAGTCCTAATTTCCACTCTTGCGTTTATTGCGATGTTTGTCATGCACAACCTTATCGAGCAGCTTGGGGTGAGAATCTAGTTTCAGGGTTCGACCCTCATTGTGGGGGTCTGGTTTCTATTCTGCTTCAGAATTGAGACAAAAGAATCAGTCTGTCATCACTTGTTGGTAGACTCCCAATCTGTTATCGCGTTCCATTGCTTTGTGCATTAATGAATTTTAATTCAAACCTTTTCCAATGTGGATTAAATGTGCTGAATTTGGAAATGGGCATCGGTCTCTGCACGTGGCCCTCTGCCTCAACCATAGTCAAGGTGCAGCTCTCAGTGGCCCCATCAAACTGGTATCCGTACCTTACTTCTAGGTTAGTGGTGGTTTGCTTGTATTCATTCAATGTTCATACTCCTTTAAAGTCTTAACTAGGTGTTGGGTAATGAATTTGGATGGTTTACAAGTTATGAATGTGCATGGCGTGTGTTGCACTTTGCAAATGAATTGTCATCCAATGATGGTGCTTTGTCTATGAGCACAGCAATCCAATTCAAGTTGCCAATCATACGAATGTTATCATTTCATTTTCTCCTTCACTAGGTATGGCTCAGCTTTTAAGTGGTAATCTAATGTCTTTGTCACATTCTACCTACGCGGGACATTCATCGAGGTTATGAGCGCCACATCCACAGCTCAATGCAGATGGGACGTTCCAATTCACAAGCATGGGCATTGGTCATCTGTGGGCACTTCATAAATGCAGCCCTTAGCCTCAACGATAATCCACGTGCAGTTCTCATGGCCTCATCAAAGCAGCGTCCTATGTTTACACAAGTGGGTGGTCTCACTTGCATGCGTGCCATGTTTGTGGTCCGATTGAGGTATGAGATGTGAACTGTTGTTGGATATTAATAATTAATGCCTTAATAGCATGGTTTTCAAATGTTAAATGTGCAAGGTATATGTTCGTTGCAAATTGATTGTCATACAATAATGGTGCTGTTAAATGATTGCAATGTTTATTCTGAAGTTGTCAAATCATTACAAATGCTATGCCATGTTTTCTTGTCCTCTCGCAGTGGCAATCTCACGTGCGCTACACGAGCGCCAAGGTCACATGTTGCCTAGCTGGCCAGCCATCACGGATACTATACATGTATCCACCTCATGTCCACTCGCAGTGGCATGGTCTCGTGCGTTACGCTAGCACCAAGGTCACGTGCTGCCTTGCTGGCCAGCCTTTATGGATACTATGGGCGTATCCACATCACGCTTGCAGTGGCACAGCTCACAAGCGCTTGGCTAGCATTTTGGTTATGGGTGCGCATTGCCTAGCTGGCAGGCAGTCACAAATACTACGCAAGTATCTACCTCATGTCCACTAGCAGTGGCAATGCTCATGCATTTTTGATGATGGTTGTGTAAGTAAGTATCTATATTGGTAAGTAATATTTAATTCTTCATGTTTGCATGTCACGTTCACTCGCAGTGGCACAGCACACAAGTGCTTGGATAGCGTTTTTGTTATGGGCACACCTTGCCTAGCTGGCAAGCAGTCACAGGTACTATGCGAGTATCTACCTCATGTCCGCTAGCAGCGGCAATGCTAGTGTATTCAGATGATGGTTGTGAGAGTAAGAGTCTATATTGGTAAGTTATCTCAGATGCTAGCATTGGCACTGCTCATATATTTAGATCAGGGTTGCGGTGAGGTGTTTCATTGTTTTGTGCATTAAGGAATTTAATTTGAATTCATTCCTCTCCAATGCAAATTAAATGTGCTAAATTTTGGAAATCATGGGCATCGGTCTCTGCGCGCGGCCCCTGCCTCAACCACAGTCAATGTGCAGCTCTTAGTTTTCAAACTGGTATCTGTACCTTACTTCTAGGTTGGTGGTGGTTTTGCTTGTACCCATTCAATGTTCATACTCCATTAAAGTCTCCATTGAACTAGGTGTTGGGCGATGCATAATTGCATGAGTCTGAATTTGGATGGTTTGCAAGTTATAAATGTGGGTGGTATGTGTTGCATTTTGCAAATGAATTGTCATCCAGTGATGGTGCTTTGTCAATGAACACAGCAATTCAATTCAAGTTGTCAGATCATTCAAATGCTATGCTATCATTTCATTTTCTCTTTCGCTAGGTATGGCTCAGCTTACAAGTGGTATTCTAATGCCATGGTCTCATTCTACCTACTCGTGTCATTCATTCAGGTTCTGAGCACTACATCCGCAGCTCAATGCAGATGTAAAGTTCCAATTTACAAGCATGGGTGTTGGTCATCTGCAGGTACTTCATAAATGCAGCCCTCAGCCTCAAACATAATCAACGTGCAGTTCTCATGACCTCATCAAAGCGGCATCCTAAGTTTACATAAGGTGGTCTGTATTGCTTGCTTGCTTGCATGCAATGTTTGTGGTCCGATTGGGGTATGAGGTGTAATCTGTTGTTGGGTGGTGCATGCATGATTAATGTCTGAATAGCACGGTTTCAAATGATAAATGTGCATGTTATGTGTTCTTTGCAAATTATATGTCATACAATTATGATGCTGTTGAATGTTTGCAATGCTTATTCCGAAGTTGTCAAATCATTACAAATGCTAATGCACTTTCCCTCGCCGGCAAACATTCAGGGATACTGCACACGTATCCACCTCACGGCCACTCACAGTGGCGCAGCTTGCTAGCGCTTTGCTAGTGCTTCAGCTATGGGTGCACTTTGCCTCGCCGGCAAACATTCATGGATACTACATGCGTATCCAACTCACGGCCACTCGCAGTGGCGCAGCTCACTTGCGCTTCGCCAGCGCTTCGGTTATGGGTGCACTTTGCCTCGCCGACAATCATTCACGGATACTACGCGTATCCACCTTTAGGCCACTCGCAGTGGCAAGGTTCACGCTCTTGGTCATGGCTCCAGTGTCACTACTCATCCACACTTAGCTTGTGCAAACCTTGTTTATTTATTTTAATGCATATTTTGTCACCTTGATGACTCCTCAGTCCTGCGGATCCTCTCTTTGGGGATGGCTTTGTCCCTGCCTGCTACCCGGGCAGATCAGCGCCCCACCTTGCTTGAGGGTCCTCGAGGACGGAGTCATCGCCAAATACTGAATTTGTTTCATGTCATTGCATTGTTAATAAATCTCCTTTCCTTAAATCCGAAGTCTTCGTGATTGAAGTGGCAGTGTAAACGAAAGTTCAATCACGAGACGTAGGATTCTCAAGCAATTGCACTAACCCAATCGGCGCCTTCGATCTTCTTTATATATAGGCTCATGACGTGTTCGTGTCTGCTGTTTCAGGGATTCTGCATCGCCTACCACCTCCCCACCACTAACAACTTCTCGACTCCAGCTTCTTCAGCATCTACTTCATCCTTATGACCCTTCTGTCTAACGGGAGATGGCTTCGCCCTTGCTTGCTACCCGGGCAGATCAGCGCCCCGCCTCGCTTGAGGGTCCTCGAGGACGGAGTCATCGCCAAATACTGAATTTGTTTCATGTCATTGCATTGTTAATAAATCTCCTTTCCTTAAATCCGAAGTCTTCGTGATTGAAGTATGAAATGAAATTAGTCAGTGGAAACCGACCTTCTTGCTTTATTACATTATCAATTTTTATAATACAATGTAAAGGGGAGGAATTTTGAAATGACTCATCAGATCGATCTGAAATCTTTCAGAGCTATACTGAAGACCTAATCTGGAACTGGTCTGTAGAAACACAACTCATGCTTTCTATCACAGTATCAATTTTATATCCACATGAATTGTTCTTTAATCCAATTTCAAGGACGTTAAAATTAAGCAATTTCTGAAACTTTTGAATACGTGTTCAACAGTTTACACTCTATTGATATAAATATTTTTGGGCACACAATAAAACTTGGCCGTGGAACCTGTTTTGCCGGTTTGTGCTGGAGTTATCTGATACGATAACTGCGTCTCTCCCTGCTCACTGTTCGGCATCAAACTGGTTTGAGCCCAGTTTCTCAAGACAGATATAAACTGATCCTAAGCTTCAAGTCGGTGTATATCCATACAGCTTACTCAAAATGATAGTCTACGCTATCGTTTGGGTGACACTGTGTGGCACAACATATGCAGGTAAGATGAATGAAAATTATTAGCTTATATTATAGATATACATATGTGTATCAGACAGGTCCTGAACGTCCTGTCTCCATTAAGCCAGGGCCTATTCAAATTTGCTACCGTTGTTGTGTAGGGATGCATTATGCTATCTTCTGAGATGTGTGAAAGGTGATATAAATGATGCCATCATGACATGCAACGTATCATTAGTTGTGATATTTCAGTTTTTCTAATAATTTATGAATAAGTGTAGCAAGTTATAAATATAAATCTGTTTTTCTTGTAGCTCGAGGACATGTCTTCGTAGGCATTGTTGGCCTACAGTAACGTATACTGTAGCTTGTGATGCATTATTTTAACTTCTTTACTTAAAACTGTAACTTATTCTTCTTTACTTTGCGTGGTTGGCAGTAAAACAATGGGTTTACACAATGGCTAAAATGTATTGGTAGAATCAGTGGCCAGATCTCATCATAGTTGAGTACATCTCAAAGCTGCGCAGCATTAGTCGAACCACATTGATTATAACATAAAACCAGAATGGCTTTCTGAGATTCTGAACTCATAATGCTCACTAAATGGTACAAATTAGCATGAATTTGTTTGCTTGGCTCACAGTCACTAAAGCTGTTTTGCATGAATATAAAATGCTTCCACTTGCTGTGTTCAATACTGCTTTGTAGTTCTAAGTAAGATGTTGTGATTGCTTATTGCGGCAGGTGTGCCCTTGTCATGAAGCTGCATCTGCTTGATTTTGGTAGTTTCTGCGTGTTTTGTTGAGGGGAAACTACGGCCTATTCTCACATTCAGAACCCTCCCGATCCCACACCCAGCTGCCCACAGAGTAGATTTGATTGTTTTAGGTTAGCTAAAAGCATTCAGGTTAAATGAAAGACAAAGCTCTTTACTTTCAGTTTTCCAATCAGGTTTGCTGGGTCTGTGTCACAAAACCAGCCCAATGGCTAATCTAAACCAGCCCAAAACTAGCCCAACAGCCAATAAAGCCAAAGTGGGGCGGGGTTGTGGCGCTGCTATTTTGTGTGTATGTGTGTGTGCTGGCACAGAGATTCCGTGTGTACCTGTGAGCGCATGTGTATTTCATCATGTGACATATTCTATGCGTACCGGCTTGTAAATCTGGTTGGATTTGAGCATTAACAAATTAGTTTATTTGTGGTATGAATTTTATTAGTTTCTTAACTTCAAGAATAGGTCCACTCAACCTACGGACAAAAAATTCGACCTATGACACCACCTCAAAAGTAGCCTAATTCCGCAGGAAAACTGTGGACCTGGCAACCCTGTTTCAAACATTCGCATCTAAGGTCTGCCTGAATTCTGATGATGCTTCCTTACCTATTTGTTGAGAGAGAACTCACTCACCCAATCAGTTTTTGTGCGGTCTCTCACAGCTGTACACTGGCAGCAGTTGTGAGCTCTTTGTTTTTGTGCAGAGCTTTTAGAGATTGTGCTGCTGCCATTTCTTTTAGCTGTGTCTTCCGCCAAAACTGGACTGAAGGAGCTGGTCTCCTAATAAAGTATTGTTGTGGTTCCCATTCAGAAACATCTTCATATTTTTGAGGTTCCCCCATCCTTCAAAAATTGGAAAGAGACCGATTCTTCTGAAAATTAGATTTTAATCAAGCATGTGAACCAATACCAAGCCGAGTTCTTGTTGTGCAAGAAGAACTGACATTCTGCTTTTAACACCCAATTTTTATACCTTCTTCACTGGAAATTTCTTCCAAATATGGTTTTTCCATCCTCGTGTTACAATAATTCAATAACGTAATGTCTGATTCTTACTTGTTTTCTCTTTTCTCATTGGTTGGCATCCTTTGCAAAATAACTACTTCAAGGCTACTTCATTGTTTAAGAGGACTCTTAAATGGGTCATAGGTCATCCCAGAGACAGGCAAACCAAAACACTGCGTACTTGCCTTGAAAACTGTGAGCTAATTACTCCCCTTAGTGAATAATGCTGATGACTGAACAGATATTGACTGAATTAACTGAAAAGATGTTAATCAAAGCGAAAGAAATGAACTGAACAGATATTGATAATTCAATTGACCAAATATTAATTAAAGTATAAATCAACTGAACAAATATTGATTGAATTAACTGAAGGAGTATTTATCAAAGCTACAGAAACCAACTGCTTATGTGTGTGTGAATTGCTAAAGTGTGTGTGAACTGCTTGTTTGTGTGTGTGTGTGTGTGTGTGTGTGCGCGTGTTACTGCTGCTTACATAATATGGTTACTGATTATGATTGTTGATTATGGTTATTAATTATGGTCATTCATTTACTGATGAATATGATGAGAAATATTGAAATATGATCCTCAACACTCCTCCCGTTGAGGCCATCCCAATCATGGCCTCACATCAATCATTACATCAGTCACAAAATGGCACAGCCCATCGCAAATGCTTGACATTATAAGGACATGATGTTTTCTAAATCATTGTGAGTCATAGTATGCGGATTCCTCATACACTGTCGAGGTCACATTCACATAGGTGCACTGCGGGGCTAGTCTTTGGGTTGGACACACAATGGCAGTAGATGGAATAAGGCACTGCTGTCGCTCTGCCTTGTGTTGCCGCTCTGCCTCAGTCGCCTTGTATGAGCAAATCCCAACCGCTTTCGTGTCAGGGTTTCTCAAGGCCTTTCATTGCTGTGGTAAATGCTCCTACAGGAGAGGAGTTGTTTGGTCTAATGTCCCACTTGAATCCAGTCATTTTGCTTATTGCCGGTAATCAGTCCAAAGTTAGTCCAAAGTTCAAGTCCATATTCAACACTGATTTGCGATTTTTCCATTTGATTGTTTTGGTGAACGAGCCTTCATGACGGGAACAACTGTCTCAGCATATTCATTCAAAACTTCAGGGAGGCTCCAGGAAGGAGTGGGCCTTGACCGGCTGGTACGCTAAACTGTCAACTGCCCGTCTCTGGAGTGAGAAAATAAAATACAAACACAGACACTGGCACATGCAGATCCACTATGCACTCGGCACATACAGAATGAGGGTTACTGACACCTGCATAATTTATCATTTGATATATCAGAGTTTTTAATATTTACTTTTGCTGCAAAGAATGTGCAGACAATTTGGAGTCAGAACATTTTAAGAACAGTTTCATCCAGGCCTTCCCAAGGACTTGCATTTAGAATACCATGCTGCCTCCATGCAGTAGCCCATAATAATAATAATAAATAATTAATATTTTCTGGCAGTAGATTAAAGATTTTGTGTTCCTCTGCATTGTGGGTCAAAAATGGGACAGAAACAATATCTTTTCATCAAAGTGTTTTTTCAATGAATTATGGTTGAGCAACCCACCTCTGTTTAGGGTTCCGCAAAAAGCATGGAGGAGATGCACAGTCACGGCTAATTAGGCCCAGCCATTGTGACAATTCTCCATGTCATCAGCAGAACCAGGTGGAGTTGCTTTAGACTGTGTGTTACAATATGCAATTTTTTATTCACATAAATGGATAAATATTAAATATTCAACTGTGATACAGTTTTTTTTATTGGGATCCCAGCACATAAAGGTAATCAATCATGCCAAATTTGGTCAGCTCAGTCTGTTCCTGTTATTTGAAAACTCAAGATGCTGTCACGTCACTATCATAGTCATCATCTCTCTTACTACTTGTGTCAGGAGAAAAGATTTTGTCAACCAAATCAAAAATTTTTACAATTGGCTGAAAAGTAATATGTGATCACGTTATTAGTACACTTTTCTCTATTATATGTTGGTACCACCTCTTAAATTTAGTCTTGTGTTAATATTCCTATTTCCCACATGAATACTTAGCTGGGCAGCTTATCATTTTCACTCAAGGTTATTCTCATCTCTGATCTTCTTCGCTGAACACTGAGGAAATGTTTCGAGAGACTCAGATGCATACAACAGTGAATTACATAATACATAACATAATTTTGTTGCTTTTCCACTCGCTTGGATCCTTTCCCGTAAAAGTTTAAAAAATAGGGGAAAGGTTATTAGCCACTCACTTTCTTTGCCCTGTAGAACTACTGGTTGACACTTCAAAACAGAAAAGATCTGTCATTCACCATTTATTACATTTCTTTGGTCAGGAAAGCTTTCAATTAGTGTTGTAGTACTCGAGACCGGTCTTGGTCTCGAGACCATTTTTTGAATGTCTCGGCCTCGTCTCGGAATCGACTGCAGTTTTTCTCGGTCTCGGACAAAGCGGACTCGGGATTTTTTTTCAAGACCGGTCAAGACCACACCTGCGAGCATATCACTAATTTGCCTGTGAATTGTCTGATTTATTTTTGACATCATTTGCTGTGATTGGATGCAAAACCATCAGCTTCAAATGCGACCAATAACGTTAACTTGACAGCTGTACATTTGTACAAAGCTTGTAGTTCATAGGCGGATTTGTATTTCTGCAGACTGACTTTTCGAAGACAGCCTTTTTCGCACATTACACACAGGGCTTAAAGCTCGAAAAATTGCCATGCCGGAAAAATGAAGTTACCGGGGGGTCGTCCAAAAAAAATGAGTTGCGTCCTAATGCACTTTGTGATGGTCAGAGGTCTATAATAACGAACAGTAGTCTACTTAAGTTTTTTTTTTTTTTTTTTTGAGGATTTGTACTTTACTTGAGTTTTGACTTTTACTTTTACTCTACTACATTTAAAAGACAAAAAGTATACTTTCACTTCGTTACGTTGACACTGGCCACTTCGTTACTCGTTACAAATTAAAATATGAATGTAATTCATCATAAGGATTATCTGGATTTGGCGCGTTCAAGAACAACGGTGCTCGGCAGAGTATCTTTGTACAGATGTTGATGCCAGCGGACATGAAGCTGCAAATTTATGCACGCAGTTACAATATTCTATCACTAGATGGCACACCAGGATCAGTTATTGAATATTCACAAGCAAGCCAAGCTGAAACACGGTTTTATGGATGAGTTCACTCCTAATTTAAATGCAGGATTTCTACCTTTATTAAAGCATTTACATTGTGATATTGACACTTTTAGTTAAGTTAATCCTCTGAGTATTTATTGCACTACAGTTTAAATGCTATATTTTAACACGGGACAACTAGACCTCTTCAATACTAATGATTTCTATAGCTGAATGTCTAAAATAGCAAGTGACTATTCAACTCTGACAACTGTACACTGTCTGTTGTATGCAGTCCTATATGGATTAACTATAAGACGAGCTATAACGTTTATTTAAATAGTGATAACAGCGCTATATCTTAGAGTAATAATTGTGCCAGTGCAACTGGATCTTAAACTTGATTATGACAAAATTGGTCGATATGTACGCCCGTAGATACCCCCGAAGAATGCTCTTCATCAACCCATTCAGTAAGAATTAAAAATTTCCAGAAGATGATTTTGTAGCTCTGCATGCCTACTGAATATGCCTAATGTGCAAGTAAGAAATTCACTTGGAAGTGAATCAAATGCCATTCTCCATGAAAGAAAACAACTTTAGTGTTGTGTTTTAAATGTTTAATCCATGATGTATCCTGATGGATGCTTTGATCATTTTCACAGTTCGTCCGTTTCTATCAGAATAGGACCTAAGTCTCTTTGTTTTGATTGTCTTTGCAGAGTCAAGTGCAAACTTATACCTTAAATAGAGATGATTGTTAATGAAAAAATGCTTTTTACAGTGAACTGTAAGACCTTGAATTTTATTCCCAGATGCCAGGAAAACACGTATTTGGCACTTTAATTTTCACATTTTTCTGGGGGAGGGCCCCCAGACCCCGCCAGGCTTCGCGCCTTCGGCGCTCGTATGGGGGCTGTAAATTCCTGGATCCGCCCCTGCTGTAGTTGGTTTAAAAACCGTTGAAGTAAGTTAAAGGTAAAAAAAACTTACTATGTTAAAAAAAGAGGGAGAGAGAAGAGTGAAGACTTAAGAATTAAATTGTTTTATACCTTCTGTATGATGGTTTCTAGGTGAAGAAAGCAGTCACTCAGAAAACCTGATGCTCGCACAAAAACACTGTGCTGTTAGGTGGGTGGTAAAACAAGGAAAAGGAATGTTGATTAAATATGAAGTTGTTTTCAGCTCCTTAGTGTGTGTTTGGATTTGTTTGCTAATAGAAAATGAAGGAATATTCTCACACATAAAATAATCAAAAGGCATTGCAGAGGTGAATTTTATCAACAGATTTCTTGCAGTTCACTTACACATGCATATGCAGTGAATGGCAATAAAAGAGGTCAAAGAAGAGGAATCTTCATTTGTTTAATGTGGGTGCTTTTATCAGAAGGTGGATATTTCAGATCAATTTAAGGAGTGCCTATGGTTTGCATGTTCTACATTTCATCATAAGTGTGCCACGCCACGTGGGATTTGCATTGGTCCGATCTTGGTCTTGACCCGGTCTCGGCCTGCCTTAGTCTTGGTCTTGACTCGGTCTCGGCCTCTAAAAGTCTTGGTCTTGACTCGGTCTCGATACATTCCGGTCTTGGTAATGTCTTGGTCTCGGATTAGATGGTCTTGACTACAACACTACTTTCAATCACATTGGTTCAATCACAATGCATCATTTGGAATAAAACTTGCACTTCATGTTACTCATTTGCTGGGAAGAACTTGCTCTTGTAAAACAAATTAAGAAAATTCCACATTCAATCGCATTGCTCAGGCCCCCCTTTCATCCCTTCTGTTCTCTGACTTCTGCTTGTTGACCTCTCACCCACCTGTTTTCCCTTATCTGCTTTGGCCCCTAATTCCTCCATTAGCTGTATTGTTTTGACTCTGTGCACTTTTATTTAAAAACCCATCCAATCCCACAATATTTCACTTGATTTTATCTTCTTCTTTTATAAATCTAACTTGCACCAGTAAAATTTCATACCATACTTTTTGTTAACCACTACTTTTCTGATCATTTAACCTTAATTTTAAACCTTCAAATAGCAATTGATATTTTCCAATACTTGAAACAGAAACCTCTGTATCAATTAAATTTGATGAATACAGTCTCATACTGAATATAGTGTTTAGCAGTACTTTGACGACTTTGAAACTCCTTTGTGTTGCTACTCTTGTTTCTCAGTATTACTTTCTCTTCATTTTATTTTCAGAGATATGCTTCTAGCACACCAGTTTCACACAAGAAGAACTCTGCTTTGTACTGGTTCATATGCTTGAATAAAGCCAAATTTTCTGAAGAATTTGTCTCTCTCCAATTGTTTGAGGATGAGGGAACCTCGAAAATATGAAAATATTTCTGAATGGGAACCACAACAGTACAATTACAAACTATCAAATTAATTTTTTCACTACTATGCAAATTACGAGCGAAGTTATTGTATAAATTATTGTTGAGCTGAAAACTCAATAAAAAAAAGTTTAAAAAATTTTTTTTTTCACGAGGATCGCTTCAACTGGTTATCTCCATCAAGGCCCAATAGAATGAATTGGAGAGCAAATTAAAATCTCAGAGAGATGGTCAATCCTTCCAACCAACTTGGTGGAAGCAAATGATGAAGATTTCTTCACAACAGCCCAAAAACTGTTAAAAGGTAAAACTGGTTAAGGGGGAAGGAGAGATTGTCCCTCAAACCCAATCTATCCACTTTGTGGCAAAGACAAGAAACTCCACTGTAGCTGTTCCCAAGCACTTGCAGTTCTCCAAGGGCCTGTCTAAATTAAAGAAACTGACGTGAAATTGACCGATAGAATACCGTTACACACACTACACCATTCAGTGGCACCAGAGTGGAGAAGAGTCAACCGCAAGCATGTCTTCTGTCCCTTACAGTACTGCTTCCTTTGTATTACCCAGTCACAACGATCCACTGCTAAAGTTACCTGACAGCAATTTTACGACTACCCCTTTTCCAAAAGAGTTGGGATGGTATGGAAGATACAAATATTAAAGACACCGCTGACTAGTAACTACTTTTCACCTGTATAAAACTGCAAGCGGTGTCAGACAAATTATTTCATGTTGTACCTGTTCAGTTTCATTGTTTTTTTAATTTTAATTTTATTTAATTTTTTTGGAAATAGTATGAATTTGATGCCCACAACACCATACAAAAATCTGGCAAAAGGGCAAAATCAGACTTGGAAAGTATTGGAATCAGGTCTACAGGTGTTGAACAGGTGATGCTCCCATGCTTGGATATAAAAGGAGCATCCACAAAATGCCAGTTTTTTACAAGCAACGAGTGGTGGAGACTCACCATGTGCAGACCCCTGCACAATTATCAATATGATCACAGGAAGTTGAGACGTCAAGAATTATCTGGCTTTATTAAGGAGATTGTGGGTTTGGAGAGTCTATGTTATCTCAGAGGAAGGTGTGGAACCCACTTTGTCAACAACTTATGCTTTTATTCAATGAAAGAAAAAAATCTTTCATCTTTCTTTTTCCAGATATTCATAAACATTGGCTCATTTCTATTTGTTGCACTGTATTGTGTCAAATCACGCATCTCTTAAGCTGCTGGGGTAGGAAAAAAGTACTGTCCTGTGTTTATTTATTGAGGCGCTTGTGTGTGTCGGGTTTGGGGAGGGTGTTGCTCACTGTCTTGTTGTTGAAACTACAGCTAAATGGTGGTGCAGTGCTCCCCATAATTATAGGATGTACCAGAGCCTTTAAAAGTAGCGGGCATCACTGTTACCCATTAGCCTATGAATTTGAAAGGTAAATAAAAGCTGAGTTGTTGTATGGAAATTGCGGTGGGGAATAATATTGGCCTGGAGTAAACCATGATGGCCAATAGCCAATCACAGAATCTGTGGTCTCAGGCCATAAGTTATTAGCAGCCGATCGACTGGTGCATCCTTACCTGCTGTACGGCTCTTCTGATTAATGTGTCCCCTGAATGCTGTAACGTGCTCCACGTTCTACTTGGTTCTAACAAGTGTCTGCTTTTTCTCCCCAGACTCGCACCGTCTGAAGTACATCTACACTTTTGTCTTTGGGGTTACCGACAGTCCAGAGTTCACTGTTGAGGGTTTTGTGGATCATAAGAAGTTTGTGAACTATGATACCAACACCAAGTGGTTGAAACCAGAGACTGAGTGGATAAAGGCGAATGTGGGAGCTGATTATTGGGAGAGACAGACTCAAATACTGCTTGATACACAACAGGCCGTCCAAAACCAAAGCAGAATTCTTTTCAGAAAGACTCATGGTGAGCCCCTGCACTCAAAAACAATCGTACACATTAATATACACAGTATATGCATGTATCAATGACATAGGCCACCATCAGAGCCATAAAAGCTTTCCATTAAACTCACCTTATAATGCTTGATTACTCCAAAATGGTTTCCTGCTTAGCAACCAAACAGTAATTTGCCCTGTTACGCAGGCTAATCAGTCGAATCACTGGCCAATTTGTTATAGCTGGCATTTTTGTTTGGTGCATCGTAAAGTTATCAGGCATTTTCCAAACGACATTAATTATGACAAAAAAATGTCAATATGCCTTCAAAGATTCTGAAATGATGTCATCATTTCCATTGATGCTGATATTACAAGAAAAAGGTAAAAGTATACCATAAGTGGAGACTACAAATGAGCATGCAGGAAGTTGGAAGCAGGGAGTGCTGCATGAACCCCCACCAAAACTAATGACACCACCATAGCCCTAAGACCTGAGCGAACACCTATGGGTCCTAAGAGCCTGATGTATTATGCTCCCATATTTTTGGTATTTGGCTCAACCAAGCGAGGGGCACCTCAGTTAGAAGGTATATTATGCATTCATAGCAGGCAGTGGTGAAGCCGTACCAAATGAAAGATACTGTTAGTAGGAAGATAGTAAAGGACTTACCTAAAATATCAACACAGGTTATTATCAAAAGACACACCATAAGGCAAGCTGAAGACATGAAATGAGCTAAAGCTTAGCAGTTTTGCAGGGAGGAAGAAAACTATGAACTTTCTTAGCAGGTGGGTCAGTTTGTGAAGCAAGCGTGGCAATTTACTGCTTCTTTGATAGTGAGCTTGAATAAGACTACGCATTTCAATCAAGCAATGGCCTGATAAGGCAGAGTCAGATGACGGTTAAATTTTCTCTTGACGAGCTTAAACAGCTGATCAGATTGCGACATCACACCTGTCAGAAATTGCGCAAGAGATTCATTGCTGCTCCAGCACTACTCAAGTGGAGGAAATCATATGGCAACTGAAGCATATGCTGCTCATGAAGTGCGCAATGTTCGCCTGCTTGTGGGATGTAAGCAATGATATTGTGTTTTTGTCTCTGCAGGTGCGCAAAGTTTCCAGTACATGTACGGCTGTCTGTGGAATGATGAAAATGGGCTCACTGATGAGTTCGATGAGCTTGTCTACAAAGGCGAATCTTTCTCTCGTTTGGACTTAAAAACTCAGAATTTCATTGCACCTGTGCAGCAGGTATTTAAAACTGCAATGAAATTATATTGTGGTCCAGATGGGTGTGGCCGCGAGGGGCAGAACCGGACGCACACCTGCATTGAGTGGCTGAGGAAGTATTTGAACTACAAAAGGAGAGGACTGGAGGGGAAAGGTATAGTAATACTGTTAACAGAACTCTCACTCTGATCCTGCCCCTGTCGACCCCTGTCAATATCACTGTTAATCTCTCTTTCCTCTTCTGCTTACCTCCCTGTTTAATGGCCCTCGCTGTGCCCCCTGTCTCTCTCTCTCTCTCTCTCCCTCTCCCTACTGCAGAATGACTCCTGCTCTCCTGTTGTTATCTCTCACATGACTGGATTCAACCTCCGTAACTTCATCATCTCTCTGTCTCTCTGAGGTGGAGGGTGTGTTGGAGGGTGTGCTGGCTGTTTGGCTATTTTTCTATACTTTCCTACTTTTTCTAAAATTTATTCTCACTGTTGTTTATTGCATATAACTTGCTTCACGGTGGTGCTATCTGGGGTTTGTATATAGGTGTGGGAGTGAACGTTTTGAGGGGGATTTTTTTCAGTCTTGGAGTAAGGTGTGTACCTGAACTTGCGCGTTTTGGCAAAGGTGGAGTCCAATTTAGGGCGTTTTCTGGCCCGAACCACCGAATTCAAAATAATTTTCAGCATTGATAAACCACCCCATGAGGTTCATGAATCCACCAGAGAAACCTGTGATATCAATTTTATTTATGAAAAAAAATGGTATTTTTAACATTTTTTAGTTTTTGGGAGGGGCCACCCATTGTGGGGCCCCACAAAGTGTCACCAATTATTAAAATCATGTGCTTATGAATGTGCATAGTAGCTAATATATTTTCCTAATGAATGAAAAAAGAATTTGTTGAAATTGATGTGATACTGCCGAGATATTTGGAAGATATTTGTTCAAAAAATAAGTTCTGAAATGGAGATTTCCAACGGCCACGTGTGTGAACGACGGTACATTTGACAAAGTTCCCGGCCATGATGCACTAAGGGAGTTTGCTGAAATTTGCCCTAGGTTATGGCCAACATTCAGTGAAAAAAGCCAGGATGTGTCGACACCAGTAACATCTTCATCCGAACACTTGCGTCAACCGACCGTTGTAAACCCTAAAATGGGGTGTGTTGATATGAAATGAATTATATGAGTATGGCTCTCACTTAATTCTACTAGTTGAAGTTTTTTCAGTAATATAGTTATTAACTGTGACCCTTATGATGTTTATGCTTAAAATTATTGCCTTTTCTTAGACCTTCAAACTTGAAGGAGCCTCAAGACCATGACGAGGAATCCATCCCTTGAGGAATAACTACCAAAAAAAGTTGAAGACAAATCTTTCTTGGGATCAGATAAGTGCTGTGACTGGTCTGGATAAGAAGCAGGTCTCGAAGTCATTCCATGCTGTGACTGAAGCAGTGGAGAAAACCATTATTCCTCATCATCGCTGTCCTGCTCATATATCAAGAGATGATGCTATATCACAAAACACGCCTTTCACAAACACATTCTTCGCTGAAGTAGTCACTGTCATTATGGACGGGACGGGACGTATTTGTATATAAATAAGCGTGAAGACCATGAACTTCAGAGAAAGTCCAATTGTGGACACAAAAAAAGAAATTATTTGAAGTTCATGAGTGTCGTGCTCCCTGATGGCTGTCTTGGATTCAGTTGGTCCGTATTACGGTAGTGAAAATGATGCCAGCATATCAAAGCACATTTTTGACACACTGGACCATCTGAAATCCTGGATGGAGGAGCACAGCAATGTGATTGTCAATAAAGGCTTCAGGGATGTCATGTCTGTTCTTGAGTCCCATGGTTATGATGCACCTATGCCATCTGTGCTAAGTGGCAACTCACAGCATGACACTGAACAGGCCAATGCTGATCGCCTCTGCACTAAGATGGGTGGTAGAGAGCTACCATGGGTGGCTAAAGCAATGGACATTTTTCAAAGAGCGGTTAACTTCAAATCATTTTATTCCAGTCATTGGAACCTTAGGCCAAGGAACAACTGCTTGTCTCAGTGCTGCTTGTGGAGCTATCTTCCAACCTGATACTGAGCGAAGCCTCCCAAAAATTGAAAAAAGTTGAAAATATCATTTTTTGTCATAAAGAAAATTGATATCGCAGGTTCCTCTGGTGGATTCATGAACCCCATGGGGTGGTTTATCAATGCGGAAAATTATTTTGAAATAGGTGGTTTGGGCCAGAAAACGCCCTTAATGGAACTCCACCTTTGCAAGTTCAATGAAAATGTTTTCGCTAGGATGTAAAATTCCTGAATTAAAACATGTCTACTTGTTCCAGAGACAGATATTCATGTTTTTGAATGCTGCTTTGCAAACATTGGACGTGTCATTCTGGGTGAGGCATGGGGAAGGTTCTTATGTTATTTTCGCTTGTACTGAGAGTTTGTGGTGTTTTGATTGTGGGGATATCAGGCACATGAGGCGGGCCTGTCCGCATAAGGCCAAGAATATATATGTACCGAGCGAAAGTGTTAATGAAAGTGCTGCCGGAGGAGTAGATGTGGAGGCTGCATTAGAATCTCATGAGAGGGCTGGTAGGGTGGAAGAAACAAGTTAGTTGGGTGGAGAGGAGGAAGTTGGTACACAGCCTTTGGTAGAAGGGTTAGAGCTGGATGACCCCCAAGAAGGGACAAGCTCATCCTTTACTTCGCGGCCCCGGTCGACCGATTGTTTGAGGAGGTCAGAGGACGGTGTAGAGGCAGGTAAGGCTGTGGATGAAGAATCTGGACAGTCTAGCAAGCGGGTGCTTGGGGATGCAGATAATCTTTAAATCTCAAAGAGTGCTCCGGTGTATGGCCAATCAACGGTGATGCCTGGCCGGCCTCCGAGTGGTCATGAGGGGGAAACTGCAGTTGTGGAAGAGGTTGAGATGCAGGATGTGAGACCCGAGTTATTCAAGGGTACTAGTAGTGTGTAGGAGGAGGAGGAGGAGCTCTCTGACTCCTCAGTTGTTTCTGAAATGAACACGGTTCAAGCGAGTGACGGAACTCTTTACAATTTCACAGAAATTAGCGATTTTCTTGATGCGACAAAAGTAAAAACGGTTAATGTTTTTAACTTTTTCCCTGATGGGGAAAAGTTTTTACGATCTGCAGTGCATTATATGAAGACGTTAAACAAAGATGCGCTGTCTGCTCAGAAGAGGTTTCGACTGAAGAAACAATGTAGGCCTACTGTTGGACGTAAATATTTGTTGTCATTAAAGAGTTGAATGACGTTATGTTTATTGTTATGTTTACAATTGTTTCCAGTGTTATGTCAGTCTGGTCCTTTTACTTTTTCTTTAATGGAGGTATTAGCTGTGGGCTCCCTTAATCTTAATTGTGCCAGAGATGGGATGAAGAGGGGCTCGGTTTTTGAGGTTGCAAAGCAAAATAAATTAAATGTAATTTTCTTACAGGAAACTCATAGTGATGTGAGTAAGGAAACGGACTGGAAACTTGGGTGGGATGGAAGGTCTTTTAGTGAGCCATGGGTCAAACATTAGTGCAGGTGTTGCAATCTTATGTTCACCCGACTTAGAGGATGGGGTGCTGTGGAGTGAGGAGGAGGCAAAGGGACGGTTGTTGATTTTGCGAATGAACGTAAGGGCTGTGATGTATGTGTTTTTGAATATATATGCGCCAAACACTGGCTTGGAAAAAGAACAGTTTTTTTTAAATACTACATCAGGAACTGGGAAAGATCTCCGACTTGGATGCTGCTATTGTGCACGGGGGTGACTGGAATTGTACATTAGATTTCACTGTTGATAGAAATGGGGAAGAACTCTGTCTGAAATCAGCAAAGGAGCTTTCACATTCAATAACAGAAGAAAGATTGTGCGATGTATGGAGGGAACAGCACCCAGCTGTTAGACAGTATACGTGGGTGAAGTGTTCTATTGGTAATGTCTGTGCAGCCAGGTTGGACAGATTTTATATTTATGATGTTGTAGAACCCCACAAAACAATACCAACGACGGAAATTGCAGAGGGCGAAGGCTCAACGTGTTCTTTGGGCTGGTGTTACAAGCGCAATCTTTTGGCTGGTGCGAATCACTATAAAATGAATCAATTTTCCTCGCTCGAAGAACAGGGCACAAAAGCACAACGGTTACAATTGATCTGACTCCACAGTAAATTTAGAATACCAACTTTAGTTATACTCCCATTAAATATCTGACTCCAAGTAGAATTGAGATTTGGAATTTAGTGCAAACATGGCGTGGATCACGGGGTGACCACACCTCGAACTCCAAGGAGACAACGGCCGTCACTCAGTATATGCTCCCGGGTATTAGCATTATTGCTGAATCTTAGGTTTGTTGGTAATACCAGGGGATGGAGGGAATCACCACAGCAAAGGCATCTTTTGGGTCAGAGACTACGAACCCAGGTCTATGCAAACACCCAGAGGGTTCCTTAAGGGAATTTAACGGAAGCCGACTTTTTGTCCATGGGCCCCCTTATGGCTAAATTCCCAGAACCAGCGCTGCATAGACCCTATAAATGAGTGGACCGTGATAGCCTCTCGAACTTAATAAAACCAATTCCCATACCGGGCCGCTGGCCAGTCAGTCCTCGGTTGGGATTAAACCCCTAAGTCTCCGTCGTAACGTGGCTATAAAGAATGTAAAAGGATTAGAGTCACGGAGACCACGCAAGTTTAAAGGAATAACAATGATTTATTCTCCAGGTAGGAAAGGGCTTAAATCAACAGACCAGACATCAGTTACCACGAATTTAGACAAATATAAAAGTCATACCTGGCGAAAGCTACACACACACAGAGTGCAGGAAAGACCTATGAGTATGCGCTATACGGCTACAGAATTCCCAATTGAATATGGACCCCATTTGCATATTGATACACGCATGGGGGGCGATTCGGTAGAATCCCCCACAAATTTAGACAAAGAAATCAAAATCATACCTTACACAAGCACCCGTGTGTGTGAGGGCGAGGTCAGAGAGACGATCTGCCACGAACAGCTCATTTCTCTTTCCTATAAACCAAACCAGCTACCCCCTCCACCAACCAGAGAGCCCCATAAGTTAACCAGGTGGGATATTGGGTTAGGGGTCTCAGAACTGAGACAGAGTCAGGCCATTTGGTTGTGAAGGAGGGGTCATTTACACAAAAGGAATGAAACTTTATTACCCAAGAGGAGATTTTACCTTACCCAAATTTAGGGAGTTTCTAGAAGTGAATTAATTATAATTTAATTTGATATGAAATATATGCCATTCAACTCCTCGAATTATAACAAAAACATATACTGATTAAAAAAGAAACGCAATTACGTAATCCGGTGCCACATTTCGACAAACCCATTGAGAAAGATGCTTTTGCTCTGAATTATTTTTGGAGGTGACTACTTCTACTATACAAATTTTCGCGGTCTCAGCGCTTATTCTAGAGCTGCCATTCGTCCAGAACTAAACATCGGCAATGCTTGGGTTCGATTACTAATATTGTCCTAACACTCCCATTTTTTTTTTGAGTTCCTCATTGACACCAGGGCCTACAAAAGTCCGACCAAAAATGAGTAAAAATCAGACGGGTTATAATGCCACGACTAACGGAAGTTCAACGAGAACACGCGATTGGGATGCTACAGGCCGGAAGTTGGGTAGATAGAGTTGCCCGTCAATTCGGCGTGCATTCTGCGACAATTGGTCGCCTCAGAACCAGGCTTAATGCCACTGGACACACGGCCGATCGCCCCAGATCTGGTAGGCCACGTGTTACAACTCCAGCGTCTGACCGTCGTATCACGACTGACCGTCTGCTACAAATTGAACCAACCTTCATTTTTTTGAAGAAAACCTCAACGCCGTCCGTTACCGTGATGAAATTCTCCGTCCATTCGTCCTTCCGTTTGTCTGACGTCACCGACTGACTTTCCAACAGGACAACGCGAGTCCGCACGAGGCACGTATCTGTATGGAGTTCCTTCGGGCCGAAAACGTGGAAATCCTTCCCTGGCCAGCGTTTTCTCCAGATCTTTCACCTATAGAACACTTGTGGAACATTCTGGATAGAGCGATCCGGAGACGTCAACCACCGCCAGCTACAGTACGTCAGCTAAGACAAGCACTGACCGAAGAGTGGAACGCTGTTCCACAAGCAACAATCAGACGTCTGGTGATGTCTAGAGATGCAAGTGTACCGCCGTGCGCGACGCTAACAGGGGACACACGAGATACTGATAGTGTCATTTGTGTTTCATAATGTCGAACTTCACATTGTTAAATAAAAGCCAACATGGCGATATTCCAACCCGATTTTCTGTTATATCTATTGTCTGAGATTCCCTCTTTCATTTGATACCAATGAAGTGTTGATTAATAACAGTTACACTCGATAAAATCTAGAAATGGAAAATTGTGCTTCTTTTTTTGGTCACTATACATACCAAACAAGCCAGGAAAATGTATGAATATGATGCAGTTGTCATGAAAAAGTCTTAAGCTGGATTATTATACAGGTAAATTATGTTAAAAATACAGGAGTGAATTCATGACAGTTTATTAAACAGATGAGCATATTTGTGAAGTTTCCACAGGTTGAGATTATTTTAAATAGATAGGTTAGGGTCCAGTCTTACAACAGATGACTGAGGGCAATATGGGGCATTGGGTAAGCTAAAGGCCTCCCATGCAGGGTGACATCAAAGGCACAGAAACCATGCAAACCCCCACTCCCAGCTCAGAGGCCGGCTTTATTGCTTCCTCCTGTCCTGCCATTCACAGATACAGTTTGTTCACACTTTGCATCCCCCAGTTCAGGTCTCCAGTCTCTTACAGGCATAAACCACCTCCACTTCCCTTCACACAAAACCCGACAAACAACAACCTGCTTGTCCTCAGGAACTCAACAATTTGTTATATGGCGCTGAAGTCTTTTGATGCTCAGAAGGCCCGCCAGTCTTGCTGCAGTGTCACAGATGCACTCATCAGCGCCTGCGGTGCGCCATCCCCCCTTTTCCCATCTTACAATGTTTTAAGAAATAGAGTTTTTAAATCCAGTACATGTCCCATAGGTTTTACTGATCACCATCTTATTACTTTAAAACTGTTGCTACAGGAAGTGGGCAGAAATAAAACTTATTGGAAATTCAGTGTTAAATTGTTGCAGGACATAGACTTCTGTGAAAGGTTTGAAATTTTTTGGGGGCTGTGGAGGGGGGAAAAGAGTAACTTTGCTTGTTGTCGTCAATGGTGGGAGGTTGGGAAGGCCCAAATTTGGACTTTCTGCCAAGATTATTCATCTTACAGCACAGGAGTGATTAAAAGAGCTGTGAGCACTCTGGAAAAGGAAATTTCTAATATTGAGAATGAACTGGTTAATAATAAAAATATGTGACTGGCGTCTATTTTGAAGTCTGGGAAGTCTTTTAAATGAGAAAGCAAAGGGTGCACTTGTAAGACCAAGATTCATATCACTTAATGACATGGATGCTCCAAGCACCTTTTTTTTTTAACTTGGATAAGAAGGTTGTTACTTCAAATGAGGTGCGCTGCATTAGGCTTCCTTAGTGGGAGGATGTCGACAGACCCTGGGGAAATTCGAGATGCAGCAGCACAGTATTACAACCCAATTCCAAAATAGTTGGGACAAAGTGTAAATTGTGAATAAAATCAAAACGCAATGACTTTCAAATCACACCAGCCAGTATTTTATTCACAATAGAACAGAGACAACATAGCAAATGTTGAGACTGAGAAATTTTACTATTTTATCCACAAAATGAGCTCATTTCAAATTTGATGGCTGCTACAGGTCTCAAAAAAACTGGGACAGGGGCCTGTTTACCATGGTGTAGCATCCCCTCTTTTTTTTAACACAGAGTGGAGGCGTCTGGGCATTGAGGAGACACGTTTCTTGAGTTTAACCATTGGAATTTGATCCCACTCTTGTTTAATACAGGCTTCCAGCTGCTGAAGAGTTTTGGGTCTCCTTTGATGGACTTTTCATTGAATTATGCGCCAAGTGTTCTCAATCGGTGAAAGATCAGGACTGCAGGCAGGCCAGTTCAACACACGGAGTCTTCTACTACGAAGCCATGCTGTTTTAATAGCTGCAGTATGTGGTTTTTTTTTATTGTCCTGCTGAAGAACACAAGGCCTTCCCTGGAATAGATGTCATCTGGGGAGCATATTTTTAAAACCTTTATATACCTTTCAGCATTCATGGTGAAAACATGAAGTGTCCCACACATATGCACTAATGCATCCCCATACCATCAGATATAACAATGGGTAACAGGAGGGGTGGTCTTTCTCCTTTTTAGCCCGGAGGACACGACGCCCATGTTTTTCGACAAGAATGTCAAATTTGGACTCGTCTGACCACAGGACACTTTGCCACTTTGCTACAGTCCATTTTAAATGAGCCTTGGCCCACAGAACATGGCTGCACTTCTGGATCATGCTCAACAATGGCTTCCTTTTTGCATGATGGAGTTTTAGGTGGCATCTGTGGATGGCACGACAAACTGTGTTTATGGACAGTGGTTTCTTGAAGTATTCCTGGGCCCATTTAGTAATGTCAATGACAGAATCATGCCAGTGAGTGATGCAGTGGCGTCTGAGGGCCCGAAGATCACGGGCATCCAGTAAAGGTCTTCGGCCTTGTGCCTTACGCACAGAGATTTTTCCAGTTTCTCTGAATCTTTTCTGATGTTATGCACTGTCGATGATGAGACCTTCAAAGCCTTTGCAATTTGACTTTAAGGAACATTGTTTTTAAAGTATTCTACATTTTTTTTTACGCAAGTCTTCACAGGTTGGAGAGCCTCTGGCCATCTTTACTTCTGAGAGACTCAGCCTCTCTAAGACATCCCTTTTATAGCCAATCATATTACACACCTGATACCGGTTAACTTAATTACTTGCTAAATGTTCTTTCAGCTGATTCTCTTATATTTTAATTGCTTTTTCAGCCCTTTTTTGCCTGTGTCCCAACTTTTTTGAGACCTGTTGCAGCCAGAAAATTTGAAATAAGCTCATTTTGTGGATAAACATGTAAAATATCTCGGTTTCAACATTTGAAATGTTATCTATGTTCTATTGTAAATAACATATTGGCTCATGTGATCTGAAAGTCATTGCATTTTGATTTTATTCACAATTTACACTTCGTCCCTATTATTTCAGAATTGGGGTTGTACATGGAGTTGTCCAAAGCTGGGAGTGTTGATGAGCAGCAGATTTCTATTCTTCACAGGAGGTTTACCACAGCTTAGCCCAGAAGATAGGGCAGCGGTAGACACTGCTCTTAGCCTACAGGAACTCACTGAGGCCCTGGGACAAATGGCACCTGGTCGGACTCCAGGTATTGATGGTCTGCCTGCAGAATTTTATTAGAAGTTCTAGGGTATTATAGGTGAAGATTTTTATGAAGTTTTAATAAATTGCAAGACCCAGGGAGAGCTCCCTCAAACCTGTTGTAGGGCAGTACTCAGCCTTCTGCCAAAAAAGGGGACCATTGTATACTTAAGAATTGGCATCCTGTGGCTCTTCTTTGCGCAGATTTTAAAATACTTTCCAAAGTAATGGTGAATAGGATTAAGGGTGTTTTAGCAGCACTGGTGCAAAAGGATCAGTCCTACTGCATCCCCGGCCGTACAATCCAGGACAATTTGTTTTTAAGAAGAGGTGTTATGGATTTAACTGAAATGTGTAATCTAAATTTTGGATTATTAGTTATAGACCAAGAAAAAGCTTTTGACTGGGTTGATCATATGTATCTTCTGAAGACTTTAAGGGCTTTTGGGTTTGGAGAGGGTCTGGTCTCATGGGTGGGTCTCATGTATGCTGGTGTGTCCTGTATAGTGAAGGCAGCAGGGGGGCTCAGTAAGCCAGTGAGTGTGCACAGGGGCATCAGACAGGGATGCCCTTTATGTGGGGTTCTGTACAGTTTGGCCATAGAACCGCTGTTGTGCCAGTTGCAGAAAAGGGTGGGAGGGTTGAAGGTGCCAGGTGCAGCATCAGCTAAAGATGCAATCAAGATTTCAGCGTATGCTGATGATGTTAGTGTTTTTGTCCAATAATAAGGATTTTAATGCACTAGAAGGGTGCATTCAGATGTATGAACAGGCCTCCTCTGCTAAAGTTGGCTTCTTTCTCAGGTATCTTGCAGGGGGAGTGTGCTGATCTGCTCTTTGGCATAAATGTTTTTAATGCCACTTAAAGAGTTTTTAGTGGCACTGCAGAAAGCAGTTAATTTCTTCTAGTCAGGGCAGCACTGACTCAGGGCAGCAGTGCTGTATTTACCCCTGCAGGAAGGAGGGCAGGGGCTCATGGACTTATATAAGGAGTGTCATATTTTGGCTTTCCGCCTGCAAGCAGCTCAAAGACTCCTGTATTATGATGATGTGAGCTGGAGGGAGACAGCCTGTGCGCTGCTCAGGAGGGCAGGTGGCTGGGGCCTGGATCGACACCTGTTTTTAATGGACCTAAAAGGGAGTGAGAATCACAGGCTTGTTGGACTTTTACGGCACTGTGCTGAGGGCATGGACAGAAACTTTTGTTGCACAAAGAGGGGCCCTCTGGGGACTGGAGGAGCTACTTTTAAATAACCTGCAGCTGAAGCTGTACCAACTGTGATGGCTGGCCTGAGGGGCCCGTTCATGAGGGCTGGCATGACCAAGCTGGGACACTCATGGTGCTTGGAGGAGAGCCGCTGGAGAGATGCAGGAGCTGTAGCTGTGCAGCTGGGAGTGCGCTCTGTGCGGCTGGTGGAGCAGATATTGAGAGGTATTACGGCGGCTGTGTCGTTTCTTCTAACAACGAGGGCGCTGCTCGTGTGTCAGAGTGTACAGGAACCACTGCCTTTCCACCAGTCACTGTCCAGGCAGTGCTGGGGGACTGGCAGGAGGACCAGGGGAAGATTTTAACCTTCAAAACACCTACACTAGGTGTTTCTGAGAAAATTGGAAAAAAAGGCTCTGTATGTGGAGTGCATTAAGATTCGCCACTTTCTCTCCCTTGGGGAGATGAGGGCAGGTGTCTGGAAGAGTTTGGGATTAAATTTTGTTCCTGCTGTGAGAAACTGGAGCCTGTTTTATAGCTCCTCTACCTAAATCGTCAGGAGACCTTCAGTGGAGGCTTATTTATGGAGCCTTAGCCAATAATACACACCTGGCACACTTTGACCGTGCACATGGGGAGGCCTGTCCTTTCTGTGGAGAAGGGGAATCTGTTGCTCATCTGTTTCTGCATTGTAACTGGTTGACTGTTCTTTTTACTTTGTTTGGGAATCTTTGGGAGGCTTTGGGTGGTTTGAAACTTGAAGAATTTTATCCTTAGTCCGGTTACAATGCTCAACAAAAGTATAAACTCTGGTGAATTTTTTATTTGGGCAAGCGAAGCTTGCAATCTGGCTGAGCAGGAGAAACAGGGTACAAGAGGGGCAGGTCACTGAGCCAGTGGTTTTTAAGGGTATGATTTTAGAACGTGTTCGTATAGAATACGTGTATTTTAGTTTAACAAATTATGTGAATTTATTTAGAACAGTTTGGTGTGTCGATGATGCCATATTGACAATGAAGGGGGGCTAAAAAATGTGTTTTTAGGAATGGGAGGCCCAATTTTTTTAATGGGACTTTTAATGGGACTTTTTTTTTTACTATTTATGTAAAAAAAAAAAGTAATTTTACTATTTAAAAATGTTATTGGTTGCTTTAGCAGTTTTTTCCAGTTATGCATCTGTACAGGTTTTGCTTTGGTTTCTTATTTTTGTTCCCGTTTTAGGTTGTTTTGAGAGAGTTTGTTCGCTAAAACTTAATGTTAATTTATGATGCATTCTGTTAAATACTGCTGAATGTATTGGTTCAATAAATGGGACCTTAAGAATAAAATAAAAAATCTCTTTCTCTCGTTCTCTCTCAGTTCCTCCCAAGGTCTCCCCACCGCAGAATATCTCCTCTCCTGTTGTTATCTCTCACATGACTGAATTCAACCTCGGTGACACCATCATCTGCTACATCATCATAATTGGCATCAGCATCATTGCAGCTGTCTTATGGAAGAAGAGACACCGGAGTGAGTCAGACACAGGTACACAAGCACACTAAGCCTGAGTAACAGAACTACTGACTCCCAAAGTCAGTGTTAATGTGAACTTCCCTCTCCTTTCATTAAAAATCTATCTGATGCTCTACGAAAACTACTCTCATCAAAATTGTATGATATAGGAAATAAATTTACTGTTTCAGAAATATCCACTTTGTGCTTTCAGTACAATACAGACCACTGAGGCAAGGATACCTCATGTTAAGTTTATCAGATTGAACAGGAGAGCAGCATTTCACTAAAGCTATTTATGATTTTTTTAATTATTGTTCTCATCACATTATTGGTAGTCTAATACGTATATCACAAAACATATTTTAATTTTTTCACAGGGATTGGGTTAAATGTTATGCTACAGTTGAAGATATGCTGAGCGTGTTTTTGTAGCCATGTGTCTCTGTTCTAGGCTGTGCGAGGACAAGAAGGAAAAAACTCACCTCCCTCTTGCTGGTATGTATTGTAATCAAATACCAATTGCCAGTGTGGTAACTTGAATGGCTGTGATAACTTGTGTTTACATGTGTCCAGTGTTGTGGCAATAGCCCTTGTGTGTCTGGAATGGTTTTAATTGGTTGAGTGATCATTACAGATGAGACGGTATGTCGCAGGTTGCTGGAGGACAAGTGGGAAAGGTCAACTGAATCCAGAGATACTGAGCCAGAGTGACAGACACAGATTCACAGACACACTCTTACTAAACCGCTGAACTTGAATGACAGACGCAGACCCACTGACACGCAGAGATGATGCTGAAACACCGAGACTGACAACAGCAGTAGCTGCAGAAGAGGCATTGACACACGGTGATGATGTCAGCTGGGATTGAGTGGCAGGCCCAAAACTACCATTACATGCAGACAAAGTGACACACTGAGTAACAAACACTGACATAGTGGCACAACCAGTTTTGACCATTAGGCTGTTCTGTGCTGAAAACCTAGCGAACTGATGATTATTACATTTTCAGATATAAAACTACATGCTGCTCCAAAATTAATAACATGAGCTTACCTGCAGTTCATACCACTTAGCTTAATTTTCTGAGGAATGAAAAAATGCAATGACTTGCTATGAAAACTGCATTCCTCAAAATGGTATAATGCAGTAATCCGTAAATCACCGACAAGTTTAAGTCAAGGAAACATCTTCATTTTCATTTCATTTGCAAAGGTGTGAGTGCAGCATCCTGCCAGTTATTAAAAATAATTGTGCTGAATCTGATTTTATATCTATCCCAGCAACTTGATGTTGGGTTGTTTTGTTGCATAAGTGGGAGATATTTGAGTCTATTTATTCATTTCTACGTGTTAATAGGGTTGAATCTTGAGTTTATTTTGCCATGAAATACAATGAATGCCTTATTTCTCACTCTGCGTATGTGTATGTACAGGTATCAAATACTGTGATTCATTATGAGGCTTGCGTTCTCGGCTTGCTGTTTACAGAAAGTATAAACTCATGGGATATTGAAAGTAGGGGTAGGGCCCGATAAGCTTTGCTTCTCCCTGTCCCCTTTTCGGGCACTTGTGCAATCTGAAAGACTGCAGAATATGTTCACTGAACATACAGACTGCATAATACATTTCCTTTTCTTTTATTTACCTGATTTTATTTTGTTGTCTTTGATTGCATTTATGTTATTTTATATGTCCAATATCCAAAATAAATTTGAACTGAACTGAACCTGAGTGCTGGATGAGTAAAGGACAGCCAGTCATTAAGTAGCAAAGACTCATGCTTCACTCTTGGTGCCACTTTGCTCTGGGTGGAAGACGGGGCCTTGAATTTGTAAAAGATCTGTTCTAGTTGTTTATCTTCATACTGAAATTTATTTGTGTTTGTACTCCATACCAAAATATGTAGTCTAGAGCAAATTTAATCTGAATCAGGAGGGCCTTGGCGTTGGGTGGTGGATTACATGACTAATTTTTTCATGTACTTTTACCATTTCTGTTATTGTATTTAGAATTTCTGAATTCAGAATAAATAATTTACTATGATAAGATTGCTGTGTTCCTGATGGAAATGAGTGAGTCTGAAATTGGGATTTTGGGACACGTATCCACAGCGTTCGCCAAGTGTGACTGACTGACTGTAACTTTTTTGATGCTTGGCGCCAGTACTCAGTATTGCAGGTATGCTATCAGGGTGGGTAGTAACTTCACCTTGTAATGCAGGATTACCCTTAACATGTTCCCGTGAAATGTACTCCACCACAATTGAACTACAACCCCAATTCCAAAGTAGTTGGGACGAAGTGTAAATTGTGAATAAAATCAAAATACAATGACTTTCAGATCACGAGCCAATATGTTATTTACAATAGAACAGATGACATTTCAAAATGTTGAAACTGAGACATTTTACATTTTTATCCACAAAATGAGCTTATTTCAAATTTTCTGGTTGCAATGTGTCTCAAAAAAGTTGGGACACAGGCAAAAAAGGGCTGAAAAAGCAATTAATATATATAAGAGAATGAGCTGAAAGAACATTTAGCAAGTAATTAAGTTAACTGGCATCAGGTTTGTAACATGATTGGCTATAAAAGGGATGTCTTAGAGAGGCTGAGTCTCTCAGAAGTAAAGATGGCCAGAGGCTCTCCAACCTGTGAAGGCTTGCGTAAAAAAATTGTGGAATACTTTAAAAACAATGTTCCTCAACGTCAAATTGCAAAGGCTTTGAAGATCTCATCATCGACAGTGCATAACATCATCAAAGGATTCAGAGAAACTGGAAAAATCTCTGTGCGTAAGAGACAAGGCTGAAGACCTTTACTGGATGCCCGTGATCTTCGGGCCCTCAGATGCCACTGCATCACTCACCGGCATGATTCTGTCATTGACATTACTAAATGGGCCCAGTAATACTTCAAGAAACCACTGTCTGTAAACACAGTTGGCCGTGCCATCCACAGATGCCACCTAAAACTCTATCATGCAAAAAGGAAGTCATTGTTCAGCATGATCCAGAAGTGCCGCCGTGTTCTGTGGGCCAAGGCTCATTTAAAATGGACTGTAGCAAAGTGGCAAAGTGTCCTGCGGTCAGACGAGTCCAAATTTGACATTCTTGTTGAAAATCATGGGCGTCGTGTCCTCCAGGCTAAAGAGGAGAAAGACCACCCCCTCCTGTTATCAGCGTTCAGTTTAACCCCTTAAGCTCAACTGGGGGCGGTGGTTACGCATAATAAATACAGCATGTTTCCTAATTGCAACATTGTCATGCAGCCTATCCACTTCACGCAAAGAAACTCGGCAAAAAGCTCATGTTGACCATTTTTACCTCATCAGAACACAGTTCAACCACCAAGCAAGTAAATAAGCATGTAGCAAAACATAGGCTAAAATCGTATCAGCGCTGAGTCACTAGAATTTCTCCTGAGTTTGTGCTATGTATACAAACGATACCTCAAATGAAAGAGGAAAGTCCACAGAATCCAACGATATGTGCCCTGTCATTTTAAACCAACACCACACTCAAAGAACAGCAGACATACACTTAACAGCCTACAGAGATGAGCAAAAAAATTTCTTACCTTTGATATTTTGTAATTAAAAAAAACTGTTTGAGGGTAAATCCACGCTGGCTATTGTAAGCTGAATGTGTCCGCGTTATAACAAAACTAGATCTTCCAGTTTCCAAGTATGTTTTCTTCTCAAGCATTGCTTCAAAGATTGCAGTTGCTCAGCATTCAGCTTGCTTGCAGTGTATTTTCCTCTCTGTGATCGGCTTGTGATGTTGTCAGGAAGACTTTGCCGGTAGCTATTTGATTCTATGGGCTCTGACGTTTCCAACGAGCCCTAAACCAGCTTAATCGGACAAAGCTAGCCTGAGAAAGAGCCTTGCGTACCCAGTGCATCAAACAAGTCCATGGGCCATTTGAATGTACTTAAAGCGCGCGACAATATAATCGCTTAACAGGTTTGTTTGTGATATTTTCCGTATAATTATCCGCTAAATATTCAAACGTCGTTTTCAAAGTTGTCAAAAACACAGTACAAAAAATGTGAGCGAGTTGTTTCATTGCCTCACAACCTCCAGCCAATTGATGTAGCCTACTGGGTAAGATGCAGGTGTATCACCCAGACGACCGAGGTTCGCGCCTTGGTTGGTTGTGCTTTTCAGAGAGACAATAGCAGCATTTTGTCTTGTATAAATAATTGCTGGGGATTTTGTTCATTTTACTTTTTTTAAATTTTTTAACCTTTCCTTTGTATTCATAATCTTCTTGATTTGCTTTTTTTTAATAAATCTGCTCCAGTGGAGCCAAACTTCATTTTCTTTGTATTTATTGTCTTTGAATGGGAAATTGTATAGGCTATAGGACTGGCAGAAATAATAATAATAATAATAAAATAAATAAATTCTAAAAATGAAAAACTGGTTGTATTTGGGTGGAATGTATGCCTGCAGTGACATATAAGTGAAATTAGATGAGTTTTACAGTTGAATATCTGAGAAATCTGATTTGGCACACAAGGTACCTGAATTGCCAATTTGGAGAAGCCACCTAGACAGTCCTCTCTAATTTTGTTCTGATTTACTTGATTAGAATAAACTTTGGCACAGATAATGGTGAGATTCTGTGCTGTAAATTTTTCGAGGTTTCAGACTGCACCTAATTAAGTTTACAAGGGATAGAACTAAAACTTTATTTGGTGCAAAATGAGATCTGTGATTTATACTGTGTTACATCTTCATTTACTCTGCCTCAGTGACATATATACTGATTCTTACACCACGTCAGAAATCCCAAATGGTTTTACCTTTATTATGATACCAAGATGATTCAAATGGAATAAATAGTTGCAGAGATATACTCATTTCATTTTGGGCTTGCCATTTTAGAAAAAGAGGCTCAGGGCTTAAGGGGTTAAAAGCCAGCATCCTTGATGGTATGGGGATGCATTAGTGCATATGGTGTGGGACTCTTGCATGTTTTAAAAAGCACCATGAATGCTGAAAGGTATATAAAGGTTTTAGAGCAACATATGCTCCCCTCCAGATGACATCTATTCCAGGGAAGGCCTCGTGTATTTCAGTAGGACAATGCAAAACCACATACTGCAGCTATCACAACAGCATGGCTTCGTAGTAGAAGAGTCCATGTGCTGAACTGGCCTGCCTGCAGTCCTGATCTTTCACCAATTGAGAACATTTGGCACATAGTTAACCGAAAAGTCCGTCAAAGGACACCCAAAACTCTCCAGCAGCTGGAAGCCTGTATTATACAAGAGTGGGATCAAATTCCAATGGCTAAACTAAAGAAACGTGTCTCCTCAATGCCCAGACGCCTCCACTCTGTGTTAAGAAGAAGAGGGGATGCTACACCATGGTAAACAGGCCCCTGTCCAAACTTTTTTGAGACCTGTAGCAGTCATCAAATTTGAAATGAGCTCATTTTGTGGATAAAATTGTAAAATTTCTCCGTTTCAACATTTGCTATGTTATCTCAGCGCTATTGTGCATAGAATACTGCCTGGTGTGATTTGAAAGTCATTGCGTTTTGATTTTATTCACAATTTACACTTTGTCTCAACTATTTCGGAATTGGGGTTGTATTTATACTGCATAATAAACACCAATATGTTGCCTGTAAAATTAAATAACAGGACTTTTGGTTGTACCATGGTCAGAGGGTCTCATCGCTAATTATTCTCATGTACCTACGTTATGCTGTCTATTGTATACTACAGAGCCCAGGCTTGATTCTAGTTTTAATTTACTGATTAACAACCTCAATGAGCAAAACTTAACTGAAATGCATTGATGCATAAGCAACAATAAGTGGAGCTGGCAAGCTAGTGAGAAAGTCCTCCATGGTTAATGATGCCCTGAATGTGGACCCCGCCCTTTGAACAATGGCAGTCCCTAAATGCCTCTATTGGTGGCTTAACTAGCATAAAAATGATCCAGTCTGAAGGACGACATGACCAAACTAATACATAACTCTGTTACACTCCTCCAGTCATCAGTTGATGCCCTCTGTGAAACGGAGAATACTTTTCAGACCTGTTTAACATTCCAAGAAAGTGTTAGCAGGAAAAAAACTTTGAAAGGTAGTTGCTGCCAAGGTCACAACAAAATCACTACAAGCTCAGAATAATTCACTGCACCACAATCTAGAAGACCCAGAGAGCAGATTAAATGGATCCAATTTATGCATCCAGAACTTACCCAAGGTCTGTGAGAATGGTAAGGACTCTTCCTTGTTCATATCAGGGCTGCTGGGAAAAATCATGGCACCAGAGGATTTCACAGACCCTCAACAGCTGGGACAGGTGCACCAACAATAATCAACAAGAGCCGGAAAGACCCTCAACAATGTGGTAGTTATAGAACATTATAAAACGGGTGCTTACCATCCTTAAATGTGATTGGCTGAGCCGCGTTCCATGCCGGTATAAAATCAGTGTAACCCACTGTATTTTGAGGCAGGCCGCAGCTCAAAATATCCCTGCGCGCCTGGCCTAGCAACCAATTACTCTGCGCTCAACTGACTCGTTAGGTTACGTTTGTTTCAAGACTTTTAGCTCGCTGTTTCAGTGTTAGTGAAGTTTAGCCTATTAACCCGCTAACCAGTTGGCTATCTACCTAGCTAGCTATAGCATTATAGAGTTTGATATCATGGTAGCTTGCTAGCTATGTTGCTAACTAGCTCGCTATTTCAGTATTAGCGATAAATTATTGATTTTTTTTTTTTCTTGTGTGTTTATTTTATGGGCAATGTGTAGGGTAACCACATCCATTGTAGTGAACGCTAGCTAGTTGATAAGCTGGCTAGCAAACTAATGCACAATTCAACATATGTTCCTGGACACCGGCAAGTGTGGAGGACCAAAGTCAATCTTGTTCCCTACTCTCACTGCTGGTTGTAATGATATGGCCGATCAGCGCGAGTTGAGAACAAGGAAACTCTAAAGCCGAAACGAATGTAAAATTATTTAATGGGGCCTTCGGGAGACCGAAGGAGACATTCCAAATAGCCTGCTTTCATAGTACATCAACAGTGAAGAGCCCAAATAGCCTGATGTGACATGATAATGGCACTAGATGAAAAAGAAAACAATTAGCGTCTATGTTGCTTGCCAACCATTCTGTCCACTCCATCTTGCTTGGTGGAAGAACGAATAGTTCTCAATTTTGTTGCATTATTACTAATAAATTGTTGATTTTTTTTTCTTGTGTGTTTATTTAATGGGCTATATGTAGGGTAACCATTTTATAAAAGCAATAAGCCCCTTGAAGCAGTGGGTTACAGTGATTTTATAATGGCGGAGGGGCACTAAGGCACTCCGCTGCGCGTCGTGCCTAAGAATGCCCCTCCGCCGTTATAAAATCACTGTAACCCACTGCTTCTCGGGGCTTATTCCTTTAATATCTTTGGGGAATGTAGATGATAAAATACTTGCCGAAGTGCTTGCAAACAAGCGTGGTAATGTACTCCCGACAATAATGCATTAGGATCAAGTTGGCTTTGTGAATTAGAAGTTACGTTAAGAAGACATCTACAGTCAGAAAATATTTAAAATTATCACCATGAGAAAGCCTTCTCGCATGAATGGGGATTCTTATCATAAAACCTTAAAAAATTGGTTTGGACCAACACTCTAGCCTGGGATTAAATTGTTAACAAACCCCATGGAGCTTATTTTGCGTATTGGTGCGAAATCCTCACCATTTTAGCTGCCTAGAGGAACCAAAAAAAAGGCTACCCACTTTCCGCTTCATTCGCCATAACTCTTGAATCTCGGATATGATTTACCTTGTTATTGAATTCATACTGGACATTTGGGAAACGATGCAAAATATTGGGGGACTTTTACATCATAGGACTGAACTGAGCAAATTTTTGATGGGCAAAATTAACTTTATTAAAATAATAATAATAATCCATAAAATAAACTATATAACCTATCTGCTGACATTTACCTTTCCAGCTCAGCTCTCAAAAGACTAAATGAAAAGCGTAGAATAATTTATGTGGCAAAACAAAAAGCATCTTTTCAATCGCATCAAACTATACGCTGCCTAAAATAGTTGGGAGTCTTTCTCTTCCTATACTGGACTGATGTCATTGGCCATTTTCTCTCTCACAACTATCAAAAATCAACCAGCCATATAATGAAGTTCCTGAATGGGTTCGAAAAGAGGAAGAAATTGTCAGGTCTTGCTTCCTGTGGTCCAGCACGCCGGCCAATTAAGACCTGGATTGTACCCCACTCGTCAGTCAACTTGATTCATCTGTTTCTCATCTCCACTGAGTGGTAGCAGCGTGTATAAATGTCATAGCCTTGCATTTCTCTTTGCAATGTCGTGTAAGCCACAACCCTGTGCTGTTCTCTAGCTTTTGTCTAAAAGCTCCTATTTTGCATATCGCATGTATTTAAATCTAAAGCCTTTGATCATAGTGCTGCGCAATTTCCAACACTAACGTAGTCTCTTTAAATTACAGAACCTCGCTTCTTATTTTGTTTCCTATGTGTGACACATTGTTACTATAGTATAGTCCAGTGTTTATATTGCACATAGCCTTTGTGTATAAAGGAACCTCGCTTCCTATTCTTGTTTGTATCTTTTCGTGCACGCCATCTGCTTCTGCAGAAGGCTTAATGAAACCCACAAACAACTCCACCCTTGCACCTGAGTCCAGTCAACTATTTTCTGTCCTCTGTGCCCGTCACGTGACTCAAGATCTTACAGAAATACTGCACCAATTTCATTACATGAATAAGTCAATCCACATACCTTCAAAATTCTGTGAGAATTCTCAAGACAAAAATGGCACAATATTTTACAAAAGTAATCATTGTTTGATTAATAAGGTTTCATTATTGTATCACACAAAAATTTGAATAGATAAGAAGCCATTCTGAACCATTCTGGGGTGCGTTTCCAGAAATCACAGATGCTAACTTACATAGTTGGGCCCATTGACAATGCATGTGTAACCGAAGCTAGTGTCAAATCGCCTATCCCGGTGTACATGACAACATGATTACGCAACTTCCTATTTTCCCACCCCTTTTCTGACTCGCCTGTCAATTTGGCAGAATTCTATAAAAGTGACATGTATTCAATACTGACGATGTTTCCGGTTTTACGTTCATTCCCTGCTGTTGTGAACGGTCTGGTTTGCGGTGTGGTGTCAGCGAAAGGTATGTGTTGCTGCTGTTTCGCTCCTTTTCCTTTGGTTGATCTTGGGCTACAGTAAATCATTCCTTGCATGTTCCATTTAGTTTGAGTTGTTGGTGCCCAGCTTCATTCTGTGGATCCTATTGGACCCGCATAGCGGTATTGGTAAGCCGAATAATTCTAGGCACCTGGCTGAGGTAGCGAACGGTAATTCCTTCAGTCCCGCAAGCAGTTCAACTCCAGGGCATGTCCTGAGGTGACAGGTTTTGGGTGCGCTGCTGTTTTGCCTCTTAATAGAGTATCGAGCTTGCGCTTGAAAGAAATGTAACACGCAATCTAGTGAAGAGAGGCTACATTCGCAGGGGGTCGTGTGGGCTGCGATTCTCCCGTGGCTGTAGGGGTTCTGTGCAATCAATCTGACTGAGCTATATCGTCAGCAGTTAGGCCAACGGAGTGTTCACCATCTGGCTTTGAATTTTACAAATTGCTCTCTTGATCTTTAATTGTTTTTAAGCTGGGTAACTTTACCATGTTTTCTTTAATAGCTTGCGGTGGGCCAGTGCTGCTCAGGTAAGGGGGGTTAGCTGGGGTTTGTGCGTCACTGTTTGATCCTGTTAATGTTAATCGCACTGAATCACTTCTACTCACGAATTTGCTGTGCTTTCTAGATGAGGCGGCACGCGTGGTGGTAAGTTGAATTCACTTTGGGGAGCAAATGGTAGCATACCCCCTGCTGAGTTAGTCCTTGGCTTACCTGTTATTGCCACCCAGTGGCGAATCGGGCTAAATTAAGTAAATGGTCTGGAAGTCCTAGTATGAGAAATAAAGTAAATCATGGCAACGTGTTTAACTAATTTAATATTTTAAATTAAATTTGTCTGGACGTCTTGGTACTTTCCAAGTAAATAAATTAAGTGCTTAACTGATGTCAGTCTTATTGACCTATTATTGCGCTTTCCCCCTGATACAGGCACTTCCAGTTAGATTTGGTAGTTTTTAATAATAATAATAATAATAATGATGATAAAACCTTGCTTTTCCTGAACCACGTCTCTGTCTCTATTCAATAAAAGAACCTGGGAAACATTTACTACTGAGTTGTTGTACTGATTATTTCCTTGGGTGAAATTCCCAAGGTGGCGTAATCTTGGCTTATCTAAATCCTACCATCTGCCACATTTTGGCGTAATCGGCAGGATATTGTACAAGCAGAGACGTGTGTTCTTTGGTTTTTTCCTTTTAAGCCAGTTGGTTTTGTGTGGCCGTAGAATTTTGTTGTATTGGTAGTTTAAGAGGCAAAGCAGCAGCTGGAGGCAATGGTGGATCAGAAGAAATTCCAGGCTGGACCTTGTACTAGATTGGACCAACCTTGGTTTGAAGGACCAAACTCTTACCCATTGTATTTTGTGAAGTGTATAACCAAGAAACCCCTACCCCTGATCTTGTGACTGGTGTAACCTTGGAACTGTATTCTTGTATTCGGTAGAAATGGAAAGAGAACTGCAGGAATTAAGGGGAACGGTGCAACAGCTTAAAGGTGATAATGAGCGTCTTATGCAGGAGCTTGCAGAAGCTCAGGCTGCCCGTGGAGCAGAGTCTAACCTGGGGCCATCATTTGCCAATCATGTTCCAACTGAACGGTTTCTCTATATACCTAGGGAGCGAAAATGTCCCATTTTTAGAGGTAACACCGGTATTGGCATAATGGAATGGGTGGAGGAGGTGCTCTCTAGTATGCGGGCTCAGCACTTGGCACCTGGGGACCAAGTACATTTCATCTGTGACCATCTAGAGGGGGAAGCTAAAGACGAGATCCGATATAGGCCTAAAGAGGATAGGGAAGATCCTGAAAAAATCTTTGCGATCCTGCAAGACTTGTATGGGTGCTCTCGCTCTTATGTTGCTTTACAGGAGAACTTCTTTTCCAGAAAGCAACAGGAAGGGGAGTTTTTACAGGAGTACTCTCATGCTTTGTGCTGCTTGATGGAGAAAGTGGTAAAAAGTGCCCTGACAGTTATGCCAAATTCTGATTTTCTCCTGAGAGACCAGTTCATAGAACACGTGCTTGATCCTGCTCTTCACCGCGAATTAAAGCAGATAGTTCGCCGTAACCCACAATACACTCTCCTCGATGTCCGAGGAGAAGCCATTCAGTGGGAACGGGAAGGTAGGGCATATAAGAGTCGGGCAAGAAGTCATTCTGTTCCATCATTGTGTGCTATGCAGAGTTCCCGGGTGCCAGGCAGGGCGGAAGGGGGTCCAGTAACAACCCTAGTGGTGAAATGGCAGAGTTGAGGGAGATGAGGAGAAGGCAACAAGAGCAGATTAACCAACTTACTGAATGCCTCAGGTCTTTGCAGCTTCCCCCTAGGCGCCCTTCCAGATCCAGTGGTCCAGTAATTTGTAGACGTTGTCAACAACCAGGTCATTACGCTCGTAATTGCGATAATGAAAGGGTTATTCTACAGGCTCCATCCTTGCAGTCTGGCTCAGGTCCTAGGGAATCCGCCCGTAATCAGCCGAAGGAAAACTAATTCCCTCTGATTTGCAGAGCCACATTTCAGACGGGGACATCACTGGCTCCATGATGCAAGGCCCAGGGAAGGAACAGCCTATTTCCCAGTTGTTGGGGTCATGCCCACAGGTGACTGTTAAGCTTGGGGGGGTGGATGTTAAATGTCTTCTTGATACCGGATCTATGGTGTCCACCTTAAATGAAAGCTTTTTCACCCAAAACATCCAGTAAACGCTCTATCCCTGTCGTTGGTTACAGTTGCGGGCAGCCAATGGGTTGGACGTCCCGTATGTGGGCAATGTGGAACTTGAGGTTTGGGTTTTCGGCAAGGTTATTCCTAGGCGTGGGAGTGTTGGGAATGAACATTATAAGGGAGTGTTATGATGAGCTTTTTGGACAGCATGGCCCTTCCCTCTTTGACATCCCGCTAGTAAAACAAGCCCCGGAAGCCTGGCAGCAGGCATTACAGCATTGCCACCAGGCTCAGTTTACATCTCCACCTCTGGCTAGGGGGATTGCTAAGGTCCGGGGTAAACGACCTGTCCACTTCCCTGCGGGTAGTATTAAGATCGTTGCCACTACCTGTTCACCAAATTTGGCTGCGTCTGACACGGCCCTAGTGGAGCCCCTTATGAATACTCGGGCCTTACCTGCCGGTTTATTAGTTTCCCCTGCTATGGTGAAGGTGGTCTGGGGTACTGCTTATATTCCGGTTGTTAATGTGGGTGTCACTGATGCAATCCTTCGCCCCCGTTGTTGCATAGGATTGTTGAGTCGGGCCCAAATTATTAGCTTGCCTACCGGTGTCCATGAAGTTGTCCGGGAGCCAAAACCAGGTAGAGTGGTCGCTACCATGTCTTCCCAAAATGCTCTGGCCGAGTCTTTGTCAGACCGTATTGAAGCTATTGACTTGTCATTCTTATTAGAGAAAGAACAAGAGGCAGTAATGTCCTTGCTTCACAAATATAAATCGGTGTTTTCTGCTCACGAGGGTGATTTAGGGTGCACTTATTTGATTTCTCATGAAATCCCTTTGTTGGACAACGTACCTGTTCGGCAGAGATATAGGCGCCTCCCTCCCTCCGATTATGATGCAGTGAGAGCCCACATTCGTCAGCTGTTGGATAGACAGGTAATTCGGGAGAGCTGTAGCCCCTATGCCTCTCCTATCGTTTTGGTGAAGAAGAAAGATGGTAGCCTCCGCCTCTGTGTAGACTATCGCCAGCTGAACAGCAAGACCCGGCGTGATGCATTCCCCCTCCCACGGATTGATGAGTCGTTGGATGCATTGTCCGGAGCCAACTGGTTCTCCACCATGGACCTTGCCAGCGGATACAACCAGGTGCCGGTGAGTGAGAAGGACAGGATGAAAACAGCCTTTTGCACACCATTTGTGTTATTTGAATTCAACCGTATGCCTTTTGGCCTTTGCAATGCACCCAGTACCTTCCAGCGCTTGATGGAACGCATGTTTGGTGCACAGCATTGCCAGTCCTTATTGCTGTACCTGGATGATGTTGTGGTCTTTTCCTCCAGTGTGGAAGAACATGTTGATCGCCTGGACTCTGTGCTGGGCCGCCTGCAGAGGGAGGGACTCAAGGTGAAGTTGGAGAAGTGCCACTTTTTCCAGACCGAGGTGAAGTATCTGGGGCATGTGATCTCTAGGGAGGGTGTCTCCACTGACCCTGACAAAATCGCAGCTGTTTCAGGGTGAACCATGCCAGAGCTTCGGTCCTTTTTGGGGTTTGCCAGTTACTATCGGCGCTTTGTTAAGGGATTTGCCAAGATCGCAGTCCCCCTTCATCGCCTGGTTGCGGAACACACGGGAGGAAAAGGGAAGCCAGCCCCAGGGAGACTGGGGGATGAGGTGTGGACAGAGGAATGTATGGAGAGCTTTGCTACCCTAAGGACAAGGTTGGTGTCTGCCCCAGTGTTAGCTTATGCTAATTTCTCCCTCCCTTTTATTTTGGAGATTGATGCCAGCCATAGCAGACTGGGAGCTGTGCTTTCCCAAGAGCAGGAAGGCCGGGTACGGCCTATAGCTTATGCGAGTAGAGGTCTTTATCGGTCAGAGAGGAACATGTCCAACTACAGTTCCATGAAACTAGAGTTTTTGGCCTTAAAATGAGCCATGATAGAGAAGTTTCGAGAGTACCTGTTAGGCCAGAAGTGTGTAGTCTGGACGGACAACAACCCACTCAGTCACCTGACCTCGGCAAAGCTGGGGGCCACCAAGCAACGTTGGGCCGCTCAGTTGTCTGCTTTTGATTACACCTTGCGGTATCGTTCAGGGCGCTCCAATGATAATGCAGATGCTCTCTCCCGTCAGCCTCGGTATAATGAGGCAATGCCAGGAACTGCAGACTCCCTTCCTGGGACGCCCCTCCCTGAACTCCTGAGGCGATCCAGAGGAGAGCGACCGGGACAGGTAACGCAATCTTTAATCACTGCTCTGCCATCTCATTCTCCAGTCGACTTGGTCCCGCTCCAGGCAAATGACCCGACTATCGGCACCTTCCTTCAGTTCTGGAACCGCCAAAAGGGTCCTGACCATGTTGAGCGACAGGCACTTCCCAAGGCAGTACTCCAGTTAACGCGGGAATGGGACCGAATTGTCCAGGAAGACGGACTCCTGTATCGCACCTTCTCGCGACCAGATGGGGGCGAAGTGGTCCACCAGCTCCTTCTGCCAGAAGCTCTGAAAGGTGAAGTGCTGCAACAGCTACATCAGGGTCATGGGCACCAGGGTATCGAGAGGACCACTGAGCTGGTGAGGGAGCGATGTTACTGGCCGGGCATGTACCAGGATATCCGTGAGTGGTGCCAGAAGTGTGAGCGCTGTGCCGTAGCAAAGTCTTCCCAGCCTCCGGCCCGGGCTCCCATGGGTCATTTACTGGCATCAAAACCTAATCAGATCTTAGCCATTGATTTTACTTTGATGGAACCCTCTCATGATGGAAAAGAATATGTTCTAATTATGATTGATGTTTTCTCAAAGTTTACACAGGCTGTCCCCACCGGGACCAGCGAGCTATGACAGTGGCTGGAGTACTTGTTAAGGAATGGTTCTACAAGTTTGGGGTCCCTGCGCGACTTCATTCTGATCAGGGAAGGAACTTCGAAAGTAGCCTCATTCAACAGCTGTGCAACCTTTACAACATTCGCAAAACTCGTACAACACCTTACCACCCTCAAGGGAATGGTCAGTGCGAGCGGTTTAACAGAACGTTACACGACTTGTTGCGCACGCTCCCCCTCGATCGGAAGCGGAATTGGTCTGAATGTCTCCCACAAGTCACGTTCTGTTATAATACGACATTGCATCAGTCTACTGGTGAGTCTCCTTTTCTGCTAATGTTTGGTCAAGAGCCCCATTTGCCCATTGACTTTCTCTTAGGAAGGGTGGGAGAGCCTGCGCAGGGTGCCATAGGCACCTGGGTGTGGGAGCACCAGCGACGGCTCCAGACTGCTTTCGATGGAGCAAGAGACCGGTTAAGGGCAGCTGCTGACCGGCGAAAAGAACGGTATGACCAATATGTGAAGGACTCCGTTCTGAGGGAAGGGCAGCTGGTCTACTTGCGCGACCTTGGTGTACGAGGTCGGAGTAAAATACATGATGTTTGGGGTTCTGCAGTCTACCGGATTGTGAGAGCCCCTGCAGATGCCGGTGCTGTATACTCAGTCCCTCCAGTCGACCACCCCGAGCAGGTAAAACATGTACACCGGACTTTGATTAAACCTGCTCATGTAAAGTTCCCTCTTGAGTATTCTCCTCAGGGTCGTCTGGCACCTCATATAGTATCCTCCGCCCCGTTGGAAGAGGATGATGACGACCTGATGGAAGGCGACCTGCTGGGGGTACTGGGGCCTCCCCCGGAGGTGGGATTTTCCCTACCTGTACCATCCCACGATGAATCCCCACCCCTTGTCTGTGAAGGGGAGGTAGCCACTGCTGGTCAGTCCGAGGTGGCTGTGGCAGTCCAGGGCGACAGTTCAGGGTCCAGTGGAAGTATTAGGTGAACATCCAGTCGAACGACTGCTGGTCGGCACACTAACCCTCATCATCTCCCGGTGTCGGTAAGGAGTAGAGCAGATGGGGTTGCAGCCTCCCAGTTTCAGGGTTCCAGCAGTCTGTCATTGGCTATTTTTAGGCCCTGGGATTGAATTGCTCTCCATCGGGACGACGACGCAAAAGCCGGGGGTAGATTGTAACCGAGGCTAGTGTCAAATCGCCTATCCTGGTGTACATGACAACATGGTGACGCAACTTCCTATTTTCCCACCCCTTTTCTGACTCGCCTGTCAATTAGGCTGAATTCTATAAAAGTGACACATATTCAATACTGACGATGTTTCCGGTTTTATGTTCATTCCCTGCTGTTGTGAAAGGTCTGGTTTGCGGTGTGGTGTCGGCGAAAGGTATGTGTAGCTGCTGTTTCGCTCCTTTTCCTTTGGTTGATCTTGGGCTACAGTAAATCATTCCTTGCATGTTCCATTTACAGTTTGAGTTGTTGGTGCCCAGCTTCATTCTGTGGATCTTATCGGACCCGCATAGCGGTAGGTAAGGTGCGCCGGTTTGGTTAAAAACTAATAAGGCAGTGGTAAACCAGTCTGTTCATTTGCAGGTATTGGTAAGCCGAATAATTCTAGGCACCTGGCTGAGGTAGCGAACGGTAATTCCTTCAGTCCCGCAAGCAGTTCAACTCCAGGGCATGTCCTGAGGTGACAGGTAGGAGGGTTATGCTGAATACAAAGTGTTAATTTATTTTTTGGTGAATGTCATTCGGTGACGTATGGATTTCCTGTTGTTCCAAGTTTTGGGTGCGCTGCTGTTTTGCCTCTTAATAAAGTATCGAGCTTGCGCTTAAAAGAAATGTAACGCGCAATCTAGTGAAGAGAGGCTACATTCGCAGGGGGTCGTGTGGGCTGCGATTCTCCCGTGGCTGTAGGGGTTCCGTGCAATCAATCTGACTGAGGTATATCGTCAGCAGTTAGGCCAACGGAGTGTTCACCAACTGGCTTTGAATTTTACGAATTGCTCTCTTGATCTTTAATTGTTTTTAAGCTGGGTAACTTTACCATGTTTTCTTTAATAGCTTGCGGTGGGCCAGTGCTGCTCAGGTAAGGGGGGTTAGCTGGGGTTTGTGCGTCACTGTTTGATCCTGTTAATGTTAATCGCACTGAATCACTTCTACTCACGAATTTGCTGTGCTTTCTAGATGAGGCGGCACGCGTGGTGGTAAGTTGAATTCACTTTGGGGAGCAAATGGTAGCATACCCCCTACTGAGTTAGTCCTTGGCTTACCTGTTATTGCCACCCAGTGGCGAATCAGGCTAAATTAAGTAAATGGTCTGGAAGTCCTAGTATGGGAAATAAAGTAAATCATGGCAACGTGTTTAACTAATTTAATATTTTAAATTAAATTTGTCTAGGTACTTTCCAAGTAAATAAATTAAGTGCTTAACTGATGTCAGTCTTATTGACCTATTATTGCGCTTTCCCCCTGATACAGGCACTTCCAGTTAGATTTGGTAGTTTTTAATAATAATAATAATGATGATAAAACCTTGCTTTTCCTGAACCACGTCTCTGTCTCTATTCAATAAAAGAACCTGGGAAACATTTACTACTGAGTTGTTGTACTGATTATTTCCTTGGGTGAAATTCCCAAGGTGGCGTAATCTTGGCTTATCTAAATCCTACCCTCTGCCACACATGGACGAACTATGTAAGTTGTTAACTTAGTTAGCAACTACGCTTTTGGGAAACGTGCCCCTAAACAGTGGCATCAAAAGGGAATTGTACGATTAGGAGACCTACAATCAAGATGGCCATGTAATCAGGTTTGATTATCGGAGGCAAGAGTATGAATCACAAGCTTGCAATTTTTAGAGACATCTCCTGCTCACACACTGACTCATTTCAGTCATGAGATCTGGCCCTAATTCTGCAACTGAGATTCAAGTTTTACTCAATCATGTTTACAATAAAAAGGTGGTGCATGAATGTTTTATAATCTAATTAGGAGAGCAAATCTGCCCTAATTCAAAGGTCTTAAATTAGCCTTGGAAAATGGTGTTAAATAAACAATTGAAGAAGCGCAATGGAACTCCATGGCATACATAGTGGCGGTCAATGGTATGATCAAAGGCCAGTGGTAACCTCACCTTTCACTGCTTAATAACCTAAACCTCTCGCAATTTACTTCTCCCGATTAGCAACATTTACATTTGTCTGACTAATTGGTAGAACCAACGACAGTCTAATTTATTTTTGATAGCATTGTTAGACATTACACCACAAAATTATAAGGCATTTTGTTCTGCACATTAATGACTACGTAAAACATCATTGTCTTTGTAATTTCTGTGCTCCTGTAGCTCGTGAAACAGCACAGATTTTTGTAAATTACTTTGCGAGGCTCATTAAGTAATAAGCCCTGAGAATCCGTTGTGTATTCTGAATGTAGTCATGGCTAAAGTAATGCCCTTGGGTACGATGCACAGCTGAGTGATGGCGAAAATAAATGTTGCGAAGTCAGCGAAAGTTTTTGATTTTTGCATTGTTTCCATCCTAACAATGATGTATCAATTCTATAAAGGTTGGCAATAGGCATTAATTTTTTTCATTATCATTTCTTATTATGGATCAAGGATTGGTCTTGGTCATTCAGTTGATAAATTGTTTGATTGTTAATCAGGTGAACTTGAATGAGAACAGCTTGAGGACAATCAAGCGGTAAAGGGTGAGGTTACTGAAGGGGACATGTAACCGCACGCCGCTGGGCACACATGTGCGTGAGAAGTATAATCACAGTTCATCAATTATAAGATCATGAACCAATGCAACTGGACTCCAACCAGAATGGCTAGACTCAGTCTGAGAGAGGATAATTTTGTCACAACCCTCACATTAATGTCTTCTGTGTTTCTTCCCATTCAGCAACTTCAGAAGTAATGCCTCCTTTGATTGGTTTGCATCTTATGTGCTGCCTTATCCCCGGCTGTGACTCGTTTCATAGCGACCTCACCTGCTGTACCTATGACATGTGTTTATACCCTCTTCTTTGAGTAGCAAGTTTGTAATTTGCTTTGTGTTCTTAAACCCAGTCAGTACTTAAGAGTATATCCTTTCGTCTTTTGAAAGTAAAACCGAACCTTTAATGATAGTAATTTATAGAAGACACTTTCCTTATTTAGTTAATAGGAACAAGCTCCCAAGCCTTTCTCACGGTCTTCAGGCTCAAGACCACGTTCTTGTTAATCCTGTCCAAGTATGTTTCTCTTTCTTGTTTATTCGGAACAAGCTCCCAATCCTTCTATGGTCATGAGGATTGCAACCGCGTTCCTCCTAAACTACTCTCTCAGAGTATCCCAGAGAGCCACTGGCCAGAGATTGGCAACGCCTCCTCACTTCGCCCACGACATCGTGCTTTCCTCATCTGGGTTCCGTCCCACTGTTATCATATTGCTGTAAATAAACGCTATTATTTGATTGTACTCTGCCTTTGCACTTGATTCCTGGTCTGGATCATAAGAAATTTATGGTATCCTCGTAGTGTGAATGCCCACAAATTAATAAGTAGACTGTCCTCTGAAAGATAGCATAAATAAGCTGAACTTTTGCTTGTAAAAATTCAGGAAATGTGAACTCCAAAAACTAACCAAGCCCCGACTCGCACCGTTAGCTGTACTTAGGGAATGGGTCTGGATGCAATTGAAGTGCCATAGCATCTGATCATCTGCTCAAGCAACAGAAAAGTTAATCACGTTAAAATCCTCTGATCCAGGCTCATATTTTAATGGAAGTTAATGTATTAGACAGAAATACATATAGAGATGTTCTTTGTGCTTAAATGCTCGCAAAGCAGAATTTCCACTTAGATAAACAAACTTAAGATGGACTACCTTCAATTTATTAATGTTTCTCTCAGATAAATAACTTTGTAAATCAGTCAGACAGTGAATGTCATACAATGCCAACAACTGAAATAAAATTTAAAAAGTAAATTATGAATCAAGATTAAGCAATTGCATCACAGATCGGCATAGTGCAATATACAGCCCATTTCTTCAGAGGAAAAATAGAGACATGGATTGAAATTATGGGGGAGGGGGGGATTAACTGATTGACAAAGCTTTTCACCATTGAATGTTTTAACAGTACACCAGAAAAGAAAATATAAAGAATGATAATAAATTATGGATTAGCAGTTTCTTCTTCTTCTTCGGTATCGTCACTAAAGCTACATCTAAACATCAAGAACACAACAGATTCACAATGGCATTTTCAAAGGAAATGTTTTACCATTTTCACAGTCATAGATTATCACCGTTAACAGGGAGACGCTAGAACATCAAAGTATGGAAAATACACGACACGCTACTCAGTGCATTGTTTTAAAACGGACTCACTAACCGATGATGAGATCTATTCGGACAAGAACACAATACTGAAAAACACCTGGCCCTTTTTAAGTATCCATTAAATGGTTTGCAAGCAATGGCCTTTTTGACACTAGAAACAGGAAGTCTTCAAAAAAAAAAGAGAATAAAGAGTTTGCAGCAATAAATACTTCCAGTCACAGACAGGAAGAAGGGTGACGGTTGCCAAACTTGCCATATCTGGGTCTGCATCTGTTCATTACATGCAGCATCACTCTCAGACTCTGAGCCAGATGTCTCAGCACAATAGGGCAGTCATGGTCCCGTTTTATTAAAGTAATACCTTCTCTCTGGTGTTTGGATAGGTAAGGTCATTCGAGACATAGTTGTGTCGTCTGACGCTATTCTCTTGATATGTTTCATCTCAGGAAACCCAGTCCAATCCAGAGTCCTGTTACCTTTGTCATTTAGAAGAGCTGGCCAATGGCATGAATGCCATGTTCAGGCATCGAAGTCCAGAGCTATTCCTGGCAATACCTTTCAAGTCAGTTGTGTTTCACACTGAAGCACCTTCAGACCAAACAACAGCCCTCTGTCAGGGAGTCCAGAAGGCCCAAAATCCTCACATGATGATGTGACACAATCTTTTTGTAGACCCATTACCTTATATGAAAGTGTCCATTTTTGATTGAAAGGATAAGTTCCACATGCTCAGCAGCCCCAGACTGTGGAACTCCTGGGAGACAACATGTTCAGTTTTCAAAACACCACACAACTGATATACAGAAGAACAAGAGATGCATAGTTATTGACATGCAACAGATTCTTGATCATTCTGGCACCACCCAGAACGGTATGGTGAGCAGCATGTTAAGACATACTGTAGCTGCGTCGCTGTTCTGCCACAACCGTGTTCCTGCATTCAAGTAGAACCGGTAAAAAAGCGCAACTAATCACTAACAAACAACTGGTGAAATCCCAGGAGGCTTTGCTGCAATCGAGCAGGACATAATCGCAAACTTCTCCTGTGAGACTGCGCCACTAAATATGGCAATCAAAATACTCCAAATTTTGTCAATGTTTATTCCGCAGTTTTCATTTTGAAAAAATAAATTAAAAGAACTTCACGAAAGTTGTCCCCGCTACATCATTTGTTTACATCCAAACCCAGGCTACATGTTGAAGCAGGGTATTCAGAGGACACGAGAGCACAGCCATCGACCTTAATGACCCTCTTGTGACCTTGGCAACCTTAAAATCACCCCTCCCCCTTCACGCATCACCAAAAAAAAAAATTCACCATTGAAGAAAACTGAAAGATCAAACAAACATAATCTCTAGCAAGGTTTCATAGCATATAATATTACATTTGGTTCTTTCGGTTTTTTTAATTGGCTTGAGATATTCAGCTGCTTTTTTACAATTATTATAATAATAATGTATATTATCATATTATTATTAAGATCATTAGTTGCATCCAATGAAAACATGAAAATACTTGCAATATTTTTGCAGTTTCAACTTTTTTTATATCAGTGCCGTCAAGTTTTTTTTTTTCAAGCAAGATGCATACACATTTAATATTGAAGAGAGGGGATTGGTGGGGAATGGTGGGAGGGGGAGGGGCTGCAGGGGAAAAAGGCGGGGTTTGGGTGGGAGAAGATAGCTGGCGGTCTTTAGCTTGTCTGCTCCTCATCTGGTTTATTCATGGCCTTGAGGGCGTGGAGAAGGCTCGTCGGGGTGAAGATGTGAGTGGATCCTGCATGGAGCACGAATAGAGACAGAGATAAATGTTAGTTAGAGACGTCCAATCAAACAAGTCTAAAATGTGTTTTTAGCTCTTTCACATATTCTCCACGGGATTCAAACCCAAAAATAAATGAAGAGCATAACAATGAACATACTAGAGCAAAATGAATAAAATCACACAGTATTCTCATACTTTGGTAATTCTGTACCAGCTTGTGAGAAATAACTGAACAATGAGAGTCATTGCTGGTTATGAGTTCGCTGTGCTGTGAGTGATATCTGGAAAAAATTGTTAGTAGATTTGACTACTAACAGTCAATCAACTGCCAACAAAATCAAAAACAGCGTAATTTATTTGCATGCATACACTACCGTAAAAGGCACAAAAACATTCTGGCGAAAGATGACAACATTGTTGTTCATGGACTTCTAAAACTATATTGGCATTGTAAGATGTCACAGTTAATTTGTGATGTCATAATAGGCTTGCGATGTCACAGTGTTCCAATGTCGCGGTCACAGCTGTGAGATTCACGTGACATCAGCAAGTTCGGCCAGAACTCAGCCATTATGATGTATCAATGGGTGTGTGACCTCAGACCAAGTTAGCCCACAGAAAACAAGTCATGCAAAAAAAAAAATCAGTCCGCAGAAGGACACACTGAATGCTGAACACAGCAGAATATAAAAAAGTAAATAAAAGGCTTCTCCCGTATTCAACCACCGCCTGTTTTTTTTCCGGTAAAATCAAACTCAGAAACCAAACTCACTAAAATGCAACAAATAAGACCAAAAAAATATGTGAGCCCAATTGACAGCTGATGTGAGCAGAAGACATTTCTACAACAACAGCAGTGTAAAACAAATGTTTGACTTGCTTAATCGGCCCTTTACAAAGTCCCTTCGCAAGATGTACAAAACTGCTCAAAATGTTTGGAATCACCAGGGTTTTGAGGTAGATTTATTGTTGGAAACTTTGTTACTGTGAGAATTAAACTCAAAGCACATATTCAAACTCTGCAGGGATTTCCCAAAGGGAAAATGACAAAATTACGGAGAGGCCAGCTCAGTCACCATGCAGATTTAAACCATAGAGCAGCACTGGGCTCATCTGTGGCCTTTCTCCATGCACATGTCCTGGCTTGACTTTATTCAGTTGGACTCAGCTTGTTAGCCCGGCATGGCTGGGATTTATGTTTCCGTTACAATTGGGCTACACACTCGAAGGTGTATTTTGAGTTAATGACACTTAAAATCAGCGCCCTCTTAAGCACAATTTATTATTGCAAAGTAACGTGAATGATGTCTACGCCTTCCGACATCGCCACAGCCCATTTGAGTTTGCATCTGGAACATTTCGATTCGGCTCCAGAGGCAGTACGTCTTGGGCGCAGCTCGGCACAACTTGCCGCGTTTGAAGATGTAATGGAAATGCAAATCATCTCAGCACGGTTCAATAATTCCACTGGATTGCTAAATTCATGAAGTGTGCGTATCTTCAATTACACCCCTATGGGCTTTATTGCAGTCCAAATGTTTTCATATCACGCACACTTTTATTGAATTAAATAGCAAGAACTCCAAATGCGATAAGTGATTCCACACTGTTGAGCTGTAATGTATATGACTTGTGAACTGCAATTAACAAACAGGTCAAAGTTTGATTCATTCACTGCACCCATCCATCACAGATAACTCTCCACTTTTCTCTCTTCGTCTGTTTCTACAACAAATCTGAATGTTTTCGCTCGTGAATAACAAACACACACACACACACACACACACACATTGCTGACAAACAAGTTCAGTCCTGAGATTTAAAGAGAAACAGTACAATTTTTAAGAAATGTTTATGATAAATATTTAAATGAATAGATAAATGCTGTTTTTTCCCCAAGAGTAGGCAAGTTCAGCTGAAGTTTACTTAGCACGGCAAAACCTCTGGAGATTGGAGCAGTTGTGTCCATAAAAAAAGTTGGGACTGAGCTTGCTTGATTCTGCCCAAATGCCCTCCTACTGCCGCCCCCTATTAACACAGCTTTGCCCCAGCTTGTGAACTGAAAACAACAGACACACTGAGATCTCTCATTCCCAGCAATTCCATGAGTCAGAATTTGCCATACCATCCTTATCAAAATAAACGATTGACTTCTGTTGTACAGGAAGTGTTCAATGTAACAGTATTTGCTAGATACTGTACATGGAAAAACATTTTTTACTGAGGAAATAGAATGAAAGTGAGGACAGTAAAAAAGTGCAAGACATGGCTTTGGCAGATTTCTGATGGCGATGCTCTATAATCCCAGCACTATATTAACCCCCCTCCCTGAATAGAGGTATACATGATATCATAGACATCCCTTCAGAGAAGGCACTAACTTCACCTTTTAACACAAGATTACTCTCAACCTCTCCCACTGACCACCAAACAATTCATTTATTGAATAATCAAGACCAATCTGCAGCAAATTATGGTAAGCAATAATAATGAGAGAGAGAGATAATGGGGCCAAAATGTCAGGATGACAATATGAATAATTACAATATATAATCCATCTCCCATTGTAGCAGTTTTTTCATCAAAGACTATGAAAGAATAGTCTAAACAAATCATGAGAGATTTACCTTTAAATTGGCCCTGGATTTAGTTTCAAGTATTAAAATGTATACATGTTAAGAGGAAAACATGTTGGTAAGTATATCCAACCATATCTGAATTCAATATTTAAAATTATTTCAAATAAGTGCAAAATTATTTTGACAGAAAACAATTTTTTGCCTGTGTTTCATGAACATTTTAAGTTCCAAATGTTCTGGAGACATACAGCGCCCTCCATAATTATTGGCACCCCTGGTTAAGATGTGTTCTTTAACTTCTAATAAATTCAGTTTTTTTCTAAATAATATAGGACCACAATGAAAAAAAGAGGAAAATCCAACCTTTAATTCAAGTGCATTTATTCAGTGAGAAAGAAATCCCACATTAAGAAATAATTCTTTTACATCAAATCATGCGTGCCACAATTATTAGCACCCCTGATGATAATACTTTGTACTACCCCCTTTTGCCAACAAAACAGCACCTAATCTTCTCCTATAAGGTTTCACAAGATGGGAGAATACAGAAAGAGGGATCTTCGACCATTCCTCTTAGCACAATCTCTCTAAATCATCCAGCAACCTGGGTCCTCTCCTCTGCACTCTCCTCTTCAGCTCACTCCACAGGTTTTCAATGGGGTTGAGGTCTGGGGACTGAGATGGCCATGGGAGGAGCTTGATTCTGTGTCTGGTGAACCATTTCTGTGTAGATTTGGCCACATGTTTAGGGTCATTATCTTGCTGAAAGACCCAGTGACGACCCATCTTCAGCTTTCGGGCAGAGGCCACCAGATTTTGATTTAAAATGTCTTGGTATTTCAAAGCGTTCATGATGCCATGCACCCTAACAAGGTTCCCAGGGCCTCTGGAAGAGAAACAGGCCCACAGCATCACCGATCCTCCCCATACTTCACAGTGGGCATGAGGTGCTTTTCTGCCTACTCATCTTTTGTGTTCCGCCGACCCACTTAGAGTGTTTGTTGCCAAAAAGCTCTATCTTGGTCTCATCTGACCAAAGCACACGGTCCCAGTTGAAGTCCCAGTACCGCTTAGCGAACTCCAGATGTTTGCGTTTATGATTGTGAGTGAGAAAAGGTTTTTTCCGTGCATGCCTCCCAAACAGCTTGCTGGCATGTAGATAGCGCCTGATGGTTGTTTTGGAGACTTTGTGACCCCAAGATGCTACCATTTGTTGCAATTCTTTAACAGTGAGCTTTGGAGAACTTTTTATTTCTCTAACCATCCTCCTCACTGTGCGTGGTGGCAAAATAACCTTGCGTCCTCGTCCAGGCTTGTTTACCACTGTTCCAGTTGTTTTAAACTTCTTAATGATTCCTCTGACAGTAGATATGGGCAGGTGCAGGCGAGTGGCTATTTTCTTGTTGCCATTGCCTGACTTGTGAAGGTCCACACACATCTCCCTTACTTGAATGGTGTGTTCCTTTTTCTTTCCCATGTTGAAGAGTGGCTAAGAGAAATGGCCTCTGTGTCACGTCATATTTATACCCCAGGGAAACAGGAAGTGATGAATTACTAAATAAATGTTCCTAGATACTCTGATCAACTTTGTAAACTACTGTGGAAATGACAGAAATACTTCAATTACATTTATTTCCTTGGAACTGCTAGGGGTGCCAATAATTGTAGAACAGGTGATTTTATGAAAAATAATTATTTCTTAGTCAGGGATTTTTTTTCCCTTAAAATTCACTTGAGTTGAAGGTTACATTTTTCTACAATTTTCAGTGTGAGAGTATGCTTCTGCAATAAAAATTGAATTTATTTTAAGGCTTTTAACACATCTTAAGCAGGGGTGCCAATAATTATTGAGGGCGCTGTATTTCAGTTTTACAGTTGTGCTCAAAAATGTGAAAATATGAGTCATCATGCAAAAAAATTGTCTTTTATTTAAGGATAGTGATCATGTGAAGTCATTTATCATCACATATGTGTTTGGCTCCTAGACAACTGAAATCACCCAAACAGCCCTGATCATATGATTACATACCCTTGAATGTTTGACCTTGTCATATAGACACAAGGTGACACACTCAGCTTTAAATGGCTATTAAGCGTTCCACACCGTGGCTTTTTAAATTGTAACTAGTGTCTTTGCCTTGTCATTGAGTTTGTTAGCTCCCGAGTGGGTGCACTGATCTGGCTAGACTCTGAGTCATGGAGAGCGGAAAAGAACTGTCTAAGGACCTTCGTAACAAGTTAGTTCAACTTTTTAAAGATGGGAAAGGATATAAAAAGATATCCAAAAGACTTGAAAATGACAGTCAGTGCTGTTCAGTCTGTGATTAAGAGGTGGAGAATTAGGGAATATGTTGATACCAAGCTAAGGTCAGATGGGCCAAGAAAGATTTCAGCCCAAACTGCCAGGAGAATTGTTTGGGACACAAAGAAAAATCCACAAGCTGCCCCAAGAGAAATAAAGGTTGCTCAGGAAAAAGATGGTGTGGTCATTTCAAGGAGCATAATAAGGAGGTACTTAAACAACAATGAGCTGCATGGTCGAGTTGTTAGTAGGAAGCCATAATTGCACCAATCCCACAAAAAAGCCTGCCTAAAATATGCCAGACAACACCTTGATGCAACTCACTACTCCTGGAATACTGTCATTTGGAGTGACAAGACCAAAATAGAACTTTATGGTCACAACCATAAGCACTATGTTTGGAGAGCAGTCAACAAGGCCCCTGGTGAAAAATACACCATTCCCACTGTAAAGCATGGTGGCTCTCTGATGTTTTGGGGGTGTGTGAGCTCTGAAAGCACAGGAAATCCTGTGAAAACTGATGGCAAGATGAATGCAGCATGCTATCAGAAAATACTGACAGACAATTTGCATTATTCAGCACAAAAGCTGCATATGGGATGCACTTGGACTTTCAAGCATGACAATGATCCAAAGCACAAGGCCAAGTTGACCTTCCAGTGGTTACAGAAGAGATAGGTGAAGGTTCTGGAGTGGCCATCACAGTCTCCTGACCTCAATATCATCGAGCCGCTTTGGGGAGATCCCAAGCGTGCAGCTCATGCAAGATGACCAAAGAATTTGCAGGAGCTGGAGACATTTTGCGAGGAAGAATGGGCAGCTATACCACCTGAGAGAATTAGGGGCCTCATTGACAACTATCATAAAAGACTGCACGCTGTTATTGATGCTAAAGGGGGCAATGCACAGTAGTACAAACGATGGGTCTGCACACTTTTGAACAGTGTTCATTTCGGTTTTTTTTTCTCCTGCTTGCCGTGTTTTATTTGATGATTGTGCCATTCTACATGACATTCTACAGTTGGATATGATTCCAATAAGAAATAAAAGAAATGTCTTTTGCCTGGCCATTCATGTTTCTTTAAAAAATGTTACCTATTTTACAAATTCAGCCAGGGTATGCAAACTTTTGAGGACAACCGTACCATTTATGAATGTGTTTTTTTTGGAATTTTTTCCTTCATTCGATAGTTATACAGTGTAGAGGGACAGGAAAGTTGGGGAGAAGAATGGGGGAAGACATGCAGCAAATGACCCGAGCCGGATTCGAACCCAGGTCGCTGCGGGAAGGACACAGCCTTTGTGGTACCCGCACTTAGACCGATGAGCCACCGGGGCACCCCATGAATGTGTTTAATTGAAGATATAAATTAGAATACTAATCCTTGTAAATCTACAGATAATTTTTTATGTAAATTTGAAATGCAACCATTTCATCACAAATGTATTTTTCCACGTTGTGAACTTGTGCTGAGATCAGAGAAGTCTCCCTCCTCTCTTCTCTACTTTGAGAATTACATTAAGCTTTCACTGATCATCTTATGTACTTTGAGAGCTTATCGTACCATGTAAGAAGCTCTAGACAAAATGTGCAACTTTTATAAACATGCAACAGAACTATAATAAGTTATTTAACATGATTGTGTGGATGTGGATGGTTCCTGCCTCATTCGGCAACCAAACAGGAAGGAGGAAGGAGCTCTCTCTTTGTATCACTGTATTTTTTGGTTTGTTCTAACAGAGCTAGACCATTGCCAGGGGTATGTTCAAGATCGCTGGCTCTCGCTCGACTTTGCGAGTTCTAGCCTCTTGAAATCTGTTTGGTCTTGTGAAGCCTAGTGATAACATCTGCGAACAGTCTCGCCTTATTTTTTTATGATGGCCTCCTGTATTGTCACAGCTTGTTCAACGAAATTTGATGCAGACCTTAGTAGGCAGCCATGTTGGAAAGCACGAAAGACTGCGGAGTCTTCCCTTGCGAGACCTAGGCATGAGACCTCTCGACCTTGAACATGCCCCTGGTGTTTCTGAAATTTTGGTTATGTCCCCATCAACATGACAGTGCACTGGTGTCGGTCAGTGGGTATCCAGACCATCTAGCTGGTGAAAAATGACCTCAATAAAGTCTTCCATCATTTTTTTTTTTTTTTTAAAACATATGAAGAAAATATCACTAATTGACTCATTTCAGTATGTCGTTTCATTACAGTATGTCGAGTAAGATATGATATTTATTGACATGTCTTTTAGATGTTTGATAAAGAAACTTGTTTCCTGTGCAAAATGTGTTTTTCAAAAACCACATTTTTGAGATTTGGGCCTCCCCCAACTAAGCAGAGAGAACAATTATCCCTAGATACAAATCTAGGATGAAGTAGGTACATGAAGACTTCTGGGTTGAGTGAGTATGATGCATGGGGTGGTAAATATTTGAATATTTTTTCAAAAAAAATAAAAAATAAAAAAGATTGATAACTGGAAAAAATGAAAAGTATAACAAACCTTCCTCTAAATCAAAGAATCAAATCCTGAACTCATTCATACCGCCTTGCGTTTGTTAATCATAAATATGATCTAACTCAGTTATGATATTAGCAATCATAACAAAGTGAATCTCAAGGGGTTGATTAAATCCGCTAGAAATAATGGGTGTTTGAGAGAGGGAATGGAGAAAAGAAAACCGTAACCTCCTCTCCCCAGCGTGGTGTACGTCTGGGAGGGGGGTTCAAGGATGAGCAATTTAATCCACCCCACAGAGACGAGATTTGCAGAGATAGGGCCAGAATCTATCGTTGCATGGCTGTCGGAGGCAGACTATAGGCTTATCAGCAACCAGTCAGCTTATTTGTTCTGTGCTGGATGGGGTTGACGACTGCAGACCAACAAGTTGTCAATCATTTCAGCCTCATTATGTTTGCACAGGTGGAGTTTTCCATGTTGAGCTGAACAGTGGCCATTTAGTTCATTATCATGCTGTAAGGGGGCTGGGCTTGGAAGGAAGGTCTCCAATTATGATCTGTGTTCAATGGCATCTAATCGTGACTTACTATAGGCTGAGAGCTTTGGGGTCAATGGGAGGTGACCAATTCGGTCTGTGGGAGGCAGAGTTTATCATTTCAGTTGAGGGTGGAAACTATAGGGTACTGAGGTGATTATGTCACGCTGGTGACGAAAGTAAAAGTTCCCATTCATTTTACACATGGACTTTTTAAATATTCACTTTTGAAACACTTCCTGTTGTTTTCCCCTCCATCAATTTTGAGATTTTGCATCATATTTCCGAGTAACAACAGATTTGTTTTTCTTGACCATAATCAATTATAATTTAAATAATTTTCATTTTTTGCCACCATGCTAATCCTCTTAGTAGTCAAAAAACTACACGTCCCATGACCATCCCGATTCCCGGGCAGAACGAGCTCATAACTATGTGTTAGAAATCATCCAGCACCTTTCCATATTTGTTTGCTTGGCCTGGTGAGACTATGCTAATTAGTTAGCTACTCTAAAGTTCTACTCAGTTATGCTTACCTAGCTAAATATCAAGTTTTGCAACTAGCGCCAATTTACCTGAATATCCAAGCATCTTTGGTCAAGGATTGTCAGCATAAAAACTCGGTAGCTAGTGAACAAGGTAATCAGCCTTGTCAATGCATAACTAACCTAGTTACGTGGCTAATTCGTGACCACTTGCTCATCAAAAGCAAGTTAAGTCAAGAAATAATCGCTATTTGCTGTTTCTAGTGATTTATATGCACCAATTAAGGCTAGCTGAACTAGAGAACCAACTGCTTGCTAGCTAACTTAGCCAGTGAGCTAGATTACCCACTTCAGTAGTTAGCTAATATATATTTGGTGCATGTAAATACCAGCTTGCAAAATGCTTGTGGTTCAACGCTAGCCAAGTATCCAAATAATGGCTATTCACTGTTTTTTTAATTGACTAAACTAGCTTGCTAGCTAGGCTAGCAAACTAGCTAGCTAGCTATTTTGCTAGCTTTGCTAGTTATATTTTGTGAATATTAATGCTCGCTCAGTTGCTAAATAACAGAAAGAAACAGTAAACTATCCATTTACTGTTTTTTATCGATTTATGTGAACCAGATGTAATTAGCCAACTAGCTGACTATGTAGTTCACTGGCTTAGCTAGTATATTTGGTGCATATAAATGCTAGTTAGCTGGCTAAATTGTGAAATAATTGCTATTCATTGTTATTCATACATTTCTAGGCATGTGCTAGCTAATAATAGCCCGCTGTGTAGAAACAGGGGAAGACAGGCCCAATCATTTATTGATTACCTGCACAATGACACTGGACTGTACTCTGCTGATGAGCTCAGAACTGCTCTACAAGATCGAGAAAGCTGGAGGGAAACTGTCTCCTCGGCTTGGACATGGGTCCAGCCTAAGTATATAAGTGTGTAGCAACGGTTGCAAGGAGATAGCCAAAAGAAATTTAGGTCGCTGATCGGCTTCCGACAAGTTATGTTGTGAACGTGAACGGAGGTACCCCATTGGCTGGGAACAAATCACGGCTACTCGCCTGTTTGTGTAGTGAATATGTAGTTCGCAAAAGTGGACTAAAAACTGGACTACAACTGCAAAAGCCTGACATTTTTGGCAATAAACAACGAATTTGATGTCATTATTTGCATCCGTACATCTTGTAGGCTAATCTCAGAGCGAGCCTGCTCATAAAATTAATACGAGTTTGAGCAATGCCGGAAAGTGTCCACACCCCATTATAATTTTCCATGTGGATTTTACTTCCGACACTAAAAGCTAAGTAGCTGCAATGTAGTCACCTCAGTACTCTATAGGGTTTATGGGTAGGAGCCTGGAGGTGGAGATTGGTGTTAGGGTGTGACTATTGGCTGGGGGTGGGATCTGTTGGCAATGGGCAGACCCTGTTGTTAAGAGGTGGAGCCTACTGTCATGGGAGTCTAGATATTTGGCAGGAGGTGAAGTCAGTCTGCTGTAGGAGGAGTCCTTTAGTTGGGGGTACAGCTTGGTGTCAGGCAGTCCAGAAATTTGGCAGAAGGTGGGGTCAGGTGGTTGTAGGAGGAGTCTTTTAGTTAAGGGTAAAGCTTGTTGTCAGGCAGTCCAGAAATTTGGCAGAAGGTGGGGAAGGTGGTTGTAGGAGGAGTCTTTTAGTTAAGGGTACTGCTTGTTGTCAGGCAGTCCAGAAATTTGGCAGGAGGTGGGGTCAGGTGGTTGTGGGCAGAGCCTGATGGCATGGGGAGGGCCTGTTGCCAAGGAGTAAAGACCTTTGGCAGGGGGTGGGGTCAGTTGTTTGGGGTGGGACCTGTTGGTAGTGGGAGGAGCACGATGGTAGGAGGAGGAGCCTGTTGCCGTGGCCATATCCCTAGCCATGCAGCGTTAGCCGGGAGCCCATCCCTCAGAGTAACAGCAGTGTTTCAGAGGAACACCAGAGAGAAAGAAAGCCCTTGTGCTTTTGGGGTTTCACAAAGGGCTTCTTTGCAGGGCTGCCTTTACTTTTTTCAGTGTGCTCTCTCTCTCTTTCGCCCTCTCCCCCTCTCTCTCCCCCTCTCTCTCACTCGTCTGAGGGGTTGGGGTCCTCGAAGGACACCCGCGTGTTCTCGCGGAAGTCGGGGTGCTGCAGGTCCGTTAGAAATTTGGTAGGGGTGAGCGTGTGGGTGGAACCTGTGGGAGGGAGAGAAGGGTGCTTCACGCTCATTTTCACCTTTCACCTTTAACCAGCACATCCACACCACTTTGTCCCTTTCCTTTGACCTCTGGTGTCTTTGGAGTGAAGAGCACTAAATCAACAAACTTTCCATCCCGACCTCTACTGCATCAACCCCTTCCGCCCTCCTGCTCTCAGTACTCCTCAGAAACAAAGCGGGCCCTGAAGTCGAACTCCACCGGCTAATTCTCAATGGTCTCGTTTGTTGTAGATGCCCTGCTCATTCCTTTTCCCGAAAGACGGGACCGTTTACTTCCTTCAGTTGCGCAAAACCTGACCCCACCCACAAGTCAACCCATCAAGGTAATGGTCGACAAAAGAGACTGACCTATAATAGCCATTACTCCAATACAAAAGGAGAAAAGTGACTTGCAGCAAATCTCCTAACTTCCTGGGGGAAACATGATACATGTATTTATGTTTGAGGTGCAAAAGGTCGAGCTCAAACCATCACGAAGCTTCTGTCTGAAAGTAAAACTCTGCAAGCACTTGCATTGCGGGCACAGCATGAGCATACTAACATAGCTTTTGCTAGCACGGCATTAGCATCACTAACCTAGCTTTAGCATGATTACCACAGCATCAGCATTACTAGCATACCTTTAGCACTGCTAATACATTAGCATCCCTAGCACAGCTTTAGTATCATTAGCAAAGCTTTAGCAATACTAGCATAGCATTAAGCTGGCTTGCCCACGCAAAAGTTTTCTGGGTTTTCGCAAAGCTGCTTAGTATAATTTCGCCGATTCAGCGCACAGAATGCACCGAGAACATATTCATTTCCCTCTCATCTGAATATAGAGGCCAGTGAAGATGACACCTCTGCTAATGAAAGGCTTTAGCTCCCATAAAAGCTAGAAAGGCGATACTGGCCCAGAATCCTCATGAAAATGAAAGAGTCTCAGTCATTGTTATATAATAACCAAGTTAAACCTTGAGGAAAATAAAAATAATTTGGTGGCTACCACCAAACATTTGTGCATATTGATTCTTCTGCTGGGAAAGCAGTGTTGAAGTTGGGGGCCTAAGGAGCAGAGACTGAGCAGCCCAGTGGGAGGACGGCTCTCTATAACAGTTCAGGCCATAATACTGCAACGCCGCCAGCGTGACAAAGCTAGGGTAACAGGGCCTCTCCGACGTACTGCAAAAAGCAAAGAATGATCTAGAAGTGCAGCTGACAAAGACACCAGACAGAGAAAGGAGACACTCTGAGCACAGACACTACACAAAGGCTTTTTTACCAAACACACCTGCACACGCAAAGTAGCAAACACAAACGCGCACACACAGAAGCTCAGACGCACAGCCTGGCTTTTAGACACACACAAACACACCCACACACAGGCACACATACACTCACACACAGATCCTCACACACCTACAAACACATATACAAATAAAAAACTTACAAAATGACACGGAGCAGCTGCAAGTCAAGAACAGCAGTTTAAAGGCAACAGAGAGACAAAAATCCAACAAAATAAACTGACAGCACACAGCAAGCAGACAAGACAAATTTATACCCTCCTCCAAAACACTCAAATGTGAATGAGATAAAAAAGCACAGTAAATTAGTTATTAAAAATAACTGAAGTCCCCATACATCGACTAAGCCCACACTGGGCCCACTCTCCATTTAAAACTGTTTGCCCCTTTCTCTGGAAAACTATCAGTGTTCAACTTGGGCTCGTGATCACACACTACCCACTCAAAGACATTTAAAAAATACTTGTTCTTATTCGTGTTTATAAAATGGTGGTAGTCACAGAAACCCTAATCTTCTTACCATAATTAACAATTCATATCTACAGGTTAGGGCAGGGTAGGTTTGAAGAGTATTCCCAATCTTTCTATTTGGTTGAGTGATGTTCTTGAAAGACAGTATTTGAGTCACAGATGTATTTACACTGTGCAGTTTTACTTTGAAATCTACACTGGCCCCCCAGTGTATCGTGCTAAATAAATGCTACATAAGATATTATTTTTGTTTTGGTGCTGAACTAAAATAATTTGAAGAGAAAAATTAAAAGTGTAAACTCTCATGTTATTTCAGGGCATGAACGTCTGTGTCAGGTTATTGAATGTATCGCAGCCGTTCTTATAAAACAGCGACTTCCTAAGTACATATGGTGTGCTCTGTGTGTTTAATGCTTTTTACTTTTTGGTAATTGCGCGGTGTTGCGAAACAACATCACAGAGGAAATCTGTTTCTCCCTCTTGACGTGTGATGGCGGTGGCGGTGCGCCGGACGGCACCCCTGCCGGCCGACTCACCAATGATGGCCTCCCACTTCCCGTTGGCCTGTGTGACCTCGTAGGCGCAGCGCATCTCGCTGAAGGACATGCCGCCGATGATGAAGACCATGACGCGCGGCCCCGTGCGATACTCTCCTGGTGTCTTATTCTTGTGCCAGTGACCGTACCGCGCGCTGCCGGGCAGGAGGGGGCAGGAGAGGACAGGAGAGGATACAGTTAGCATTGCTAAAAATTAGGTGTTCAGGATAGTGATTTGCTCCGGTCGTAGCAGTAGTGGTTAGTCTTACCCTATTCACTGACACCACAGTTCCCTAATGAGCTATTACTCCTTTTGGTTAAAAAGCCAAAATATGTGATGAGAGCGCCCTTAACTGAACATGCTAGTGCTAATGCTAGTGTGACAATCACTACTGGCAATGGAAAACAGTGAAATTCTGCAGGACTCATTAGTCTGAATAGAATTTTTAATAATAAACATACAAAAAATGAAATATTTCGTTTCCATTCATTTTCAGTAGTTGGGAAGGTGATGTGTTCTCATGTGAACAGGATGGACTTCAGTGCCAGTATTCATTTGACAGTATGGAGCTTGTGTGCGGGTAAGGCAAGTGTGCTTGTCTGGACTGCATGTGTGTGTGTGTGTGTGTGTGTGGGTGGGTGTGTGTGTGTGTGTGTGTGTGTGCGCAGTACCTGACAGCGGTGGTGCTGAACGAAGCAGAGGAACGGGTGGAGATGTAGGGGTAGTGCTTTGTGTCCAGCTTATCATCAATGGCATCCTGCAGTACAGACAGGCTAATGAGCTCTTAAACACTAATCATATACACACACACACACACAAAAAACACACTCACATATGCAAACATAAAACCTGTATGTATGCAAACAGTATACACACGCTATTACTCATACACACAATGCACACAACACAAATACATACACACATTAATGGCTCAGGTTAGTGAATTCCAATGCAACAAACAACCGCACACACACACACATGCACAGAGGGACACAAACACGTGCAGACATGCACTCACACCTATACTGCCGCACAGGCCCAATAAGGTAAACCTGGGTCAAAATTTTCCTTATGCTTTCAAACATCAGATCCCAGTGAACAACATTCAGAAACAAAACACACTTTCCTATGAAAGAATAACTGTAGTTCAGTAGGCAGCCGAGTTCAGTCAGAGCTGAAGGAAGAGGCGAAACACACACACACACACACACAGACATACACACACGCGCACACCTCCATGATGTCTTTAACCAGGGGGGTCCAGCGGGACAGCTGATAGGTCTGCTCGCTCACACGCTCCTTACGGTCCTGCTTCTTGCCCCGGCGCAGGGTCGACTGCACAAGGAGAAGAGGCACGCGTGATTGGCTGGATAATTATTTAACCCTGCTGCTGTTTGGCCAGTCAATTATCCAGGTAACAGAGAAAGGCCAGTCACCATATAAGGTAGATAGTATAGCCAGTCATACACGCATAAGAGCTGATCGAAAACACAGAGAGAACACAACTTGGCTGAACATGTGAATATGTGAATATGTATTAGGTAAGTACTACTGGATAAAAAGCAGAATTGGATGTATTAAACAAACAATGAGCTGGAAAGACTAATAAATGTTTTGGGGGAAAGAAGCATTCCTGGATGAACAGCAGATGAGAACAAGAGTCATCTGAAGATGACATACCCCCCCCAGCCCCTGCAATCTAATCTCAGAAATCCCAAAATATCAAAAGGCATCTGTCTAGGACCCCATTAATACATGCAGCAAGTTTCGTGAAAAAATATTGAACAGTATTCAAGTTTTGCTCCGGAAAAGAGAAGATTTCAGATGGATAGACGGACGGACACTCCTAATCTCAGAAATACCAAAATATCATAAGGCACCAGTCTAGAACCTGATTAATAATTTACAAATGACTTCCCATTTGTATTAAATAAAGCCAGAATGCTTATGTACTGTATGCAGATGATTCCCCAATCTACAGTACAGCTTATACACATTGCAAGTTAAATAACATACTTAGCGCTGAACTTAAAAAAGCAGCAGACCGGATTGACAAGAACAAACTAGGGCTGAATGTTGATAAAACAAAATGTATGGTGTTTGGGTCTAGATATATGCTAGACAGTGATCCTCAACTGAGTATATCACTTGCTGGGAAGACAGTGGAACAAGTAAAAGAGACTAAGCTGCTGAGAATTTTACTGGACCCTAGGCTTACGTGGACTAAACACATTGATAATATAGTAACCAAAATGGGGAGAAGTATTGCTGTAACTAGGAAATGTTCCAAGTATATAACATCAAACATCCTGATAGGAGTCATTCAAGCACTAGTCTTTTCACATCTTGAGTACTGCCCAGCAATTTGGTCATCTGCTACAAAGAATGATGTGCAAAAACTGCAAATAGCTCAAAATAAGGCTGCCAGATTAGCTCTACATTGTTCAAAGTATACAAACGTAGAGCTAATGCATAGAAATCTCTAATGGCTTCCTGTTGAGAGACGACAATGTTCCCATCTTCTTACTTTCTTCAGAAGTGTTTTAAGTGACAAGAAACCACAGTATTTTTTTGACCAAGTAGTAAACATATGTAATGAACATAACCATATGACCAGACAAGCAAGTTCACGACATCTCATTGCACCCAGACCCAGAAAAAATTTCCTAAAATCATCGATAATCTATAGAGCCATCTCAGGATGGAACTCATTGCCCAACTATAACACTAATACAAAAACAAAACTCACTTTCAAGAAGAAATAAAAAGGACACTTAATGCAAACAAGCTTGTACTGACCCCTAGTGGCTCAAAAGCATTACTTATTGGTATGTAAGGTAAACTCTGGCTAGTTCTATTAGTACTTTTATTTCTTTCCATTTCCTTTCTTTTTTCCTTCTATTATGCCTGTATTTCTTTTTTTTGTACTTGAGTGTAGGTATGTATGTATGTAGATATGTATATATTCTCTTTGTTACATTCTCTTTACCGTCTCTGATATCATTTGTACTTTTACGATGTAAGACTGAAAATGATTGTACAGTAAAACAATGATATGAATGAAAATGAAGGCACTGTAAATGCGAGAACACAGTTGTTTTTCCCTTATCTTTTCTTTTTATGTTATGTGTATGCTTTTTTTAATATGTGTGGCTAAGGGACCCTAGGAAGACAAGCTTTTGTTGAAGAAAAAAGCTAATGGGTATCTAAACAACAATAAACAATAAACAATACGCTCAGTAAGTTCCATTAAAAAATATTGAATGGTACTCGAGTTCTGCTCCAGAAACGAAATGTCCACGGACGGACGACCACACTGATGACTAAATCTCCTCGCATTATATGCCGGGGGGATAAAGAGTAACAGATGTTAACAGTGATTAGTGAGTGAAAACCAGAGGATGGAAGGAAAGTGGTTGTGAGGAAAGGAATGCGAGCCAAGCAAACATTTTGAGACTCAGAGAAAGGCAATCCGTTTTTGAGAAAGATGACAGACACAAAGGAGCAGAGGCAAGGTACAGGAAAAGGAAATAAAGAGACTGACACACAGGTATAAAGACAGACAAACAGACACTAACAGACAAAGACACACACATACTAATACAGACAGACAGAGAGAAGTGCAGAAGGAAAGGCAGACTCCGAACTAAAGACAGATTGACTGACAGGCAGCCACACACAGACCCACAGACAGGCATTGACACACAGACACAAAGACAGGCAGACAGACACATAGATACATGGACTGACATAGATAAACAGACATGTAAAGCCAGACACACAGATATTGACACAAACAGGCACTGACACGGTCTTGGATATAACCAGACAGACACAAACACATAGACACCCTGAGGCAGACAGATAGATATACAGAGAGACGGACAGGGACTCACATCTGTAATGATGGGCACGCCCAGATGGGCCATGTTGGTGATAATTTCGCTGTCCTCAGGGGGGATCTGAGCGTGCTGAATCAGCTTATTCAGGTTCTCCTCTGTGATTCCTGTCATCCAGAGGGAAAGAAAGACCGCAGTAAGAATATGGCGCCATATTCCAAGATTGAATCTGACTGCTCCAGTTCTAATGGTGGCCAGCAGCCAAAGGACAGCAGCTTTGTGCTGCTCAGGGATGTGGGAGGTATACATGTTAGTCGGAATTAGCATTCTTCTTTGCTCAAGCACCTCCTCCTGATCATTCAGGTGCCTGTGGGTTGCTATATGAGCAAGCACACTTACATAGTTCCTCTGCCCTAAACTTGGGCATGCTAGGTCCATGACCATAAGTGAAAATAAACAACAGTTGACAGGCACATGTTTCACAGCAGAACCGCAAAGTATCTGCACTCTCTCAAGATCAGATACAAGTATGCTTGTACATAATCTGCTGATTAGAATAATGATTAGACCACCATATTCTACCGTGTAATTATAGGTTATGATCCTCACATTGTTCACAATTCATTCATGAAAACAATGCATCTTCAATAACAACCAAAGTAATGTATGGAGTTCCCCAATGGTCAGTGCTTGGGCCTTTGCTCTTTTCCCTTCAAATGAGTCCAGGAAAATTGATGCTCCTAACCCCATTAGACCCTGTAATTACTCTGAAATACCAACTCCCCCAGCCCCCTTTGTCCCTAAACCGAAACCCTAACCACAGCCTGCATTTGTTCCTCATATTGTATTTTTACCCCGCCCCGCCCCGCCCAAAGGGCGAGGGAGGAGGTATTGTTTTTGGTTCAGTTTGTTTGTGTGTTTGTTTGTTTGTTTGTTTGTTAACACTTTAGCAGCAAAACTAAAGGCCAGATTCACCCCAAATTGGGTTTAGGGATTGCCACTGACCCAGAATAGATGCCTGTTGAATTTCAGAAAAGTAGGTCAAAATATGTGTGAGGGGCGGGGTTTGCTGTGCCTGGCACCACTTGTTTTAACTTTGTAAACTATGCGTTTTTGCCATGCAATGCATTGTATATCTGCTTTATGATTGCTGTCTCCCCTGCCAAGTGAAATGCTGCCCCTCTTTCCTACTACTCCATCCCCATTTGTTCCTCCTTTCCCTTCATGCCATCTTTCTTCAGGGCTAACCTTAGGCAGATGGGTTCCCCCTTTTTCAAGCCAGGTCCTGCTCCAGGTTTCATTCTACAACTATCATCGTTGGCTTGCTCTAGAAGGTTCAGGCTTTCTCTTATATTAAGCACTTTAAGTCAATAACATCTGCAAAAAGCGCTATAAAAATACAATTAAAATAAACATAAAAATAATGTGCATTGTATCCGGCGTGTTTTTATTGTATGGAGTGCAGCCTGTGTTTAATATTGCATGTACGTTAAGGTAGAGGCTATACTGCATATTGTGCACTGTGTATGGTATATTGTATGAAGTGTAATGGATGTTGTGTACAATGTACAGTATATTGCATTGGGTGTAATGCATGCTGTGTAGTTTTGAGTAATTTTACAGGTAATTTAGTGTGTGAAGTGTATAGAACAGGTTGTATTAGTTCATACCATTTTTGAGGAAGATGTAGAGCAGAATGATGCGGATCTTATCGTAGGTGCTGACGTTGGCATCAAGAAGGATGGGAACGATGGCCCTCATGGGATCTTTGATCTTCTCCCCTTCCGCGTCCGTGCCCATTGCCAAATCCTGGGGATATTATTGCGTCACCCCATTTTTCATTAATTCAACTCTTCCACAAAATGCAAATTTATGCTTTGGTGACAAACTATCGCAAAGTAATCTGTGTACGGACAGAACTTTGTTAGATGACAGAGCAAATTGTGGCTCCAGCAACCATTTCCCCTCAAACCAGTCAAATTCGTAGCTTTGTTATTTAATCAAAAGGTCTTCATTCATACATACACAGTGAAGTAAACTCGCATCACCATCATGGAGGCATACTGTCTTCATTTCAGGCAGCCAATAAGAGCTGTGTGACATATTTCACAGAAATTTGCGTCTGCAGATACACAACCCCAGTGGCTAAACCTCCGAAAGTGTCAACTTGACACCAAAACCTCCAAACTTAAATCATTTTCACCTACAGACGTGCAGCAGAACACTGTGTCACCAATGCACAAATAGAACTTGTTTTTTCTACTGGTTTTTGCCCTTTTGGAAAATATGCGCACTGAGGCAGTATGGGAGAGATCTTTCTGTACTCCATGCAACATAAAATCAACACTGATTGCTGATTTGTAGATTAGAGACAAGGCTGATGACCTGTCTTGGGTTCCTGCTAAGGTCAGCACTGTAGTAGGGTTGTAATACCTGACCCAGGTGCCTGGATTCTTTTTTCACTGAAATGTCTGTGTCACCTGTAAAGTAGCATGCTAATGTGATCCTCAGGTATGCCATTTCTTACACCTGTACACCAGCCTGTTAAGACCTATCCAATTCTCAAGTGAGCTGCCAGCACAGCCTGTCATATAGCCTCCTAAACTCAGGTGTAAAGGCAGTGATACCTGGAAACTAACCTCATAAAAGGACCTGGATGTAATTGTCTGCCCTGTTTGTGTCACCTTTACATTAGCCTACTAAGACAATCCGGCTGTAAATGGCTGGTGTGCTTACCTGTTCCACACGACACAGCTTATCCACAGTTCCCTGGTAGTGCTTCATGCAGTCTTCTGCCAGCTGGAGGTGAGTGGAATACTGCGGAGAAGCAAAGTATCAATGGTGATGACATCACTGCGTGACATCACACCACAGTTGTTATCCACGGTCTTATGGGCCTTTTGGTGTTCCTGAGCTCACCAGGATGTTCTTTTTTTTTTTTTTTTCCCATGTTCTCTTTGGGCTTCTACAGACCCTAGAATCTATATAACAGTCATTGAAGCCAATTCCAAGAGAACGCAAGTGTTAAGGGTGCGCCGAATATTTGATTTTCTCACACTCAATGTGTTTATCTCTTTGATTTTTTTTTTAATGGCTTGCTTGAAATAAACAAGAGTTTTCAGTAGATGACATATCCCCCCAGCCCCTGAAATCTTATCTCAGAAATCCCTAAATACCAAAAGGCACCATTGTAGGACCTGATTAATACACACAGCAAATTTTGTTGAAAAATATTGAACGGTATTCGAGTTCTGCTCTGGAAAACGAAATGATTACAGAGATACTGATGACTATGTCCCCACCCGCACTATATACTGGGGGGATAAAAATAGACCCTGGGTCATTCCATGCCAAGTGGACCAGTTTTCGAAAAGTATTGACAACCACACTCTATTTTCAGTCAAATTATTAGGCTGATATGAGCCACACAGCATGGTAAATAAAGATGCCTGAATTTTTCCAGAAGGAGTTGGAAACACAAGATGAATTTTCTATGATGAATTTGCCCAAATATAAAAGCTGCTCCACAAATTTTCTCAGATTTTTTCTGGCGTGTCCACATGACCAAATCATGCCTTGAATTTTCGCATTTTTGGGCGTTTTTTTAATCATAAGCATTTTCAGATGCAAGTTACTCCTAAATTAGAGACAGAAGATTGGATTGGGTTTAAGGGGCCAGTGTGCTGTTGCTGCTGAGGATGAGGCTGCAACATGAGCCCCTGATTATGCATACAGTGCTTCGGTTAAGGGGACCAACTAAAAATCAAATAAAAATTTTGGTTCTGTAAAAATTGTCATTTTCAACAGCCTAGTACAGGAAAATCAAATGAGACATGCCAAATCTGATAAAAGATTCATAAATTTCAGATACTTTTACCTATATGCATCAATTGACATTAATTTAGGAGCAGTGGAAACTCTATTTGTATCCCTTCAAAAATGTGTATAAGTCATTGCTACATTCGCCAGTTGCTAGACACCCCCACCTTAAATTGGCAATTACTCCATAAAAAATTGGAGTTGGAACTTAAGATTTGGGATTTGTCCATTAGAAATGATGGCAAACACCCATGATTTTTTCAAATTTTTCTGAAACGGTGCAGTGCAGACACTCGTCCACTTGGCACGGAATGACCCGCCTTTACCTGCTTACAAGTACATTTTTTGTCCTTTTTTTAAAGAAGTTCACAACCACATATAAACAGTGCTGTAATTCCTACACCGTTTACCCAATTAGGGCGTAAATGTCCTTAAATTACAGATGAAAGTCTGCACTTTTACTTCGTTTTCACTCTTTATTTTCAACACTAATATGATAAGGTAGACAGTTAAAATAATAATAACTCACACACCATCCAAATATTTATGGACCTGGCCATGTGCTCTGAAGTATTCCCTCTCAAACACACACAAGCGCTGTACATAGAAAAAACAGCACTGTACACAAAAAATCACAGACACAGACACATACATGCACGCAAAGTTTCCCTTTGAAGCCAGGAAACACTAATTAGATTTTTGTCTTAATTTAATAGTTCACATTCAGACAAAGTCAATCATGCTCTTGATGTAAACTAATCAAATTTAGCATAACCACCCTGAGCATACAACGCAGTAATGAAGATCTGATCCAGGAGCGGAGATTATTACTGTATATCTAATGAAGCCGATCAGAGTACGTAATTAATGAAATCCCGGGGGGGCAATGCAGCCAGCCAATTAGAGATGGGATGAAAGCAAGCACAAAGTGAAAGTCTGCTTTAGTACTTAAGCTTGTAACCAGTACACACACCAGACTTCTGGGGCATGGAGTGGACACTGTTTCTAAACATTCCTTAAACAAAGCTGACACTGTTTCTCTGATACTTAAAGGCCCTATATGGCAGTCCACTGTCTAATGAGGAGATGTAATACTGGGATACTAAAAGTCACCTGACTTTTCTCACCTTGCTCAGCTCCTTCTGGTACTGCGGCATCTTCTTCAGCATCTGGGACAGGTCTCTCATCGTGGTCTATAGAGACAACACAGAAAACATTCACACAACAGCAAGATAGCAGCGTACAGTAGTTTCGCTCGACTCCCGCAATCACTGCACCTCTGCACCCTCTACAGGGTGAGTGTCCCATTTCTCAAAAAAAATACTCCTCTAAATGCTCCTAATCTCCACAAATTTCAAGATATGAGTAGAACAAGAGTGTGGCAAGGAGGATATGTTTTTTGAGTATTAGAACTCAGCCCAGGGAGTAACAGCTGGTTAGCTGAGTAGCAGTTTCCAGTGGTATGTATGATTACTGATGAGGCGCCATGTTAAATGATAGCAACCTTCACAGCTGTTGCAGCACTGAGGCTACACCCTAACATGAATATTAATGAAGCATCAAATTAGGTACATTTGATACCAGTAACAGTCCCCCTGCAGGCCACCTGAGTGGCTGCCCACCACTCAGATGGGGCTGGCCCTGCCCTGATTGGTCCACAATAGACTATACAGGGTGTATCAGAAAAAAGTTGACTCTCAGAAAAAAAAAAAAACCCATAAAACTAATGCAAAAATGTTTAGAAAATCTGGTCATATGTGTTGATAGATCATGTAATTCTCCCATGATCGACACCAGTGTCATGGTTCAGTTTTCATGCTTCAGTGAACATGGCTAATTTGAATTTTTCAAAATATAAGTCTGTTGCGCATGGAAGTGCAAGGGTTAATATGAGATCTGTTGCCATAGGTGACAGGTTCCATTGGTGTTTTACGTGCATGCATCAAACAGGAAAAAAATAATTACATGTTAACCCCTACCCTCGATACAAAGATTTCACATGAGTGAGAAATTAGTTTTATTAGCATTTTAGTTTTATGGTGTTTTTTCTGAGAGTCTACTTTTTTCTGATACACCCTGTATATAAAGATGGACAATGCATCTCCACTTACTAACATTGTACAAAAATGGAGCCAAAATATCTTTCACACAGATGCTGCCATCTTGCAGATTTGGAGCCAGAGTCTGCGCAGTGGTGACTGGGGGGTTGAGCTGCAGTATTGGGATCCTGCCCACACACCCGCCCACCTTAATCACAAGCACATACCCTGGCTGCTTCAGCGTTAGGGGCTAATGCCGCTTACTGTACATAGACTTGAAACCAGTTCTCTTACTACTTAAGGCTTGTTAAAGGATTAGCACATTCAGATTTTTTTTCAGTAAAGTTGTCCAAGGCTAAAATACGTTTGATGCTTCCCTCATTATTTGCAGTTCATTGCTTTGCTCTCCTGCCGATGTCTGGCACTAGCTAACTCCTTTGGTAGCTAATTCATTGACTATGGATAAGTAGCTAGCTACCTCATACAACCCAACTTACACAAATCCATGGTAACCCTTCAAAATAAGGTAAATACAGTCGATGAGTAAACAGAATCCCCACTATCATGCAAGTTTTACACATCCCAAAATTGGAGGATCAAAGATTTGTGTTGTGCCATCAGTTTGCCAAGAAACTAGCAAACTCACCTCTATATCATCACTGGTTGCCACAGCATAGGGGGGAGGTTAGTGGCAGGGCGACATGATCAATAAAACAAATAGACCTACTATCTGCATGCATAGACAAATATACATACCCCAATTCCAATGAAGTTCGGACGTTGTGTAAAACGTGAATAAAAACAGAATACAATGATTTGCAAATCCTTTTGACCTATATTCAGTTGAGTACACTACAAAGACAGGATTATTTAATGTTCAAACTGATAAACTTTATTGTTTTTTTTTTTTGGGAAATATTCACTCACTTTGAATTTGATGCCTGCAACACATACCAAAAAAGCTGAGACCGGGACATGTTTACCACTGTGTTACATCACCTTTCCTTTTAACAACACTCAGTAAGCATTTGGGAACTGAGGACACTAATTGTAGAAGCTTTGAAGGTAGAATTCCTTCCCATTCTTGCTCGATGTGCGACTTCAGTTAATCAACAGTCCTGGGTCTCCATTGTCGTATTTTACACTTCATAATGCGCCACACATTTTCAATGGGAGACAGGTCTGACTACAGGCAGGCCAGTCTATTACCCACACTCTTTTAGTACGAAGCCACGCTGTTGTAACATGTGCAGAATGTGGCTTGGCATTGTCTTGCTGAAATACGCAGGGACGTCCCTGAAAAAGTTGTCACTTGGATGGCAGCACATGTTGCTCCAAAACCTGCATGTACCTTTCAGCATTAATGGTGCCTTCTCAGATGTGCAAGTTACCCATGCCATGGGCACAAACACATACCCATACTATCACAGATGCTTGCTTTTGAACTTTGCGCTGATAACAATCTGGATGGTCCTTTTCCTCTTTAGCCCGGAGGACACGACATCCATGATTTCCAAAAACAGTTTGAAATGTTGACTCGTCAGACCACAGTGCATTTTTCCACTTTGAGTCAGTCCATCTCAGATGAGCTCAGGCCCAGTGAAGCCGGTCGGTGTTTCTGGGTGTTGTTGATATATGGCTTTTGCTTTGCATGGTAGAGTTTTAACGTGCACTTGTAGATGTAGCGACAAACTGTGTTAACTGACAATGGTTTTCCCAAGTGTTCATGAGCCAACATGGTAATATCTTTCACAGAATGATGTTGGTTTTTAATGCAGAAATCCAGAGATTTCTCTGGATTCTCTGAATCTTTTGATGATATTATGGACTGTACATGATGAAATTCCTAAATTCCTTGCACTTGCATGTTGAGAAACTTTGTTCTTAAACTGTTGGACTATTTGCTCACACAGTCGTTCACAAAGTGGTGAACCTGGCCCCATCCTTGTCTGTGAACGACTGAGCCTTTCAGGGATGCTCCATTTATACCGAATCATGACACTCAACTGTTTCCAATTAACCTGTTCACCTGTGGAATATTCCAACCAGGTGTTTTTTGAGCATTCCTCAACTTTCCCAGTCTTTTGTTGCCCCTGTCCCAGCTTTTTTTGGAACATGTTGCAGGCATCAAATTCAAAATGAGTGAATATTTCCAAAAAATCAATAAAGTTTATCAGTCTGAACATTATATATCTTGTCTTTGTAGTGTGCTCAATTGAATATAGGTCGAAAGGATTTGCAGATCATTGTATTCTGTTTTTATTCACGTTTTACACAACGTCCAAACTTCATTGGAATTGGGGTTTGTTAATGAAGCACGTTTCCATATATCGTAAACCTACTGAACAAGTGCAGTTAATTCGGTCCACTTATGTACGACCTGTGTCAGACCTGTGTCAGTCATTTTTCATGCACTAGTGTTGATTTATAAGCCTCTTAAGTTTATACGTTTCATAAGTTATTTCTATGTAGCATATGTGATGATGATGCAATGTTTTTTTAATGCAACAGGCTGTATTTTAGGAATGACAGATTGAAGAATGATACTTGTGGAATGAATGTATTGTAACAGACTCACAATTCAGCCGTCTGTTGCGAGAAGTTTCTTTAATAAAGCAGTCTCTTTTATTTTAATGTTAGCAAGTTCTAACGACCTGGCTGGCTAGCTAATGAGGGTGACCCTGCTGAATCTCGAAGGAGAACGATAGCAACCATGACTTAGCTGGTTTGAGTTTTCATTTTTTCACGGTTTTGACATAGTACCACAATGGCAAAGATTATTTTCTTTTACACGGGGATCACCAATAGGTTTGTCCCACTCTGTTTGTAGAGCAAATGCTCAAGCACTTGCTAGAGATCACGAGTTCCCAAAGGTAATAAAACCCGTATCTGTGTTAGTTGTAGCTTAGCAAGATAGTAAGCTAAAACAGCTATTTTTTTACCTGCGTCGCTGAAGGCAGAGCAGGTCCAGGAATGGCTTTTTCACTTCCGGACCCGAACTCCGAAAAATGCTCGGAGGACAAAAATCTCTAGGGACAGCGCCAAACTCATCAAATACAGCGGGTGAAATTTTGTCGTCCATTGTCCGTCCATCCGTCCATCCAAAGTAACAACGTTACTGAGATAACTCAAAAAATAATTGGCCGAGGAAGTTGTAATTTGGTATGCTGATCTATCTTGACCCTAAGGCAGCTTGCTATTGAAAATGGGCGAGTCAAAAATCCAAGATGGCCATGCGTCAAAATCAAGATGGCCACATAGGAAGTTTTTTGGTAAAAATCGATCGACCTATCGACATAAAATGGGCGCTCGTCAAAATAAGTGTTGTAAAACGAAGTTCTAATTTGTTGTAGGAAGATGTATCTTCACCTAAGGCAGCTCAGTCTTGAAAATGGGCACGCAGTTTCAAGATCCAAGATTTTGTAAAAACGACGTTATTGCGAGAACGCGAAAAATAAGTGTCGTAGGAAGTTCTAATTTGGTACGCTGATGTATCTTCACCTAAGGCAGCTCAGTCTTGAAAATGGGCACGCTGTTTCAAGATCCAAGATTTTGTAAAAACGACGTTATTGCGAGAACGCGAAAAATAAGTGTCGTAGGAAGTTCTGATTTGGTATGCTGATCTATCTTGACGTAAGGCAGGTCGCTATTGAAAATAGGCGCGCTGCGTCAAAATCCAAGATGGCTGCCGCCGTTTTTGTAAAAATGACATTATCGAGATAACGTAAAAAATAAGTGTTGTAGGAAGTTACAAATTGGTATGCTGATGTGTCTTGACCTAAGGCAGGTCGCAGTTGAAAATGGGTGTGCTGCTTCAAAATCCTAGGTGGCCAACGCCATGGATCTGCCGGAACAGCGTCATCACAATAACTCCAAAAATAAGTGGCCTAGGGAGTTCAGATTTGGAATGTTGGTTCATCTTGACCTATTGGAGGTTGCTATTGAAAATGACGTGGCAACCTCAAAATCCAAGATGGCCGCCGCCATTTCTGTAAAAACGACCTTATCGAGATAATTCAAAAAACACATGTCGTAGGAAGTTCTAATTTGGTTTGCTGATGTATCTTGACCCAAGACAGGTCGCTATTGAAAATGGGCGTGCTGTGTCTGTCAAAATCCAAGATGGCCGCCGCATTTTCGTAAAAACGACGTTATCGAGATAACTCGAAAAATAAGTGGCCTAGGAACTTCTAATTTGGTATGGTGGTGCATCTTGACCTATTGCATGCTCTTATTGAACATGATTTCACAACATCAAAATCCAAGATGCCCACCAAACGAGGTTATCGAGATAACTTGCAAAATAAGTGGCTGAACCAAGGCAGGTCGTTATTGAAGATGAGTGCGCTACGCCAAAATCCTTTCCAGTTTCTCTTTTCCATATGGCTGCATCTATCTATCTATCTATCTATCTATCTATCATCATCATCGTCGTCGTCATCATCATCATCATAACAATTCATCATCACTCCATCAATGCAAATTTTATTCACCAAAGCATACTTCTACATAACACCCGCGCAGCGACGCAGGTTCAGTGACATCGCACTTGTTTAGCAATGAAAAGAACTTTACCTGTGTTGTCTCCTCTGGAATTTTCTCTTCTATATTTGTCATTAGTTTGAAGTTAATCTATACGGTTGTCTTATTATTGTAGATAGTGAAAGCTACACAGCAAACAATCCTTTCAAACACAGTGCTCAAAATATCCTTGAGATTTGCCGATAAATCTTTGAGTTTGTATATCTAAAGTTCACATATGCGACAGTGCCCCTTTAATGTTATATCTCTTCTCGACCATCGACTCCACTGCCAAACAATTCCTGAAAATAAGTCAGCAAGGCGACTACTTCTTCTAGAGTAACTGTCAATCACAGCTGTCAATCATGAATTTACACCCCTTTTTATTGAATCAAATGACTAAATAAAACCAAACTTATCAGAAAAATTGACACATGAACATATATCAGCACAGCAAGAACTACTTAAAATGATAGAAACCATCTCCGGAAAAAAATTATTTGAGACATACTTTAATTTTTTAATGTGGCGCATGTCCCATCCACCAACAAGGAAGGGGCGGGCATATAACCTGCACGGCAGCCAGCCACTAAATAGCAATCAAGATGTTTTGGGCTCACTTCTGGGAAGCTGTTAGGTCGTTCATCTTTATATACAGTCAATGGTCCACATGGACTGTAAAGGCACAATTCACCTACAGAGAATTTCAGAGCAGTGATCACAGCAATGCAAATTATTAGGGATGAACCACACCGACAGCACAGTGCCGGCAGGGAAATGGTATGAGACCAACAGTAACTACCTTTTCTCCTGTATTCATCCTTTTGCTGGCAGAGAAATCCTTTAGCGAGCGAGTCACCTCCCTTTGAGAATAACACAAGAAAAAAGACGAGAGAGAAAGGCAAAGAAAAAACAGATTATCACTGTTACTGTTCTATTATTACTGAGTGATTCACCTCTTCACTGAAAACTGGAATTCAGAGAGTGTGGAAGTATGAAACAAAGAGAGAATTTGCCAAAAGAGACAGTGGTCTTCAGGTCAACCAGGTCAGTTGTACAAGACTCTGTAAACACTGAAAGTGATTTACTGTCAGCCAGATTAGAGAGAAAATGATCAATTTGTTAAAGAATTCAGAGTCCTCTTTGCTTTTCCTCACAATGTGACCTGAAATTAGCACTTTCTGCTGTAAAACCAGGAGTGACGACCTCACCGCCAGATGCTGCCTCTTCATTACAGTCCACAAGAGGCCTTCAGAGGGACAGACCTGCATCTCGGTCACCACTATAAGGTGTCCTTAGACAGGATGTAAATCCCACCCAGTACTGAGACAGACTGATACCGGACCACTTGGAACTGAGGGGAAGGCAATCTAAATTTCCTTGTCTTCAAGGTCTGAACTAATTTTTATAATTTATCGTTCATTCAAACTAAACGTTTCTTCATAGCTTAGTTTTTTCAAATTTTTTTACTTCTGGTTGTTAGATTAATTTACCTCAGGAGGAGAATTCCCCAGTGCAATGAAATGAAAGCTTCATTAACAAAGATTTTCATCAACCAGATTTCGGTAGAACTTTAGCACTATCACACCCGTGAACCTGTCCACACCCCAAATGACCCCCCCCCCCTGCCCGATGTCATCCACATCCCAAATCGTGAAGCAGAGGAGAGGAACTCACTGGGACACCTCGGCGATGTGCTTGTGTCGCAGTGCCACCCACAGGTCATCGTCCTCATGCAGGAGAACCTCCTTCTCACGCGAGTCTCCCATCCCACTCGTCTCGTACCTGTGAGGCACATTTCAAACCGACATTTCAAACACACTTCAGCGAAAACAGACACTCAATACACAGTCCATACAAACATTGACTGCAACCCAGTGTCACTAAAAACAGACACTCAATACAGTCCATACAAACCTTCATTCAAACCTTAATAGTTGACCAGTGACATTAAAAACAGACATTTAACGCAAAGTCCATGCAAACCTCCGCAATAACATTTGCTGCTGCCCAGTGTCATTAAAAACAGGTTCTCAATACACAGCCCAAACAAAACTTAACTGCAGCCCAGTGGAGTTACAAGCCTACTGGAAAGATGTGTTGGATAATTCTAACTGATGCACAGCTGACTAATTACTTATGACTTGCGTTTATGGATTGAGCACTCTCAGATGTACACATTAAGGTACATCATCTAACCAAGTCATTTTTACAGTCATAAATACCTGTACATGTCTACTCAGATGTTTAACTTCCCATTGCCATGCCATGCTAACATTAGCTGGCTACCAAAGTCATGTTTTATTAGCAAGTAGTTATTTCTACTTTATAGGGCATTCACAATCCAGAGTGGCATTTGCTTGACTTGAGTTTATTGGTTTGTGTATCTGAATACAAGAAATCTGCATACAAGCAACACAGTCCCCAACGTATGCTACAGGATGAATGTTGAACTGAGTTTCTTGTGCGAACAGTGCAGAAGGAGATGGCACTCGTTTTTTGGGGGAAAAGAAAATATTAAAGTAAATAAGAATAAATAATGGAAATTTCTATACTGTGCTAGCCTAGAGCTAACTGACTTAATATCATTACAGACCATTAGCTCTGAAAAGTTGGATTTTGCATTTAAACTGCCTGGTCACTGTTCTAGAACATTTATCAGCTCTGAGTCGTGACTGTGACATCAGAATTACAAAGTTGAGTAAATAAAGTTCTAATTGCTCAGCTGTGACCTCTCACTTTAAAGGCACCAGCCAATCATAATTTTGCTAAAGGAACTGACTGCTTTGAAATCGAAACCCCAGCTCATCTGTCAGGCCCCTGTTGAGCAAGGCCTTCAAACCCCTCATTACTCCAGTGGGCATTGGTCTTAGCTCAATCTAATCATCATTACGTCCCCTTGCATAAAAGTTTTGGCAAAGAACTGTGATGAACGGTACAGTAGAGACCGAGGACGAGCCCATACTTGTAGACGTCGTTTTCGATGGGCAGCAGGTCGTAGCCCATAGCCTGGAAGGTGAGCTCGTGAAGGACGGGGGAAGCAGGGTCAAAAGCCCGATCCAGGATGATGAGTTGAGAGCGAGCTTTGTCGGGCCCCTGTGGAAGAGAAGAGCAGGGATTTTAGATAGTGCCACCAGCAGGTCAGGTCGTTAATGCACCTCCAGGAGGCACGGAAGCCACAGCAAGCCCTGTGACATCAGCTGGAGTTCCCAGCTGGAAAATCCAGCTAAATCCAGTTGGGACCCTAAAATGGCTTACAATGATAGAGGCAATGTTTGGCGATTTCTACCCGATCCTAGCCGGTCATAGCCAGTCTCTAGTTGTACAAACACAAATGCTCACTACTGTCTAAGCTCATTGTTGGTAGACCACCTCTATACTTCTTCTTTGTATTCCCTCCTTCACTAACTTCCCCCCTTCTCCCTCCTTCCCTCCCTGCCTCTCTCACCTCGCCCATAGTGGGGTCGTCAGCCTTGTAGGCATCAAGTTTGTCCTGCACCAGCTGGGCCAAGGTAGCGTTGTCCTTATACTCCCTACAGAGAGTGTGGGAGAGAAGAACGAGAGAGAGAGAGAGAGAGAGAGAGAGAGAGAGAGAGGGGGGGGCGGGGGATGATAAGACAGGAAAGAAGAGGGACAGACATGAGAAAACATGCAGCAAGAAAGATTAGGAGAGGAATGAGAGGACAAGGCAGAGATTAACAGAGAAGAGAGGAGAGGGATTGAGAAATTTAAACAGAAATGAGAGGGAGAGAGGAGATGGAATGAGAACCAGTGAGGGATAGAGAAAGTGAAGGGAGGATGAGGAGAGGGGCAGTAAAAGAGAGAGGGAGAGGGCCAGTAGAGTGAGATAGACAGTGACAGAAGATGGAAGACAAGAGAACTCAGTTATACAGGGTATAATGTACCCGCAAAACAAACCTAGAGCCGATTGTGGCCCAGAACTGCGGATATGCTTTTACAAGGTCACAGTGACTGCAGTGAGTGTCGAACCGCCAGCAGTACGTGGAGTGCTGAGTCAGTAACCACGGTAACTCCCCATGGAGCGTGCTCAGTGGTGATATCTGGTGTCACACTATATACAATCCCCCTCCCACAGAAATAGCCCCCCTTTGAACGCACTGAAATCTGTTCTGCAAATGTCACAGATTGGCATTTGCTGAAGGAACATTTTCTTCTAATGTACACTGTAAGTGTAAGTGCTTTACGGCACAGGTTCAGTGCAGTCAGACCATTCATACATTTTCTTGTTTCGTACCTGAATAAGCAGTTGCAATTAGCATTTGCCGTAAGAAAACATTTTCAAATATGAGCATTTCAAATTTTGTTTGTGTTATCAATCGCTGACTCGAAACAGACAATCCCATTAAATTTTCAAATTATACTATTCAAAAAAGTTATTGGATTTACAAACCATGAAATTCATGAGGTTGACATAAAAACATTAAGGAAACATTTGTCAATTTATTCGAAACCCTGTGTACAGTCAGTAAAGGACAGATTCTCCAGAATAAGGGTCAACACAAACACAGGGTCACAAGCAAATTTACCCATTGTGAAACAGAGTTTTAAAACCCTCGGTTGGCCAAACAAGCTTATTAAGATGGGTGAGACGTCCCAGGTCATTTTGGGGAACGTTATTCCATTCCTGTTGCAATGCTGCAGCAAGTTCTTGGACATTGGCAGGAGGTTGTTGACATTCAAAAGTGGCTGTCCAAGGTTTCCCAGACATGCTCGATGGGGAAAAGGTCCAACTGAATGCTAATGGTAATGTGGTGATATTCTGCTGCTGGAGGTAATCTGTAACGATCCTGGCCCTATGACATCTGGCATTGTCATCTTGGAAAATTAAACGGCGGCCATAATGATCCGGCACAACATGGGTGCCAAGATGTTGTCCCGGTAGTACTGCCCTTTGACACGTCCAAAACAACATGCAAGTCTGTTCTGCCTGCAGCAGTGATGCCTCCCCACACCATTACAGATCCACCCCCATACGGATCATGTCTAATGACGTTAACTAATGGAAATCAAATTCGTTTCCTGCCTGTCAAGGAAGTCCACAGTGAACCTCGACTCATCTGAGAACATTACGTTGTTCCATCGGGCGATTATCCCAGCGCACATGATGACGACACCATTGGAGTCTCTCCATCACTGTGACGATCCTTCAAACAGGGAATGACACGGGGACGTCTGGCGTGTAAGTGAAATCTGTGCAGACGATTCCTGATGGTCTGGCCAACACTACCAAGCCAGTATCCCTTGAAGTTGAGACCTTATCTGATTTGCTGTTACCATACGATTTCTCAAGACAATAGTGCGGATGAATGTGTCCTGAGCCTGAGTTGTTGCCCTTGGTCAACCGGATCGTGGTCTATCCTGAACAGACCCTGTAGCACGATGTCTGGACCATAATCTGCCATGACAGACTGGGAAACATTCATTGCCCTAATTACCTGTCTTGTTCAGTTGAATGCCAAGTCCTGTCATCTCCTTATGACGATTCATTCACTGTTTAATTAAACTTCAACCACTGATAATCTGATGCTTTCTTTCAAAATCTTCCTTTACAGTGGCTCTAACCTTCCAATTTTCATCCAAATTTGTGGCACACCCCATTGATCATCAATAGCATCCCGTGCAGATCGGTGAGTGTCATTGATGTGTTTGGGTGATGAATTTCTTTGGAAATGCTTCCTCAGTAAGGAACTATACAACATGGTTTCGTATCCCTTTGTATATGTGAAAATTTTGATCTCAAAATAAAATATCCCCTACTTTTTTTGAATAGTATATTAAGATGGGTGAGCTTCTTTTATAAGGAAGGACTAACTTTTCACCATTCAAAAGTGGTCTTAAAGGTAATTCAGTCTTATGGTGAAAATAAAAATCTAATTTTTTCTCAAATCCGAAACAGTAGCTTGTTTTAAGCAGCATGTTGCCTTATCCCATTGACACACCTTAAAATTAGACAAATTATCCCTCTTCATCGGATGATTCTTGTTTTACTGAGCAAACAAAACAGAGAAGTATCTAAACATGCCTGACTGTAACTGAGAACAAGCCATTCACTACTGTGTAATATTCACAACACCACTAATCTGAAATCAAATTCTGAAACGCCTTGCTTGAAGGCGCCCTCTGTGGCTCACCCGCGGTAGCGCACAGCAGGGTACTCCTTCAGTGTAGCGCACAGTGTAGCCAGCTGGTCGGCCAGTCTCTCCATCACTGGGTTCTTCAGCTGGGTCTTATGGGGGCTGTAGAAGCTCTGGAAGGCATCCGGATTGTCCAGGGAGAACACCTGTGCGCAGAGGTGCATTGTGGGAAGACAGAGGCGGCTATAAGCAGATGAAGCGAATAATAATCACAACACCAACAAGAGGAAGTGTTGCAGTCAGTGAGTACTCAGTGTGCCAGGTCATTCACTGGGGGCAAAAATTCAAACAGCTTTCAAGACCAGGCTTGACACGGTGCCATAAATGATCTATTTATTATCTAATTATCAAATTATTCAGTTGAATGGTGTCCTGTCATCATTATGTGATTCATTCACAGTAAAATAAATGTAAAAGGATGACTTGGCGAGGAGGAAGGGCAATGACCTCATCGTAACAACATTACTGATTTTTCATCCAGCATTTCCTTCACACACATCTTACCATTCCACGGTCAGTTCCTACTGACCATTGTTATATCATCGCATCATCGTGAAACCGCTAAATCGTGATAGATGTAGCATCCGAGTAAGGGAGCACTCTTAAGAACATTCATCAACACACAAACAAAGACTTGCTAAATATCTTGGAGGGTCTCTCTGTTTAATTCACTCTTCTACCAAACCAAACAGCGCATCACTCCTCCGCACATTACCACGACAACCAGGCATAAACAATCGCTCGCAATAGAGCTCGTGCATCAACGCTCAGCCTGTTTTTAAACTGCTCATCTACACTAACATGGAAACCGACACTGCGTGAGATGCATGGAACAGAGGACCAGTACTATGAAAGCATCAACTATTATGCCATTAGACCTGCGCTCATGCAACAGCCTACACGAGGGCTGCCCACATCTGGTCCAAGAATCCAAATCCACCTCCGGGTTTTTCTCCTTTGGGGCAATCAAGTAAACTATTCTTGCCACTGATTGGCCAGACCAACATCCCACATGACTCCCAGGTAAAGGTTAGGTGGACAATCTGCTGTTCCTGGCCCTCAAGGACCATGATTTGGGGAGTCCTGGTCTACGCCATGGCAGGATATTTGGCCTTGGTGACGAAAAGTAAATTGAGAAAGATAATTACAACGTACGGAATTAGAGAGCACAGCTGCCTCATAGAAAGTGGCCTCCTAATGCAGACCTGGCGACCCACGGAGGACATGCTGTGCTACCACTGTGATCAGGTGGGTTTCGCCAACCGGGGTACCACGCCCACTTTTTTGACCCCCCCCCCAATAAAATCAAAACTAGAGGGCTGATTGAGCTAAAACTTGGTATTTTTTCACTTGGCACCCAAAGCAACATTTTATAAAAGTTTGAAGAGAATCCAATGGCCATGGCCATGGAACTCTGAAAATTGGTTGATTTCAAAGGGAATGACCCTATACCCAAATTGACAAATTATAATAATAAACTATATAAATATGACCCTACATACTGGGGGAGAAAAGGCTATGTATTGCTTTCACCTCAAGGAATATGGCCTTCATTCAATAAAAGAGGGACGAGTGAGGAGCCAAGTCTATAATCTGTAATATTCGTAATTGTTGTTAATTTTCTTATCAAGTGCTTGTTGCCCAACAATTCATGTAGATTTGGATTTTGTTTTTAAAAAATGTTTCAAGAATTTTTTTTGATTTTATCCCAATGTCTTTAGCATGCTGACGAGATAAGCATTAGATTGATGTGAGTAGCCTGTGTCCAGGCCTGTTCTTTTTCATTTTCATGATACCCAGGTTAACAAGAAGCATAACAGGGGTACTTACAAGGTACATGCTGTTTGTTGATGATTTTGATGGAAATTAGTAGGGTGCATGTGATGTTATTTTGCTTCTGAAACTCTTATTTTGATGTTGTCTATTGATGTTGGTGATGGAAATCAATAGAGGGCGTGTGATATTATTTTGCTCCTGATGCTCTTATTTTGATATCTGTTGATGCTGGTGATAGGAATCACTGGAGGGTGTGTGATGCTATTTTGTTCCTGATGCTCTTTTTTTGAAATTGTCTGGGCTTTTAATGCAGCCTGCGTGTTCCTGGCCTGATCGGTCTTAGGGGCAGGACGTTGTCACTGTAAGGCAAATGCACTCTGACAGCGACTATTCAACACCCTCCTCCACTCCCTCCATCTTTCAGCCCATATTACCATCTACTCTCTCAATTTTCTATTCAATGCATGATATGTTTCCAAATACATAACACCAAGCTAATGAAACAACAAAATCATGGTAAAATACTCTACAATATACTCAGGATAAAACATAAAAATATCTATTTGTATTAATAGGAATACATAAATATAAAAAATCAAAAGAAAACATTACAAATTTTAACAACTATTAAATTATTGAATGTAACAGAAGTAAAATGCAAAAGATAATTGATGTTTAAGCCAATCCAGCCCGAATGAGTTGCTATCTCGTCGTCACTCTGTCACCACCTCTCTCCAGAGCTCTCCTCCTCTCTCGCCATCTTTCAGTATACATTACTATCCATCTCTCTCTCCCTCCTTCTCACAGTCCAGAGCTCTCCTCCTCTCTCGCCATCTTTCAGTATACATTACTATCCATCTCTCTCCCTCCCTCTCACAGTCCAGAGCTCTCCTCCTCTCTCGCCATCTTTTAGTATACATTACTATCCATCTCTCTCCTCCTTCTCACAGTCCAGAGCTCTCCTCCTCTCTCGCCATCTTTCAGTATACATTACCATCCATCTCTCTCCCTCCTTCTCACAGTCCAGAGCTCTCCTCCTCTCTCATCATCTTTCAGTATACATTACTATCCATCCCTCTCCCTCCTTCTCACAGTCCAGAGCTCTCCTCCTCTCTCGCCATCTTTCAGTATACATTAATATCCAACTCTCTCCCTCCTTCTTCCGGTTCAGTGCTCTCCTCCTCTCTCGCCATCTTTCAGTATACATTACTATCCATCTCTCTCCCTCCTTCTCACAGTCCAGAGCTCTCCTCCTCTCTCACCATCTTTCAGTATACATTACTATCCATCTCTCTCCCTCCTTCTCACAGTCCAGAGCTCTCCTCCTCTCTCGCCATCTTTCAGTATACATTACTATCCATCTCTCTCCCTCCTTCTCACAGTCCAGAGCTCTCCTCCTCTCTCGCCATCTTTCAGTATACATTACCATCCATCTCTCTCCCTCCTTCCTTACAGTCCAGAGCTCTCCTTCTCTCCCGCCATCTTTCAGTCCGCATTACCGCCCATGTCTCCATCTCTCTATCTTCATTGCTCTAAAGCTCTTTCACTCTCCCACCATTTTTTACTTCATATTATAATCCCCCTTTCCTATCCTCCCTCTCTATGTCGAGCTTCCTGTCCATCTCTCCATGATCCACACCTCTCTTTTCTTCATTTTCTCCCTCTAATACTCCTCTGTTTCACCCTCACTCAATCAGTCTATCACTATAGATTATCTATCTCGTCCTCTTTGTCTCTCCGCCTCTCCCTTTCTTTCTATCTTTATGTCTCTCCCTCCCTCACTTTCCCCAATCCACCCCGCCCATTCCTGCTCCCCGCCCCCCCACACCACACCACCAATATTTACAAGGTCATGTGACCATCCTCATGGCCTGCAGAAGGGTCCTTCTCATCACCCAAGCCTTCCCTTCCCACCTTCCTATTGGCTGCTTGAGGCATGTGATGCATCAATAACCAATGATGTCAAAGATCTGGAGAGGGAGGGAGCAGAGAGCCAGCAAGAGGGAGAATCTCCCCTGAAGCGTTTCCTGTCGTTCTGCTGAATTAACCACTGAGGACAGGAGCAAAGGATTATGGGGCGGGCAGCACCTGGAGTCAGAGACTGATGGAGGAGAGCTCCAGGGCCGGGCCAGCTGCTTTTGGAAACTGTAACGGCCATGACAAAATGTCTGCCTTTTACTCCGCTACAACACCTCTCCGTCTCTACCTCTCTCTCTCTTTTCCATCCCTACGTCTCTTTATCCATTGATGGCTGGTCTATTCTGCCCAGTATATATCCATTTATCTAATCTACCAATTCCTGGTTGGGGTCATGGGGAAGCTGGACCGTAACCCACTATCCAATGGGAAAGAAATAAGAATGCACCCTGAACATTATGCCAGTCAATTCTATACACACACATGCACTCCCCATTCACACTCACACTCATACCTGTGGGGATTTATGCTACATTCCCAACATGGATGTCTTTGGATTGCAAGTACCCTCAGGAAACTCACTCAAATGCAGGGTTGACCTTCTTGAACCCATGACCTTCTTGCTATGAGGCAACAGCTCTTCCCGCTAATCCAACATGACACCCTTCAGTAGACCTCAAAGTCTCAATTCAGTTTATTGACCCCGTTTAGTTCAGTCCCTTCATAGGTATCAAACGCAGATTTAAATGTGACTGCACCATCTGCCCCCGACACTGCGGTGGCTCTGGTGTTTCAGGGTGAGGACGATGCTCTGGCTGTCTCTTACTCTCAATTACATTTTCATTTCAAAATGCCTTAATGGCTTGATCTATTTTGAAATACACTTTTGCACAGCAAAATTATGAATCAGAATAATTACTACAATGAAAATCGAATGACATCCCTTAGGATGAAAATACACCTGATATATATGGTAATGTCTACGAGCGCTAAAAGTGATTGAAGTCATACTAAAACTAAAAATAATAATTAGAATACTATATTATATAATAATAGTGCTATTGAAATAACACAAAGCCAACAAACTTATATGCAATACAATACAAACAGATATATATGAATTCACGGCTGTTTGGGGTCCCTGCTGTTCCTCTGTTTATAGCCAGATATGATGCAGCAGGTAAGAGTGTGATTTAGGGGATAAGAAAGGGTGTGAGCAGGTGAGAGTGTGATTTGGGGGTGCAGAATGGGATGTAAGCAGGTGAGACTGTGATTTGGGGGTGCAGAATGGGGTATACGCAGGTAAGAGTGTGATTTGGGGGATAAGAAAGGGTGTGAGCAGGTGAGAGTGTGATTTGGGGGCGCAGAATGGGATGTAAGCAGGTAAGAGTGTGATTTGGGGGGTCAGAATGGGGTGTAAGCAGGTAAGAGTGTGATTTAGGGGATAAGAAAGGGTGTGAGCAGGTGAGACTGTGATTTAGGGGTGCAGAATGGGGTGTAAGCAGGTGAGAGTGTGATTGGGGGAGCAGAATGAGGTGTAAGCAGGTGAGACTGTGATTTGGGGGTGCAGAATGGGGTGTAAGCAGGTGAGAGTGTGATTGGGGGTGCAGAATGGGGTGTAAGCAGGTGAGAGTGTGATTGGGGGTTCAGAATGGGGTGTAAGCAGGTGAGAGTGTGATTTGGGGTTCAGAATGGGGTGTAAGCAAGTGATAGTGTGATTTGGGGTTCAGAATAGGGTGTAAGTAGGCAAGTGTGTGATTTGAGGGTTAACAATGAGGTTTAAACAGGTGAGAGCGTGATTGTGGTGTCAAGGGCGGGGTGTAAGCAGCTGAGAGTATGATTTTGGGGTGCAGAATGGGGTGTAAGCAGGTGAGAGTGTGATTTTGGTGTTAAGAGTGGGGTGTAAGCAGCTGAGAGTGTGATTTTTGGGGTGCAGAATGGAGTGTAAGCGGGCAAGTGTGTTATTTGAGGGTTAACAAGGAGGTTTAAACAAGTTGGAGGGTGATTTTGGGGTTAAGGGTGGGGTATAAGCGGCTGAGAGTGTGATTTGGGGGTTCAGGGTGGGGTTTAAGCAGATGAGAGTGTGATTTGGGGTTCAGAATGGGGTGTAAGCAGGTGAGAGTGTGATTGGGGGTTCAGAATGGGGTGTAAGCAGGTGAGAGTGTGATTGGGGGTTCAGAATGGGGAGTAAGCAGGTGAGAGTGTGATTGGGGGGTTCAGAATGGGGTGTAAGCAGGTGAGACTGTGATGGGGGGTGTAGAATGGGGTGTAAGCAGGTGAGAGTGTGATTGTGGGGTGCAGAATAGGGTGTAAGCAGGTGAGAGTGTGATTGGGGGTTCAGAATGGGGTGTAAGCAGGTGAGAGTGTGATTTGGGGTTCAGAATGGGGTGTAAGCAAGTGATAGTGTGATTTGGGGTTCAGAATAGGGTGTAAGTGGGCAAGTGTGTAATTTGAGGGTTAACAACGAGGTTTAAACAGGTGAGAGCGTGATTTTGGTGTTAAGGGTGGGATGTAAGCGGCTGAGAGTGTGATTTGGGGGTTCAGGGTGGGGTGTAAACAGGTGAGAGTGTGATTTGGGGGTTCATGTGGGGCAAATTTGAGGGGCTCACCTGCGACTCATAGGGCAGGAATGCAATGTTGATCTCCGTCAGGGTCTTGATGGTTTTCGCAGCGCGGCTTTTCACAAGCTCGCTGAAGAGGGGGTCAGGGCAGGCTGAAAACCCCCCAAAATACCCCCACAGTTAAAAGCCCCGGCTAAGAGCGGGGAGAATGGGACATGAAACAGAAACAATGGTCTGTCCCATTAACGCCATTTCTGTTACGTCCTGTCAGGTCTCATATCATATTATATCAGATTTAATGTTTATTTCACAAGCTCTAAGATTCAGTTGAACCACAACATCCCAACAGAGGGAGTTAAGATGAGTAAGTAAGTTAGCAAGAAACTAATTCTTTATTTATGTATCACCTTTTATAACCAGGGTGATAAGAGCTTCACGATAAATCTCAAAAATGACACATAATGGCATAAGTAACATCACATACACAAGAGGTTAGGCACTAGGCAAAGCAAGAGAATGCAAAGTGGTAGCCTTTTTGAAGTGATAGTCCAGTGAGATTTGAATGATTTGTTTACATTAACGGGACTTATTGAAATGAATAGGAACTGTGGAAGGGTAGTGACTTATTAGTCATTATTCTGTGTTTTCTGTTTACAGAAGGACTCAGCACTCACAGTCTGTGAAGAACACGTGGGCCGCCTTGTATTTGGATGACTGCGGGTCTTTGAAGTCAGCGATGAGGGTGCTAACGGACTGGAGAGGGAAAAAGAGAAGAAAGGTGGTATGACACTTCCCATGTGAGCCTGAGGCCGTGATGGCTAGCTAGCACGCAAACCTGGGACCAAACAAGTGAGTAGCCACACACATAGCCAGCTAATTGCGGGAGCATGTGATCTGTCAAAAAACTGAGTAACAATCTGGCCTATTTAACTGCCTTGTGACTGAGTGTTAAGCTTTGTAGTCAGGATAGTTAAAGCAACCATCTTAAGTCAGGGGGTGATTAAATGAATAGTTAACTCAGTGAATCAATGACTTACCCAGTCATCACGAGGGAGGCAAATCTAGAATTTCAGCAGGACAGTATTGTGGGGATTTCCACAAGGCAACAGTCAAGCGCTTCTTCCCATTCAACAGAGGTATGAGTCAGATTCATCTAATTTATGAGACAGATCTATCTGACAGGTGTCAGAGTTAATCCAGGGCTGTATGCTGGGTAAGAGAACTGTACCCTGCAGGACATTTGAAGCGTGTACTATTGACATGTATGGAAGCATCCATCCTGATCATAATATGGTTTCTATTGTTAAGGAAAATAAAGTAAATGATAACAAAAGTATTTCTTTAATAAAAATAAGAACTAAACAGTCATTTCATACCACCTCCCCAAGGACCTGCTAGTTCTTGTCATGGATTTTCTTTGAAAAATTCAGGTGGAAACCTGAATTCGTGTTAAATTCATGGGACCTTACAAATTCCTACAGCTCTACTCCACATAGTTTTTTGGTTTTGAATTCATGAAGTTTGAGATCTTGTTCCTCCTGGGGGTCACTATCATCTTGCATTGATAAAATTGCTCACGCCTCCACAATATTAAAATGCAGGACTTACTGAGGACTAGGCCACTGTCTGTTACCCTCAGTTTGAATACTTAAAATGTTTATTCATCAGCAAAATTATGACTTTTTGCTGCGTGTTTTCTGGTCTTTTGGAGTTTTATCCCTTCTTTTAGAAGAAGAAACTTAATTAAATAAAGACTAAAAGACAGAGAGCTCCCATCATAAAATATAAATAAATAACATAGAAAAGGTCAAAACCTCATAAAACTGAAATGAAACTAAAAGGAAAATGAAACCGAGTTGACATAAAATCCAAATTAATCTAAATACGAACTCATATTCATAACTAGAGGCACTCCTAGAGTGCAAACCTCTGCCAAGGTAGCACAGTCCAAACCTTGCTGAGCGAGAGCAAAGTTCAGTTATCGCGCGCCATACGATTTCAAGAAGGCTGCCGTGGGGCCATATTGTTTGCTGCCGCGGCGGCCATATTGTTTGACTGGTCGCAGTGAAAATCAATAGGGTCCATCCCTGATGTAATAGCGACCCACTCACAAAATTTCAGAGATATCCGTTCGTTACTTTTTGAGTTTGTTATGTTCTGTTAGCCTTGTGTCTGTTCCAGGTCTTATCCCGCACTGCCAAATGGAATCCTCCTCATGTCTGCGTTCCAGCCCACGTTTTGTTTTCTTGAGTGCATGCGCTACTTTTTTGCTATTGGCTCACTGCGGTATCTCCACTTTCCTTCAGCCGCTGTCCTGGCTTCGGGTCTTTCTAAGCTTAGCGTCAATTAACTGTTTTTAGTTACTAACAGCTGCTAACATTCACGGGAGGTGTTTTTCTTAGACAGGCACTTTACTAACATTACTAATTTAGTTCGGGCATTAATTGTCATGATTTCCTGCTGTGTTATTATTTCAGATCTCGATTTACTTTGCTGCATAACTTTTTCACTCTTCCTTCAATCGGCATACTTCATTGGTAATTAGCTGAGCACGCTCATTTTCTTAATGGGCTTGTTATGTCATTAAGCCTTTGTCCAATGTCTCATGCTCATGCTTTGTTTCCTCCTGTTCTGCCCAGGTGTTCCTCGTTCCCTGATCAAGCCTTGTCCCTTTATATTCCGCGGAGGCATTCCAGTTGGCAGTCGGTCCGTTGTGTTTTCATGCTGGTTGTTTCTTGTGCCGGTCCTTGTTATTGCCTTGCCTTGCCTTGCCTGTATTCATGCCATGCATTTCATGCTCTGTCATTGTATCCTGCTCATACTACCCTATAGTTCAGCTCTTTGAGTGTAGTTTTTTGTTGGCCTCATGCCCCCTTAAATCTGCAATTTTTTCAGTTATTATTTTTCAGCTTTTTAAGTGTAGTTTTTTTGTTGGCCTTCTGCCCTCCTTTTCCCCAGTATTGTTCTGTTCAGTTGTGCTATTTCTGTTGGCCCACGTGCCGTGTTTGATTTGTCCTTCTGTTTAATAAATCTTGTTCATTGGATTCAAGATTCACTACTGGTGTCCTTCAGTGAAGGTAACAGAGTTATCTTGTTCACAAACAGACAAACGGCACCGATCACATAAACCTCCTGCCAACTTTGTTTGGCGGAGGTAAAAATGTAGTTTGGAAACCATTTTCAGTCATTTCAAATCGTATGCGCAGGAGTGTACTGCCAAAAGGCGTTAACATACTTATATACTGTGTATGAAAGTGAGTGTGAGTCTGTATGAATGAGTTGCCCTATACTGTACAGTACAGTTTACCTTGTCAGTGGGAGTGATCAGGTAAATGGCCTCCAGACTGGGTAAAGGCTCTCGCCGCTTGTTTATATCTTCCACAACTGGAGGAGAAAGAGTAATACAAACCATTCAAAAGTTATAACCACAGAAGAAGAGAAGGCCTTTGACAGGAAAGTAGAGGTTATGTACTGTATGGCAGATTGCTGATATGCAGATAGATCAATAATGCTTTACGGGGGAGGAATACATGCTGGAAGCTTCTATACATGAAAGATCCTTTATTTTTATGCTTAGGTGCACCTCATACATTGCACAACATTACCAACAAAGTTCTCATACATGTTTTGACCCCCAAATTGTTAAGAAGTGATGTTTGTATGCTTGGTTTTAGTTGGTTTTAGTCCATTCTAGCATATTTCTAGTGTATTTATTGTATTTATATATTTATTCTGAGTTACATGTTTCATGTTTAGAGAATGAATGCTTGCAGTCTCATGTCTTACTTTCCTCTTGTTTCTTTGTGTGGTGTCTTTAAAAGATTCTCACTCTTTCTTTTCCATTTCGGTTTGGTAATTCCTCTTCCTTCTCTCTTGCTGTTCTGATTGGACTATCCACACTTAGAGCAGTTCAGTTAGGCACAGGTGATTAGTTAGTTCAAAGTTAGGATCCCACCTACTTCCTCTCTCTCTCTCTCCTATCACCGTCCTTGCTTTTCTAGATCCGCCTCTCCTCTCACCTGTTCTGAGTTTAGCTGGGCCTCCACTTAATTTGTTTGTGTATAAAAGACCCACTTTCCTGCTGCTTCTTGTCGACTCGTTTCTTCCGCCTAAGCTCGCTTTTGGTCAAGTCTCGTTTCTGCATCTTTTCTCTCGATTTCTGCAAGTTTGTATTTCGTGATTTCTCCCGTGAGTCTTGTTTACGTTGTTGTTTTTTGTTGTGTGATTGAGATAGTGATTGTGAGTACCACGTTTACCCTTTATTCCCATTGTACCAACTTTGTTAGAGATTTCCTTTGTGCTACCCTTATCCTCTCCAACTCCCCTTTTCCTTCCCCATCCAATCCCTTTAGTATTTCCCTGTGTTACTGTCTTTGTGCGGACTGACATCCTGGTTTATAGATCTTTCTGCTTGTCCCTTGATTTACGATTCTGCCTTGCCTAAACCATTCCTGTTGCCTGGCTTTGATTTCTGTTCTGTATGACCATGAGCTCACCAAATAAACGCCCTGCCATTGCTGAACTGCATTTGGAGTCTCAAGCCATTCCTTTCACAAATCTCTCATACATGTTTTAATCGTTTTTATCACCTTGAGTCACAGTATAACATGGAAACAGAGTTTTTGAACTGCATGCTCAATAGTAAATGACAGTGCTCCACAGCGTGTTTTACAGTGTTTCATACAGCAACACCGATGTTTTAAATGTCCGAGCAATGGTTTTTTTCAATGCATTTTTGGAAAATATTTGTGTTCTATAAATGTTTTCAGTCACCAGGAGTGATTGGTACATCACTATTAACATATTTGTAAGCCCACAACTTGAAGGGCTGAGTTTGGAAGCAGTAGCTAGGATGTGTACACAGCAAAAAAATATAAAGTTGTCTAAACTAAAAAAATAAGGCACACAGCTGCAAAGAATTTCTGAGTTTGCTCAGCTTCTAGTCCTGGTGGTTGCACAAACTCATAACTCGGGCTACCTATAAAGTAGCTTGAGTCCAGGTCTATCATTTTATCTTTCTATCTATCTATTGTCTACGTTCTGAATTGGAAATTATCCAGAAGACTTTGGGTATTGTATCATGAGAATGAGACCTTGCACAACGTAAGATGAAGTGACTGAGTTGGGTAGCATGAGTGAACATCCACTTGGCATCTTGTTTTTGAAAGAACTAGGAATTTGACGTTGAGTCAACTCAAAAATGCTTTGCACCTGGTAGCCTTACCTTTTAAGTTGAGTCAACTTTTTATTTTTGACAGTGTGTATGAGCCAGATAAAGTACGAGGAAAAGCATGATCACACTCACTGGTGATCCCTTCGGTCATAATGTCCGTCATTTTGCAGCAGGAAGAGAGCATCCTCATGCTGAGCTGGTCCACGACAAGAGCCTGTGTGGAACAGGAGTCACAGAGGAGAAACCAGTCTGACAAGGGATGACCAGGTACAGCAGGGATCCTCAAATCCCAATCCAAACCTACTTCTCTTTCCTCCCAGGTAATTAACAGAGCAATTACTGCTCTTACTCCTCAAGAGCTCATGAATTGAGAGACAGGGATTTAGGATAAGGGGGCAAACAACGGAAGCAGGTGTAAAATAGGTTAAGGACAGGTAAGAGGTAGATAATACATGCTCAATCTTAGCCGAAAAGGGTCAGTTTGTGCGTGAAATTTTGAGTTTTACCACAGCTGCATAACAGTTGATTTTACTTATTGTGGTATTAATTAGAAGCTATATAAGATGAGAATGTTCGTTGAATACAAACAAAAAAACAAAAGCCTGCAGTGATGCTGGCCCATTAGGAGATTAGACCACCCTGGACTCAGATGCAAGAGAAAAACAGAAAAAGATGAGGAGAGGAAGATAGGCAAGGCAGATCTTGCGAAAAAAGACAATAGATGAAGGGATTATGAAAAAAGACTATAGAATAAAGGTGAACTTGAGAACTGCAGTATGCTTTCAGAAAAAAAGGAGTACTGCAGGGGTCTGTTTTTGTTCATTGGTATATATTTTTCCTTGTAAGGTCATATTCGTACCTCAGGAATCTAATAAATAAGCATATGTTTGAGGGTACTGTGCCAAAGACAATACGTTGTACCCCAATAGATAGCCTTTTTCTGCCAGTAAAACTTTTTTTCTGGAAACACAATGCGGGTGATTCTAGTGACTTACCTTCCATTCACCCTTCTTTTTCACTTTCTTGATGACATCATTCATAATCTCTGTGAAAGACAGGGACATGCATCAGAGGTACTCACGCCCCACACAGTTCAGTTGCTCGTGTGCTCGCATGTGTGTGTGTGTGTGTGTGTGTGTGTGTGTGTGTGTGTGAGTGTTTGCGCATTAGAGTGTTTGTGTGCTGTGTGTGTATGTATGTGTTTGTAAGTGTGTTTGCTCCCATACGTGCATGTGCCTGGGTGTGTGTGTATGTGTGTGTTTATGGGCATGCACATGTCTGTGTATGTGTTTGCCAGTGTGTGTGTTTCCTGCAGCACTGAGCTTACAACTATTAGAGTGACTCAATTCATCAATCAATAAAAGCAGTGCAACAATTCATTACAATCAATACAGCAGGTAAAGTTCGATTTAAGGCAGTATATTTCAGCACACTACAGAGAACGTAATACTCAGATGAACCATAGAACCACATTATATCACTCGACTTTCAAAGAGCAGTGAATTTCAAAGAAAGGTATCAAAACTTTTTAATATCTACCAAGCTTTTTGACTCACAGAATGATCCCAGTGTTCTTTCTTTGACTGATCTGATAGTGTACTTCACTTAAGAGACTGACAAAGTCTATTATGTTTGAATACTGGGTATTTTCATTTTGAAACACAGAAAAATATGAAACGATGGACTGGGGCAAAGAACGTCCCAAAGGCATTGAATGAACACATCCATCCATACATCCATGATCAATTCCACTTCCTATGGCTCAAGGCCAAAGCAGGGTGCAGGACTCAATCCCAGTACACAATGGCATAACTGGCATGTACACAAATCTCTATATTTTGCCACTAATGTGCATATTATGCAGCCAATACTATCACCATGGCAACCAAAATCGATAGGTGTCATAAGTGAAGTACAACACAAGTACATATCAAATATGAAAGTAATCCGTCAAAAATTGCAGCCTGTACTGCGTCCACAATGAAATCTCTATGTTTTGCCACTAATTTGCATATTTTTTGGCCAATACTGTTGCCATGGCAACCAAAATCGATAGGTGTCATAAGTGAAGTACAACACATGTCCATGCCAAATATGAAAGAAATCTGTTAAAATTTACAGCCTGTAAAGCGTCCACAAGAAAGTGTCTACGGACGCGGACGCGGCAGGGGCAGCGGTGGTGGTGACGACACGTGTGAATCCATAGTAGCCGCCCGACTTCTTCCGGGGGCTACAATTAAATAATACTGTCAGCTGATTGCAGAAGATATTACATTAATCGCAGCTTTCACGTCTATGTGTGCAGCTTTCGGTCAGTCAGATCTAAACGCAGCACTGTGGCGGCGACCTTATCCAGCCGACAGTTTTTTTCTCGTGTGTAAAATGCGCCAGCATCCTCCCCTGCTTCAGTCAGCAGTTTCTGACACCCTCCCCCCTTCCTCTCTTACTGCTCCTCTGGCCTATTTTAGGGCTTAATTTCCCCAGGGGGTAAGGCAACCTTGTCCTCACAGACAGGATGTTGGGCTATCCTTCCCAAGGAGAGCAAAGCCAGGTTTAAACATAACAAAAACCAAATACCTGCAACTGACAATAAATCCACTTTGAACATTTGTCCTTTGTCTGCAATCAGGTAAAGGCATGGTGCCTTTCAAATGATAAGAAAGACACAATGCCTGTACTTGATCACAGACAAATGAAGGCTAAAACAATGTCTGAATTCCAAAATATAGGCTACTGGGAAAATATAGACCCTTCCTCTATGCTGCTCCCATGTTTAAAAGCAGTGAGTCGAGCTGTTGTATTATAAGGAATTCATGTAATAACTATTGTCTATGATTTCATACCTGATATAGACGTATTTCATATATGATCCATTCTTTATAATTAATTAGTTGTGTAAAGGATTCACAGAATAGGTGATCTACGTTTGTCTCTCCTGAACTGGTTGCCTTTTTACCATGAGCATGCTGCAAAAATGTCAGCTGTCACTTTTGTCTTATATTTAGCTATCTACCCACAAAATCCCTCCGTAAAAAAGAGTAGTGAGAAGTTTCAAAATTATGCGTAGAGTGAAGAGCATTTCCTGAGCATGTGTAGATTGAACATGCGGTTTGTCTGTGTGCATGTATGCGTACAGCCAGTGTGCGCAAGTGCGCATGTGTGTTGTTAATTCGAGGAGCCGGTAGCGCCAAAGAGGAGCATATGGCTCGCGGCTCACGCAGCACCCCATCTGTGAGTATTCTTTGCTGCCTGTCACGGGCGCCAAGTACTACATTCCGGCGAGAATCACTGACATCCCATTTCCGATTTAAGAAATACTTCTAATGATTCCGGCTAATTGTTCGCCTACAGTTCCGGTGCGGAAGGCCACGAGACTTACTTCTGTAATCCATCTCTCGGTTAAACCGCTTTCAGTCATTCTTTGGACAGCGGTATACTTTCATAGGCCATTTTTACCGCACCTTCCTCTTTCTAAAATCAAAGAAAAAGATGGGTAGGACCGTGCATATTTATATTGAGGTATTGATTCACCGACTGGCCAGAATTCTCAGTGTTGTGGCCATGTAATGATGTTTTCTTGCTTTTTCTATGATGTCAATGGTACCTCTGTATCTGAATCTTAGCAGGGCTCATAAAAAATAATTGCATTTCATTGAAAGCTATAACCGTCAACAACTGTTTAAATAAAAGTTAACAACGACACATATATAGCTTTTTTAAAACAATACAGTTTCAATACTAAAATGGAGACATGCGGGTGGGATTGGAGAATTTTTTGACTGTAAACACAGGACCACAGCGAGAGAGAGAGAAAAGAAAAGAATCCTGCATAGTAGGCGAAGGCTTTAACTCAGATCAGTATTAATTTGAGCAATCGTCAATACAAAAAAAATTGCTGGATCTAACTTTTTCACCGAAATTTCTTTCACTTCTGAGACTACCACACTTCTGGTGCGGAAGGCCACGAGACCGACGACTGTAATCCATCTCTCAGTTAAACCGCTTTCAGAGTTGTCGTTTTGACTCCTGCAGTATACTTTCATAGGCCATTTCGACCGCACCTCCGTCTCTCTAAAATCAAAGAAAATATGATTTGGACCGTGCATATTTACATTGAGATATTGATTCACTGATTGGCCAGAATTCTCAGCACTGCCGACAGCTAAGGTTGAACATTTATTGCTACCACAGCGAGACAACAAAGAAAGACAATCCTGCATAGTGGGCTACGGCTGTAATTCAGATCAGTATTTATCCTGTTCAGTTCTTCATCAGCAAGCATCCCTAGTGATGTCACAGCGCAGCTGGTCAAAATGGCTGCCGTTTCAGAACTGAGACAGGCTTAGTTTGCAAGTATTTGCATCTATATTGTGCAAACCATCGTTGGAATTGTGGCCCTTTTTCATACAATGCAGGTGTGCCGCTGTCTAGTTACGCTCTGTGTAATGTTCTTGATCACGCCTTTGAAAGGCTTTTTGTCTGACCTACCGCCGAACCCAGCCAGCGACGGTTACACAGTCCCAGCTTCAAGGACATCGACAGGACCGAGCGAACTTTACCTGCAGGCCGCATCAATCGTAAACAGGAGCACTTTACAAAGCAGAAAATGTCTGTCTTAACTAGTTTGTTAATCTTATTAGGAGACTGATAACTTTCTCTCCATGAAGTACAGAAGACGATATGAGTTCGTTTCAATTACCATCTGCTTTTTCTAATCCCACGTGTCAATCAAGAAATGAGTCAGATTGTCTCACCTCATTCGCTATATTTTGGTCTCACTGAGCTATAAAGGTTGTAAAACTAGGGATTTTAAAGTAAAAATATAAACTAAACGACTTTGTTCGATGGACTGGTTTTTCCTTTTTTTTTGCACTGCAGCTGAGCACTGTATTTACGAAGTATTGTGGTGCAGGTTAAATTCAGTGCTGGCAAATGCATCCAGCAGTGAAACTGCGGTCTGTTTCATTTGCCACGCTTCGGGCAGCTCAATACATTACAGTACTGAGAATGATTTGGCTGTTCAGGGCTGCAGACAGGGCACAGCTAAATGGTCACCTGCACGATGTGATAACCAGGAGCACAGAGCGCGGAGAGCAATGGAGGAAAGGTGGGGATTTTTGCTTTTGAGAAGTAAGAAAAGATAATGGACACAAGTCAGATTCTTCCAGCACCTTTAAGGAAGCCATTTTGAGAGGACGCATATCAGACATCCTCAAACATGGCATCTGGGTTACAATATATTGTTCATATATTGCGTCACTTAAAAAGTCGCAAGGAATTACTGCATGCTCCTGATTGGCTACATCGGCTCTCTTCCGTGATTGGCTCATTTCATGGGATGTGACGACAGCACACCAGTAGGATTTTTAAATTTGAGGCCGTGCAGAAAACTTAACGGCCTTCTTTTGAGTATACAAGTTACAAGTTGTGTAGGCCTACTTCTTCTATACTCAATTATGGATAAGTGAGGAGTGACACACTTGGTGGTAATAAGCCCTGAAGGGTCAGTGTCATTGTATTCAACTCATACTGCAAAACTAGTGTCTATTGTACAACACACAGTGCTGCACAAAAGCCTGTAATTATTTGTCACCCAAAAGTCCACACAGAACTCCAGGAGACCAAGCATCAATGGGTAGAAAAATATGTCTCTCTTTGGAAGCAGTCTGCTCGAGGGCTTTTCCATTGCATTGAATGAGCAGACACACTGCTGTATAAAAAGGATCCCTGACCTGGAATTTCGCTACTTCCGACAGGACAAAAAAAAAAAAAAAAAAAAAAAAAAAAAACAGCGCGCTATTGGCCAGTCAGTCAAAACAGATGGGGCTTTAGCCTAAGGTTATTGGCCAGTCTGTGTCCCTGGCTCAGCAAAGCTACATAATGCGCGATAGTGCCAACAAATTACAGATGCACTTAATTTATAAACCCGCGATACAGAGCTCCTCAGTGCCACAATTTTAGGGGCATTTGCCCCCAGAATAATTACATGCAAAACAAAAATTTATTTAGGAGAATGTCTAACTATTATCTTCATTAAAAATTTTGGTCAGTTTGAAAATTTAAAATGGATGACAGTCAGATTATGTCATCTCCATTCAGGGTCACAAAGGCGACTGTTTTCAAGACAATGACATGGACAGAAGAGGTACTGAGATGACTCTGACCGATAAACACTCTGAGAGGTCTAAACCTATTTATGAGTGGCCATTCCATAGCTTGTCCTAGTACTGTTTATTATTGATTTAAAGCTGTGAGGCTGCTCTACCAAAGCAAAACTGATATAAAGATAAACATCCTAATTCTTATAACGTTCACTCGGTCTAAACTGAACTAGACTGTGCTCTGCACTATATACCCCCTCGGGGTGCATTACAGGTGATCGTGCCCAACCTTTGACCGAAAAAAATGAGGTCACAGTCGCGACTATGACCTTGACATCTAATAGGCTTGTGGAGATACCCAATATGCATAACATGTTTAAACTTGAGGGCTGTCCCAACAACAATTCACCGGCTAGAGCGGTAACAATCGATGGGAAGACAGAGCGAGGGACAGACAGACAGCAGAGGGACGATAATACGCCACTGGAGAATCGCCGAGGGGGTAAATACTAAAACATCTAATATCCATAAGAGAAATGGGTACATCTAATTGTTTTAACATGCACAGGTAATGGAATAAGTTTACATTTGCCCTGCCAATGGCAAGCATTACTGTTACGCTTCGCCTCAACGGTGCCAATAGACCAAAAAAAAAAAAAAAAAAAAAAAAAAAGCAGAACCATATTCATGTGGGATAGTGATGTTTGCTTTAAAGAGGGAGGGGATTTCTATCCTTTGTCATAACCACACAGGTAAGCCAGCTATTCAGGAGAACAAACAATGCCCAGGGTCATATCAACTTTGACTGAGTACAACTAAGAACAATGGTGGCCAACACTTCTTGTTGAGATCCACCATCTTTTTCATACTGACTCCAACCCTTATGATGTACATCCCATTCAACATACATGTCACAGAGCTGCTAATTAACTAAATCAAGCATGCTTGATTATGGTAAAAATAGCAGAAAGCCCAACACGATGATAGGTGTCCAGGAACAGAGTTGATCACTGTTAGAGAGACATAGTACCCTCACATACCTCTGGTTCATCACTATGAAGCGATCTGTATGTACAGTGACACTTTTTTTGTACTTTGTGCTAAGATGGCTGAGTCAATCACCGGATCTGAATCCAAATGAACATGCATTTTACATGCTGAAGAGCAGACAGAAGGCAATAAGTCCCTGAAACAAGCAGGAACTGAAGATGCTGCAGTACAGGCCTGGCAGAGCATCACCAGGGAAGATACCCAGTGTCAGGAAATGTCTATGTGTCAGACATCAAGCAGTCATTGACTGCAAAGGATATGCAAACAGAGGTTAAAAATGATTACTTCATTCTACATTATGTTAAAGTATCCAATATTCATCATGCACACATCTATGGAGGGGATGAAAAACCCTCAATTAATCAAATTAAAGGCAAAAGTCTGCAGTTCAATCACACTGTCAGAGCATCCTTTTGAAGTGACAGTGTTTGAAACCAGCATAAAAATGGTGTCACTGTCCCATGTATTATGGTGCTCACCGTATATACTGTAAGTGAATTGCAGGTGGTTGACTTTGTGTCAGCGCCCAAATACTTTTGGCCTTCAAGTTATTCCCAGTGGAGTGACGGCCGTTGGAGAAACTGGATCTGACGTGATGAACTGGTCGCATTTAGTTCTGTGGGCTCGGCAGGGGATGTGATTTCATAATCTATAAACAACCAGCTAGCCAAGCAACACACATCAGGACAATGAACAGCAATCTCAGGGTCACTTTGTGCGACGCACCTCTCCACGTCCATTTTGAGTGGGCGACGAATTACTCAATAGGGTGAGTTGCGCAGTGATATTATCGCATTAATGGACGACAGAGGATTGACCAACCAGACCCACTCTGATGGGCTGATAAAAGCCTGTGTCGGTTGTTTTTTTGTCCACTTTGACTGCACCACAAACAAAAAGGTCTCAACTCAGGCAGGCTCGTCACAGCTGATGTACAAACAATCAGAGAATGGGGCGTACCATCTCATGGAACACAGGTGTGGCATCTGCAGCTAAAGTGGTTCAGCCCAGTTTCATGAGACTGTAGGAAGTACAGAGCTGACTGTGGTACTGTTCAGTTTTAAGAGTCGATTAAGAGACAATCACTCATACCAGACCTTTTTTTGTTTAATTTAACAGGACCCAAGCCTGTTAGCATCACAAATACAGAGCTGGTGCACTAGAACTCTAAAACTCTACTCCACCATGAAAACCCTGTGAGGTTCAGGCATGAGAATTTCACTTCCGACCTATAACTAGCATTTTTAAGGAAACAAGGGAAGCAATATATCTTCATGGAGATATTCGTACCACCATACACAGAGGATAATTTACAATGTTACGAAGTGTTTGCCCCCTGATTTCCTCCATAATATTTCATGTTTGTCACAATGAAAGCGTTATCACAACTGCATAACAGCAGACATAAAACATATTTAAAAATATTGTTTAATTTATTTCATGACAGAGGTCATCACACGTAGGTATCACCCATGTTAAAAAGTATTTGCGCGATTAAACTTACTATAATAACTAGCATTGCTTTAGCAATGTGATTGCAGCAAAATCAGCCAAAAATAAATGCTGGTCACATATGTTGACTGTTTTCATCTGTGTATTTCTGTGAAATTGTATGGACTTTTTATTACAGAGAAATATCTCTCAGCATTTAGCGCTCTAGGCAAAGTCATTATATAAAATTACGACGTTTTCAAAAAAACTAAACATATGAATAAAGGCATGATACAGTATAATTTTGAAATGATAATGAGTACTCAGAGACTTGTGTAGCTGTATTTGCTGCTGTTATGTGTGTATTTTTGAGTCACTGTACAGGTGTATTACTGCGAGTCTTTCCGCATTTATATCATGAGGCTTGGTCACCATGTAAAAAGATGATGTATTCTCAGAAGTCTATACAGCTAAAGAAGATACACTGTGTAATATCATTCTAGTAATGCAATGATCAGTAGTAGCACAAATTCACTAGGTCGAGTTCATTACAGCATTTCTTACCCTGAAATGAAGGAAGCCTGAGGCCTACATCAGCAATGCGCTTCACTGCTCTTTTTTAAGCCAGGTCATGCCATATCAAAGATGACTCCGTGAGTCTCTTGCTAGATATATTAAAAATCCTGTTCATGTTTATGGTATTTTATGGTATCAGACAGTTTATGGTATGATATCCTGTTCATTAGAATCTCATAAACTGTCAGCCAGAACACATTTTGCAGAGCACTTTCAACTTCTCTCCTTGGCAGAAATTTTGAAAAGTGGCTAAAATAAATGGTTCAAACATTACTTACTGGGGTGATACTTGATACAACTGGCAGGCAATACATAATTAATTTTCCCTTTTTTTTCCTGCAAGACTTAGTATTGCATTTTTTGGGCTCCTCTGGGAAGCATTTCTTAAAGGACAACAATATCCTCCACTGCACCTTTATTTCTGAGGTGGAGGGGCATGTCATGTGGGCAGGGTTATTATGATTTATTTCTGAGGTTGAGGGGCGAATCCACAGACTGTATAAAAAGATGGATGCCGCACCAGGGTCTGAGAAGTGAAGCAGATGCGGAAATCTCTGAAAATTGCATTTTATTTAATGGCCAGCAGATGGCGACGTCTGTGGTTCCAGAAAGAAATTCAATGCTATAGAAGTCTATGAGAAAATGACCCTACTTTCCCGCCTGATTTATTATTTCCATAATGATTTTCCACATTATTTTATGGCATCACCCCACAGGGTTCAATAAAGTCTATCTTAAAAAACAAAAAAAAAAGGTGGCATGGTGGCATAGTGGTTAGCACTGTTGCCTCACAGCAAGCAGGTCGTGGGTTTGATTCTGGCCTGGGGCCTTTCTGTGTGGAGTTTGCATGTTCTCCCCGTGTTTGTGTGGGTTTCCTCCAGGTACTCCAGTTTCCCCCACCCACAAAAACATGCATCATAGGAACACTCCAACCAGTACCCCTGACCAAGGAACTGGCTTTAGACCTGGAGTTGATCCCCAGGTGCTGCTCTGTGGCTGCCCAGTGCTCCTAACTATAGGATGGGTTAATTGCAGAGGACAAATCACCCCACGGGGTTCAATAAAGTGTATCTTATCTATCGCAAGCTTCAAGTCTCCTTCGATATATCATGATGTTCATTTTTGTAAATTATGGTCCCAAACAGACTAGAATAAAGGACAGCGCCAGATATGCTTTGGGGGCATGGCTATCCTCTGGTCCTCGTCAGATACAGTCCTTGGATACGATCAGATCCACCCGTAGATCCACCCCTCGCTCCTCCCTGGATCTTCAATTCACGCTCTTGTCCAATAGGAATCACATCCGGTTTCAAAATGACAAAATGTCGCTGTTCAACTTGCCAAAATCGAGGCTTCCTAAATTGTATGCTGAAACCAATGGGTGATGTCATAGTTGCTTCGTCCATCTTTTTATACAGTCTATGGGCATATCATGTGGGCAGGGTTATTATAATTTATTTCTGAGGTGGCGGGGCATATCAGTGGTTGATGGGCTGGGTTATTAAAATGAAGATTGTATCGCTTTACATTCTCATCCATTTCAGTTAGGAATTTTATTGGGTAGAGCATGAGAACAAACTGTCAAACACAGATTCTCATACATTTATTCCCCTTTTTTGGTTCTGTATCAGTAAGGGGTTGATTCTGACAATATTTTAGTCCTGTTTGGATAAACTCTTCACATTCCTTCAGTTTGAATTAAATCTTTTACCTAGTCTGTTGGGGACACTCCCTTTCTTGGAACTTGCAACTGAAAATTCACATAATATATTTATTCACCCTATAGGCACACTGGACTAGGTCAATTTGCATCAATTATTATTACATATTCTGCACTTAAGCTGAATGTTTCTTCCCTTGGGTTAATTCACCTGCTCAGGAACACAGTCAGCAGGACTGAGTATCAAAGATCTGACCTCTATATTACCAATTCCCCCTCCCCCTACCTATAAACACTCCACATTAAACATTACATCAGTCTCCACAGACTGCCTACAGACCTCATCCAGTAGGGGTGTTTTCATGCAGAAACAGGCCAGGGACCTTTTCCAGAAACAGGAAGCACAGAATCATCTTCACTGTCATCGTATGCTGCCTGTAGCCTCAAGATTTTCTTTGTTGACTGAAAATGTTGAGGCTGACCCATGAAAAGCTGCCCCACACCACAAAGTTTAAATCCGAAGCTATTAAAAGTTAGAGCCGAGCCCATTCCCCAAAGCACTAGCCCCTGCCTCTGATTGCTATTTGACCTTTAAACCAAGTTCCCCAGCTTTTCAGACTCGAGCTGGATCCCTGCAACAGAGGAGACATTCGTTTCATGGTGCATCTCAGACTCCAACCAACCAGCTTCTGAAAAACAAATATTTCATTTGTTTGGCGCGAAAATAAAGCAACTTCTACGTAAGAGACAGACTAGCTGCTGTAACAAGTTTCAGGGATGGAGCACAATACCCTGCCACAGAAAAGTCATCCAAGAGTGCAGGATATATGTCAGCGATGTCTCACACAGGTAGACAAGTGCAGTATCAAACTAACAACACATAAATAACGTGTCTAATTGACGTGTTTCATGGCTTAAAATTAATGGCTTTTACCTATGACTACCCTTTGGAATGCCTAAATATAGATAGACACCATGGCAAATGCACACACTATGATGCAATGACTAACCCCCAAAACTGCAGTACCAAATCTGCTGGGACATTATTCACCTTGGACAAGATATTAGACATTAGCGTATCTGTGCTTTGTCCAATGAGAGAGCACAGATTTACCGTCCCACAATCAACATCAAGGGCACCATACTAACACACACACACACACACACATACAAACACACACACACACACACACACAAACACAAACATGCTGCAAATGCTGAGTGTGTCTTCCCACCAATCTAGCTGCGTCATTCTATAACCGCATCCCCCCCACCACCTTGCAAAAGACGATTAGACTCGAGGAAATAGTCGCACTGGCGAGTGGCACTACTGTGCCAGCGTACACATCTGAATCAGCCCATTTCTGCAGCGTCCAAAACCAGCATCCTCCTCGATGAGGTGAGAGTTCAAAGGTCACCAGTCAGCTGTGACAAAATAGGGTGCAAACCATTTCCTGACCACCTCTCCCCAACAAAAAGAAGGTGTACAATCTCTGTGACAGGAAGCTGGGAAAGATAAAAGTTTCATCGGCAAGCAAAAACACAGGAACTTTCCAAGTCTCTACATAATAAAAGTCTAAAATGTGATCTTGCCCTGTAGTTTCCAGTGCTTAACAAACTGCCTTCCACTGCACTGCCAAAACAGCCTGGTGTGGGTGTCTGAGCGGTATTGTCTTATCTATTCTCAAAATAAACTCGAGGAAAAATAAATTCTCTGGGAAGACAAGAAAATTAAATTTGATAAACATTCGACTTTAAAAAACAAGTTTTCACATTAGAACAGTCACAGTAAACAAAGGAGAAAATGTTCATAACGATTAGGTATTTTACATTTGTTTCCATACTGAATACACAGTGTGGTCCATACGTATTCAGAGTTTTCAAATGCTATAGTATTGAGCTAAAAAGTAAAGATGAGTGACTGCCAAAGACTGCAATGCTTCATTCAAACATGACTTTGTGCATTATTAAGGCCCACATCCCTATACCCCACACATACGCTGTAGGGCCTCGTTCCTGCGGAAATCATCCGCAACTGCAGGCTACACAAGTTTAAGAATGGCTCGTGGTGCTCAAAACGCATCATTATCCTATCCCTGTTTAACACAGTTAGCATTTTCCCCCTGTTTACATCGCTCAAAAGCAGTGAGCAGAAAATAACAGTAATTTGCTCCGACAGCTTAAGTTGTGGCACGACTCTGCAAAACAAAATGTCTGTGCCTTCTTTGCACCGACCAAGCAAGGTGACGTCTTCTTTTGTTCATTTATAATACAACAATAGTCATGGTATTGTCACGACTGCTGCGTAATGGCTACTTTAGCACTCCAGCTAGATGCAGTAGTTGTTCCCAAAACTGAGACTGAGAGCATAGCCAATGCCCATCCTTATCTAATTTCATAACCCCCAGAAAAAGAGCAGAGGAAATATTTCTGTGGTAAATATGTTCACTATGTGTTGAGCTTTTGTATGTTTTCAGAGAAGTTCTTGAGTTCAGTGTATTTATAGCTTCGGTGATATGGCTACGCCAGGTGTGCATGTGTGTTTTTGAAAACAGCAGAGAAAAGCATGGCTGTTGTAAAAATGGCAGTGCTGACTAACTATACGTATGCAACATAGACATAAAATGGGTATAAGATGGCAATTGATAGTCCAGGTATTGGTCTTCATTCTTGTCATAGCCTTTACATGAGGGATACATAGGATCTTTGTGCACGTGTAGACATCTCAGGAACTTCAGACTGGGGTAAGTTGAGCCAGACCCTATGGAGAAAGTTGAGCCATGGCTCAACTTGCCCTGTAGGGTCTGGCATTGAAGTACATCTAAATGACAAAGCTGTCATTAATGAGAAAGATATTGTGTTTAATTGCCAAAGTCTGACTGTTGGCCTTTTTGGGTGTATTTAGGACACCTTTGTTTTATTGTGACCTGAAACTGTGGCAGCTGGGTTGAGTTATAACCATGAACACAAGGTGGATGTAAATATTTCGTTCAGTGTTGTAGCTGCAACATTAACTATTTGTGAGACAGAACAATGCTTTTGTATTTCAGTACTTCTTTACTTCATCTTGTTTTTTCTCTTAGAGCATGACTCTGTAAGTGATTACTATAACCATGAACACAATGTAATCATTTCTCCTTTGTGTTGTAGAACTTTACATTAAATATTTTTTCTGGCAAAATAATGGTTGTGTGCTTCATTTATCTTTATTCTGGGCAATGATCAACTTACTCTGGTGTGGCACAACTTACCCCAGAGGTTGGATCAACTTACCCCACAGGTGGGGCAAGCTGAGCCATTTGACCTTCGTTTTTTCAAAGATCTTAGCGACCTTCAGGGTGGGGATAGAAAGTTAGAACTACCATGCTGAGGTTCAGTTTCCTTAAACTAACATGATTCAAATGTGCAAATAAGGTGAGCATCAAAACTTGTTGCTCAATTTAACTTCCTTTCCTTTTGACAGTGAATTACAGACAACGCTATTGTACTACACTGTCGCTGTTACCAAATTCAATCGTATGAACCAACTGAGAAGCCTATAGACCACGGGAGTGCGCTGGACCTCGGCCTCGTCCGCTTTGTAGCACTGAGGAAAGCCAGGTATCAGCACTTTATCCACAATTAGTTGCAGATTTCGTGGCTTAAATATGCTCTCCTTAAAAGCATGTTTGTTTTCTCACCAAGGATGTGCATCTCCTCAGTATATCCACTCAGGAATGAATTTTACCGCATTGGTGTGCCACTGTAATGTAATTCGGATGTGTCAAGCCAGTGGAGCGTGGAAAATGAGACTCCATTACGCTGATGGAAATGCCCACTGGAGCGCGGTAATGTGGGACAGTCCGTACCGCATTCCTGGTGATTTAACGCAAGTTTTTAATTTATTTTTTAGTGGATTGGGAGGGTGACAGCTCATCAGGCAGCACTGGATATTCAAATCTGGCCAAAATCAATGGCAGCAAGCCTAGCAACCATCTCAGTTGTGACTCAGCGTTTTAAAGACTCGAGTTTCTCTCGTGATAAACACATTTCTTTCCTCCAAAATCATTGTTATATTTATTAGCTGAGTGCTATCGCTCTTTCTCCTAAATCGTGATAATTGATTATGATTTTTAGTGTCCTGCAAAGTCTCGACAAAAACAGGAGGCATCTAATGTTCTGAATGTTTACCCATTTAAAATCAGACATTACATTTGTCACATTCAGTCTGAAGAAAGTAATATACTGTATGACGTTGCATATATACAGGAAAATATGTAAGAACATTATTATTTATTCCAGTTAACTTTGGTTAATTCTGCATGCGCACATTATAGGCCTACAGCATGCAAAAATTTGTCACTTGTTTATCAGGTCTCTGGGATACAAATCGGGGTGCTCAAATGGTCTCGAGGTGCGATTCGTGACCATGCGTAACACAACCAGAATATAACATCCCATAATTGCACTGATTCAGCAGTTGAGAGAATACAGTAGATTCAGAAACATGTACAGTCCTGCTCTACACCCTGTTTGTATTACCTCACCATAAAGGGTTAAGGGTAAATGAGCTCTGCTCTTCAGCCCAGTGCTTTGCTGGATGAGGTGGCGTGAGGATAAGCAGGTGTCTGGGTCCAGGTTTCTATTGTGTGTTCAGCCTGAGTACAGCTGCTCGGCAGGCTGGCAAACATCAGCTGGGGCCTGATAAGACGGAGAACTGAGCGCAGGGTGGACAGACATACAGACAGACAGACATACATATAATGGTGTGCTTTCTCTCTCAGTTCAGAGCAGAACTAACCCAGCTATCAGGCATCTGTGGGCTCCCAGTTCAGATATTTTCAAAAAAAAAAATGTCTAAACAAGTCAAGTATTCTAGCCTCGTGTTCAGAATTGAAATGTTTTCTGTTGCTTTTTTTTTTTTTTTTCCTGAATGAGGCGAATACATGACGCAGCTCAATTCCATTTGCCATTAAATTGAAAAGAATTGTGCTTGACAAGCAAATGGTAAAATGAGACAATATTTCTGACTGAAACAGAAAAATATGATTTTATAGCTCACTGCGAAAATAAAACACATTCTATACTCAATGGGTCTCATTCATGAAACCTTACTAAATTTATGGGTAAATTTGCACATAAAATCCCCTGGTACTAAAAACCTACACCGGATTCATGAAAGCGGTGGAAAACTCGGATTTACGTGTGTAGTTGATGAATGCCATTCAAGCATAAATTGACAGCGCGCTCCCGCTATTCATAAATTGGCTTACATCCCCACCCCTGAACAGACACCACCATATAAGGAGATGATATGCATAGGTGCATTACGTGGCCTGCGAGCATAGCGCGAGCAAAGTAAGTGAGAGGGAGAAAGAACTGTACCGCGGCTGAGATAGAGCTCATTTTTTTTGAAGAGACTAGAAGAAACATTTTATTTGCAACGGGATTCAACGTGCAGAAAATCCATCTGTTAGGTCGATTTAAATGACTTATTCACCTTTGTTAATAAACGTGGTCTAAATCTTAAACTTGCATCAAATTGCCAACTAAAGCAGAAAAATATATTATAGGCCTATTTCTAATGTATTCTGATTTTTAAATTGTGTTTTTCAAAGGCATCTGCACATTGTGACTGTAACAGAGCATAAAAATTGCAGTTTGTAATACAACGTAATAACATACAACATTTACAGTACTGTGAAAAAGTATTTGCCCCCTTCCTGATTTTTTTATTTATTTTTTTTTTTTTTCAATTTCACGAGCCACACCCAGGCCTGATTACTGCCAGACCTGTTGAGTCAAGAAATCACTTAAATAGAACCTGTCAGACAAAGTGTAGTAGGCTAAAAGATCTCAAAAAACAACATATCATGCCACGATCTAAAGAAATTCAAGAACAGATGAAAAACAAAGTAATTTACATCTATCAGTCTAGAAAGGGTTACAAAGCCATTTCTAAGGCTTTGGGACTTCAGCAAACCACGGTGAGAGTCATTATCCACAAATGGAGAAAATTTGGAACAGTGGTGAACCTTCCTCGGAGTGGCCAGCCCACCACAGTTACTCCAAGAGTGCATCAATGACTCATCCAAGAGGTCACAAAAGAACCCAGAACAACATCTAAAGAACTGCAGGCCTCACTTGCCTCAGTTAAAGTCAGTGTTCATGATTTAACAATAAGAAAGAGACTGGGAAAAAATGGCATCCGTGAGAGAGTTCCAAGGCGAAAACCACTGCTGACCAAAAAGAACACAAAGGCTTGTCTCACATTTGCCAAGAAACATCTTGATGATCCCAAAGACTTCTGAGAAAAAAATTCTGTGGACTGACAAGACAAAAGTTGAACTTTTTGGTAGGCGTGCTTCCCGTTACATCTGGCATAAAACTAACACAGCATTTCATAAAAAGAACATCATACCAGGGGTGCCCCGGTGGCTCATCGGTCTAAGTGCGTGTACCATAAAGGCTGTGTCCTTCCCGCAGCGACCTGGGTTCGAATCCGGCTCGGGTCATTTGCTGCATGTCTTCCCCCATTCTTCTCCCCAACTTTCCTGTCACTCTACACTGTATAACTATCCAATAAAGGGAAAATTCCCAAAAAATAATCTAAAAAAAAAAGAAAAAAAGAACATCATACCAACAGTCAAACATAATGGTGGTAGTATGATGGTCTGGGGCTGCTTTGCTGCTTCAGGACCTGAACGACTTGCCGTAATTGATGGAACCACGAACTCTGCTCTCTACCAGAAAATCCCTAAGCAAAATGTCCGACCATCAGTTCATGACCTCAAGCTCAAGCACTTGGGTTATGCAGCAGGACAATGATCCGAAACACATCAGCGAGTCCACGTCTGAATGGCTTAAAAAAACAAAATGAAGTTTTTGGAGTGGCCTAGTCAAAGTCTGGACTTAAATCCGACTGGGATGCTGTGGCATGACCTTAAACAGGCCGTTCATGCTCGAAAACCCTCCAATGTGGCTGAATTAAAACAATTCTGCAAAGAAGTTGGCTTTATTGGTTTTTACGGAAGTTTCAAAAAACAATTAATCCATCAGCCAACCATACCAACCACTATATGTACTAACACAAGAAACTCACAATGAAAAATAAACAAATTACAAAATTGTCATTTTATTAGGAGACACGACCCTGCCTGCCTGCTGGTGCAACAGGCTGCAAGTCACAATGAACCCGGAAGTACGACTAAACTTGCGTCCTCCCCTAGGAGCTAAATAAGGGGCCTTCCATTTTCTTTTTCATCATTTTCACGAGAGTACAAAGTGTAGTTCGGGGGCGAGGGAGTGAGCGAAACCAAGCACCCACTTTTTTTAACAATTATAAGATGACAATCGTTCCGGGCACAAATCGAACGCACATGTGAAATTCCTTAAAGTGAATCTGCATTTTCTAATGGTTATGCTAATGAAATCGTAAAGACACTCTGTTAAGGCGCCGCAATTGCGGTGCAGTAGTGACTACTATGGCACGGGTTTGATCCCCGGTCGTACCAACCAGCAGTGGTCGGCAGCTTTTTCAGAACAGTGCACGATTGGCTTAAGCGCTGTAGAGATGCAAATTGGGAATGGACTGCTGGGAAGGGAAATTAAAATGATTGCATTGTTCGTTGCTCAAGCGCCTCCTGTTGGCCAGCCAGGCGCTCGTGAGATTTTAAGCTTGCTCATGTTAGGGTATCCTACGCCCTCGTTTTGAGCTTGCGATAGTTTCCACCAATGAGTGTAAAGATCCAGGGGCTGACAGGCGCGTGCTTTGGAGGAGAGCCGCGAACTGTCTCTCTCTCCTGAGCTGGCAATAGGGGGTTGCATATGAGCAAGACTTGTACATAGTTCTCGGATTGGGCATTCCAAATTCGGGTGGGATTTGAGTTGTCAAATTTAAAAAAAAAAAAAAAAAGGTCATTCAGAATGGTAGAATTTTAATTTCAAAATTAAGTAGCCAAGCTTCAACCATGTAACCGCAGCACAGCACGAGTATCTTGCAGCGGCGTCACAGCGAGAAGTCCGTGGCAACATGAACCATCATTTGTGAACATGACAGTTAGCTCAAGCGGAAAAGAAAGTTTGGTTATGTCAGTGTCAGAAAGTTCATTTGGCATAGGTAATTCAGACACCGATGGAAATGTGAGCACGGAGGAAATGGTGAGAAACTTACTGAATCTGTGCGAGCCGTATACGTCAGAAGCTTACCATGAAAACATCGAGAGTGACAGTGACCATGGTGGCATGTCGGTCGTTTTAATTGTCATCTCTTCCTTCGGAACTAACGTTAAATATTTGTGGTTGGCTGCATGCACGGCACACGGCCATGAAAGCTGTGATGGAAATGAGTTTGTTTAGAGTTTCGTACCCCCTCTCCCCCCGGTGTACAGGTGTAGCTGGGATTCGTAGAGATTATATGAATGTGCAACAGTTTTGGTGTAAGTGAGAGACATTTTTATGGAAAATCTCAGCCATGCGTTTTCTGTTGAAAGTGAAGGTTTTTCTCAATTTGAGAAAATGGATAGCCTCTCCGTTTTTGCAGAAGAACTCTTCTTACCTTGATGACATACAGTGGGGTGCAAAAATTTGGGCACCCCTGGTTTAAATGTCTGTTACAATTAATCTCCAAGTGATTGAAAGCAAACCTGAACACTAAATGCTACAAAGTTAAACATGACACCTCTCTGCAAATTTAAAAGCAAGGTTTCTTTTTATTTGAATTTTTCTGAGTTTTTAAATGATAAGAAAGGAAAAAGGGCCCTGTGCAAAAGTTTGGGAACCCTTTTGGATTACTCTTTGTTACCCTTTAAGAAGATGATTACTAAGGCCCAGACCCAGGTGATTTACTCGTTAGGGCTTCATTGAGTCAGGTGAATATAATTCCAGGGTTGAACTATATATTCTGAAGTAACTCCATGCCTTTTAAAGTATCCGACTGTGGTGGCTGTTGTGTCTGGTGTTAAAAACAGATGTGTTCCTCTAACAGGTGTCCAAGGATGTCAAAATCAAGATAATTCACTTCTAGCAATATGGAGAGGGCTATAAAAAAACTTGCAACGTTTCAAACTACCCATTTCTACTGTCAGAAACATCGTAAAAAAAATGGAAAATAAATGGAACAATTGAGGTTAAGGCAAGATCTGGAAGACTAAGAAAAATTTCAGATAGAATGGCCCGAGATCTGGTGAGAAATGCTCAGAAGAACCCACACATCACTGCAAAAGAGCTGCAAAAAAGAGTAGCAGACACAGGTCTAGTTGTTCACAGGACAACAATACAGTGTACCTTAACCCTTTAAACCCTAGCCTGTTGTTTAGACCAAAAATGGCATACCCAAATTGAAAAGGCCATATCTCTGCAACCATAAGGTCTGTTTGAATAATTTTGGTCTCAAAATGAAGTAGACACTTCTGAGATTTGTTCAAATGTGTAAATACTCGTTTTTTTATGTTGCTGTTGTTCCTCTTCTTTTGCTGATATCTTGCAGATGCTTTGGAGTAGAGTAAAGGGGGCTTATCATTGGAATTTGTGGAGTCTCTGGTTTCATTTGAGCTATTGGTTGCGCATGTGGCATAAAGCAGCAGAGCGATAGCATCGAAAATGTGGCGAGTGGGTTAACTAGGTGGCGCTGTAGGGATTTTGGTATTTGGTAATTCATTTCATTGGTGTCGGAATTGCATGTAAAAATGGCTTATATATTCTTGTAGCTGACTTTCTTCTGTTTAATTTGATATGCAGCATGACTATACTGTTACATGAGTAATGCTTCATTTTTTTGCCGATTCTTCTGGTGTGTTCTCAGGGTCCCTCTCAGGGTGACCCAAACAACAAAAACCTACATAGTAGAGTTGGAAGAAAGAAGCCTTTCCTACGAACTCAACACAAAATTAAGCATCTGAAGTATGTAAAAGAAAACCTTGAGAAACCTCAAGCCTATTGGAACAAAGTGCTCCAGACTGACGAAACCAAAATTGAACTTTTTGGCCACAACCAACGAAGGTATGTTTGGAGAAAAAAGGGTGAAGCATTTGTAGGGAAGAACACGTTGCCAACTGTTAAGCATGGAGGTGGATCCATTATGCTTTGGAGTTGTGTAGCAGCTGGGGGCACAGGCAATATTGTAAGGGGGAAGGTAGAATGGATTCCACTAAATATCAAGACATTCTAGAGGCTAATGTTCAAAGCTCAGTCCAGAAATTGAAATTGAAGAGACGTTGGGTATCCCAGCAAGACAATGACCCGAAGCATACCTCAAAATCCACCATGAAGCACCTCCAGGAAAGACGGATGAAGGTTTTGGAATGGCCATCACTGTCCCCAGACTTGAATATTATTGAAAATCTGTGGAGAGACCTCAAACATGCCGTGCATGCAAGAAGGCCAAAGAATATTTCTGAGCTAGAAGTGTTCTGTCAGGAAGAATGGGGAAAAATTCCAAAGACAAGAATTGAAAGACTCTTAGCTGGCTACAGGAAGCGTTTGGAAACGAAAGCTGCGGAGCTGTTGGGTTATGCGGCAAAACAGCAATCCAAAACTCAAGAGCTAATCTACCTCTGAATGCCTCAAAGGAAACAGAATAAAATTTTTGGAGAGGATGAGTCAAAGTTCTGACATGAAGGACAATGAGATGCTGTGGTATGATCTTAAATGGGCACTGCATCCTCAATAACCCTCCAAAGTGGCTGAATTTGCAACTCTGTGAAGCAGAACGGGCCAAATTCTTCCTTAAAGCATTTGTTACCACTGCAGTTGTTATTCCTATAAGAAAACATTACTTTTCGCTGGAGAAATACAGGGTTTCAGATAATTTTTTCCCTCAATTCAATGAAATGATTATGTAAAATCTAGACTTCTTACCTGAATCATCTTGTTCTACATTTTGAATGAGGATCGGAAACCATTCAGTGGGTCAAATATGGAAGAAATCAGAAGACGAGCCAATTTTTTTTTTACGGTCCCCATATTTCTATTGTCAAAAAGACTAAAGTGTACCTTGTACAGACTTCAAAAAACGGCAAAGATAGGGATGCAAAAGGGCATAGGTTCCCAACCCAGACTCCGCGGACCCCGGTGAATGTTGATGTTGCCTCCAACCACTGTTAGAATCCTGGAAATGTACCAAGCTGTTAATTTTTCTTAACTATGTGGTTTTTGGTTTAGAGGAATAATTAACCTTCCTTTGCCACATTATTTCAGAAACAGCAATGCAAAAATTATCCACTTGGTTTCCATTTCATTAGAAATTTCATGAGCCTTGACTACTAATAAGCAGCTCAGAGAAATTGGAAGCTGTTGACTGAGGTGTGTTTTGTTATGTTTGGAGTGAAAAGCTACAAGATGGTAGATCTCCAGGAACAGGGTTCCACAGCCCTGCTCTAGCTGTTGAATGAGATGTACTTTTTTAGGGTTGGAGTGAACACCTACAGGACAGTCGTTCTCCCGGAACAGGGTTCATTGACTCAAACCAATAGCTTTTACAGACGGTCAGATACATTCAGTTGAAATGGGGACATTATTCTTGGCCTCCACACCATTTTACATCATGAGTGTATTCTAGACATCTGATTGGTCACACAACCCTTCCCTCTCTGCACAGCCAGGTTATAAACATGAAATAGAGCGAATTGCTGAGTTTCCTGATTGGGTGAAATGAAAAAGAAAAGAGGAAGGGCAGGGGACTATGCTGCCAAGGCTTTTCTGTTCATATGGGCCTCTGAGACACTACCACACCTGATCACTCTCTCACTTTCATATCCTACACTTCAGTTCTATAAGAGACCGCAACATCTCTGCCGATCTGCAAATCAAACACTGTCAACAACCCCCACAAGTCCTCAAAAAATGCACTCCAGTGAGTGGGTGTGTCTGAAATGTGTGTGTGTATATGTGTGTATGCATGTGTTTGTGCGTGTGCGTACCTGTGTTTGAGCGCGCGCGCGCGTGTGTGTGTGTGTGTGTGTGGATATGTATGTGTGCACGTACTCTTTTCCTCAACCTTGATGCTCAGATGTTGCCACCAGAAACAGCTGCAGGGGCCACATGTGACTGAGCCCTGAATTTTCATTGGTTGCTGGGCCTCCCTATTGTTAGCTTTGAAAGCTGTGATACTATAAAGCCCATACTAAGGTCCAGTTCAGCCTAGTGCTTACAGTATAAGAGCCATTTCTCCCCCTGACATGCAATACACACGCACGGGGAAGTGTCTGTATAATGGTTTAGGGACAGGGCATGTAACTCAAATGTTGTCGGTTAGATTTCTGCACTACAAAGTACAGCTGCTATACCCTTGAGCAAGGACACTTGTCTTTTTTGAATTCTCATTAATTTTGTGGATTTCTTAAGTACTTTTTATGAATCCTCATTAATTTTGTGAATTTCTTACATCAATATTCTGCTCAGTGAATTTATACTATGAGAGAATTGTATAGTTCTGTATTAGGACATCAGCTCAATTTAAGATTTCTCTTTTGAGGCCAATTATTGCAAATGATTTTATTATGAACTCTATTGTTTCGATATACTGTAAACCCTTATATGTACTTTTGCGATATTGCTTTACCCGTGGACAGTTATATATTCTGTCTTTTATACACGCACATACACGCGCGCACGCGCGCACACACACACACACAGGATACACTCGCACACAGAAACACACACACACACACACACACTCAGAACACTAAGCTGAACTGCTGCTTGTGTTTACCGTGCAATCAAATTAAACATCCCGGCCTTTTCGTAAAACATCCAGAAATTACAGTCCTTTGTTTAACACCCACCCATACAATTCACTGCAGTCCCAGCTGTTCAAATGTTGGCCGCTGTACTTAAGCTGCTCTGAATATACTCAGGCAAAATATATTTGTGGGGGCTGGTCGCAAGCATTTTAGAGACAACCACGTTTCATCAATATCAAAGTGACAGCGCATCTGTCAAAGACCTCAATTATAGGCAGATATATTCAATAACAGTGCACAGAGGTGAAGAAAGGCATTGTACGGTAATCATCAACAGCCTCGCATCCCAACAAACTGCGACAAGAAAGGGTGGGAAGTCCACAAACTGAAAAGCAGCTCACAGTGGGATCAATGGATGGAGCCATTAATGCGATGAACGATTTTTAAAAATTAGTCAAACAAGTGTGCAAAAATACCAGCACAGCCGTAACGATTGCACAACAGTGAAACCAAGTCTGCTTTTCCAACATCTGACGCGCGGGCCTATCAGCAGGTTCTTTGAACGGCCTCGATATGCACCAGCCATCATTGACATGCGTGTATAATACCCTCTGTGAGTGTAGGCCGACGTCCTGTTCGATAGAAGAAACGTGTGTACTTAGGCCTCCACAAGGTCGTCTTTATGCACAATCCGATCACTCAGTTTTTACACGTCCATGCCATAGTACTCAAAATCAATAAATGTGTAGCCTACAATGAGTTGGTCTCCTTGGTATAATTTAGCCAGTAAGAATGCTCCACCATTTGAGTCTGCGAAACGTAAGGCACTGTTATGGGTCATAGTTGTGTAGTTGGATGAAACAGGATGTCGACACTGGTTAAAGTATTCAGGAAGAAGAATAATATCGCTATAGCAGAATCCTTTCGCGTTTCAGTTTTGCCGTGGAGCGACATAACGTTGCGGGCAGAGTTTAATTTGGGTTGTAGCATCCTCCTGACTCGCGGGTCTGTTAAGAGGAAATATCGCGGGCGCACACAAGGTGGTGCGGGTTTATTCAACCGTCATACCCTCTATCAACCTTGCCAAAAACTATCACCTCAGCGATACAGCCTACCGACGCACTGATGCTGTCCCAAGTGCCATGAAAACAGCGGTCGACAAGCAGCTGCGCACACGCAGTTGACGCATTTGTGATAGCAGCGCTCTTTCACGTATAGCGCAATGATTCTGACAAGCGTGCCTGACGGTGCTTGGTCGTACACGCACAGCATTGCACTCTTTATATGCATTTATACGTTCTTACTTCACATACATTTTTTTTTTTTCAGCGTAGGTAGGGCAGCCGCGAATTACCACCCGCGATTAGTATATGATTTCAGCGGACTGAGACTTTAATTGCGAAAATAATGTGCATGATGTAGCCGTCTGGTAATAAATCTTTTGGGTGAGGCTTCGCGAGAAAGGAGAAAAAGATGTCTAATAAGCGAGCCATCGCAAAACCTGGAAAATAGGCTACACAAGCTACGTCGGATCTCAATTTGGCCGGGGAAATTAATAATTATTTAGCAAGATGACACAGGTCCACAAGATCGGCTGTGCTTGTACCTTCGGCTGTCAACACACCACCGCATAATTCGTATTTTAATTGCCATAAAAACGACGGGCGTACTCCGCGTTTACACTAACACAGCGTGATTTCCAGCAATTTTAGAAAACAGTCGCCGTCTCATTTCCTGGCCCCTCCAAATCTGTATTGCGATTCCACATCGCTTGAACCCGGAGATGGATGTAAGATCAGGACATCACAATCGTGCCACGGCGTTATGCTCGAAATTAACCGCATCCACGAGGAATTAATTGGCGCACACACTCAGTCAAAGACGCGCGGCTCATCCACATCCGCATTTGGAAAAAAATGGGTAATGCCCCCCACATTATAATCCTTACATGCATTTCAACATACCGGCAATAGGCTACTGAAAATAAGGGTCAAATATAATTCAGTAATCTTACTTTCGCCGACCACCGCCTTTAATCCAATTGGTGCCATGATTCTGGTCCGTATCAAACGGTTTCACTCTCTTTCTCTTTTTACTCTCAATATCTCTCCCTCTCTTCGCTGTATTTCTCCCTATCCAAGCTAGACCTGTTATGCACACTCCACAACGCAGCTGACTGCGGAGATTCGACCAAGGATGCAACGTCACTGCGTCGCAACACAGTCCCCCGCCCTCCCCCCATTAATCGTCACCATGGTCCGTTACAAACCATCTCCCAGAATCACTGCGGAAATCCTCCCAAAGCATTTTGGGAAACCTCAGATGTCGGTGTTACGCTGCGTAATTAGGGCTATTTCACGCATGGCGAATATACTAATATAGTTATTATATGACTACGCATGATTCCATTACTCGACATCATGTAATCAAGAAAATCAAGTTCAATGAAGGTGTCAGGCATAGGCTGCGTTTATTAATTTCAAAATTACTGTCAGGCCTTTTATAATAGGTGTTAAAGAACCCATTTGGGACCAGGCGCTTTTTAAATCAAACATGAGCGAGGCATTTTCTGCTATTCATTACTCAATGTATGAATAACATCAGGGCCGCTGCTAAGCTTCTGGAGGCCCTAAGCACAATTGGTCAAGGAGGCCCCCCCTCCCGAAACGCACACAAAACCTTCAGAGTTCCACTCCAACCTTTGCTATTTATTTTAAAATCAACATTAAATATACATATAACTACGGCATGTGTACGACACATTAAGTAATATACTATAAAACAAATTGTCATCATAAAATAAGCATTAAAATATAATAAAATAATAAATAAAATAACAACAACTGCAGACTCCAAAGATGAACAAAAATAATTATATACATGAATAAGGTATAAAAGGAAGTAGCATTATCAAAACAAACACACACAGAACGATTTTTCAAAAACCACATTAAAGTGCAGTAATGAGATGGTCAGGTCAGAGATGAGACGCATTACGGCAGGGAGTTTAGTCCAGAGCCAAATGAGACGAGAATTATATTAAACTATTATATTAATTTAGTGGAACATAGAAAAATACCTTAAATATATATGCTGTGTACATTAAACAAAACAATGGTGGCATTATGTAAATGACCAAAAGTGAAGATACCATATTTTTGTCCAACCACCACAAGTTTTAAAATTAACCAACAGATGTCGCCCCTTCCATAGCCTTAGATGGAACTGATGGTATAAAATGCCAACCAATTAAACTGTGTGTTTATCTTTCCAGGCTAGCATTCAGCTTACTACATGCACGCCTATTTCAAGCAAATTAAAATGGAAAGCGATTATGACTCCGGACTTTCTGTGCTTCCCTTTACTCAGGAAACAATGGAAAATGCATGTGTTTCGTGATCGTTTAAATTGTTTTAATGACATAAGACCATTTGAAACGTTTTTATGCAATTCCATTGCTGTCAATCCCTCAGTAAAGACAAGCCTGAGAATTCCCGTGTCATAATCGATTTCCGTGTCACTAGTGGGGAAATCCACCGTAATGCACGTGAAACTGATTAACTTGATGCACACTGACTTAAATTCGCGAGTGTATTTCTTCAGTGCTTGCGTTGATTGAATAATTGCTGACCACGAAAAAAAGTCGAATGCCACTACTCGCGCCTAAGACGTTGAGACTTGGCGTCTCTGCAATTAGACTGCTGACGTTAGCTAGCTATGAGCAATATTAGCAAGGCAATTAAACCTATAAAACACGGACTCACCAGCAATTGATGCACGGGTGTCATCTCTCCGTTTTTTTTTCCTCTTCCGCTTTTCTGCTCCAGATTCATGCTGTCTTTTGCTAATTACTCCGCTCTCGTTAAAACTCCGGTGGAAAAGATGGGAAGTTGAAGGCTGTACCATTTCAGGGTGGGGGGATGGGGGGCTGGGGGGAGGGTATTTTTATATATCAGGTAAAAACATATAATTTGCCCAAATTTATTAATAGGGTAAACAGTGGGCCTGTTCAAAACTAATTATTTTTTGTAATGTAACAATATAATAATTCTTATGACGTTTTTATCAACCTTAATTTTTGGGGCCCCCGCCAGGTACTCGTGGCCCTACGCACTCTGCTTACTCTGCGTATAGGGAGCGGCGGCTCTGAATAACATGCTCAAATAGACATTCATATCCCTTAGCCTATGTTGCAACCGGGATGAAAATACTATGCAGACGTGAATTTAGCCACAATTTCATGCGTTTGAAAATTACTGCAAAGAGTAACCACTTTTGTAAGCCAAATTTGGCCCAAAAACGGTTTGCTTTGCATTTTTGCTTTCTTCTTCCATTTCCTTCACAGGGCCCTCAACTTTCACGCATTCCGCTTGAGTTTAAATGATATATTCACGTTCCCGTGCTGAAGTCAGAAATTATTCAATTAGCGCGTTTGTAAGAGTTTCTAAGGTGGAATTAAAGCCTTTGTGCATTGAAGTTTATCGGTTTCACATGCGTTAGTGTGGATTTCGTCAATAGTAAAATGGAAATCAATTATGATTCCGGACTCCTCACGCTTTTCTTCACTCAGGGGTTGGAAGCAATGGAATTGCATAAAAATGTGTCAAATGGTCTAATTTGAACGATCGTGAAACACACGCATTGCATTGATTGAATAATTGCTGACTACAGCAAGGGAACCAGAATGAAGACTAAATCTCACGCCGAATGCGTGAAAGTTGAGAGCCCTGCGGCTTCACAATTGCATATTTGCCATACTGAAATGTTTCCTATCGCCAAAATTTCAGAAACCCTGAGATAGCATTGAGCATTTGCATTAATACTGATCAAATAATCCCTAAAAATGAATGCTGCATTGACTCCCTTTTCCTTTTCATTACCTCCTCTTTTTCCTTTTCATTTATTCTGTGCAATAAATGTGCAATAATAGAGGAAATCAGAGAGAGGGAAAAAACATTTTTTATGACACTCAGGCCACACATTTTGTAATTACTGACCGAAATGACTCCGGGAAATATGACAGCCGTGTAGAGAGATCCGCATTCGTTTAGCCTACGTTGAAACTGATGTAAGCCTTTTACCAAATCCAGGCCTACCAAAGAAAACGGCAAGGCTGTAGCAAAAGTTTGTCAGATGCCTACTTTTTTCAAATAACCAGCAACACAAAGTCGAAAACATGCCACATTCTCGCGAAACTTCGCACCGCAACACTTTGAAGTCGATAGATTTTCACCAGAATCAAACAAAAAAAAAAAATCGTACGGCCTGTAACAAACCCAGAGACGAACCAAATGAGTTTCCAATTGTGTGTTGCTGGTTCTTTGAAAAAGGTAGACATTTGACAAACTTTTGTTACAGCTTGGCCGTTGTCTTTGGTAGGCCTGCAATCTACAAAGCATTCAATTCTCTTCTCCGGAGCGGTTGTACTATTATTTAAATATGACCACCAGATGGTGGCATTATACATGCTTCGGTCCCTCATGGCAAAATACGGTGTTGGATTACTTGGCAAGAATCGGATAAATAAGTTGAGACAGCTTAAAAGAGACCCTCTATATCAGAGTTCATCAACGCTTTTATGGGAGCGCTACCATCCTGCAAGTTTTCAGTCCAGCCCTGGACAGCCACACCTCATGCCAAAGACAGAGATCACCAAAATCATGAGCACTAGATGCAGGCAGCGTCGAAAACACGCGACGTTACTTCCCCAGGTTGGTGACAACAGGTTTAAACCTTACACTGTCGAAGCGTTGCAACGAAATAACAGCTCGCAATGATATATATTTCTAATGATGATTAAGTTATTTAATCTCAGGTTACGATACGGTGACACAGCGGGTGTACGCATGGGTTTCCTCTGGGCACTTCGGTTTCCTCCCACAGCCCAGAAATTAAAATTGCCCTAAGCCAGGTAACAGTGTGAAAGTGAATGGCGAGTATAGGACGTGCAATTGATTGGCGAACTGCCCAAAAAGTGTTCCCGCCTTCAGTCCAAAGAGATAGATGGAGAGAGGCTCCAGCTCCCCCGTGACACTAATAGATCAGACATCAACTGAAATAATCGTCACAAGAATCATGTTAGCGTGTTCATTGGTGCTGCGGAATGGAAAACGGGGGCGGGGCTGAAACATTCGTTTAAGGGGTCTTCAGGGTAAAGTGTAGAAATAACCATAATAATGTACAAACTAAGAAATAAATACTCAACATGATTTTTAACCTCACAAAATGTAGTATTTTGATAAAAATGTACATAGTCGCCATGGAAATGGCACTTTAATGACAAAATCTGAAAATATTTTTTGGCACTGATATTTCCATAACCCATGGTCAGATTTTACTCAAATTAGTCTCATATTAAAGGTTTAAGATAGTTCTATGAAATGACATAGGATTTTTAGTTTGGAAAATTTATGAATATTTATTGAGCTCTGTTATGTAACCATAACGAAAATTGCTATCATCATCTTGCTTCATTTTAAAAATTAACCCCCTAGGGATGCAGCTATCTAGAAAATCCTACGACATTTCATAGATCTCCAACAGATACAACTTTAGTCCAAATTTCAAGTCAATCAGATGAATATTAATGATTTTATGAATGCCACAAGGTTGAAAATCAGTCAAAATTGTGATTTTCGGTAATTTCCATTTAAAGTCACAAGTAACAATTGAGGCAAAGGAAAAACGTAGATTCTTGGTGTTTACTGGGATCTGACTGCATTCCTTTATTTATGTGAAAATCAAAAATATTGAAATTTTCAGAAAAAAAAATTGAAATTTTTACCCTGAAGACCCCTTAAACAGATGAGTATTGATGATGTGTCTTCATTCATTTCCCTTGATTGATGATACTTTTACTCAGTAAACATTCAATTATCTCTGGCCCGGTTTCACAAAGGATAGGGAGAGGGGGGTTAGTTGGAACGCAGGGTATGTTGAAACATACCACTTCCCTGAAGATGCAAAGAATCTATTGAAGACTTTGCTGCCATCTTGTGGAAGCCTATCACACCATACTTCAGCCATATTGGTATCTAGGCCATGCTTGAAGTTCACGTGTTAAGAGAGGCCTGTATGTTTTTTGCATCTTAAGAGTAAAATTTTTACCTTTTGGAAATATCCACTTTGTTCAGTACACATGATACCCACCAATGAACCCTCTTGTGTGTTGATTGTTTGGACGAATGTAAACAAAATGGGGTGACAAATAATTTGCCTGTGCTAATGTGTATTGTGTACACTGCATGTGTTGTGGTGATTATAGCATGGGGCTAGTTGGAACATGATGAGGGGGGCTAGTTTGAACATGTTCCAACAAACCCCGCTGTTCATCACAAGTAGATTGGTACATGTTACTGCACTTATATTCAAACTGATCACATTAAATAGCTTTCTGTTCTTAAATAGCCCTGATGAAAAAGCACAGCCACTAAAAAAAACCCAGATTTCTTCATTATTTCTTAGCAAAATTGTCTTCAATTTTGATGAAGTTCTATATTTTTTTAGAATGAATTTAGGAAGAAAAAAAAAGTAAGTCCATATATTTTATGTAGTCAATATGTTTCATTAAATAGATAACTAAACTGCTCCAGTCTAATGATTATTTCGTGTCAAACTTCAGATCAAGACTCGCCTAGGGTATGTAGGGTCACTCAAGAATTATGTGGGAGAGGCACATCGAAATTTAGGTAGTTTAGGGTCCTTGATTATTCCTCAACACATATATTTTCATCAGGACCACTCCCAGGGAGGAAAAAGTGTCAAAATTAGACCATATGTCAAGATAATTCATGATTTTCCCTTCACTAACTTAGGTGTTCCAACTTGTCCCATGGCATGTTCCAGCTCACCCCACTGCGGGGTGAGTTGGAACACCTCAACTCATATCACAGACTTTTTTTTATGAACCTCTTTGAACATTGCTGAACTTTATTGCTGAGATTGTTGTACACATAGATATGTATAAAAATAACATTCAGCAGAATTTTCAATATAAAAATATTTTGAAAATAAGCATTTTTGTGAAATCTGTTCCAACTAACCCCCCTCTCCCCTAAGTGAGTTAGCTGGATGACTAAAACCCAGAAACCTCTCAAATATTGCAACATGGACTGAAGTAGAAACTGCAGATCCAGGTTTTACTCAGCACAGTTGTCATGCTAACTCGCTAATCCTGCCATCGGCCTGATTAAATGCGGAATTTATTCATAAAAGCGGCATGTGAGCGATGGAGAGGTTTCTCAGAGCAACGAATCCGGACGACTGATCATGAACGTTGGTGTTAAAAGAATTCTAGGTGTGACCTTGGCCCGAAGTCAAATCAATCAAATATCCGTCAACACTCCAAAAGCAGTCATTCTCGGAGAGAACGGTTTTTAGAATCGCATGTTTTTTTTAAGATTTTTTTTTTTGATTTTTTTGATTTTTAAGTCAAACATACAGCCGAGGCGATTCGCCCGGCAGCCGAACTGTACTTCGCCAATTTGTAAACAAACTTCATGTCGAAGAATTTGTTGCTGTCGGCGATCTTCTTATTTGCGGTCTGAATGGTTATGCATCCGTCGTTAACCCATAGTACTACGTTTTCGTCGCCGAATTGATTTATAACGTCAAATAAATCGCAGTAGTGGTCGAAAGCTTATCCACTTCTCCATCAAAACGCCACGCATGGGTACAATTTGTATCCTCACCTCACGGAAAGCCCCCTTGCCTTCCCCGCCGGGCGAATAGCTATAAGCGATTTAGGGACCCGGCTGCCGGGCGAATAAACGCTTGTTAAACCCTGCGGTCAAACATGCAATGAATTATTCTAAGTTTACTGCGGACGCGACGCATATACCACACGAATTCGTTCCTAAATGCTTGAGATATGCTGGAGCCAAGTGCTGGTGTTCGAATTCCTGAACAGATACACAGAAAACTGAAGTAAATAACACATCTACCTCAGCGAGGCAACAAATAAATCGGTGTGCAACTCAGGTTGAGCTTAGGCGGAACGAAGATGGAGTCTCTCTCGTCTACTCGTCTCATTGGCTGCATGTCTGGTGACCACACCTTTAAGATGTACTTCGAAAGAATTTTGATGTAGGCAGGCCAACGTGTAAAACGAGCAGCCAGACACACCAGAGGGAGTGTCTTCGCACACTGACAGCAGTATTCTTGCCTACTGCCCTTATTGTTAGAGCGAAGCCGCTTCTATTCACGGCCAAAATCACTGCTCCGCTGTGTTTGGGGTTCTACTGCATGAAACACGGTTATTACTTGAGCAGGATAAGAACCACTTCGCTTTTATTCAGTGAGGTGTGTGCCCGGATGCACTTTTGTGGAGGGTGGGTGGAGACGTTAACCATTCTACATTCGCTCTTAATGTTGCGTTTATTTATTTTTTTATTATAGCACCGCGCGTTTATCGTCACCCCGTCACTTGGGGATTCAGTCTCTCCGAAGGTTGCGAGCCTGTCTGTTGGAACCTGAAGTTTAGCTTGTCGCCATGGGGGATGTCATTTCCTCCCACCTGGATGAGAGCAAGCGGCAGATGATTGCAGGTGAGTAAAGCCCAGCGGCTCTTCCCCGCCGTCTGGATCGATTGGAGTTATATGGTAATGACAGAGCGAGTCTCGAGTGTTCGTTGTCTAAAACCGTTGGATGTGATACATCTGCTCCAGATGATGTGTGACGTTACCACCAGTGAGAGAAGTAATTGCTGGGGGATTGCGGTGATATGGGGTTGCAGCTCATGGTGGTACGCGTGTTTTCGACATCAATGCGTAAAATGCTCTGCCTGTGACCGAATCGCTGTTCGGATTACTCGCCCCTTTTGTTCTGCAGCCTCGTGTGATGAAAATGTGAAAATCTGAGAATAATCTCTTTCGCTTCACCCTGTTGATATTCTGAAGCAGGTGTTCGCAGACAATGGGTGTCAAATCAAGGCTGTACCTTCAATGCAGTCCCGTAGGACTTTGATCCAGACGTAATAATGTATTGGCTATGAAGGTATGAATCAGTAACCTTTGATAATTCTGTTGAATATGGAAAATTCATGACTCTGCATGACATCTTCCGCACACCCTTCATTTTGTCTCTAAATTCAGAAACCGCGACAGCAGTGCAAACTTACTGACAAACAGGTCATTGCTATTTATACTCCTCTTCTGCGGAGACGGTTGTAGCCGCAGTAGTAGAGTTAAATGGCTCGCAGTCTGCTCCGTGCCAGACTCCGTCTGATATGCGCCTTAGCTCCACCAGGTTTTGTGTGTGTGTGTGTGTGTGTGTGTGTGTGTGTGTGTGCGCGTGTGTGTGTTTTTCGCTGGTGACGGAGAGGTACTCTGATGGTGAGAGAGAGAGATATTAAAAGAAAGAAGACATAATGATTCAAAATCTGTTGCGATTGCTGGACTAGAGGCAACCATCTGCCCTCCAGTGAACCCCGAAGTTAGTCCCTGAAACAGTAAATGGGGCATTTTGTAATGGGAACACATCACTGTCCAGTCTTCATCACGAATAACAGGGCGCTCGCTCAGTATTGCTTGTAGACAGTTAGTGGTCAGGTGATCAGACCTGTTTTTCATGTACTGCCTTTCATCATTAGAAGTCCCGCACCGGGGAACTGGACTGATTGTTTGAGTGAAATAAAAGGGACATTGTTGTTGGTTGATGTGGTTTACCAAAGACTGAGCTCGAAACAAACAATTTCTGTGAGCGGCCAGACACTGTCCACCCTAAAGTCCCAGTCATTTGCGATGGCATGATGATTGTAGCATTTGTCATATTGAGAAGTTGGCACAGGACTCATTCAAAAAATATTCCCACAATGAAGCAAGTGCTCTTATAGGAGTCTCTCTCTCTCTCTCTCTCTCTCTCTCTCTCTCGAAGGGTGTGTCATTCGAAATTCTTGCGTGATCTGCACTCCCTCGATGGTGTTGCATTTTAATTCTGAAAACACAAAAGAAAAACAAACAGACATGTATATTTTAGAGCAGGACGTGTAAAGTTAAAGACGTAGTACGTCAGGTTTGGCCCTGTGTTTAAACTTGAAGAGCTTTGCTCATCTGACTTAAATAATATTTCACCAAATCTTTGAAACAGACAGTATGCGCTCTGTATTGAATTTTCCATGTGACTCCGTAAACAGCCCAAAACAGGAAGAGCTTGATGTGGTTTTGTACCTTCATTGAACAAAAAGAGACGTTCAATGCCTAAACAGTGCAAAAACTCGCCTTTGGGGTCGTTTCATTTTGGTGAAAATAATTTTATGCTTAGCCAACGGTGTAATGATTTCATTTCACCTTTATTGCTATATAAAGTGTTCTTATTTTCACAAAAATTACAGTATTTTAGCTTCCTGGGTACATTTGGGAAATTGTCTTCTTCAATCTCAATGGGACTTCCCTGGTTAAATAAAGGTTAAATAAAATACATAAATAAATAAATAAATAAATAAGTGCAAAAGTTTACCTCTAAAATTCTAGAGAAGGGAAAAAAACCTATACTGGTTGATGCTGGTTGGTGTTGTTCTTTGAAAGTCCATTTTATTGCCAAACACTGGAAGGTAATGGTCATATAGTCTTCCCCATTAGCTGTTTTCCAGATTGACACCTGTTTTGTGCCTCTGTTTTGGGTCACCTAGTGAAGTCAGAGACTCTCGTCAGGTGTTCATGTCCAGGCTTGACTTAGCGCTGGATGCTTTCTAGTCTAAATGACTTGGATTTCCTGCTCCCACCGATGCTGTCTTTCATGTGCTGCATGCTTGTGTCCCAATGTGATTAATTACGTAAATGTGGCACTGATTCTCCAAGTAAGCATTGTAAATTAGTTTTGTTTTAGGCTAAAAGCAGTCTGTGGTGCACCTGGGCTAGTCTTTCACTTTATTTGGCTCTTGCTGTGAAACTAGTCTTGCATCATGGCAAAAGGCTGTCTGGCATCTCGGCACGGTGGCGTAGTGGTTAGCACCGCTGTCTCGCAGCAAGCAGGTCGTGAGTTTGAAACTGTGTGGAGTTAGCATGTTCTCCCCGTGTTTGTGTGGCTTTGCTCCGGTTTCCTCCCCAGTCCAAAGTCATGCACATCAGGCTGATTGAAGACCTGTGTGCAAGAAGTACTTAAGTCACATTTTGCAGAAAATGAGCTGACAGCAGATGATCAGAGCATCATCAGGTTGCTTTCGAAGAATTAAAACAATTTTTGCAAGTTAGACGGTGTGCGGGAGTTTGTTTTGTATTTGGCGTAATGCCTCTTTTACGCACCTGTTCAACTGTTATTGATGTGCGGAGCTTTTTTTTAAAACTTCAACCTTCAAAATCTCAAAAGTGTTATTTTGTGATGTAGGTACTTCTTGCACACAGGTCTTCAATTTGCCCACAGGTATGAGCGTGAGAGTGAATAGTGTGTGTGCCCTGTGATGGATTGGTGAGCTGTCCAGGGTGTGTCCCTGCCTTTCGCCCAGAGTCAGCTGGGATAGGCTCCAGCTCCCCCTCGACCCCAAGTGAGGAAGAAGCAGGTATAGATAATGGATGGATGTCTAGTATGGCTATCTCCATGGCGATGCTTCCTCTGTAAAAGAAAGGAGTTCTCATGGTTCTTTGGCATTCAGTTTTTCATCTTTTCTCATACAGGTGACAGAAATAAAGAGTTCGTTGTCTTTATAAAAATAACTATAGCACTTTTACCAGGAGTAGAATGTATTAGCTGTTGTATCAGTCACCGGATAAGTAAGAGTTGTCATCAGATTGAATCTAGGGGGCATAATGATGGAGAAGTGCATTTGATGTGAGGAACTTTTAATTGTTTTTTGTGAGTCTGGTAGTCAATGATGTCCTAGTTTTACCTGCTGATAGCATTTGAAAAAGGTTGTATTTTGAGGGAGAGAGGCAATGGTGAGAGTGACAGTCAGCAAGACATACATTGAAGGTCTGCTTTGGTACTCTATGGTACGGCATTCCCTCGCGACAAGATTTGTACCTCAGAATACTGGTCTTATATGTGTAAAAGTAGCCTTCAGTAGCCGTACATAGGAGGGCACAGCCCTGGTGATTAGCCTCCATACCCAGGCCTGTATGAATGACAGGGCTGCCTGTGACCATAAAGAGACAAATGGACACAGGGGAGAATGCAGGCCCCCGTTCATGACTCCAGACTCAGCCGCCTCACGGTGTGCGGAATGACCGGCCTCATCCCGCAATATCGGGAACGCTGCAGGAACATAGTACTGGGATCAGGGCCGGATAAATGAAGGCTACTGTACAGTAACTTGATGAATGCCTATCTCATGTTTTATATGAAAGAGGGGGATAAAAAGATATATTTTAGTTAAATTTCCCCATAGATAGATTCAGAAATAATATATCACGAAAGAAGTAGATTTCTGACCAGAGTCAGAGTCAGTTTATTTGCCATTTGCAGTTGAGAAAACCACATTGGAAAATGGTTGCGAGAGTTTACAAAACATGAAAGACCGCAGACACAATTTAGAATAGGTAAAATAAATAATAGAAACAGGTAGGTACAAAAAAAGAACAAAAGGGACAATGCCACCAGAGATGGACCCACAGTCATCTAAAAAAATATATGTATAAAAATGAAACATTTCTCTGAAATCATAAATAAAAATGCAAAAAAAGTCTATTAGTGCAAAATAAAAGAGTACTCGTGTTTGGCACCCTTTTAAAAGTATAATAATAAAAAGTAATAAATAATAAATACACACATTTAAAACCCAAGCGTGCAGGCGCTAAGCCGGATTCAGGTATGCCATTAAAGATTATTTAAGCTACGCACAGCACAGGGAAAGAAACTCTTAGTAAACCGAGAGGTAGAACATTTAATGGAACAGTACCATCTGCCAGTAGGGAGGAGAGCAAAAAGACTAGAAGCAGGGTGACTAGTGTCGCCAACAATCTTTAAAGCTCGAGCCAGAAGTCTTGAGTTGTAGAGCTCATCAAGACCAGGCAGGTCAGTACCAATGATTTTTTGAGCCAAATTAACTACCCTTGTTAGGGATTTACGGTCCTGTGCAGTTAGGTACTACACAACATTGGTACATGGTGAAGGGGATGCCACTAAATTTGCTTTAATCAACTTTTATTTAACCTTTTAAGTAAACAAATGCCATTTAGGCCGAATGACAAATCTTTTCTAATCATTCAATGATTCACAACAGGTTACTGAGTCCAAAACCCTTAAATTCAAAAGTCATATGCCAATACTCAAATTCACAAGTCATGTTTGTTCTGCTGATTGTTCAATGCTTGAAGATGGGTGTCTGACCAACAACATTTTTCCAGTGGACTTCATGAATGCGGACTTAGGTTGAAAGATACTTTCTAATCACTCAATCATCAATTAAGACATTTATGAACGATTTACAACAGGACATAGAGTCCAAAACACTTAATTTCGAAAGCTAATGCCAATAACTAATTTGCAAGTCATGTTTGTACTGCCGATTCTTCAATCCTTTAAGGGGGAGTCAGGCCAACAACTCCTACGATTTCCAGTGGACCTCATGATTTCCTTGGCCACATTCTGCATAGTCCCAGAACTGACTATAGTTGTACTGAACATCACAATATCTGCCAATTCCCATGTTATTTTTTATTCAACAGAATCTGGGCCCATGTGTTAAAGAATCCTACTGGGGTACAGCGAATCATCTTTCCAATGATTCACTGTGTCCCAATTCACTGTGCCGCATGTGCTTTCAACACCGAAAACTGTCTCCCAAGGTCACATGTTGCTTTTGTTTTAAGAAAACACCATTCAGTATTCAGACAAATATGTGCTCTAAATTCTGCATCATTATGGATTTATTACTTCCAGATGATCTATAAGATATGGCACACGATCAGAAGCCATGGAAATTTACTTTACATGCATAAAAACATACTTTACCTTGTTTTTCTGTCAGTAGATAATCCAAACAAATTAACTAGACTTTCATGGATGGGTTTTCTCCAAACACAAAAAAAATGATGATGTCATACCGGTGATTCCTTTTGTAAATTTTCCAAAAATAGCCCTGATTCACTGTGCCCCTTGATTCACTGTGCCCCAGCTTCCCTTACTCCAGTCCATTTCATCTTTATTTAATCTCTAAGGCAGGTCTGGATCTCGGCACTCTTTAGTACCGAACACAGTGACTCAGGTGTCTGAGGTAGCTTTTTATGTACTCGCTGCTCGATTGCCTTGCATCTCGGGAGATAAGTATGCCATCATTAGGACCCTGGGGTGAGGGCGATTCAAGTGATTTAAAATGCAGGCTTGCCAAAGAAAACGGCCAAGCTGCGACAAAATTTTGTCAGATTTCTACCTTTTTCAAATAACCAGCAACACAAAATCGAAATCACGCCACATTTCCACAAAACTTCGCACCACATCACTTTGAAGTCGATACATTTTCACCAGAACCAAACTCATAAAATCTCACGGCCTGTAACAAACTCGGAGACAAACCAACTGAGTTTTCAATTGTGTGCTGCTGGTTCTTTGAAAAAGGTAGACATCTGACCAACTTTTGTTACAGCTTGGCCATTTTCTTTGGTAGGCCTGAAATGGGGCGGCTGTGCTCCTAGACACCGATCACAAAGTGCCCCCCTTCCCTGTAGCTACACTGAGTTTCTTCCTCGGCAGAAATGAAAGCCTTCCAAAATTAGTCCACGCCGAAACACCAATTTGTTCGAAGATGGGTGCACGCTGTCTATTGTGAACAAAGAGCGCTGTAACAAAGCATGTTTCTGCGGGCAGCTGTCTCTATGCTGTCGCGACAAGTGAGAAACGTGGAAAATTGAATTGGAGATATGGGTCATTCGTCTAGGCTTACGCCCTGCAATATGTGATGACATAAATCTATACCAAAGCTTTTTTGAGGAGTTTCAGCACATGCAACCGATTACTTAGAGTTGTTTTCCGGTAAACCCTGTAACCCTGTTTTGTGCGCTGTCACTCTGGTGTCCTCATTTTTCTTTCTTGCCGTCCCAGTGAAGATTTTCAGGGTCATTCCGATCGTTTGCTTTTTACATCATTTCCTTTTGCCCATCGCCTCGAAGTCCGTCATCATTCAAGAGATTCCGATCCACAATGGGCGCATCTCAAAGCGTAGGCTGCAGCCTTCGAAGGCTGCATTTTTAGGGGTCGTCTCTTACTTCCTCTGTCAAACTGATATTTGGGGTTAGGGATAATGATAAATTTAGAGTTAGGGTTAAGTTTGCGGCTAGGTTTAATGTTAGGGGTTAGAGCTAAGGTTAGGGTTAGGGAAAGCAGTGACGACTCGCTTAAACCAAAGCTGTTTAACGGAGATTCAGTGGCATCATGTCAGTTTGGTGGATGGAATTGAGTGATGACCCCTAGAAATGCAGCCTTAGAAGGATGCAGCCTTCACTTTGAGATGCACCCATTGAGTGAATACGAGACTAACCCATGCCAAGGTTTTTGGTCTGGAATTCATGCTTTATGGCCAACATGATGACACAGTTCACTGATTTACGTTACCTTGACTGCGTCATGCTCAGTTCAATTTCTCAATTCTTTTCGACGTCTACCCAATGAGTGGGCCTAAGATCGTGGAGAGGAAGGCGGACAGCTAAAAAATCGGCAAATGGAATGAGCCTCCAGTCTCATAATATCCCGATTTCCTTGTGGGGCTCCAATTTTTGTGATGCAATTAAAACATTTATTCTACTTTACTCCGTTTATACCCACCCTGGCTGCCAGAATGGAGAGGGAAACAAGGAAGGGAAGGAGGGCATTATAATAAATGTAAATGTATTTTCATGGCTGTGCCAGATTTATTGTATCTCCCTGACGCGATAGTTGGGAGATACTATGGTTTAGTTCCGGGGCTGCCGCCGCCACGCCCGCCACCGCCACGCCCCCCGCCGCCACGCCCGCCACCGCCCCGCCCGCAGAGATTTTTTGTTCCAGGCTGTGGAAGCGAAAATTATTACAGGAATTTTTTCTAATTTTGCACAGGCGAAGATATTTATTTGACAATGCTCAAGACCGATTTTCGGCAATTTTGGACATCCAATATGGCTGTCGGCGGCCATTTTGTCTGAAATTTGGGGATCGGGGAGATACATGCCTCGGTCCCTGTGGCGACCGAGTTATCTAGTTTGACAGGACGGTATAGAGCAGGGGAACTGATTCTGATCCAGAAAGTGTCAGAGTGAGTGCAGGCTTTCATTCCAACCTGTCCTTAAGTGAGAGTCTTTAATTAGTAGTATGAGGAGTGTAGCTACACTGTCAGAATGAAAGCCTGCATCCACACTGACCCTTTCTAGATAAGGGTAAATTCCCCTTGTACAGGAAGAAGGGAAGAATGGGGTAAGGGGAAAAGAGAGGGAAGAGCGAGAGAGACAGATGAGCGATGAAGGTCAGCGGTGAGATTCTTACCACTGATGTCACGGCGAATAACGATTGTATACATTGGGCTCTGCAGCCAGTGCCACGGACACGCACATTAAAAGAGGGCATTTTTTTAGTCCAGACACACCCAGGGGAGTCGGGGCAGGCTGCAACTCGACGCTCCTTTGTTTGCCACGCGCTTCTGTGGAAGGGATCTAAAACCGTACTCCAGGAGAGTCTCTCTGTGTTTCAGTAATGAGCACTTCCCTTTTAGCAATGCTCTGTCTTCAAGGCCTTAATTTAAGTCCCTGCATGGTATTTCCAGGCCTAAATTTTCACCTGTCTGAAAGGAAGCCACTTGCCAGCAGACATTGCGGCTCCCCGGAGCTAGAGTTTAGTCCAGGTTCCATGATGTTAACTCTGCTGAATACTACCCTCGAGAAACCAGGCTCTTTGAAATGACATATTCCTTTTGATGACTAATCTCTTCTATTACTACTCTCTCTCTCTTTCATTCTCTGATTCATGCACACACACACACTAATATGAGCTTGCAGTTAACACTGTTTGTTGGGCTTGCATGTGCTGGAAGAGCATTAGACTGGGAAATATTTATTTTTAGAACGTGAAATATTTATTTTTGTCATGCTTGTCTTGTCCTCCGTCCTGACCTCATAAATCTCAGTGATTTGTCTGTGAAATTATGTTGGGGTTTCATACTTTGACATTAATTATTCTCTTTCGCACATCTGCCACGTATGCTTGCTTAAGCTATCAGTTTCTCCTAAAAGTCAAAATGTCGTTTGTAGCTGGAAAATGTTTTGTTTGAAAAACTGCTGGTCTTTTCTTGAACCAGTAGTATTCAGTTCATTTGAATGAAACTGAATTATGCCTCATAGAGAAAACATGAAATGTAGAAGTGCTACAAAGCGCTACATGTGAAAAGTATGTAAAATGTGGCCTATAAAATACTGAAGTGAGGCTTGCTGTTTTAAACACGTTACCTGCCCTCTCCTCATTATTGTTGACCCCGGACGAAGTCGGGCGGCTACCAGGAACTCACGTGTGTCGTCTCTGCTGCCGTTGCCGCGTCCGCGTCTGTAGACACTTTCTTGTGGACGCTCTACAGGTTGTAATTTTTGACCGATTACTTTCATATTTGGTATGGAAATGTGTTACACTTCACTTATGATGCCTATCGATTTCAGTTGCCATGGCGACAGTATTGGCCAAATAATGTGCAAAAAAGGGGAGAAACAGGCTTTCAGGGGCTACAACCATGCGGTCGCAGCTGACTGGACTGTCTAGTTCAATTATCCCACGCTCTCTTTGTTAATTACCGCACCTGGTTTCTCTTAGTTGATTATCATTCCCTTTTCTCTTTATACCTTAGTTTGCCCTTTCACCTACAGGTAGCCTTAGTTTGTAAGACCTTTTTTTGAGAGCACTCCCTTTTTGGTTCTTTAGTTATTCCTTTGAAGTTTTGCCTTTGTGTTTCTGATTCACCTTGTTTATTTAATAAATTCATCTCCTAGTATTTGGGTCCTCCATGTTTAATCACTCTCCTGGTGCCCTTATAACACCCTTGGGCACCAGGACGTTACAAAAAGAGTTTTATTTCCTGATTTCAAATCAGTTTTCTTTTTCATAACGTGAAAAATTTATAAGAAATCACCTGTGAACTAAAAGGCTGATTAAACTATGTGAAAATATAATAAATGAGACCACAATATGCCCTCATACTGGACAACAATTATGGAAAACATCATAATGAAAACAATGGTTTTAAGATAATATGTGTTTAAGCACAGCAATCAACATTCAAGTTTTTACTGTGTTTTTGACCTAAATTATTAGAGGTAAAATTCAAAAGCTTTTTTTTTTTTTTTTTTTTTTTTTTTACATTTTGGGTTAATTTTTGTTCTCTCACTCCCCTTCTCTCATTCACACGCTCTCTCTCTCCCTCTCTCATGTTCTCACACTCACTCACATGGTCTTATTGAGGTGAAGTGCGTGCATAGGGCGCTCTGGGAGGTTGACTCAGGTGTATTCGTGCAATGAAAGCGCGCTGTTACACTGTCAGGTGACCTCGGTGTTTCGCGTGCGTCGTCTGGAGTCCGGTGTTGAGAATCGCCCTGATGTCAGGTTCACACCTGAAATGTAGGCTCCGGGCTGACGTCCCGCAGTCTGAGAGGGGCTCACAGAAGCTCTGTCCATCTTAATGACGCCAGCAGGACACCTGCGGGTCAGGTGTCTGGGAGCCCATGGAGGTCCTCAGCTTCCCTGCGTTTGTGTGAAACGTTGTGTCCACATAATGCTCTATCTTTCCTCTTCTGTTTACTGTTTATCTTTATAATAAATCATCGGACCTCAAAGTACCTTGTGGACTGATCGATCGGTCGCATGAATCCGCATTACCTTAGCACAGCCCTGCGTAATTTGAGTGTTTATACGCTTGGAAGTTATTATACGTATGCGGCGGAAGAAGTGTAATTATTTAGTCACACTGTTGTTCTCCTTGAGAGGCCACTGAAAGCGATGTACTGTCCTTATGATTGTGCCGTTTGATTACAGTCAACACCATAATTCGTTGAACTTTTGCAATTTTTTTTGTTATTCTGGTTCTGTTGGCTGACTCAGTCGCTGGATCGGACTCTAACTGTACAAGCATTTTACATACGGAAGTGGAGACTGTAGGTGTCTGTGTATTGCAGAATTCTTGCAGTCATTGTATGCAGAGAATAAGCACCCAAATAGTGCAGATGATTACTCTACATTAATGTTACACTGTTCTATATTATTGAAACTGTGCTGTGATTTCTAAACGTTTCATCTGATATAAAAGATAACGACCTGACATTAAAGCTGAAGGTCTGCACTTCAGCCAGGCTGTGTCTCTTGCAAATGAAATCAAGACCACGTCCGGTATTTTAGAAACTTGTTCCTTGTAATAAGCTGTAGCAGTAAACCTTGTATTGTTCTACTGCCACTCGTGGATTGTATAGCTGGTATACAGTTGTGCTCAAAAGTTTGCATTCCCTAGCTTGAATTTGCAAAATGTTGCCATTTATTTTGAAAATATGACTCTTCATGCAAAAAACTATTTGAGGATGGTGGTCATGTGAAGTCATTTATCATCACATAGATGTTTGGCTCCTTTTTGAATCATAATAACTGAAATCACCCGAATGCCCCTGATCATAAGTTTTCATACCCTTGAATGTTTGACCTTGTTTTATAAACACAAGGTGATACTCTCAGGTTTAAATGGCCATTAAGAGTTCCACAACTGTGGCTTTTTAAATTGTAACTGGTGTCTGTGTGTAGTCAACTGAGTTTGTGAGCTCCCGAGTGGATGCACAGATCTGGCTAGACACTGAGCCATGGGGAACGGAAAAGAACTGTCTAAGGACCTTCGTAACAAGTTAGTTCAACTTTTTAAAGATGGGAAAGGATATAAAAAGATATCCAAAGACTTGAAAATACCAGTCAGTACTGTTCAGTCTGTGATTAAGAGGTGGAGAATTAGGGGATATTTTGATACCAAGCCAAGGTCAGATGGGCCAAGAAAGATTTCAGCCCAAACTGCCAGGAGAATTGTTCGGGACACAAAGAGAAAACTACAAGCTGCCCCAAGAGAAATACAGAATGCTCTGGAAAAAGATGATGTGGTCTTTTCAAGTAGCACAATAAGGAGGTACTTAAACAACAATGAGCTGCATGGTCAAGATGCTACAGAGAAGCCATTATGGTGCCAATCCCACAAAAAATTGCCTGAAATATGCCAGACAACACCTTGACACACCTCACAACTTCTGGAGTACTGTCATTTGGAGTGACGAGACCAAAATAGAACTTTATAGTCACGAACATAAGTACTATGTTTGCAGAGCAGTCAACACCATTCCCACTATAAAGCATGATGGTGGCTCTCTGATGTTTTGGAGATGTGTGAGCTCTAAAGGCACAGGGAATCCTGTGAAAACTGATGGCAAGATGAATGCAGCATGCTGTCAGAAAATACTGACAGACAATTTGCATTATTCAGCGCAAAAGCTGCTCATGGGACGCACTTGGACTTTCCAACATGACAATGATCCAAAGCACAAGGCCAAGTTGTCCCTCCAGTGGTTACAGAAGAGAAAGGTGAAGGTTCCGGAGTGGCCATCACAGTCTCCTGACCTCAATATCATCGAGCCGCTTTGGGGAAATCTCAAATGTGCAGTTCATGCAAGATGACCAAAGAATTTGCAGGAGCTGGAGGCATTTTGCAAGGAAAAATGGGCAGCTATATCACCTGAGAGAATTAGGGGCCTCATTGTCAACTATCATAAAAGACTGCACGCTGTTATTGATGCTAAAGGGGGCAATACACACTATAACTAAGGGTATGCACACTTTTGAACAGGGTTAATTTCATTTTTTTCCCTTATTGTCATGTTTTATTTGATGATTGTGCCATTCTACATGACCTACAGTTGGATATGAATCCAAAAAGAAATAAAGGAGATGAGTTTTGCCTGGCCATTCATGTTTTCTTTAAAAAAATGGTACATATTTTACAAATTCAGCCAGGGTATGCAAACTTTCTAAATTTACTGAAGAGTTTGACATGACATAACTTTTAAGGTGTTCTTTCCCTGGTGTTTTTCCTCTCAACTCTAATGTTGAAAAACCGGTAAACTGCTGTTGGTTTTTTCGAAGTCGACCCGCAAAAATGCGTTTTCGGATTATTTCACTGCTTGCAGTTGGTAAGAATAGCATGAGTGGAGCCTCGTGGGTATGCTGGAATAGCCTACATGTTAATGAGATTATGCATCAGCTACGAATGGTCTGAGGTATTATGTGTGTTTAGTTATTGTGTGCTAGTAAATGTAGCTAGTGTGTCATTCTACTACCCACCCTCGAAAAACTGCCTCCTCATCGTTCTCGCAGTCCTTCAGGGGTCACAGAGGGACACCTGTGCCTTCAGGTTACCTGTCAATCACGAGCAGAGAGGAGGTATGGTATTTCATTTCACTGAGAGACTGTGCGTAAGTGCTAGTCAAGAAATCCAATGACCTGTCATACAAACTCTGGAACCCAAAACATTTTAATTACGCTGTTGAAAAGGGTGAGAGGAAGAGCGGGGTGTGGGGTATGTGTTTTTGTGTGTTTAGTTTGTTGGAAAAAGGAAAGGAGCGCTATTTAGGATGAGTGTTCAATGAGCATGATTTCAGCACAGAGACTGGTAGACTGGTCTGGCTGGTGGGGTATTGTTATACCCTGTGGCGTCTGGGCAGGCAGGCGGGTGGCAGCTCTATAATTTGTCCACGCCATATCTCTGAAAGTATCGGCCACAGGAGGGTCAAATTTGGTATTCAGGTTCTTTGGGAGGGATAGCTATGCAGCGGGAGGGTCATTGGTGGATTTGGCCTATGACCTTGGCAAAGTGACAATTTTGTCCGGGCCATATTTCCAGAAGTATTAACTGCAGAGGCTTCAAATTTGGTATGCAGGTTCCTTTTGAGGGTTAGGTGCAGCATCGGGGTCTTGTTTTGTTGTGTGAGTATATGTGTTTGTATTTGTGCTTTTGTGCTTTTGTGACTGCGTGTTTGTGTGTATATGTGGGTGTACATTTTGCATGTGCTCACGTGTGCCTCAGCGACTGTTGGAGTCGTTACTCGTAAGTTTATTTGAGTGCATGAACCAGACTGATTTGGGTCACAGATCTAATGATTGAAATACAGTGTTTTGGATCTCCAATCTCCTGTCCCAGCAGAGACACATGACTGTTTAATTTTACAATTACTGTACATTATAACATGCTGAGCTGTCTAATCACGTAATGAACTCAGCTGAATGAAAGTATTTGGACTGCAGAACCTTCAGGGTGAAGGGAGTGTGTGAGAGACGGTGTTTGTGTGTTTTGTGATAACTTGTGAGAACCAGCTCACCACAGATGTTGTGAGGACATCGGGGGTTGTGAGGACATGTTGGGTGGTCCTCATGGAGGATTACCGCTAATTGGTTGAAGTTAGGGTAACAATTAGTTTGGGTTCGGATAAGGTTAGGATTGGGGTTTGGCATAATTTGGTCAAGAAGCTGCACAGAATAAACGTACATCAATATTAAGTCCTCATAAATATGACTGTACAAATGTGTGTGCATGCGTGCGAGTGTTTGTAAAAGTGCTTGTTTGCATGCATGTTTGTGTGTGTGTGTGTGTGTGTGTGTGAAAGTGCGTGTGTGTGTGTGTGTGTGTGTGTGTGTGTGTGTACACAAGTGTACAAACCTATAATTCACTCCCACTCCAAACCTGCCAGTTGCCTTCAAAGGGAGAGCAGTGGGAGAGCTGGGCCTGACTCAGTCGGAAGGCTGTAATTCCAGAGAATTTCCCAAACATGGGTTAACAGGAAGCAGAAGGGATTCAGGCTGGATATTTTAACGACCGCTTTGACAGAGCCAGATAAAGACAGGGGCAAAGGGAAACTGGTGCCGTCTGGTCCCAGTGTCGGATATACACACTTTCCTGTCTCTCCTTCTCACTTTCTCTCCTGATCTCTCTCTCTCTCTCTCTCTCTGTTCTCTTTAACTGTGATGTCCTCCATCTTGAAAAATGCTCCCTTTGCCATTATTCAAGTTGTAAGCAGCACCGTTCCTGGGTAACTCCTGTCTTTGGTGGGTTTCACTCTAACTGAACTCCCTACTGCGACAGGGCTGCACTGAGGTGCAGGTAGTTCCGTCAGATGAATGCTATGGAGTTGGAGTGAAAATATACCGTGTTGCTTACTAAGAGCTAAATCAGAAAGTCATCTGGTCACCCTGAACCTGGATTTTACACTGCTGTCTAATCATTTTCTAAGATTTTTACTTCCTGTCTTTGTCCATATCTTTCTTCCTGTCTCATACTCTCATACGAGCTGTCTGAGAATGGCATTATTGCTGATATAATTTCAACAGTCCATCAATACTTTCCCTTTAAATTGCACCGGTCCTTATTCTGAAAAAAAAACCCAAACATCTACCTTCCCTCCTAATGGCCCACTGAAGGTCATCGTAGTCTCTACTGATATCGTGTATATTTCTGGCAGGGGATTTGAGGAAGAGTCTAAGAGTCTCTTTGCGACTAAGGGGATGCAAAAAAGTTTAGACACCCTTTACTCGTGTAATAGTAATTTGATAGGTTATATCTCTGCAGTAACCTCAAATGGATCAAGGCCAGGCGTAAATAGTCTAAAGTTAAAACTAAAGATCCCAGGCACGGCAAAAACTGTCCCTCGTGCATATTTTAGCTGTTCAATGAGTTGACCACTATTCGGGTACATGTGCTCTTGGTTTGGACCTTTCAAGGTCACTCAAGGTCAAAGGTCATGGTGTATTAATCTGTTTTTATGATTTCCTATATGTGTTTCATAGTTACCAGGTGGCTATCTACCGTAGTTTTTAGCTCGCTTGGCCAATCGGGCTTATGCTGTGGTCAGATGCCTTCGGGGTGGTCTGTCGTGTCTCTGTCAACTTTTTGCCTTGTCACTCTGGCACTCTGGCACCTTCAGTTTTTCATGGATGCTTTTCATATTTTATATTTGTGTTTATGGGATGAAAATCTAGGCCAAGTTCGATTCTGGCCATGTTTGGCCAAGCGGGCGCAGTGGCTTTGCTACTATTTTTGAAATATGGTGTAAATTAGGTGATTCAGATCAATCACTTTGACCCCCTGAACCTTGACCCCCACTGAGCCATGAAACAATGCACTTTTTGCTATGGCAATGGATATAATCATATTCCACAAATTGAAAAAGGAAAACTGTGGTGTTTGTTTGATGTAAATTGGACCATTTTTGATGGAATTATATATGAAAAACGATTTGAATTTTTTTGTGACCTGGACGGTGACCTTGGCCTTGGACCAATTTATTCACAAAATTTAGTGGGATGTATTCTGGGTCATTACCCAATTTTTGGCAAATTTGGTATAAATTTAGGCTGTGGTTTTCTGGTAATCTTGGTAACGAACAAACAAATCCATAAACTAACAAACAAACCAAGTCGATTCCAATACCCTTGCGGGGGGCAGGGTAAAAAAGAATGAATGTACACTTTGAGAATGCAAAAAAATAGTTTATATTTGGAGAAATGGGAAGACTGACAAATTCTTTCCATTTTCTAAAGTTAGAATCAAGTTATTTTGGGACTTAATTTGGGACTGCTGGACCAGGAGTCCAGCAGTCTGTCATGGACTGTGGTTCATCTCACCAAGATGGGCAAAGAACCATTTTACAACTTTCCTGAAAAAAGGACATTTAAGGTTCATTTACGGCCGGCGTGTGGGCAATGTAATGGTCCGTGTGAAAGATATGACACATTTTTAGATGACACTGAGTGTGCACAGGAAAATCTTGCACAATATCAAAAATGTCATCCATACAGACCCCACCCGCGTAGACTTGCTTTACAAGCCTGTTTCTCCTGGCAAAAATGCTACAGTGCATTCTGGGGAAAGACAAAGCGAAGCAGAAACGTCTGTGATATCAAACTTTGTTTCTCAAATTATATGCTTCTCCCGGCCTCTTGGTTCAGTCCTGCACCATGTCAGTCCCTCACAAGGCTCCTCTACTGAGGCTGTGGTCAGACAATCTCAACTGCAGCTGGGTCACCGCATGGAAGCCACTATTGAGTCACTGCTCCCTAGAACAACCATGTGTCCACTGGATGTTCTGTTTGTGTGTGTGTGTAGAGGGCAGTGTGAGAATTCAATGTGTGAGGTTCTAGCATTAGCCACTGTGAGGTCATCCTTTTAGTAAGATTTGCAACGAAACTCTGTTATAATACACCATAAAAAAACATCAAAATTTGGATATAAGAATACTGTAACATTAAAATTTGGATATAATACTGTAACATCAAAGTTTAGATATAATACTGTAACATCAAAATTTGGATATAATGATGCCCTAACATCAAAATTTTGATGTAACAATACTGTAATATCAAAATTTAGATATAACACTACTGTAACATGATTTGGAATTAAGAATTATCATTCAATTCAATTCAAAAAACATTATTTGTCCCCGGGGGGCAATTAAAGGCACATAGAGCAGCAAGTGAACAATGTAAACACTGTAACAACTGTAAACAAAGGACGAGAAAAACAGTCAGCACAGAATTCAGTCAGTTATTGCACATAAAAATTAGGCTAATGTTGAAAATGCTAAAATTGACAATTGTTTGCTACCATCCTAAGGCCGCATTCCTGCCCCATCCCTTTTCATTTTAAATATTGACACAACCTTTATATTCCTCAATGTGGTAGTTGTTGGTGCTGTAATGTGCAGCAGTGGGGCTGTGTAGTACCGAGCAGGTGATTTTTCACGTGTATGTTTCTTTAATACACTGCTCTCAGAATGTTGACAAGCCTTTTCAGCTTTAGTATGGGGCTTGATGCTCAGATTGCATGAGGCAGATTCCATTCTGTGGCTCTGTATGTCAGCACATCCTGGCTACTTCAGAGAAGCATCTCTCCCATGCAGAGGCCTGTGCTGTTGTGCAGGACAGTGATAGGAGTGAAACCTGACATGCTGGTCTTTCGATGTCGGAGTAAAGAGGGAAGGCTGGAGGGAACTCTCCCAAATGTGGAGCCCGGAATATTTCAAGACGCAAACCCAGAACCTCATTGTTGTGTGGAAAATGCTAGCTGCTCTGCTTTGAGAGAGTGAATCAGGCTTCATCCCTTTAGCGGGGGGGCGGGGCGGGTCCTACACCAGCATGGCTGGGATCCGGTGTTCTGCATGGTGCCTTGTCCTTCGCGCTAATGTCCAGCTGTAAAAACTGTAATTACAGAGTGTGGAGGGCTGTGATGTCATGAGCAGCTGTGAGACTCAGTGTCTGGGTGCATTCTGGGAATTAGTGCTGTCCTGACCTGACTGTATTCTATCATTGTAGGTCTTATTCCTTTTCTGTCTATCTGTGGTGTTATTCATGATTGACTGTGCGCATTTACTGCCCTGCATGCGTGCACACACACACACACACACACACACACGCACACAGATCCTTGTACTTTTCTCCTTCTGAGGACATTACATTGACTTCCATTCATTCTTAGTGTGTCTCTATGTGTATGTGCATATGTGCGTGTGTGTGTGTGTGTTTGCACAATAAGTCATGGTTGCATGAGAGAGTTTGTTTGTGTGTGTGTGTGTGTGTGTGTGCATGTACGTCTGTGTCATGTTTCCTATAGCAGAAGATGCTGCTCTGTGTTGCCATGTAGCAGTTGGTCTCTTGGTCCCGGTCGTATCTCCCCCATTTGCAGACATGGCTCATTTGAGCAGTACAGTATTGCACAGGCTCACTCAAGCCTTTTCCCCTTTATAATCCTCTTCTTCTTCTTCTTCTTCAGTGTTGTGTCTCAGCCCGTGACGAGAGTGCAGATCACAGTGATGTCACTTCTGCCATTCCATCACTAACCCTGACAGCTGCCTCCAGCCTTTGCAGCCCTGTAGTGTCTGCTGCTTTTTTGGAGTATTTTAGCTCTTAATTTCTTATTCCGGGCCTCTTGATTGGCCTGAAGGTCTGCACACTTTGTTTTTTATCACCTAAACAAACTGCTGATTGGACGGAAACCACAGCAGCCAGAGCTCCCTGCATTAAAAAGATTTAGTCAGTGAAAGTTGCGGTGAGGGCAAAAACTGCCGGATTTATGATGATCTTTGGCTTAAGCGAAGTCCCTCAGCGCAGGCTGCACTAAAAACACAGTGATTGGGTGCAGAGCAAATACCTCGACCAATCCCAAATCATGATTTTGATTCAATGCATGGTTGTTAAAAGGTTTGCTCATGCCGAGTGCGTTGGTAAATCTGACTCTCGGTGTGTTATTGGTGCTGCATCAACACTTGTAGACCTTGGAATGCTGTCTTGCTGGTTTAGCGTTGTTGGTTGCATATCTCGGGTGAATGAACATATTCTTGCTCTCTGACATAAGTTCAGGATCTTAATGAAGGTGGCATACGTTGAGTTCTTGAAGCGTTTCTGTAGTATGACGGGAGCATTGCTGGCGTTCCTAAAGCAAATGCTATCAAAATATCCAGTGAGTATTCCGGTAATGTGGAATAACAATAGTGATTTCTTAGTTGATTTGGCCTCTACCAGCCTTTGGCTTTACCTTCATACAGAGCAGAGGTAACTGGCTTAAGAAAATCATGGAAACAAAGACTGCGGTCATCACGTGTGGACCCAGATAGGTGCTCTCCTGTGGGTCCATTGTTACCTTTGGTGACGCTCATCGTCATCGCTGCCTCGATCGTCTCAGGCTTTAGAGAATGATGTAGACAGCCACTCCTGTAGCATCGCACACATCAATCAGTATAAACTGTGTGTTTAAGACATGCCATCAATGCTTCATACTTTTTGAAATACGCATTAGAGCCTCTGGGCATTAAGACTTCTTGAGTGCGTGTGAACTCAGGTGAGGGTGGGAGTTTCGAGGACAACATTTTGATGAAGAAAATGAATTCATGCTTGTTTTCACCAATTATTCTCATCAATATTCATGACCTAATTTGCATAATGTGTTATATGACACACTAATTTTTTAACCCCTTGTGTACGGGAAACGCACATACGCGGGCTGGCTCACTGACCCGCATACCGGGAACCGCAAATGCGCGGCGTGCTCTGTTGATCACCGTGGCCTGATTTGAGTATGCGGGCGCGCTGCCTTGGCCGGTATTGTTGGCTAGCTCTTGTGACGATTGCCAAAGAAGTATTTCATGCGCATTCTTCGCCTGCTTCTTCGCCTGTTTGCTGTGATGATTGCCAGGAAAAGTATTTCATCCAGTTTTTTTGTGATGACACAACACGACAATAGAAGCTGGATTTTTATGCTAAATTTTTCACTCTGTATAAATGAATACAGAAAAATCTAAAAATATACAAAATCACTCAGTCACGTTACAGTACACCCTTTTTGTGTGGTACAGTTTGTTACACCGTTCGACGCACAAACTAACTTCGCAAGTGTCACATCTGAACCGGGACTCACGGCAAACTATGTTCTTGGAACCGACAATGCTGTTTCCGCGGTTTTTGGGTCTTTGCTGTGGGTGGATGGCTCTCCATGAAATGTCGCCCAAGGAGTCTTTTCGGAGCTGGCGACTCCGCCCATTCTCTTTGCTAAACTCACATCTTCAGCTCAGGATACACACCTAATGAGCGATCAGAAACTTCATTAGTCTGACCCAATATTGGTACAAAATCATTCACAGCAATCGCCTCGCAGCAGTTGCGTATCGATACCACACACCATCCAGCAGACCCATCCGCGAATACGTGGTTCCCGGCCATGGGAACAGATCGCCTGCATGTACATATGCGGTTCCCGCCTGACTGGCTCGTATGTATCGCATGTACGCTGGTCGCTTGAGCATTCAGTCGAATACAAAACTATACACAAGGGGAATACTCAAAAAGAGCACCAAGTTTCAAGCTTTCAAATGAGGTGTCATTAAGACATACACATTGGGCATAAATAAAATATTTTAATTAATTTTAGGGTCAGCGTTTTTCATTAGCCATTTTGTCCTCAGGTAGGCCAGTTGGGAAAGGGTAAATTGCTGAAAGACATTCATCTTTAAGCGCAGGACACAATTTTTGCCCTTTATTTCTGAACTGTAGTTATTTACTGAGCGGGGTGTAGTTATTTATTCACACCGAGTGAATCATATGGAAACTTCAGCCCTTTTTTTATCCATCCGGCAGGTAATGTGAGGGGGGGATATATTCATCAGTATGTCTGTCCGGCCATGAGTCCGTACGTGCGTCCATCTGTAATCATTTTGTTTCCGGCACAGAACTCGAATACCGTTCAGTATTTTTTAACTAAACTTGCTGTGCGTATTAATCAGGTCCCAGACTGGCGCATTTTGATATTTTGGGATTCCTGAGATTGCTGCGGACGGGAGGTATATCATCCTCTGATGATTCTTGTTATAAAGAGTCACTGAACATACGCTTACTGACTTTGATGTGGTCTTCAGTTAGCATTACCTCATCTTTTGCAGTTGTACATCTTCTTTGCATTGGACTCTGAGAAATTGAAGAGGAGAGAGAGAAAAAAGCGGTTGGAATAAAAGTAATGAGAGAGGAAGAGGGAGAGAGTCCCTCCCATCATCGTCCGGAAGCCTCAACTTAACTGCCACTCCTGAAAACCCACACTGCCTCCGAACAGGAAGATCTAATTACCACGGCGTTTGACTGGTCCAGCCCAATTCGCTCCAGAATATCGCCACACACCACTGCTGAGCTTCTCCAAACACACTCTATTTCATGACACTCAATGATAGCCTTAACATGACCTCTGTTGAATTTGTCTTTGGTGTGACTGTGCCGGTTAATACCTTTGGTATGCCAGCAATATTATACTGAAATCCTCCTCTTCAAATGTAGCCTTAGCTATTGTTAACCAGCTTAGTGTTTCTCTTACCTTCAGAGTGTTTAGAGCAGGGCTATTCAAATAGTTTGGAGCTGGGGTCAGTTCGTGAAACTGAGGCAAAATAAGGGGCCATTAAATATGAGTAACCACAGAAACAAGTAAAGAAATTACGACAACATACTGAAGGAGTGAATATATTCTATTTAGTAAATGCAGGACAACATATGTACATTGTGTTGTACTAAGACACATAGGCCCAAAGCATTGTTACATTCAAATGGCAATATCATTTTCAAAAATTAGCCCAGGTGAGCCATATCCAAGCCATATTACAAACATTTAGAAAAATGCATTTAACTGACATACAACATCCACCTAATTGCACATAACTGTACCAACATAACTTGACAGCTCTTTATCCTTGATTAACAATGTGGAGATAAATTCCAATGTTACCAGAAAAGAGGGAAATACTTCTCAGAAACTTCAAATTGTCAGTCTGCTCTACCTACTTGCTAAAAACCGGAATGTAGCTAACTGATGACTGAATGTAACTGACACTTTTGGGTTTTTTTCTTCTTGATAATAAAAAAAAAACTGCCCCATAAGTCCACAAATGGACTTCTACTGTACTCACATTTGTCCATTTTGAAAATGTACCAGACAACTTAACAATCAGTCTAGGTAAGCTATATCACAGATATTCAATATTTCACTCAGGTGATATCAACTTCGACTCCAACAAAAATAAAACCAAAGTGCATAGTATGGTACTAAATAGAATTGTATCAACATAATAATGCATGGCATTTTATCAAGGCACAGCATTTCAAATGGCATCACTCAGTCCAGGTGAGCCATATCACAGTTATTGAGAATTTCATTAATTTAACTGACAAACAACTTCAACTCCAAGCGCACTAACAAATACAAAACAAGACTGCATAGTATGCTACTGCATAGAATTATAACAACATAACAGTGCATGGAATTCTATCAAGGCAAATGTTTCAAACTGCACCCCACAATAATCACTTCATCCAGTTTAGCCTTCTTAAGACATGAAAAAAAAATCTATGTAACAGTCCCTTAGTTGACCTCTCTTGACATACCAATGTTAAACTGTTTTTCTGCTCTAACTACTCGGCCAACAGCAGAACACACTTGCAAGGATTTGGTGAGGGCTTTCCATTCTATTTTTTTTTTTTAATCTGTCCATGCTGAAATTGCATCAGACACCTCAATATTCAGTACAGCTGAGCCATACCACATCAAGAAAAAAAACATAAAGTGCATAATATGGAATAATGAGGTAAATAACATGTAAACTGCATCATACTGTTCAAAATTCAATCCCCATTGCTTGCTTGAAAAACATGTCTGTTACCTTGCACTTAGTTTGCCAAAATTTGCCATCTAATGAGAGAAATGGCATTTTTTTTGACTTCACAAGAGCGGCAAAGTCAGGTGTATATGTTGTGTATATGTGTTGCAGATGCTGGTCAGTGAGGGATATGCGATTGTGAGTTTTAATGGCATTCATGTGTGAGAATGATGACTCACAAGTGTATGTTGAGCCAAACATTGTCAGGAGAAAAAGTGCAAGACCCCTTGAGTGAGGAAATTTCTCGTGGCTGACTTCATGAGTCCAAAATTTTTCAAAACTAGCCAGTTGTAACGACTGTCTCAAGTCTTCTGATGACTGAATGTCAATGAGTTCCAGTTGTAAAGATGCCTCATCCAATGATGTTACCAGCTCCTTTGCTTTCATTGCGAAGTCCTCCACAGCATTCACACTGAAAGGGTCTTTCACAAATCTCATCACTTCACTAGGGATGCTAAAATCATCAAACCTTTTGGCAAAGTTGTTTTTCAATGAGCTAATAAAACCTGACATCACTTCGGTAATTTGTAGGCCTGATTTACTCAGTGTAGGGAAGTGGAGCATTTTCCTGGACAAAGATCAGCAGAGAAAAAGTGAGAGTTTTCTGTGAAAAGCATGAAGTCTCTACACAAGTTGCATGACTGTTTTATCTCTGCCCTGCAGCTCCATGTTAAGTTGGTTCAAATGATAGAAAATATCGCTCAGAAAGCAAACAGCAGAGTTAAACTCGTCATTTTCCATCAGAGACAGAAACCTGCCAGCTTTTTTCAGCTTTGAATTCCGGAGAAACACCAGAATCTCCGCTCTTAGTTCACAAAATCGTTGCAATGCATTTCCTTTGCTAAGCCATCTAATGTCATTGTGAATGAGCAAATCTTTATATTCAGCCGACATGTCAGTCAACAACTTGCGGAAAAGGCGATGCTGTAAGCTGGAAGTACAACGGATAAAGTTTATAATTGCCATGACAGAGTCCATTGTCTCTTTCAACTCACCACTTAGCTTGGCACACAAGAGGCTCTGGTGGATGAGGCAATGTACCGATTTCAGCTGTGGAGCCAAGAGCCGCCATCCTCGCAGCCAGCCCCTGATCCCTGCCCGCCATCGAGGGCGCACCATCTGTCACCAACATGTTGATGTGCGCCAAATCCAACTTGTTCTCCTCAAAAAATGAAACAATACTGGAGAATAGAATCTCACCAGTGGTATGTCCCTTCATGGGAATTAGTCCAAGCAAATCTTCGCGAAAGCTCTCCCCATCAAAAAATCGCACGTAGAGGCACAGCTGTGCAACATCGCTGTTATCCGTCGATTCATCGACGCCAAGGACATCACCTCAGCCCTTCTCAGCTTGTCCAAAAGCGCCTCAAAAACGCCCGCAAAGGTCCTCGACTCTCCTCTTATTTGAAGTGTCAGATATTGGAATTTGTTTGATCGAATCGATTATGCTTTTTTCGGTTTTATCATCTGTAACCAACTCCTCGATGGATGCTAGCATACAGTCTTTGACAGTCTCCGAGTCCGTAAACGGCTTTTTCTTTTTGCCCAATATCCATGCTATTCGTAACGATGCCGACGTTGCTCTTTCTTGATCCGTACAGGCCCGAAAGAGGTGCGGCGGCTTCGCTCATAACAAGATGTAAGCCCCAAAATCCTCCGGCTCCGAGCAGTAGAGCCCGGTGGGAAGGTGGCGCCAAGTTAGCATGACTTGTCTTGAAATGCCTTCTCACATTATACTCTTTACATACGGAGAGGCACTCGTTGCAGATTAAGCACACAGGCTTAGCACCAACAGCAATAAAAACATATTTCTCTGTCCATTCATTGTTGAACTGTCTATTCTCTGAGCAAACTTTTCGTTTTTTTAAGGTAGAGAGAGACATTTTGTCCTGTTAGCCAAGTTTCGTGCTTAGCTTGAAAGAAAAAACGTAGAGGTCAGAGCGGAGCTCTAAAGCAATCTGCGTCGACTTTGATTGGTCCAGTGTGATTCTTAAAACCGTGGACCTATCATCCTTGCTTAAAATGGGTTGAAATTCTTCTTCTTTTGATTAGATTTCATGTTTACACGATGGCCTAAACAGGCGCATTCCGCCACCTACTGCACCAGAGAATGCACCATGAACCATAGCCATGAGCTGTATTATGAGATTACTTGCATGTAATACCAATGATGCACTCAAAGGGCCAGTGCAAAATCCCCCGGGGGCCGGAAGTGGCCCGGGGGCCGCCAATTGAATAGCCCGGGTTTAGAGGTTACTGTTGAAGTGCCAGCATTGGTAGTGGGCATGAGAAGCCAAGTTTCTTTTGAAACAGCCTCTTTACATAAATACACGGTGTTGAATTGTAACATTAAGATGGCCTGTACCACAGCTTTGGACTGGCAGCTTTGACGTACAGAGCTGTGAAGAAGTATTTGCCCCCTTCCTGATTTCTTACTGATTTTTTGTATATTTTTCACATTTCATGTTTCAGATCATCAAACAAATTTTAATATAAGAAAAAGATAACCCGAGTAAATACAAAATCTAGTTTTTAAATGATGATTTCATTTATTAAGGGAAAAAAGCTATCCAAACCTACCTGGCCCTATGTGAAAAAGTAATTGCCCCCCTTCTTAAATCATGAATTAACTGTGATTAACCACATTTTTTAAGTTCAATTTTACTAGCCACACCCTGGCTTGATTACTGCCAGACCTGTTGAATCAAGAAATCACTTCAATTGAACCTGTTTGATAAAGTGAAGTAGGCTAAAAGATCTCAAAAAGCAACATATCAGGTCGCGAACTAAAGAAATTCAAGAACAGATGAGAAACAAAAAAATTGACATCTATCAGTCTGGAAAGGATTGCAAAGCCATTTCTAAGTCTTTGGGACTCCAGCAAACCATGGTGAGAGCCATTATCCACAAATGGAGAAAACTTGGAACAGTGGTGAACCTTCCCAGGAGTGGCCGGCCCACCAAAATTACTCCAAGAGCGCATCGATGACTCATCCAGGAGGTCACAAAAGAACCCAGAGCAACATCTGAAGAACTGCAGGCCTCACGTGCTTCAGTTAAAGTCAGTGTTCATAATTCAACAATAAGAAAGAGACTGGGCAAAAATGGCATCCATGGGAGAGTTCCAAGGTGAAAACCACGGCTGACCAAAAAGAACACAAGGGCTCTTTTCACATTTGTCAAAATACATCTTGATGATCCCCAAGACTTTTGGGAAAATATTCTGTGGACTGAAAAGACAAAAGTTGAACTTCTTGGAAGGTGTGCGTCCCGTTACATCAGGCATAAAACTAACAAAGCATTTCAAAAGAAGGACATCATACCAAAAGTGAAACATGATGGTGGTAGTGTGATGGTCTGGGGCTGCTTTGCTTTTCAGGACCTGGGCGTCTTTCCCTAATTGATGGAACTATGAATTCTGCTCTCTACTGGAAAGTCCTGAAGGAGAATGTCCAACCATCAGTTTGTGACCTCAAGCTCAAGCGCACTTGGGTTATGCAGCAGGACAATGATCTGAAACACACTAGCAAGTCCACCTCTGAATGGCTTAAAAAAAAAAACAAAATGAAGATTTTGGAGTGGTCCTAGTCAAAGTCTGGACTTAAATCCACTTGAGATGCAGTGGCATGACCTTAAATAGGCTGTTCTTGCTCAAAAACCCTCCAATGTGGCTGAATTAAAACAATTCTGCAAAGAAGAGTTGGCTAAAATTTTTCCATGGTAATGTGAAAGACTCATTGCCAGTTATTGCAAACGTTTGATTGCAGTTGTAGTCGCCGAGGGTGGAACAACCAGTTATTAGGATTTAGGGGGCAATTACTTTTTTCACATAGGGCCATGTAGGTTTGGATAGCTTTTTCCCCTTAGTAAATGAAATCATCATTTAAAAATTTCATTTTGTATTTACTCGAGTTGTCTTTGTCTAATATTAAAATTTGTTTGATGATCTGAAACATTTAAGTGTGACAGATATGCAAAAAAATAAGAAATCAGGAAGGGGCAAATACTTTTTCACGGCACTGTAGTTGATGTTATCTACAGTTTATTCAAACACAGGCTGTATCAGTCTCGCTATCTTCAAAACTAATTTGCTGGGATCTAGAACAAAAAATCTAAAATATTGTAACCATCTAAAAAATCTGTGGGCTGCACTGAACGTCACATATTAGCCAGTACTGTCCAAAACTGATAGTGAGCATTACTGGAAGGATATCTGGGGTTTTTGCACAGTCTAATTGCCTATATGGGGTAAAAAAAAAAATGTAAAAAAATAATGAAGGTGACTGTCTCTTTCCGTCTTAACATCAAATTTCTTTCTAACACTCCCCTTTGTGTTCACACAAGACGTCCTTGAGATGAGGTTTTCAGTTGAGGGGGAAAATTACAGACAGACTCCAGCTGTTGTCAACCATTCTGTAGACCACAGAGAAAGTAGTGGTTTTGTTTGGGCACGGATATAGCTTGTTCTCAGAAAGAAACCATTAATGCACTTTTCTCTTTGATTTACAACTTGTGACTCAATATCTTTTTCCCATATTTATTGATTTATTCAACCTTTTTTTGATTGGCTATGTGAACTGAGAAGTCTATCTTTCGCTCTGGGAAGCGGAGAAGTCTGGAGCGTTGGCGTATTGGAATGTCTTTTCATAATTCTGAGATATTGTTCTAAAACTCCCATGGCTTTCCATTGCAAGCAGTGATTGTGCCGTCACCATTAGAAGAATATTAGGCGAAGAATATTATAATCACATATTTGTGACGTCACAGTTGAAACCAGAGCTTTGCATCCCAGTTCCTGGAGATGTACTGTGCCTTAGCACAACTCACTAAATAGGTAGAGACCTCACTGAGCTGTTCTTTAGTGGAACCAGGTCTGTAAAATTAGAGTGAAAGTTTAGCAAATGGTCGTTCTTCTGGAACACTATTCTGTTGGCCTGTTTTGAGAGGTTTAGTGGCCAGATGTATGTAGGAATTGAACGGGGACCCTGGGGTTAATTCCTGTTTTCTGTGAAAAATGCACCATGTGAATTTTAATGGGCAACACTCATTTGCAAGGGCTTCAGTTCAGAGTCATGTCAAGGTCTCCTATTGTACAGTGTCCCCATCATTGTACTGGTACACTGCATTTCTGTTTGACTGAGAGGGATTTGATTGATGCATTATGAGACACTGTGTAACTGGCTAGGTATGAGTTAGTGGTGCGAGCCTCTGAATGTGTCCACAGCATTGGACTGTGAGATGGTTTGCAGATGTATGAGGTGTCATGTGACCTTCATGGAGGTACTGTTGTAATTGGGGGGGGCATTAGTCAACAGGAATCATGGGAAATGCATTTTGGGAGGAGGGGGACCATCTCGCTTGTCATAGTGGCTTTTGTGTATTATAGCTGTGTGTGTCTTCACAGGAGTGGTGTTTCATTAATGTGCTTGTGTGTGTTTGTGTTTGTGCGCGTATGTCAGTGTTTTTGTGTGTGTGTCTGTGCGTGTGTGTGCGTGTGTTTGCATGTCTGTGTGTTTGTGTGTATGTCAGTGCATTTTTGTGTGTCACTGTGTGCGCGGATGTGTGTGTATCAGTGTGTGTTTGTGTGTCCGTCAATGTTCGTGTCTGTGTCAGTGTTTTTTGTGTGTGCACGTGTGTGTGCTGTGTTTGAGCGCGTCTGTCAGCTTGCGTTTGTGCATATCACTGTGTGCGTTTGTGTGTGTGTGTCAGTGTTTGTGTCAATGTGCAGTTTATGTCAGTGTTTTTGGTGTGTATGTGCGTGTGTGTGTGTTTGCACGTGTGCGTTTGCGTGTGTTTGTGTGTGTGTTTTGTGTTTGTGTGCGTGTGTTTTCCCCATATTTCAGGGTTTTGCAGTCTAACATTAAGTCTAACATTAAAGTGAATCAGAATTTACTGAAAGGCTCTCTAGCATCGTGTGTTATTCACATATTGTGGAGGTCACTTTTAAAAATAAACGTTTGCTTCATTCTAATAGCTTTCCCTGTATTGGTACACTCTGAACAAGCGAAACACCAGGAGTTCTGCTATGAAAAAAAGAAAGACATCCCAACATTCCCAGATTGACCGGTCCCCCTCTGTCTCCGCAGGCCGAACGCGGACGGTGACGGAGGACTTTGGCCGTCTGTACGAGCAGCAGTACGGTGTTGCCCTCTTCAGCAAAGTGCGCTTCGAGATCGAGGGCACCGAAGGACCCCAGACCCAACTGCTGCACCGCAATGTAAGAGCCCTCTGTACTGACCATCCGCAGTACTGACCACCCACAACACTGAGTACTGACCACCCGTAGTACTGATTACCCACACCGAGTACTGACCACCCGCAGTACTGATCACTCCCAGTACTGACGACCCCCAGTACTGACCACTCCCAGTACTGACGACCCACAGTACTGACCACTCCCAGTACTGACGGCCCCCAGTACTGACCACTCCCAGTACTGACGACCCCCGGCACTGACCACCCACAGTGCTTACCACCTGCAGTACTGCAGGGCTGGCGATAAGCGGTATTGCATCGCAAAATGCGATCAGTTTTTTTGAAATGCGCCAATCTGCGATGGGCTTTTGAAATCCCCATCGCATATTTTGCGATTAAGTCTTCGGATAATGTGAGTAAAAGTTTTTGTCCAGTTTTGAACAAAAACGGGCTCCTACAGTCTCTTAAATATCATTCCGATCGCCCTCCACAACTGCACATTATGGATAACCTTACGGGGCGAGACTGAAACCATGGTAGCGAGTTGAATGACCCCATTTTCCTACCTCTGCGCCAGTCCCGGCCACAGAACTAAAGAAAACTCTGGAGTGGGAAATGTCATTGGCTGAACCAACCGCAAAACCTGAGATGCGTCCGCCACCCTTTGTAAAGAATCGGCGGGGGAATTGCGCAATCAAACGCTGTACATGTGTATATGCGACTAGATAAAATGAAATTAAAAACACTGTACTGGTGACACACATCAGGTGTCATCTAACACAGGCATTAAATATGAAAATATGAAAATAACGACGACCACGATGGTTTCCAGATGTGCCAATTGCATTTTAAAAAACTGCGAATTGTGTGACGGTCGAGATCCGGACCGTCCCGCGTTGGAATTAGAGGATCAACCGACGTTAGACTGAAGGACCAGAACATTGCTGACAATTTCAGAATCTAAAAAGAATGAGTGATTCAAGAGTAAGTTAGAGAATGGTCTCAATTCTTAAGCGATATATGGACTTTAACCCGTCATTACGAAAGGATTTTGGCACATCGTTGTATTTTTGTATCGCTGTATATTGTACCGTTTTGCAAATTTTAGGCAGTGGTCAAGCACGTGAGCACTGACAACATCGATTCTAACCCAACAAATCGACAAACCTGCATTTTAGATTATGTAAGTACTTGGTTAGGGATTTATCTTTATGCAAGGTACTGAAGAGCTTTGAAATTAAAAGCTTTCATTGTTTGCTATTAATTATGAAGAAAAAGTTACTTTCTGTTTTACTGAATGGGTACTTTTGAAATTAAAAAGTTTCATTGTTTGCTATTAATTATGAAGAAAAGGTTACTTTCTGTTTTACTGAAGGGCTTGTGTCATCTGTGTCTTACGTTTATTGGCATGACTGGTTATTAATTAGTATTAGAACATAATAGGAGTTAAATTGGCATTGGTATGAGTTGTAGTAGTAAAAAACCAAATAAAAAATATTTTAGATACAGATATCTTATTGGTGTCGTAAATTAAAAGGAAAAAAAGGCTGTCTTGTGAAAGATGGGGAGGACTAGTAAACCTGGGTCATTACTGGTCCGGATGTCTTGTGAAAAAAAAAAAAAAAAAAAAATTCTATCCCTGATATACAAAAAAGAGTGGTACATTTATGTCAAAGGAATGCTGTTTTCATATGTTGGAGACATATATTTGTACCCCGAATTCCTACAGTGCTCTTTATTCTAGATTATGGCTATTTTTATTTTGATATTTAAATGTTCATCTTGGTTCATAATTACCGGTATTAATTTCTTTCACAGTAAAAATACTTTGTATGATAAAACTCAGTCCTGAATAGTCACTCATTCACAGCCTGAGCCAGGTGAGTGGCTTAGGTAGAACCAACTAAAACTTAGTCATTCCTATTCAGTTACCGAGTTATTACATATTACCTGTAAGTGGGTTCTAACTGGTAAGTCCAAGTAGTTTTAACACTGCAATGCTACTGTAACTCAACTGCCTTGGTCTTCATTAGGCGATGTTAATTAGTGTTAGTGCTGTTAGCTAAGTATTCTCAGGGATGAAAATAAAAGGTTAAAGTGCATATACAGATGTTTTTGTTAAGTTATATTTTTGCTACACAGTTCTGAAAAATGCTACATAATGCTACAGACTTGTAGAGACTGCATACCGTTTTCGCTACGCAGTTATTTTTGCTTAATGCCAGCCCTGTACTGATGATCCTCACCACTGACCACCCGCAGTGCTGACGACCCCCAGTACTGACCACCCCCAGTATTGACCACTACCAATACTGACCACCTCCAGCACTTGCCATCTGCAGTTCTGACGACCCCCTGTGCTCACCACCCGCAGTACTGACCTCCCCTATAACTGACCACCCGTAGTACAGAGCACCCCCGTTACAAACCACCTCCAGTACTGACCACCCGTGCCTCTGAACGGGAATGACAAAGATTATGTCAGCCTGGACACTTATATCTGCTTTATGTTTGCGCTTTAATCTTGTTTCTGTAACTTAATATCCAAGTAAGACAAACCTACTCTAATGAAATGAGGTTTGACTCTGAGGCTTGATAAAGCTCTGAACTCCTTACGACACTAAAACACTTTTATATGTCCATGCTTTTGCGCTTTTTCAATCTCCTCATCCCTCCTTCTTTCCCTCCATTTCCCCCTTTCTCCATACCCTTCTCTCTTTTTTCCTTCTCTCGATGCTCTTTTCATCTTGTCTTCTCTTTCTCATGTGTCACTTTTTTTGTCTTTTCGCGTCTCCATCTTTGGTCTTTCCTTGGGTGTGTTTTGTCGTGGCTTGAGGTTTTTCTGAACTGTAGGCAGGTGGTAGATTGGCACAGAGAGAGATATAATTTAATAGTCATTTTTGTTTGTTTGACTGCGGGTGAATTATTTGTTGATGTCCATGTGACCGCAAGCTCCTCATGTCTGTCCTCCCCTATCCCAGGATCCTTTGCGGGACAAGAACATCTTCTCCGGGAACCTGTTCCACTATCTGGACAACAAGAAATGGCGGAACCGCTTCTTCTTCATACCGGACTCCTACAACGTCTACTACTACGACAACAAGCTGGTGAGCTGGAAACACTTTGGATCTATTTTCTGATGTTTATTAATAAGAAAAACACACACACACACACACACACACATAAGTGTGGAACTCTGTTATGAATAATTGTATCTAAAGGTGCTGCTTGTGGTGGTGCTAGAGTGATCACCACGGCCTCGACTCGAATCCACCTGTGCCAGTGCCATTTGTGGCGAGCAGCCTGCAGAGAGAGTAATGCATCATTGGCTTCGCGCTTCTCAGGGAATGGACCTTTCTGACCTGTCAATGAAGTGTAGAATAACTACCAATCAGATTGCCTTATCTTACAAAGGTCCTGCCTACCCTGGCAGCACCGCTATATTGTCCCACATTCAATGCAGTCATTAGCTGTTTGTAACAGGCAAGGTGTCTGACTTTCTCGAAAATGGTTCTAAGATGCGCTTTGGGAACATGTGATACTGATGAAAGATACCCAGCCTGGCACCAGGGAGCTCAATTAATCCTTTTTCTACGGCCAAAAAAGCAGTTTGAAAAGTGTTTTAGCGATGGATTAAAGCGTGTTTGCTCGAAGGTAAACGAATGAAATTTTTTGCCTTTTCGCCTTCATTAGTTAGTTAGCCACCAACAATCTATTCACGTTTTGCTGAGAGGACAGAATTACACCAACGGCATCATTGATGCATAGGTTAACATAGTATTATTTTTCCCCAGTGGACTTCTGCATGCAACACTGGATGATATAAAACATTTAGCCGGGTGGTGAAGGATTTTGTAATGGCATGATGTAATCTGCTTAGAAACTTTAGTTGGCTTTGTAGCTAGCCAGCAAACTAGCTACAGTCGGATTCAGAATGTCAGTTGCTTAGCCGAAATGAGTAAAGTTAGCTTGTCATCGAAATTGGTTGGGAGGATAATGCCAATATGACGAATCTTATGCCTTGGTCCCACTGGGGAAAAATCATCGGCGATGTGGAAATAGACAAATTTTCTCCCGATGGCTCCCGATGCTTTTGCCAAAAAACCGGAGTAGTCCCATTAGAAATTGCACTTATTAGGCATCGGGGATGGTCCGTGAATGTTCACTGATGCTTCGGCTATTGTCACAAAGCTTCTGGGAATGTCCCCCGAACAATGCCCATGAAACATCGGGGGTGGCTCCCAATGCTCGGGAAAGCTCCGGGGTACCTTCGCGGCGAAGGTGCCCCAGAGCTTCCCCAAATTTGAAACATCATTGGGGGAATATCCCCGTAGATTAGGGGATGCATCGGTGAGTACTTGCGAACCATCCCAGGTGCCTCGGGGAAGGGTTATTGGGGAGGTATATATTGTAGCGAGCTACAAGGTGCAACCAGCCTCTATAATTATCGAACAGTTTGGATGGGAATCCAGTGCGAGACGCCAAGCAGGGTTTGGGAAAAAACTTTTTTTTTTTTACTGAAAAATCCTCTAACCTCCCTGTGCACTCCCTGTAACTCATCCCACCACAAAAACTGATAGCGTATCGCCGAATGAAAACTTTTTTTTTTTCACTTGCATTCACTCCACTTACTCCTGCCCCGAGTTACTTTGAACATTGTTTCCCCCTCTCATATTCCCCCTCTAGCCTTTATTTTTACGATTTTGTTTCCTTAATTTTTTCTCTTAATTTTGATATATAATTGAAGTTTGTTTAATGACGAGAAGGCTGTTGGGCATTGCTTTATTTAGCTGACCGCTATGGAAGCATATAGTTAACAAAATTAAAATTAAAATGCAATGTCAAAAATGCACTTTCATTTTCAAGATACAAGCGCATTATTTGTATCATAATGAAAATGCAAATGTAATCCTCCACTTTGCATTTTCATTTTCAAGTCGATGTATGCAATTTTCATAACAAATGGAAAATTAAAATACATTCCTCATTTTCATTTGCATTTTCGAGAAGTGCCCTGCAATATCACTAACAAAACGAAAACGAAAACGCTTATCGTATAAAGCAAATACATTCTCGAAATGCTTTTTCGTTTTTAAAGCACACGCGCGTTATTTGTATCATCACGAAAATGCTGAAGTAATCCTTCGCTTTGCGTTTGCATTTTCAAGTCCATGTAGGCACTGATTTCATTTGCAAGAAGTGCCCCGCAATATCACTAACAAAACAAAATTGAAAATGCTGATCTCATAAAGCAAATACATTCTCGAAAATGCTTTTTCTTTTTCGAGAAGCAGACGCGTTATCTGTCTCATAATTAAATGGCTAACGCAGTTCGCAACTTTTCTTTTTCATTTTTGTGACAGACTGTCCTGCCTGGCTTTGCATTTTCGATTTCGAGGTCTCATGCGCTTTTCCTAACAAAATTAAAAAGAAAATACCCTCCCTAGTTGGGTGTGGCCTGTCGGTGAGAAGGCGGGACTTCCCCCATAATTTGGTACGGATTGGATATAAACAAATACAAGCGATCTCATTGGTTATCAATCAGAGGGAAACTCCTGCTGCACAAAGTTTTACGTCAAAGCACAAATGCCAGCTTATGTAGTAGGAATCACTGCCTGTGCATGGACGGCCCACTGGACATTGCGGTGTTTGAATGAGAATATAGCTTAAGTTTTCCCCCGAAAGACACTGCTCTCGCACTCAATTACCCTTGTGTGCGCTTGGATTAGCGCGGCTTCTACTGAAACTGTGTGCTTACACTCAGCCCATCCGAAGATCGACAGATCTATCTGCGCATCATCTGTTCAGTAGTTTAGTCGGTTACAAAACAAGTTCATACGCTCCTGCCCTCTTGGGCTTCATGTACTTCCATTGCTTTCTTCACGATTTTGGAGTGAAAGGACAGTTCATATTAATACACTAGCGCCTATACGGCTCTTTACCTTAATAGCTGGCTACATACCATGGTAGCCGTGAAACACGCCGACCTCCAGTTCTCTATATGCGAGTCTGTGGATGAATCGCAGAGGTAGACTGAGCTAAGAAAGGGACAGATTCATCCTGTTCGCTTGCATCCTGCTGCTGCAGAAGAAAGGCTTGCGAAATCCATAGATCTGTGATTTCTCTTATTATACCGTAAAGTCGCTTGTAATAATATGTTGTCGCTGGCCATAGCCAGATGTCGACACAGTGATATGTTTCGGCCAATCGATGTGTTTTTCATAAACAGTCACCTCTGATTGATAACCAATGAGATTGCTTGTATTTGTTAATATCCAATCCGTACCAAATTTTGGGGGAAGTCCCGCCTTCTCACCGACAGGCCACACCCAACTAGGGAGGGTATTTTCTTTTTAATTTTGTTAGGAAAAGCGCGTGAGACCTCGAAGTCGAAAATGCAAAGCCAGGCAGGTCAGTCTGTCACAAAAATGAAAAAGAAAAGTTGCGAACTGCGTTAGTGATTTAATTATGAGACCGATATTGCGTCTGTTTCTCGAAAAAGAAAAAGCATTTCCGAGAATGTATTTGCTTTATGAGATTAGCGTTTTCGATTTCGTTTTGTTCGTGATATTGCGGGGCACTTCTTGCAAATGAAATCAGTGCTTACATGGACTTGAAAATGCAAACGCAAAGTGAAGGATTACTTTAGCATTTTCGTGATGATACAAATAAAGCGTGTGCTTCTTGAAAACGAAAAAGCATTTCCGAGAATGTATTTGCTTTATATGATTAGCGTTTTCGTTTTGGTTTTGTTAGTGATATTGCAGGGCACTTCTCGAAAATGCAAATGCAAATGAGGGATGTATTTTAATTTTCCATTTGTTATGAAAATTGCATATGTGGACTTGAAAATGAAAATGCAAAGTGGAGGATTACATTTGCATTTTCATTATGATGCAAATAATGCGCTTGTATCTTGAAAATGAAAATGCATTTTTGACATTGCATTTTAATTTTAATTTTGTTAACTATTTGCTTCCATAGACCGCGACTTGCGCCTGGCAAGCACATCTGGTTGTTATAATCTGTACTGCAGCGGCCCAATCTTTTCCTTTAGAAATTAATCAACTATTTCTTTTTAATTGAGTGGCTGGATATACATATTTAGTTTTCTTGCTGGTGTCTAGGCTGGGGCCTGCAATTTGGGTTATTTATAGATAAATGTGTTTTTTCCCTTAACCTGTTAATTTTTTTCTCTTGATGTAAATAATGTTATCATTTGAGCAAACGGAAGTGCCTCTTTCTTTAGTTGGTACAATACAAGTTATTTACTTTCTCATGGTTTTGTTAACGAGTTTTTCCGTAAGATGCTGTAGTGGAGCTGAACACAACTAATTTATTTTGGTCTAACAGATGACCTGGCGCCCGGACAAAACATTGATAAAATAACTGTGTTTGGCTACGCTATAATATATGCACATTTTGGGCTCAGCATCATTCTCTCTCTGGCATGTACTAATATGAAATGTACTTATAGTGCATGCGAATGCAAAATCCAGCCAATCAGCGCCATGGGAAGAATGCACTTTTCAACCGTCCCCGAAATTTCGGCGAATATTCGGGGATGCAACCCCGACATCAGGAATGTGTCACCGAAAGGTCGCCGAACTTTCACCGAAGATTCAAATATCCCCGAAGGTCCCCTGATACTTCGGCGAGACGGGAATGCCTCGGGGAAAACAATATTTCGCCGAAGCTCTGGGGAAGCATCCCCGGAGCTTCCCCGTGGCTCTGGAAAGCTCCGGCGAGGCCTCCCCGGCCTGTTTTCCCAATAAAACGTCGGGAACACATCGGGAAAAATTTCAATGCAAGCATTGAAATTTTTTGCAGTTCTCCCGATGCCTCCCGATGGTTCCAGATGGCTCGCGACGCTCCCGAAGCTTCCCCGGGACACCGGGGAGCCTGTTCCCGACACCTCCCGAGGTGCTTCAATTTCCATTGGGAGTACATCACCGAGGCAAAAAATGCCCAGTGGGACTGAGCCTTTAGATTAATTACTCAATTATGTTTAATGTAGCGAGTTTAAGGGTTTGCTGCATTGCGTAATATGATTTATTACGAAGTCTATCTAGCGTACTGTCTGACTCATGGCCAACTGAAGTTAGACAGCATGCTGGATCTAGTGTTATTTTTAAAATTATTTTTTGGGATCTTCTCCTTTATTAGATAGATATTCAGTAGAGATAGACAGGAAAGTTTTGGGGAGAAGAATGGGGAAGACATGCAGCAAATGACCCGAGCCGGAATCGAACTGGTCGCTGCGGGAAGGACACAGCCTTTATGGTGTACGCGCTTAGACCGATGTGCCACCGGGGTGCCCCCGGTGTTATTTTTAGCTCTGTATTGGCAATAAACATATGAAAACTACTTACCCTGCTTTACTTGTGCAGTACGATTCCACTATTTTGTCCGGTTTGATCTCAATATGCCATTTATGGGGTGTTTGCCTTTTCTGCATTAATTGCCGGCACTTCGCTGTGACTCTTAAATCTCCACCTATTCCATGAAAAATTTGATTTCATGGATATATCTTTGCGTAAAATAGTTAAGGCCTCACTGGACAATTTTGCCAGTGAAGTTGGAAGCATTTGGTAAGAAACAAACCGCAATTTTTTTGGGAATACGCGTTCGAGAGTGATGCTCAAACTTATGCTACACTGTTCTTAATGTGTAACTTAGCTGTCTCCTCCGCCCTTGTGTTGTGCATGGTCCGTGAGCACAAGTGAAAGGAGGCTGCGGCTAAAAGGCGCTTGTTTCGGAGGAGAACCGCAAACTGACTGCGGTCTCCTGAGATGGCAGTATCTGTCGCAAACTCTTTTTGTCATAAAAATTCTCCGATGCTTCTAAAGGAGAATATACCATAATTTTTTTCAAACTCATAGCTTTTATTAAGTCTGCTATTTGTGGGTAATGCACAGTCATATCAATCAAATAAAAAAACATTAATTTTTCTCATGGGGAATTTATTTCTGAAACCTGACGCTTCAGAATTGTTTATCATGGTGTCAACCTTTGACCTCTTACTTCCTTTAGGCCCACGAGAGGGGACTGCACCCCAAGGGTGTCATCAATTGTGCCGGTTACAAAGCCCTGACCTCCGTGGAGGAGTACTTGGAGCTAATCGGCAACAGCCTGCCAGGTGAGAGGCGCTGACTCCGCTCCCTGAGAGAGCAGAGTGACATCATAATGCTACAATAATGCTGCTTCCTCTGGGATGTGTAGTTCTTTTTTGCTGGCATAATGTAGTTTTTGATACTGTTTACACAGAGAGGGAAAAGGGAGAGATTTTTTTGTTCTTTTTCCCTTGTTCCAGTTCTACATGTTATTTCAAAATGGCACTTTCAGTTTACAAGTGTATGCATTTAATATCAATTAAGCAGTGAGGGAAGGAGAGATTTATTACCTCGGCCAACGAAGTTGGGGTGGAGGTTATGTTTTCGCCCCTGTTTGTTTGTCTGTCCGTCTGTCTGTCTGTCTGTTTGTGAACAATATAACTCAAAAAGTAATGCACGGATTTGGCTGAAATTTTGTGGGTGGATTGCTATTACATCAAGGATGGACCCTATTGATTTTCACCGTGATCAGTGAAACAATATGGCCGCCACGGCAGCCATCTTGAAATCGTATGACACGCGATAACTCAACTTTGCTCCCACTCATGAACATTTGGATTGTGCTGCCTTGGCGGAGGTTTGCACTCTACGAGTGCCTCTAGTTTTGTCCTTTTTTTTGTTTAATTTGTTTCTTTGTTCTGTGTCCAGAGTGTTAGTTTGTATCAGTGTCTGCTCAGGTAGCACAGTCCTCAGGGGTAAGTCGATGGAAAAGGGAGAGAAAAAGAGATTGAGAGAGATCCTCTTTTTTCCCTTTTGAGAATGAGAGGGCGAGTGTGCGGGTAATAGAGGGAAACAGAGGTAGAGTTAGATAGAGGAGAGAAAACCTCTGTCTGTTAGTGCCTGGATATGTAGGTCATGCGTACATGAGTTGTACAACAAGGCCGTGTATTGTAGTTCTGAACAATCTGTTCGTCGTGCGTGTCTGTGTGTATAAGAGACGCTTTACGGGGACTGAAAGACCCCACAAGTGAAGTTTGGAAAAAACTCCATTGTTGGGACATTTTTTGTGTCCCCATAAGGTGAAGGCTTTATTCTGGGCCAAGGGTTAGGTTTAGGTCTAGGGTTAAACTTGGGCTTATGGTTAGGATTAGGTGTAGTATTGAGGTTGGGTACTAGAATTGTTTAGGTGAAGTGTTACATTAAGTTTAAATATTGATTTATTTTAGGGGTTTGGGTTAAGGTTAATGACGGGGTTAGGATTAGGGCTGGTTTTAAGATTCAGGGGTATGGAGATTAGATTTTGGTGCAAAAATACTTTTTTGGTCCTCATGAGTTTGGAAAAACATACAAATGTGTTTGTGTGTGTGTGTGTGCATGCGTGTTTGTGTATAAGTAGTTTTTACCTGCGTTTGTGTGTAATTTCTTTTACTTTTGTGGTAGTATTTGTGCAATTTTATTTACCTGTGTGTGTGAGTGTGCATGTGTGTATTTGGTTTATTCGTGGATAAGTATGAGTGTATTATTATTCACCAATGTGTTTATGTTTATGTGTGTATTTTATTTAGCTCTGTGTGTGTGTGTGTGTGTGTGTGTGTTAGTCAGCCCATAGTTTTATTTACCTGTGTGTTCAAGTATGTGTGTAGTTTTATTTACTAGTATATGTGTGTGTAGTTTTATTTGCCTGTGTGTGTAAGTTTGTGTAGTTATATTCACCAGTATGTGTGTGTAAATATATGTGTAGTTTTCTTTACCTATGTGTGTTAGTTTGTGTGGTTTTATTCACCTGTGTGTGTGTGTGTGTGTGTGTGTGTGTGTGTGTGTATGTGCATATGTGTGTAATTATGTGTGTAGTTTTATTTGTCTGTGTGTGTATGTGTGTAGTTTTATTAAGCTGTGTGTGTATGTGTAGTTATATTCACCAGTATGTGTATGTGTGTAGTTTTATTTACCTGTGTGTTTAAGTATGTGTGTAGTTTTATTTCCTAAAATATGTGTGTGTAAGTATGTGTGTAGTTTTATTTACCTGTGTGTTCAAGTATGTGTGTAGTTTTATTTCCTAAAATATATGTGTGTGTAAGTATGTGTGTAGTTTTATTTACCTGTGTGTTTAAGTATGTGTGTAGTTTTATGTCCTAAAATATATGTGTGTGTGTAAATATGTGTGTAGTTTTACTTACCTGTGTGTTTCAGTATGTGTGTAGTTTTATTTCCTAAAATATGTGTGTGTAAGTATGTGTGTAGTTTCATTAAGCTGTGCATGTGTTTGTGTGTGTGTGTGCGTGTGTGTATATGTGTGTGTGTGTGTGTGTGTATGTGTGTGTGTGTGTAAATATGTGTGTAGTTTTGTTAAGCAGTGTGTGTATTGCAGGTGTGAAAGCCAAAGCCAGCAACTCTCCCTTCCTGCGGTGCGCGACTCAGTTCTGCATTATCCTGTGGCACCCGTACGCCTGCCATCACTACTTCTGCGTGCTGACGGAGAAGGAACAGACCAAATGGCAGGCTGTGTTTCAGGACTGTATCCGTCACACCAGCAACGGTGAGCTCATGCCTGTCACCCGTTACACCGCCTGTGGCTCGGACTTACGCAACAGCTGCGGCGTGATTCACTCCGAAAGCCTCCCCTCTCCAGTGCCCTTCAGACTTTTATCATTTCAAAAACATGGGAGGTTTTACTCTCAACAAGCATCGTAGCCCTGTGTGCACAGTTAAAATCTCTTATTGGTTACAGATTACGGCAGAAGTAATCCATAAGTGGCTAGACTCAAGAATCTCGTTTTCCCCATCATGTTTTCAAGAGGGTGGACACGATGGGTGGACACGATGGCATGGCAACGTAATGTCTTGTCAGTCAAAAAATGTTTTATTTTTTGCATCCAGTGGGTCTTTAGAGCTAAATATGCTAAGAGAGAGTGAAAAATAAGATTAAATTCTTATCATACGACTATAATGCTTATTAAAAAGCTTTTTTTTTTCCGCAGTGAAGGATTCTGTTACCATATGGGGCTTTAGCGCTTGGTGCTAATGACACGTCAGGCAAGGAGTTTCATGAGCTCTCTGTACCCACAGTCTTTCTGAGTCCATTCACCGTGACATACGCTTAACAACCTCAGCCCATGGTTAAACGCCAATGTAACTTTTTAAACCTTCAGCACCAAGAGCATATTCAGTTTGTGAAGAAAAAAGGCTTACCTAAGCACTGTGACTCAGATTTAAGGAAAAATGCCAGTTGAATCAAGGCAAAGGAACGAATGCATTTTTGGCGACCCGCCCCGCATTATTTTACATGCATGTTGGACATGACTGAGAACTCAAGTGTCTTCAGCAGTGACGTTGTGAGGAATAGTGGTGCCTGAGGAAAGAAGGGGTTGGAGTACTAAGTCAGGCGTAGGGTTGGCTGGGTGTAATAAACCGGTTTCTGTGGGAATTTTTCTCAGAACATCAGGGTTAGCACCCCTGCCTAAATGCGTACTGGTGATTAATTTGTTCCTTTTCTTTTATTTATTAATTACAACAATTTTTTTCTTCATGTATGTGAACAAAAAGAGGCAGGTACGTGTCAATGGTGATTGTCTTTGGAAAGTGTGTTGCGCAGAGCTCGTTCATTTTGCCACATATTCCATCACTGGCCCTCTCATGACCTGAAACACTGACACTCTGCCAATCATTTTGTTTACCTGGTTTAGATGGGGTTTTTTTTTCAATAGCTTAGAAAACAAAATGTCTTGCAGTTCTTTGCTAAAGTTGTTTCTGGCACCTCATAGGAGTGAATTCTACCAGGCTGTTTTCCACTGCAGGGTCATGTTTACAGTAAAGGGAAACTGGTACACAGGAAGCTAAGCAAATTCTAAAGATTCCTTTCACATGAGCAATATTAGTTACGTTTGGCCCCACAGAAATGTCCATTACAACCACAAGAGAGACAATGTAAGAATGAGTGTCAGATAGTATAGTACAGTGCTGTCGTATGAGCTAGCATGTAGCACTGCTGTACTGTACTGATGATATTAGATCCCCTGTCCATTTAGAGATTATTACATGTTACCGAGCTTCCTGGTTTATTTCTTTACTATACCCACTCAGTAAAGCCGGCTCGTTTTGTTTCTGAATGAAACTCTTTCTCTGTCGAAAGGCTGCTAACACACACTGCTGCTGTGCCAGGGGTGGAAAAATGGGATAAAGGATAAAGGATAAGATCAATTCAATAAGCGTACTAATCTCATCCTGTATCTAGGCTTCAGATTTTATATCTCAAATATTTTTTTCTCAATGAGTCTGCCAGTCTGCCAATGTGCGGAGAACGGCAGTGGTTTACCAACAGAGTTAAGGGAATTTATCTTGTCTGGGACTCGGCCATAATAAGATTTTTTGTCTCGTAAAAAAGAAAAAGCACTTGTTAAAATGCGATTTGTGGTGAAATTGGCGGTAGTGTAGAGGATACGGATGTGGTGACATAAGAGAGCATTAACTCGCATTTCAAAGGCTTTCGTGGCCACGGGAGCCGATATGTGCGGAGACGCCGGCTTTTAAGACCTGCTCGGCCGTAAAGAGGGCAGCGATCAGCGCGCCATTGTCACGGTTTCTGGGTCTCGGTGACAGGTCACGAAAACAGGGTGAAACAATACGCCACCAGCCCATTATAAACCTCACGTCACCATGGCTGCGGACACTTCCTGTGAACAGGTTCACTTGAAAAAGCCAAACAACTGGAAAAGCAAAATTGGTTCATTTATTCTCCTGGCGTTCCAGTGCGTGTACAGAGCGGTATTCCAGTGCTTTGGATTGATGAACAATGAATATGTGGTTAAGGTGGAGACAGCCAGTTTAATTTTTTAGATATTTACATCCATATCTTGTAAACTGAGCTGGAATTACTATCCTTTTTACACAGTGACCCTGGCCCAATACTTTCCCTGCACTGTAGAACATAAACAAAGTCAATGATTTCTGTCGAAAGCTCTGGTATTACCTATCCTAATTCACACCATACAATGCTGTGTATGTATGTATATAAAGAGACTCTGTTTCAAAGGGAAATTTAAATTCACTCGCCCACGATAAATGATGGCACTTTCATAGAAACCGTTAAACACGAGAGTCTCGTAGAGAAACACTTGCTGTGCTGATGAGCAGTGGCTTGAGCGGGTATTTGAATACATGTGTCTGAAGGCAGTATCGCTGACGTACCACAGTGATGAAGCACATTCGAACTGTTGTGTATTTGCAGTGTAACTGTAGTATAGGTTCTGACGTGCACAGGTGGTGAAGTTCAGGAGGCGAGTCTGCCATAGGTGGCACATAACTGGGGCGATGCCTGCAAGCAAGTTAAGGCAGTCAGCTGGAGCTGTTCTATTACCTCACTTTCTATATCCTCTACAATCACACCCTCCCAACATGGCAGTCTGTTTTAGCTGAGAAAATCTCTCTTATGTGGTTCGCTTCCCGCACACAACAACGTCTGCACACTCAAGCTGGGTTTTGGGTTCAACCAATCAGAGAGGAACTCTGAAATTATGAGGCTACAGGCACATACTGTCGTGGGAGGTAAGCGAAGCACGTTAGTCGTCTGTAGGCTATTCCTGTTGAATATGCCCAAAGCATAGCATACCTGAAGCATGGAGCAGGCTATCATTTTTCTCATTGTGAATCATGTGATCAGGTACTTTAACGGGCTAACCAACACCAACATGTTGAAAATGCTGGGAAGGCAGAATATCTCCAGGTTTCTTCGGTGTTGAAGTTTTCACGAACCCAAGTTCTTTAGCTGCAGAGCAGTGCAGTTTGGTTGATGCCTTGGTAGTTAGACGTTTGACGCTGAGCTGGTCGCTACCATGGTGAAATCGCTTGATTTCCTTTATAGTCTCATCCAGTCAAGTCGGCTTTTTATTCTTGAGAACTTCTAATAAACAGTAGCATCACATACGGCACCCAAACACTTTGCATGAGGAATATACAACAGTATTTACAGAAAGAACATGACTTAATATTGAAGGATCATTGAGTTGGCTTTTTCCATATACACGTATTTTCTCTTTCTTCGATCCAATTCTTATTTTACATACAAAACAAATGTCATTATCAACGAGTTTTTTGGGACTTTCTGTACCCATTATTTTTCTTATTAATATTTGACAGGGGGAACCCAGAAGGACTATCATATCATATCATATCATATAAGTATTCTGATTTGCTTATTTCGCAAAATGACATTATGTCACAGAACTCAAAGCCCGGCTTGAGTGCGTAGACGTTTTTCTGTGAGGGAAACAAACCACATAAGATGTCAGCAATGGAGGCTACTGCTCTAATTGGTTGAGGACAGTTGGGGCTCTGCTCTTATTGGCTGAGGACAGTTGGAGCTCTGCTCTTATTGGTTGAGGACAGTTGGGGCTCTGCTCTTATTGGTTGAGGACAGTTGGGGCTCTGCTATTATTGTTCAAGGGCAGTCAGGACAGTGTTGCTACCTTTGCGTGTATCAGTCTGTGTAAGAGTGCATTTTTGTGTTCTGTGAGTATGTGTCTGCACAGGTGTGTTTGTGTTTGAGTTTGGTGTATGTGCCCATGCAGGTGTGTGTGTGTGTGCGCATGAGTGTGTGTGGGTGGGGGTGGGGGGTATGTTTGCATCTGTGTGTATCTGCGCTGGTATGTGTTAATGTGTGTGTCCTATACGGTGTGTGTGTGTGTGTGTGTTTGAGTCTGGTGTGCATTACCATGCAGGAGTGTATGTGTGTGTGTGTTCCATTGTGAATCTGTAGGTATTAGGGAGCTCTTTGAATTTGACTGCTCCCTGTCGTCATGCTACTAATGCTCATTTCAGCTCCTCCCTCTCTCCTTCTGTTCTTAACGCCCCCCTTTACTCCTCTCTCTCTCCCTCCTTCTCATCTGTCTCTCTCCCTTCCTGTTTTTACCTCCCACCTTTTCTTTTCTATTTATTCCACTCATCCACTCTCATTGTTATTGCTGTCCCTCCCTCCCTCTCTCTCTCTCTCCCTTCCTGTCCTCAGATACTGAGGGAAAATGGATCTCTCAGCACTTCTTCTGTGGGAGGACCCCCCTTAATCTTAAACACACACACACTGACACGTTCACTGCACACTCACACACACATACACACACACGCACACACACACACTGAAACGCCACTGCACATTCACACACACATACACACACGCACACCACACACTCGTACGTGCGCACACTCACCATACACTCATACGCGCGCGCACACACACACACACACGCACACAAAGACACACACACGAAAACACGCGTGCACACACACAAAGACACACACACGAAGCTGCCGGGTTAGCTCACACGGTTAAAGCACCGCATGTGCGGAGCAGTGGTGACTACTACGGCGCGGGTTCGATCCCGGTCATACCAACCAGCAGTGGTCGGCAGCTTTTTCAGAACAGCGCACGATTGGCTAAAACGCTGTGGGGATGTAAATTGGGAATGGACTGCTGGGAAGGGAAATAAAAAATGATTGCCTCGTTCGTTGCTCAAGCGCCTCCTGTTGGCCAGTCAGGCGCTCATCGGTGAGTTCCTGAGCTTGCTCATGTTCGGGTATCCTCCGCCCTCGTTCTGAACTTGCAATAGTTTCGGCCAATGAGTGTAAAGATGCAGGGGCTGACAGGCGCGTGCTTTGGAGGAGAGCCGCGAACTGTCTTCTCTCTCCCGAGCTGGCAATAGGGGGTTGCATTCGAGCAAGCCTTGTACATAGTTCTCGGATTGGGCATTCCAGATTTGGGTGGGATTGGAGTTGCCAAATTTATAAAAAAAAAAAAAAAAGACACACACGAAAACACACACACACACACACACACTATCTTCTTCATTCTCTGACCTCTGCTCCCATCCAGTTCTCCTGAGGGACAGATCCAACTCACATCTCCTAAACCAGGGACTACATTCACTTCCTCTCCTTCTCCCCAAATCCTGACTCACTTCCTGTGTTTATCGCTTCCTGTGTCACCCCCATCCCTCCCACACACAAATGCGGTCTCCCCCCAAAACTGGACCTGTCTTCGGTCTCCTTACACATACACAAAGGGTCCGGTGTAAGACAGAGTTCAGGAACATCTGCTGTCCGGTGTTGAGTTTATCTGCTTCCTGTAGAGATTGTGTTTGTTTCCTGTTAGTCAGGGTGATCTCACAGGCCCTTACATCAGTTCTGCTGGTTTAACTTCAACTCTGCACATTACCAAGGGCTGTGTATGATATTAAGAATTAAATTCCTGTGGCCATGTAGGGCTTTTTGGGCTATTTTACAAACATGAAGTTACATAAAAAGAGAGAAATTATCTATAACTGACCATTAAGGACTGAGCTGAGTCAATAGGCTCCTAATCTTTGAAAGCGCAGAGGCTTGGTCATTAATCTTAATTATTGGGCAGATAATGAAGAATTCATTCAAAGGCAAAGGATATGCTGTTGAGGTAAACTTGCATTGTGTTGACATGTTGAAGGAAGAAAGAAATTAGTAACAAAGTTATACACCCTTAACACTCAAGTTCGGAGCCTATTAACCTCAGAGTTCTACATGCTCCCAATTTTTCATGTGTGTGCCATGTAGTGTAATAACCTCAATATGATCTTGGGGAATGATACTTTTTGTGGCTTTCCCAAGATATTTCTGGCATAATGTTGATAATGGAGATACTGTGCAAGTTATCCTTCTAAACAGCAAAAGTGCCTACTCAAGAAAAATGTTTTGCTTGTTAAAATTCTTTATGAAATGAACACCAACATTGCATGGTGTAGCTACACTGTAAACCCTGATAGTGCGGTGAACTCAAATGTTTTGCGAAAACTGATTACCTCAAAGAAATTGTGTAGGCCAACTCAATTGCATTGTGTTGAAGGAACTTAAAGAAAGTAAGGTAAAGTTTTTTTTTTTAACATGTTTTTTAGTGCAGTGAACACAAGATTATAAAGTTTGCATACACAATTTTTTTGAGGTAATCGGTTCCCACAAAACATTTGAGTTCACCACACTATCAGGGTTTAGGGCTGGGACCGAGACAAAGGAGGTAGATGGGATGGGCTTCTGTGTTCACAATGTTAAGTAAACACAGTCAGGCTTCTGGTTACTTCAGATAATCTGTTGCACAGATGATAACCTTAAATCAACCTACAGACGGGTGACAATTTAACAGAAAAATCAACATTAACAGCCTTGGATAAGGTGTTGGGCCTCCACAGGCTGCTATATCAGCGTCAACACATCTTGGCATGGAGTCAATGAGTCTCACACTTTTCTTCCTAGAGATATTCCCTCATTTGTTGTTTTGATGACGATGACGGAAAGTGCGGTTATTCTAAACCCTGATGACTGTTACGGTGGTGGCATATCGAGGGTTTGGAGCGCAATGGTTATATGTCCATTTTAGAGGGTTTGAGAACATTGATTTTGAGATTTGCAAATGTTCTATTAAATCAGGTACATCATTTACATCATTTTTATGTCAGTCACTCTTTTACTGCATGGTTCAGAAGTATACTGAACATTTAAGTTTTCATAAGTGTGGTACTGTGACATTATGGCCAAAATTGCCAAAATGGACATGTCACCTCCGTGCTCCAACAATTCTAGCACTTGATGTGACATAACACAATGGTGATAGATTGAAGTAAAGTTTGTTTGCAATGGAAGACAGATGATTCTGTAATACTATTCATGTTTATTCATCAAAATATCAATGTTTAATTCATTTAAGCAGATTTTGTTGGACATACCACAAAATGAAAATGTGAATTCTGTTTAAAATTGAGGTGCATGGACATATAATTATTGTGCTCCAAGAATTAGCTGATAGAAATGTGTGACAGGAGGTAAAAATCTCAAAAGCACTAAATTTGGACATATCACCATTGTGCTCCAAACCCTCGATATGCTTATTAAACCATTCAGTGACCCCTTGTGCACTGTGAGGATTGGGCTACTGTCGTTTTGGAAGAGAGCACTTCCATCATGGTAAGAATGCTTCATGATAGGATATAAAGGTGGTCACACAGATTAACTCTCCACTGATTTGCTGTCACCCTCCTGCCTTAAAAGGGACGAGTGGACCCAAACCATGCTAGGAAAATGAACAGAAGCATCAGCATTTGTTATGTTTGTCTGCTTATTTATGCAGTTTTCCTTCATTTTGTCAGGTGTCTGTTTGTGCAGACAGCAAGGAACACGTTATAGAGCTGGTGCTCGTTCTCTTTGAGGAAAAACTGAATCAATCTGGAATAAGCAGCCTTTTCACCATGAAAAGTTTCTCACTGAAGGCAACAAAGCAGTCGGTGTGCATCTAGTCATAGTGTAAGAGCCGGTCTGTGTGTAATGCTCAGCACAGACAACATGGGTGCCTGAAGTCATTGTGAGCTCTGAGATGAGCATTCTATGCAGTTCCCGCGGTAATGGTTGCCGAGGGGATTCTGTGGTTACAGGATCGTGTGAGTTGTGGAACCGTTTCAGGGGTTCCTCATTTAAACATCAGTGTGGAAGTAGTGTGTCGTGCGTGAACACGACCTGGCTCGCTGTAGAGGTTGTACATAGTGTGGTTGATCATTCTTTGAAGGGACACTCAATGCTACATGCTAACCTTGTGATTAATATGAATAGGAACCAAAGGACCAAGGCGAATAAAGCTAATTAGCACTTTGTCTACTGATTTCAATTTCTTGTCATCGCAAGCCCAGCATGTAGCATGGAGTGTCACTTTGATCAAAATCTTTCATATATGCAATGTGAGAAGGGGAGCTGAAATTGAATTATAAATGTGTAAATCTGTAGCTCTAGCGCCTGCAGCAGAGAATCTGGTGTTGATGAAGAGCGTTAGCACATTAGCGTCCACACCACACCGGTATGCTAAATCCTAGCTTTGTCCGAAAACTGAAAATACCTCGCACACAGCAGTGTCTCTCTATTAGGTGCCTGCTGGTGCAGGATAAATCACAATAAACCACAAAACAATTTCTCAGCACACACCAGGATACTAGGATTGACACCATTTTATTAAAGGGTTACATGATAACAAAAAAGAGTACTTTATTTGTTTTAATGAGCATACATGTGATTTAATGCAATCCATTCATAAAATAGTGTCGGTCTTAATATCCTGGTATTTGCTGGAATATTGTTTTTTCTTTTTTTGGTTTACTGTTAAATTGTAGCTTTAATGTTTTGTGACTAGAAATGGTTGGCTTAGAAGCTAGCATCTCTGTGAGATTTTTGTTATTTGTTACACAGCTCTGCAGTGTGCAGTCAGGTGTACTGTCTGAAACGGCCTTTAAAATGTCAAAGTTTCAATGAATATTTAAAGTGAAAACATAAAAAGCCCGTCCATAAGGATCAAGTTTAATAATATTACAGTGCATGTCGCTCTATTACAGGGGCATTTCGGCCCACTTTTGACATGTGACATCAATGTCAGTAAGTCGCTAACTTTTCAGAGTGGTTCAGTGAGAGACTCTGTGAATTTGGGAAAATGTGAAGCAATGCTGTGTAGCAAGAATCCCCCTTTCATATTGCTGTAAATCCCTGTTCCACTTCAAAGCTTCTGTCTTTGGTTCTTCTAGAAAACACAAAGCAGGATAATAAAGCTAAAATAAGAGAGTGTAGAGCTGAGGTCTGCATGGAGAAACAGAAATATAAGGTTAGGAATTACTGCCCTCTGGAGGGGTGTGGTCCGGGGTATAAATAACCTGTGGTGTTGGGCTGGGCCTCTTAAAAAAACAACGAAAAAATCCTAAATTCTGTTACTGCTGCTGGTATCCTATTGGGTCACCATTGTCTGTGCTCAAGACTGTTACCGTGGCAACAGCGGAACATTTTCCCCAAGGGGGGGTATGAAGTGCCCAGAATAGGGGCACCCGTTCCTGGTTAGGATTTTAAGAAATAAACGGCTGTAGTGATTGACGGCTTTGACCATTGTGGTCACTGTTGGTAACATCTACATGTCACATTTTGAATCTAGTTCATTAATAGCTTTACAGAGCTTTTATTTGAGCAAAGACACCATTAACTGTGCAAGACGCGCACCTCTGCACGCACAGACACACACAAACCATCACACACACACACACACACACACACATGCACACAGGCACACACTTTATGAACAATATATATATATATACAACCCCAATTCCGAAATAGTTGGGACAAAGTGTAAATTGTGAATAAAATCAAAACACAATGACTTTCAAATCACACCAGCCAGTATTTTATTCACAATAGAACAGAGATTACATAGCAAGTGTTGAAACTGAGAAATTTTACAATTTTATCCACAAAATGAGCTCATTTCAAATTTGATGGCTGCTACAGGTCTCAAAAAAGTTGGGACAGGGGCCTGTTTACCATGGTCTAGCATCCCCTCTTCTTTTTAAAACAGAGTGGAGGCGTCTGGGCATTGAGGAGACAAGTTTCTTGAGTTTAGCCATTGGAATTTGATCGCACTCTTGTTTAATACAGGCCTCCAGCTGCTGGAGAGTTTTAGGTTTCCTTTGACGGACTTTTCGTTTAATTATGCGCCAAATTTTCTCATTTGGTGAAACATCAGGACTGCAGGCAGGCCAGTTCAGCACACAAACTCTTCTACTATGAAGCCATGCTGTTGTAATAGCTGCAGTATGTGGTTTTGCATTGTCCTGCTGAAATACACAAGGCCTTCCCTGGAATAGATGTCATCTGAAGGGGAGCATATGTTGCTCTAAAACCTTTATATAGCTTTCAGCATTCATGGTGCTTTTTAAAACATGCAAGTGTCCCACACCATATTCACTAATGCATCCCCATACCATCAGAGATGCTGGCTTTTGAACTGAACGCTGATTACAAGAGGGGTGGTCTTTCTCATCTTTATCCCAGAGGACACGACACCCATGATTTCCAACAAGAATGTCAAATTTGGACTCGTCTGACCACAGGACACTTTGCCAGTTTCTTACAGTCCATTTTAAATGAGCCTAGGCCCACAGAACATGGCGGCGCTTCTGGATCATGCTCAGCAATGGCTTCCTTTTTGCACAATAGAGTTTTAGGTGGCATCTGTGGACGGCACAGCAGACTGTGTTTACAGACAGTGGTTTCTTGAAGTACTCTTGGGTCCATTTAGTAATGTCAATGATAGAATCATGCCGGTGAGTGATGCAGTGGCGTCTGAGGGCCCAAAGAACACGGGCATCCAGTAAAGGTCTTCGGCCTTGTCCCTTACGCACAGAGATTTTTCCAGTTTCTTTGAATCTTTTGATGATGTTATGCACTGTCGATGATGAGACCTTCAAAGCCTTTGCAATTTGACGTTGAGGAACATTGTTTTTAAAGTATTCCACACTTTTTTTACGCAAGCCTTCATAGGTTGGAGAGCCTCTGGCCATCTTTACTTCTGAGAGACTCAGCCTCTCTAAGACATCCCTTTTTATAGCCAGTCATGTTACACACCTGATGCCAGTTAATGTAATTACTTGCTAAATGTTCTTTCAGCTGATTCTCTTATATATATTAATTGCTTTTCCAGCCCTTTTTTGCCTGTGTCCCAACTTTTTTGAGACCTGCTGCCAGGAAATTTGAAATAAGATCATTTTGTGGATAAAAAGTCTCAGTTTTAACATTTGAAATGTTATCTATGTTCTATTGTAAATGACATATTGGCTCATGTGATCTGAAAGTCATTGCATTTTGATTTTATTCACAATCTACACTTCGTCCCAACTATTTCGGAATTAGGGTTGTATATATATATATATATATATAAACTGATGGACTTTAAAAACTTATAACCAGAATTGTACCCAAACTCGGATTCAAATTTGTAACCATTTTTTGACTTTACCCATAACAACAACTTCAACAAAATGTCAGATAACATCAACAAAAAAAGAGCGACAAAAGAATCAACAATGACAAGTTTAACAACAAAATCAACAACAAAGCTCAACTCCAGTCTCAGTACCGAGTGTGACCGCCACATGCCTGCAACAAAGCCATCACTCCTCTTGGCATGGACAGCACCATTCTGTTGAGCTGTTGCATTCAGATTTCTATTGATTATGACCAGCTCGGACCTCCAGCCATACCGAATGGCACCCCAGACCATCATCGAGCCTCCTCCAAAGCGATCTGTCTCAGCAATGCAGGGGGCCGTGTATCTCTCACCGTGTCGTCTGTAGACCCTCTGTCTTCCATCATGCCGGTACAGACAAAATCTGGACTCATCACTGAAGACAAAATTCCTCCAGAATCGGTTGGGGACTCGTCTCTGACCATATTCTTCAGCCCAGCGAAGCCTGGTAGCCCTGCGCTGTGCATCAAGCTGCATTCCAACACATGTCCTGTGGGCTCTGATCCCTCGCTCTGCAAGTCAGCGACTCACTGTTCTTCTGCTGATCCTTGGTCTGTGGATTCCTAGGGTCTCCTGAGCCGTCCTGGTGCAGGTTCGACACCGATCTCTCAGGTGGACGAGGCGGATCTGATTGTCCTGGGCTGGGGTCGTGACCCTAGGCTGACCAGGTCGGGGTCGATCATTATTGCTTCCAGTCTCCTGGTAACGAGCCACAAGGTTAGAGATTGTGGGTTGGCCTACCCCAAAAAGCTGGGCGATGCGATTTTGGGATGTTCCAGCCATCCACAGCCCAATGGCTTGATCACGTTGGGGTCTGGAAAGGTGAGGCATGACGCATATGGTGTCTTTGAGTAAATGCTCTCGGGTTCTGGCCTTAATGACCTCAAGGATTGTTTCAAGGCATTTTATAGCATTGCAATTGTGATCAGTGAACCCTGACAAGGTTACATCACTAATTCCTCAAACCTGCTCCACTGACACAAAAAGGGTCATTACCTCACGCACAGTTGTGTCTCGTTACTCAAAGACAACTGCATATCAATTATGTAATCTAATTACATCTAATTAAAGTTCCCCTAACCCAACTGTACTATTTCTGTCTAGTCAGACTTATAAGTTTTTAAAGTCCATCAGTGTGTGTGTGTGTGTGTGTGTGTGTGTGTGTGTATATATATATAAAATATAAAAAAAATATATATATGAAATATGATATGGAACATAATTTGAACTATCAAATATTTCAAATTCGAAAATTGGGGTGATCCCTAATTTTCTTTGTCCAGTATATACATATACATATACATATACACACATATACATATACATATATATATATATATATATATGTGTATATGTATGTATATGTATATGTATGTATATATATATATATATATATATATATATATATATATATATATATATATATATATATGTATATATGTATGTATATATATGTATGTATGTGTATATATATATATATATATATGTATATGTATATATATTATATATATGTATGTATATGTATGTATATATATATATATATATATATATATATATATATATGTATATATATATATATATATATATATATATATATATATATATATATATATGTATATATATATATATATATATATATGTATATGTATATATGTGTATATATATATGTATATGTATATATATATATGTATATGTATATGTATATATATATATATATGTGTGTATATATATATATATATATATATATATATATATATAATATACTACTGAGCACACACAAGCCCTGATAACATGGCAGGCTGGAAGACATGATATATTCAAGACGACATTTTGCAAATCCCATGAGGTTTTCAGGTATTACAAATTACATGGACGACTTTAATATCTATTGAATTGAAAACCTCTCACTGTACCTTATAAAATTAGTACCTAGTATTTGCAGTGGAGTCTGTAAATATGTTTACAGTAATACTGTATAAAATTGTTTACATGCTTCACATGATGTTTGGGAAAACATTCACAAATACTCACCAGTCTCTGCTTTAAACATATTCATTTCACAGAACTCAATCTTGACCTAAGATATCATTATATGTGGAGGACGCGCATATGTACACTCAGACAGTCACAGGGGCGCACACACACACACACACACACAAACACACACTTTATGTACAACATATAGACACTACTGAATATACACAAGCCTTGATAACAAGGCAGGGTGGAAGACATAATATATACAATTTTGCAATTCCCATTAGGTTTCCTAGAATTACCATTTACAAGGATGACTTTAATATTTACTTAATTGTAAATCCCTGGCTGTTCCTTGTGAAATGAGAGCCTAGTGCATACTGTGGAGTCTGTAAAAAATTTGAGAGTAATACTGTATAAAAATGGGTAGCACTGCCACCTCACAGCAAGGTCATGGGTTCGAATCCGGCCTTTCTGTGTGTAGTTTGCATGTGTTCGCATGAGTTTCCCCGGCTATTCCGGTTTCCTCCCACAGTCCAAAGACATGCATGTCAGGCTAACTGGAGACTCTAAATTGTCCATATGCATGAGTGTTTGTGTGTGTGAATGGTGTGTGCGCCCTGTGAAGGATTGGCGAGCTGTCCAGGGTGGGTCCCTGCCTTTCACCCATAGTCAGCTGGGATAGGGTACCGCTGAACCGCAACCCCAGTGAAGAAGAAGTGGTGTTGATAATAGATGGATGCTTCACACGGTATGTGAGAAAGGACTCACATATACTCGCTGATCTCTACTTTAAACTTAAAAAAAGCCTCATATCGAATGTGCTGGAACACCGAAGCAAAAAATTGTGTCCCTTTCTAAGTCCAGAAAACCATATAAATAGTGACAGTAGATCAGTTGTTTCATCATAAAAATACAAACTTCTTCAATATTTTAAAGTGTCTGTCCTTACTTTACTCATTTCAAAAATGACGTATTTCCATTTTATGATGGCATTTTTTGTTGCAATATTGATTCAGTGTGTTTGTGGTCACATATACATCATTTATATGGCGGTATAAATGGGTTTTGAGACAATCTCCATACACATTAAGATTAGATCTTGTGTAGATAGTCAGTGAGCTTGAGATTTTTTGCTAAGTCCTATGCAGGCTCAGAACTGTAAACTGTACTGTAAAGAGTGTGGATCTTAAAGCTTTCAAATTATGTTGCTCAATATTACCATAGTAGAAGTTAATGCTTTCGTCATCCAGACGGCTGTGTTATTTCTCCAAATATGCTTCAGCTTACTTATGTTCTAGAAAAAATACTGCGCTTGATGAGCTCTTAACAAATAGCTTCTTCAGAAGCTTTGTTAGACTACCAATCACTGCGGGGCGTCTGTAATTGTGTCTAATTGTGCCAAAACTTAACAGCAGAAGATAGACTCTTGAGATATTGTAAAGTGTTTGTGATTATGCACTGTAAATGAGGCTTGTGTCTCTGGCCTGCAGGTCAGTTGGGGGACGATAAGGTGCAGGCCCCGGCCTTTACGGACGCAGTGCGGCTCTACAGGCAGAACCAGGGCCAGTACGGGACCTGGGATATGATGTGTGGGGAACCTCCGCAGGTGAGTGCGCCCCCTACAGCTGAACCAGGATCAGCGGCTCAGCCGGCCAAAACCCCTGCTCTGATCCCAGAAAGCACTTAGGGCTGATCCAAGGTCAGCGCTGGTTGTTTTTTTTCCTCCTTCTGTGATTCCTGAATGTTTTAACCATAGACTGTATAAAAAGATGGATGAAGCAACCCTGATGTCACCCATTGGTTTCAGCATACCATTTAGGAAGCCTCGATTTTGGCAATTTGAACAGCGCCATTTTGTCATTTTCAAACCGGATGTGATTCCTATTGGACGAGAGCGTGAACTGAAGATCTAGGGAGGAGCGAGGGGTGGATCTACGTGTGAATCTGACCGTATCTGACGAGGACCAGAGGATAGCCACACCCCCAAATCATATCTGGCTTTATCCTTTATTCTAGTCTATGTAGGACCATAATTTACAAAAATGAACATCATGATATATTGAAGGAGACTTGAAAGTTGCAAAGAATAACATAAAATAATGTGGAAAATCATTATTGAAATAATACATCAGGTGGGAAAGTAGGGTCATTTTCTCTTAGACTTCTATAGCATCGAACTGCTTTCTGCATCCACCGATGTCGCCATCTGCTGGCCATTAAATAGAATGCAATTTTTAGAGATTTCTGCATTGGCCTCACTTTTCAGACCCGGGTGCTGCGTCCATCTTTTTATACAGTCTATGGTTTTAACCCAGTGCAACTTCGCAATATTGTGACAGGAAGCTTTTTACCTGTGATTCCTCCAGCTGAAGCTACAGTCTCTGCTGGTGATTGACAGTAGAGGAGCTGTTAACTCGTGTGGAATTTCAGGGGCGGTTGGAGACATGGTAGCGTGGTGGTTAAGTGTGCTTGACTCTGGTCCGAAGTGTCCTGAGTTTGAGTCTTTGCCATGGCTTTCCTGGTGAGTTCATGGGCAAAACACTTTACTCCCTCGATGCCTCACTCCACACAAGGTGTATGATTGGGTACTGGCAGATTGTTGGGGAAACCTGACTCAGAGGTGGGGAGGTAGCCTGCGATGGACTAGCATCCTGTCCAGGTGGAGTAGCAGTACTCCCCGACGTTTCCTGCTACAGAGACCAGCGTGAAGCACTGGTCTGATGAGCCACGTGGCTTGGAACAGACTCACTGTCTTGAGAGGGTGATTGGTGAAAACTTGTTGGCACTGATTTGGAGTTAGTTTTGAGTGCTCTGTGAGACTGAGTTTGTTCCAGTGTTCTGAGCATCATCAACTCACGATGAGCGCAGTTCTCACCTTAAATGAATGTCCTCTCATGACTGTTTGTTCCGCCGGCCGAGCTCAACTTAGAATGGCTTTACTTTATCAGTTTCATTCATTTTTTTCATTGTGTTATTTGTGTAAACATGCAGAATCACATGTATGCTCACTCACAAACGGACCCGCTCACACAGTGTGGTGTGGTAATATTTGGACTTTGATACTGTAAATAAAAGGCTAATTCTTTCATGGTGCAGATGGTATGGATGTGAGGACCTGTATAATAAAGCTGGCTGTTTCAAAACACCCTATCACACACCTCTATAGAAGTTTCTGGAAACAGAGTAAATCTCATGTCCAGACACCCCCTCTCCCACTGTGTGGCAGTGTTTTTATGTTTACACAGTGTAGCGTCTGACTGAATGAGCTCCAGTCATGGCTCTACCTTTACCCCAGAGGTAGCTGATTGGTTGAACAGTCCATGCACCAGCCTATGGGGTGAGGCCTTAGCGTTTCCATGGGGCCCAGATGAACAGGAGATTGGTTACTGTGGCTCCAATTTCAGTATACCCTTCAGTGAACTCATATCCCTGACATAATCCGTCTCGATACACCCTCCACTGAAGTCATGTCAGTGTGTGTGTGTGAGTGTGTGTGTGTAAGCTTGTGTGCATGTGTGTGTGTGTGTGTGTGTGTGTGTGTGTGTTTGAATTCTTCACACCGCACTTCGTACAGGGCCCAGTTTCATGAAGCAGATTTTTTTGAGTTCGCTTCAGAACTGCTCCAACTAAAACCCTGAACCCTCCCAGATTCGCTGTGAAATACAAACTGGTGCTCCAGCTGATTACGACGGAGAGTGTTCAGAAAAGATAAGGAGAGATCGAGGGACTGCGAGTGGGAGGGAGAATGATGGTGGGATGGATGGAAGGACAGGATAGAGCGTGCGTGGCAGAGAAGGGGAGAGAGGGAGAGGTTGTGTGTACAACAGAGACACCGAGAACAATCCTGCCATTTTTTTCCTGGTGTGAATGAATGTTGATGGGAGAGGGCAGAATAGCGTCAGCTCCCAGTGTCGCCCGCATCAGTCAGTACGTTTACATGGCACTTGAAAAAACCGAATTATTGTCTTAATCCGACTATGACTGGACAACTGAAGTGCATGTAAACATGTTACTCCGACTATAATCGGAGTTCTCCAACTCCGATTAAGACACCCAGATAATGCGATTGGAATTAAATTTCTCCTGCATGTATCATATGTCGCAGTTTAACTTGACAATGCACATGCGCATGCGCCACGACCAGCAGCTGGCGTATGACCCCGAACAAGAAAGAAAGCCGGTCGCAGAAGAGAGAGAGGAATAGCAACATGGCTGTAGCTGCGATAAATCTGCATTTCTGGTAGGACGACGAGACTAGCCACAAGGGACAACGTGCACTTTATCTGCACAATGAGTAACGCGAACATTATGTCGAAAAAGAAAAAAAGCTGTTCGATTGTCCATCTTGTTGTTGTTGTTTGAGGATGCCGGTGCTCGCGCTCCAGTATTTGGACGTAAGGGGTCAACGGAAAGGGGCCGTATACCCGCTGAAACGCCAGCGTATCGCCCGCTAGTGTTAAGGAGGAGAACGACATGCTCCCGTCAGTAATTCGATTTTCTCAGTTTCATGTAAACTAGGACAAGAGACAGAAGTCCGACCAGACGCCAAAACCGAATTATGAGCATAGTCGGACTAAGCTCTGCATGTAAACGGACTGAGTGTCCTGGCCTTGTCGTGTGTGGATGTGGGTGTGGGTGTGGGGGAGTCTCTACAGGCCTGGCCATGTTTTCAGGGCCATCGTGGGAGAGGTGGAGTACGTCTTTCTGATTTATGGTCTCTCCTTCCTGGACTGTACTTTACAGAACAGCAGTGAAAGAGGACAATGATGTTTAATGTGTGGATGAATTTAGCTTCACGTTTCACACAGCCTGTTATCACTCTTGATCTCTCACTCGAGACTGCACACATTCCAGTGTCGAGTTTAGACTTCATCGAAATTAATGAGATGTAGTTCGCGGCAGTTTCACAGACAATGCTTCACAAATTTATTAGACGACCTGTCATAAAAAAACGAGAAAACACAAATTTTTAAGAAATTTGTCAAAAACTTGTTTAAAACTGAAAATTATTTTGTTATTTCTTTGGCAAATAACGGACTGAAACACTAAATAGTCCTTATTCACACATAAAAACAAAAAAAAACTATTTTTTGTATGGCCTCCTTTGGCCTTGATAACAGCTTGCATTCTTGCATTCAACCACTAAAACTAACTTTTATGTTCAAGAATGCGAGTAAATAACTGTTATTTGGCATCTTAATCAAAAAATAATAATGTGCTTCACTATTTTTTCTGCTTTTTTTGTAAAACGGTAAATTTGAAAATTCATGGATAACAACAATAAATATATTTTGGCATTAAAAATATCATTTCAGTTAAAGAGCTTGTGCATACTGGTGGATTAACCCTTACAGAAACATAATTTAGGGCAGCTGTGGTGTAAACCTTACATTTGATGGTGATCTAATAAATTTGTTAAGCGCTGTACATGCATTTTTACACCTGAAAGTGGCAATAATTTCTCCTTGTAAATTATACATGTTAAGTGTCTCGGTAAGGCTGACTTCTCTTATCGTATCTTTTATACTCACTGTTTCTGCTCCTCACATTCATAAACAGGCGGCCAAATCCACCACGACTTCTGTCTTTTACAGAACTGGTGAAAACAGTGTTCCTGATTTATGTGAAATGGTGTGTGTATGTTTGTGTTTGTGTTTGTGTGTTTGTATGTATGTGAGTGTGTGTGCGTCTTTTATGAAGTGTCTGAGCTGACACAGGAAACTGGGGGAGTGTTCGGTCCAGTAGGGATAGGGGGGTGTGTCTTAACATGCATCTACAGGACGTTAAGCTCAGCTCAATAACTGCTGCACACGCACACACACACACACACACACACGCACATACGTGTGCGTACTTATGCTCAAGCACGCAGTTCTGTACCGCGACCCAGCCAATGAGCTTACAAGCCCACTCCTCATAATAAACACCTCTGTGCTCTAAACTTGTGATATAGCGACGCAAATAAACTCGTCTCTCATACTGGAATAAACACAGACGTATTAAATCATGAAGGTAAAATGCTTAGAAAATTCAAATAAGTTTATCAGAAAAAGAGAATAAGAAGGCAATATCAGTAACGGTAACACAAAAATTATCTTCAACTAATGAGGTTTTTCATTTGAAGCTTATTTGAGCCCCTGAGAACAAAAGTGGTATAATTCCATATTTGTCTTTTTTTAAGTTTTAATCTTGAAATGATTTCTGAGTGCTCGATCTGTTCAGTGCAATAATGGATTAACTCAGTGTAGTTCCAGTACTATATAAAAGGTGGGTCATATGTTCCACACCTCAAGAATGCATTAAGTGCTCAGTGCAATAGTGGTCCAAAATGAAAAATGAAAAAAAAAGGTTGGACTACTTTTGATCTAAGGGGCTCAATGAAAAGCTTATCTGTGATAGACTTGTCCATAACAGGGTTTTTATACTGTAACTTATGCTTAAGTTACATGACAGCAGCCTGTCTTGTTCAGTTATTTTGCTCCATTTACAATGTATGTATGTAATGTTCATGTACTTGTCATGTGGTATATCCAGTGAAACACTTTCAGACTGTCATGGTTGGTGATGCTTTTGGGCCATTCTGTTGTATGGGTTTCCCAAAAGGATAAACTATATCGCTACATGTGGTCTTTATTGGTTTGTTTAGTGGCCCCGGAGTATAATTACAGTCTGTGTTTGTCCACACCGTACCAATACACCCCTGCCCTTCAGATTCCGGTTCCCTTAACCCTTTGAGCGCTGAATACATTTTCAAGGAATTAAAAATGTAGTTATCCTGAGCTGTTGAAAACCTATCATGTGGCAAGTTGCCACATGATAGGTTTTCAACAGCATCTGATTTTGATATCTCACATCGTTGGGCAACTATAGTTGCCCACAGCGCTGAAAGGGTTAACCCTGAACACCTGCCTGCCGTTACACCAGAAACACCCTCACTGGCTCCACGCGCCGAATGTGAAGGCTTTACCAGAATACAGGCCTGTTAGAGACCCAAACCCTGAAAACATGGGGGTGTGGGGAGCAGGAAAGTACTGCAGAAAGCCTGCTGCTAATAACAAGGGAGGGGCTGTGAGGGGAGGGGCCTTCTCTGATTAGTGGATGTGTTTTGACTGACAGAGGGGTCATTGAGTCATGTTGTTTACTCGGTTGAGAGACAGGTGGAGTATGGCGGTACATGTACATTATGCAAACTGCTAGTTGCCATTATTGCACAGTGTGGTTGCCAGGGGTCAGCATGACACTAAGCATGTGTGTGTGTGTCTGTGTGCATATGTGTGTGTCTCTCAATGCCACTTCCCCTGTTAATAAAGATTTAAAAAGAAAAAAAGCTGTGTCAGTCCAGCTCATTTCTGTGCCCTCCTGTGACGTCATATTTGTAACTCCGCCCCCTGTCCCCAGATTCTGGCCAATCTGGTGATGGAGAAGCTGCACCCGGATTTGAGGGATCTGATTGGCCCTCGTCTGAGGGGCAAACTACAGCAGAGGCAGAGATCCTGGATGCTGGTCAGTGTGTGTTTTTACTGTCCACTGCTTACAATGCCTGATATGTGTGTAAGAGTGTGTGCAAGCGCGTGTGTGTGTTTGTGTCTGTGTGTGAGCGCGTGCATGTGTGTGTGTGGGAATAAGTGTGTGTGTGTGCGTGTGTATCTGTGTGTGTGTTTGTGTGTGTGTGTTTATTAGTGTGTATGTGTGTATGCATCAGTGTGCGTGTTAATCTGTGTGTGCATGTCTGGGTGTGTTTATCTGTGTGTGTCTGTGTGTGTGTGTGTGTGTGTGTGTGTGATTGTGTGTGTGTCAGTGTTTGTTTATGTGTGTGTGTTAATCTGTGTGTGTATGTATCAGTGCATGTGTGTATGTCTGTGTACAAAGTGTCTATGCGTGCGTATCAGTGTGTGTGTGTGTGTGTGTGTGCATGGGTGTGTGTATCAGAGTGCGTGTGTGTGTGTGTGTTTGTGTGTGTTTGTGTGTGTGTGTGTGTGTATCAGTGCATGTGTGTGGTGTGTGTATGTGCAGTTATGACAGATGTTCTCCTGAACTTGGAAATTTAACAGTATTCAGATGGGAGTGGGTTTACTGTAAGCCTGCTGCTCGGCTCTGGATTGGTCAGCTGGACCATGGTCATGATTTGGCTGTGGCTTTATCTAAAGGGGACTTACAGTGGATTAGATGAAGAAGGTGCTCCTCCTCTGCTGTAAAGTGCTTTGAACCCAGGGAGCAAAGCGCTATACAAATGCTATGTTCATTCATTCATTCACTCATTGGTTCACCCTGGCCCTCTCAGATCTCAGACGCGGTGTACCAGATGGTGCTGAATCAGTCGCGGGCGCAGTACGAGGGCACGGTGCAGATCTGTGAGTCACGGCGCCCCCCTCTGGAGGCCACATTACGCACTGACATGGACCAGATCATCACCGCGCGAGAGCACGTCAGCGGGAAGATCCGCGGTAAGCAGCTCGGACTCCACCCGAAGGGTCCCGCAGTCTGTCTCCCCGTGAATAAAGTCCAACTCAACAGTAGTTTTAATGTTCTGATGAGATTAGAGTCTTAATTTCTCCCATGTGGAGAAAGTTTGCTCGTTCTAAGTTAGAGCACGGTGACAAGGTGGTTAGCACTGTTACCTCAAAGCAAGAAGGTCGTGGGTTTGAATACGGCCTGGGGCCTTTCTGTGTTGAGTTTGCATGTTCTCTCCATGTTCATGTGAGTTTCCTCCAGGTACTCTGGTTTCCCCCCACAGTCCAAAGACATGCATGTTAAGCTACACTACAGGCCAAAAGTTTTGGCCACCTTCAGATTAAAAAAAAAAAATAACACATCAACTGTTCTTTCCTTATTTTTTGCACATGAAATGACTTCAGTGCATAAAATATAGGAAGCCAATAGGTTTTGGGTGAATTCCAGACCTCAGACCACATTTTAAAAAGCTGTCTTGACTGATTGATCACTGACCACAATGTTTTATAATTGAGTTCCAATGCTTTTGTGTTAACATTTTTCACGTCCTAGTGACATAAAATCATTTTATGTTACAAGAAGGTATGCTGTATAAATGCCTTCCCCAAAACCAAGGGGTCACATTGCACTTAGTGCACCATTAAAAATCTGAGGGTGGCCCCAAACTTTTGGCCTGTTGTGTAATTGGAGACATTAAATTGCCCACAGATGTGAGTGTGAGGGTGAATGGTTTGTGAATGGTGTGTGCGCCCTGTGATGGATTGGCAAGCTGTCCAGGGTGTGTTGCTGCCTTTCGCCCATAGTCAGCCGGGATAGGCTCCAGCTCCCCCTGCGACCCTAGTGAGAAAGAAGCAGGTATAGAGAATGGATGGAGGGATTTGACAAAAATAATATTCATCAGACCTCATGTGGTCTGAACTTAAAAATAAAATGTTCCTAGAGTCTATTTTATCTACCTTTATCTTCTGATTAGCCAGTTGTGCCTTTTGAGTTGTTACACAGTTAGGACATCTTGACACGCTAAAAGTTCATAGTTACCCATAAAGACTTGCAGTCTTTGAATTTTACCCCATCTAATTTGTCTACCCTCTGTTGTTATCCCTCTAACTCGGTAATCCTGCTTTACCAAGCTCTCATTGACAGTGCTGTACTTATTTGCACATTTAATCCGGATAATTAAAGTTGAGCATGTATACACTTTCACATTCTGGAGTAGCACTTCCCCTGCACATCAGTGTTTGCAGTGCAGTGTAGTAGCTGACAGTACTCAAAGTCATTTCGCCCCGCGCTATTTTGATATTGTTTTTCGTTGTGCGCCAGTAATGTAACCGAGCCGCATTCCGCCGATGTCGCCCATGGGGGAATTTCAACATTGCTTCACAGGAGGAAGCGCGGCATTACCCTCACGCCCAGAAATCTGCTGTCAGGCACTGGGAGGGGCTGCTCACGCGCGTCGATGCAGAGCTGATTTCATAAGGTTTTCCTCTAAGTCTCAGATAAAGGCTATATAAGGAATGTCCTGGACACGGCTACTAAGCTAACGTGCTAATGTTTTCTTTCAGCGTCCCTGAAGTCTTTTGTCTGCTAATATCTTACCACAACCATAAATATAAAACACTGGATGCCGCACACACAATCCCGGTCTGTTACGACGTATACGTGTGTACGGTCGCGGATCGCCATATTAGAGCGAACAAGTCAGCCTGGGCGCCCATAAAAACGCAAGATAAAAAAGTTTAGAAGTCTAGTATTTCTATACTTTTTAGCACAATCGTCAAACCCTACAGCCAATTATCAAAACATTACAGGCCTACAGCCATGATATTTCTTCCATAATTTTGTGATAATTTTGTATACTTTGTGAAAAGTGATTCCCTGAAATCTCGTCTCCGCTGCACGCTTATTAACGCATCTAAACGCTGCACAAAACCGCAGCATCCTCATTTGGATCAAGTTCTGACTTTAGTTCCTATGGTTGCGTTTGTGCAAACCGCTGACAGCAGCCGCCCCAATATGGCAGCCGTTCACACGCATCCTGCCAATCAGCGTGCGGCATCTAGTGTTTTATATATCTATGGCCACAACATCCCGGCAAGATTTTGAGAGCATTTTTTATCCCCCCGGCATATAAAGCAGGGGGATATAGTCGTCAGTATGTCCGTCCGTCCATGCATCTGTTCGTGTGTCCATCCGTCTGTAATCGTTTTGTTTCCGGAGCAGAACTCGAATACCGTTCAATATTTTCTAACGAAACTTGCTATGCGTATTAATCAGGGCCTAGACTGGTGCCTTTTGGTATTTTGGGATTTCTGAGATTTTTACTTTTTCCGTGTTGATGTGAACATGGACATGAACAAGAAATGCCTGCTATCTGTTGGACCTAACACAGGCAATGGCAGCGCCATAGATCACATCTACAGTGAGCTCCCTGCTGCTGTCATACAGTGTAGTGCGCTAGAAGCATTGGAGTGATCATAAGATCATATGGGTGGCTGTCAGATTGTAAGGCGTAAACTTCTATCTCATAATAAATAGTTAACCCTTTCAGCGCCGCGGGCAACTATAGTTGCCCAATGATGTAAGATATCAAAGTCAGATGCTGTTGAAAATCTATCATGTGGCAACTTGTTTAAAAGAGCTCCCGCAGGGGAGCTCTTTTAAACAAGTTGCCACATGATAGGTTTTCAACAACTCAGGGTGACTACATTTTTAATTCCTTGAAAATGTACTTGGCGCTCAAAGGGTTAATTATGTGTATCCATCACTTCATTCACATTGTTAACCTATGGATATATCACATGAATTTTTCCACGTTTCTGTGGAGATGAATTAAAATTTTTTGATTGGGATTGTTTCTGCACTCAATTAATTTTGGAATTTTTTTAAACAGTGATGTCAACTGAATAGTTAAATCAAGAGATTGCGGGGCCGAGGATATGTCATCTTCTGATGGCTCGTTTTTTTTCCTGAGTGAGTTGTTTTTAGTTGCTGGGGCCGTGGTTAGTTTTAATGAATCTCTAGCGGGATGTGTTAGGTTGTGTTTGTGGCTGCAGTTTGGCAGTTTGAAGACTGTCATATCCTGTAAAACATGCAGGCAGACCGCAGCTTCACACGCCTACCGCGAGAATGATGACACTAGCTCAACTTTACCAGCAGAGGTCACTATTGCGCAGTAAACCGCACTGTGGCTCAGCGCTCGACAACCCTTTTCTTGGAGATATACAGGAATAAGCCAAAACATCATGACTACTCACAGGTGGAGCAAATAACATTTATAATCTTGTAACAGTTGCCCAATTCAAGATCTATGGATTGACCTTAGATGGTGAGCGACTAGTCAGTCGGTCCTTGTTGTTAGTGTGTTGTATGTGGGAGAACTGGGACCGCAGCAAATTTGACTAGGGCCAAATCCTTATGGTTTGGTGAATCTCTGAAGTGGCATGGCTCCTAAGGTACTCCAGGTTAGTAGTGGTGGGTATACACTGACTGTGGTCCAAGGAGGGACAAACCATGTACCAGCAACAGGTTGTTGGGTGCATAAAGCTCACTGATGTTTGAGAACAATGAAGGCTAATCTGTGTGGTCTGACTGAACAGAAAATCTTGTGTGCAAGAAAATTGTAAGGATTGTTAAGGGAGAAATCCATCACGACACAGGGCATTACATCCAGCGGCGGATGGAGCTTTGTAGCCGTAGATCGGTCGAAGTACCCATTCTAACCACTGTTTACCAAAGAAAGTGCCTAGGTATTTTGGGATTTCTGAGATTTTTTCTTTTTCCGTGTTGATGTGAACATGGACATGAACAAGAAATGACTGCTATTTGTTGGACCTAACACAGGCAATGGCAGCGCCATAGATCACATCTATAGTGAGCTCCCTGCTGCTGCCATACAGTGTAGTGCGCTAGAAGCATTGGAGTGATCATAAGATCATATGGGTAGCTGTGAGATTGCAAGGTGCAAACTTCTATCTCATAATAAATAGTTAACCCTTTCAGCGCCGTGGGCAACTATAGTTGCCCAATGATGCAAGATATCAAAGTCAGATGCTGTTGAAAATCTGTCATGTGGCAACTTGTTTAAAAGAGCCCCCACGGAGGAGCTCTTTTAAACGAGTTGCCACATGATAGGTTTTCAACAACTCAGGATAACTACATTTTTAATTCCTTGAAAATGTACTCGGCGCTCAAAGGGTTAATTATGCGTATCCATCACTTCATTCACATTGTTAACCTATGGATATATCACATGAATTTTTCCACGTTTCTGTGGAGATGAATTAAAATTTTTGATTGGGATTGTTTCTGCACTCAATTAATTTTGGAATTTTTTTAAGCAGTGATGTCAACTGAATAGTTAAATTAAGAGATTGCGGGGCCGGGGATATGTCATCTTCTGATGTCTCTTGTTTTTTTTTTTCTGAGTGAGGTGTTTTTAGTTGCTGGGACCGTGGTTAGTTTTAATGAATCTCTAGCGGGATGTGTTAGGTTGTGTTTGTGGCTGCAGTTTGGCAGTTTGAAGACTGTCATATCCTATAAAACATGCAGCCAGACCACAACTTCACACGCCTACCGCGAGAATGATGACACTAGCTCAACTTTACCAGCAGAGGTCACTATTGCGCAGTAAACCGCACTGTGGCTCAGTGCGCGACAACCCTTTTCTTGGAGATATACAGGAATAAGCCAAAACATCATCACTACTCAGAGGTGGAGCAAATAACATTGATAATCTTGTAACAGTCGCCCAATTCAAGATCTATGGATTGACCTTAGATGGTGAGCGACTAGTCAGTCGGTCCTTGTTGTTAGTGTGTTGTATGTGGGAGAAATGGGACCGCAGCAAATTTGACTAGGGCCAAATCCTTATGGTTTGGTGAATCTCTGAAGTGGCAAGGCTCCTAAGGTACTCCAGGTTAGTAGTGGTGGGTTTACACTGACTGTGGTTCAAGGAGGGACAAACCATGTACCAGCAACAGGTTGTTGGGTGCATAAAGCTCACTGAGGTTTGAGAACAATGAAGGCTAATCTGTGTGGTCTGACTGAACAGAAAATCTTGTGTGCAAGAAAATTGTAAGGATTGTTAAGGGAGAAATCCATCACGACACAGGGAATTACATCCAGCGGTGGATGGAGCTTTGTAGCCGTAGGTCGGTCAAAGTACCCATTCTAACCACTGTTTACCATAGAAAGTACCTACAATGGGCACACAAGCATTGGAACTAGACCTTGGAGCTGTGGAAGAAGGTTGCCTGGTTTGTTTTCTTTTACATCATGTACATCTGCCAGTTATGTGTGTACAGTTTACTGGGGGAAGAGATGCCAGCAAGATGTACTGTGGGAAGACAGGCCGATGGTGGGAGAGTCATGCTCTATGTAACGTTCTGCTTGGAACACATTCATTTGGACATCAGTTTGAAGGAGCTGCATTAAGGGCTTGTAGAAGTCCAACAGTACATTAGGCAGGTGATCATGATGTTTTGGCTCTTTGCTGTGCTGTCATGGAGGATTTCATTTCAGCCCTAAGTAGACACTTCTCCAGGATCAGCGTGATATCCAGTTGGTGAATGAGTTCTGCCTTTTTAGGGTTTGGGCGACCTGCAGGATGGTAGATCTCCAGGAACAAGGTTTGGCAGCCCTGCTCTTGCTGTTGAATGATTTGTGCGTTTGTTAGGGTTGGAGTGAAACCCTACAGGATGGTAGATCTCCATACTATAGTAGTTACCTGCTCTATAAATAACAATATCTCCCACCTCCCCCTGCAGGTGTGGTTGAGCCAAAGGTGGAGCAGCTTCTGAAGCTGAGCGTACGGCCCTACATCAGCTCAATACTGGAGGCCCTGATGGAACCCACCAGCTGTGGGTTCGGCGAAGTGCGGAACGTCTTCTCACGCGAGTTAGGGGACATGAGCAAGAACCTCCACAATGATGAGAGCCAGGAGAAGCTGGGAGAGGTGAGGAGGGGGAGGGGGGGCGTGCGCTCAGGGGAGTCTTTGGGTGCTTTCACAACAAAGTCCAGTTCATTTGATAAGTGTGAACACAAGTCCGCTTGGAAGAGGTAGTCTCAGTCACGGTTCATCCATACTCGTACCAAATGCGAAAAGCAACCGTACTTGAGCATGGAAGTTGTCAGTTAAGTGACGTCTTGACCATTCGGCTCTTGTGTTTTAACAAATGCGGTGGCGAAAGGATCTCTCTATTCAAACAAAGAAATTGAATGCTTGCTTGAAATTTAGGCGGACAAAAACATACAATCACAACTGGATACTGCACGCAAAATTTATGAGATTTATGAAATCATTTGTGAGTTTTTACATTCGTGTGGTTATCACTGAACAATATAACAGTGCCCTGACAAATTGAAGAAAATGCCGCTGCGATATTTCATGGGAATAAGAGAGAGATAAATTTTCCTGGTAGCTATGAGGCAGTGAACAGCATAATCGGCCAAAAATGCAAGGGTTTGCTTCCTCTTTCTGTATATTTCCCCATTTAAAACCACCTACGTGCGTACTGCAACGTGCTGTATCGGAATTTTGACATATGCAAGTGTTTTCGAGTTCGGTACGATATTACTTGTGTGAAAGCTGACCAGCGGGGGGAGAGGGGAGGGGGGACGATTGTACTATGGCACGGTATGGAACAATCGTACCCAGCGTGAAAGCGCCCTTTGATTAGCGGAGAGTCAGGAGTTAGCATTGGTGTTCAGGATCATGGAAATGTGTGATAGCTACAGGTGGCAAATCTTCCATTCCTAGTGAATGGCTGTGTCACAGATTACGGATAATTTTGAATCAAAGAAGTTCTTGAACTGTCACTTGAGGGAACAAAAGTGATGGTTGTGAAATGGAAAATTTATTGAGGGCGCTTTTTAAAACGCACATTACGATAATCACGTCTGTCTTTCCAGATGTTCTATAAATCTATGAAAAAACAGCTTGTGTGCATTTTAAAATCATGTTTATTTTTATTATGTTTGGAATATCAATGCCCATCAAGGGACTGGTGTTGGAAATTAGCTTTGGCTATATACACTTGTGCACTACATCAGACACTGCATCTGCAGCTGTCAATGCTTTTTTTGTACGTGTCCCTTATAAATAAATCAATAAATCAAATCAAATTCAGCTAAAAAAGTCATTTTGACAAGATTTTTTTTTCGGCACAAAGCCAATTTGCAACAGAAGACCAAGACTTCATACGAGTTAGCCGCAAAGTGCTACAGACGTCCTAAATTACTATGCTGATGCAATAATTTAAATAATATAATAATAATAATAATAATAATAATACTGATAATTTAATAATCAACTTGTATCAGCTCTTGTTAGCGTAGAGCAGTGGTTCTCAACGTCAGTCCTGGGGACCCATGTGTGTGTGCTGGCTTTTGTTCCAACCACAGTTGCAATCGTAGGATTTTAACAAGCTGCTAATTTGTCTTAATTATGTGCATATAATGTTTAGAGCAGTTATTTGCCCTCTTAACCCACAACTTAACAGAAATATCTATTTGCCATCAAGAATTTCAAAAATACCATTCGCACATTGCAGTATATTGGAAATAACAGCATAAAATGAGAGAAAACAATGTAACCAATCAAATTAATGATGTAGTTGGCTCCTAATTAGTGAAAACTACTTGGCTTATCATGACAAATGTAGTCCACAAACAAACCAGTTTTGTGTTATGTTGATCTGATTAAGTTCACCTGAAGCTTTTTGAAAGAACTTGAAACAGTTGTGTCCAGCAGCCTAATCTGGGGTTTATTGATTTCCTCAGTGTATAATTTGATCTGCTTGACATGTTATGTTACTTGACATTACTTGCAGTATTGCAATAAACACACACTATCTTCAAGGGTGTTTTTATTCTTCATTGCATGTATGGATGTTCCTATGTAACATTTGACTAAAGAGATATATTAACAACTCTGAACATGAAAAGCACCTAATTAAGACAGTCACAGCTTGTTAAAGTTCTACAATTGCAATTGTGGTAGGAACAAAAGCCAGCACACACGGGGTCCCCAGGACCGACGTTGAGAACCACTGGCGTAGAGTATCTCTAATGAAAGTATCTCTGGTGAGTGGTAAGGATGGGTAAAGTGCCCAGACAGGAATCCTCAAACCCGGTTCCCCGAGGCCCGTTGAACTCCCGGTTCTGGTTCCTTCTCTGTGATGTCACACAGAATTAGGCTCAGATCAATGGCCAATCAGAGACATACGCTACCACTCAAAAGTTTGGAATCGCTATTGATATTCACATTGATTAAATGGAAGAAAGTTTGTGTAACAACAAGACTTTGCTGGGACTTTCTGGAAAGGAAAAAACAAAATATGGAGTGGCCTGCTGATTTGAACAACATTGATCTGTATTGGAATCACCTGGATTTTGAAGTTAGTGAAATGCTCCCATTTTCAGACGCACACATGGGAAATACTGTAGTCCGTATGAATATCTATTGAGAATAATGTCTTATCAAATTAACGCCCCAAATGCCTAAAATTTGCAAGGCAAGGATTGAATCTCACTGGATACTTTGATGAAAAATCACAAAAACAGATAAAGGTTATCATTTGACTAATTTTTTTCCCCAATAAGTATTGGTGTTTGTTGCATGTAGTTTACTGGTGCACAAAGTCTTTTATTCGAAGAAAATGGTAAGAACTACGTAATGATAGGCAGTTGCTGAGTTTTGAGTGGTGGAGTAGATCATGTACCTTGCAGGTGTGAGGGAGAGAGAAGCAATTACAAATACCCCTCTGACACTGAGGCATTCTGGGAATTCGGTCAACAGCCCCTGCCTTTTAATGTGAGGCGACTGGGCTGAGTCCAGTAACGCAGAGCACAGGGAGAGCTGACCTCCCGCCTGAACTCTTTCTCTCTCTCTCTCACGCTCGCTCTCTATCTGTCTCTCTCTCTCTCTCTCTAGCACATGGAGAAGGTGTCCATGCTGGCGTTCCACCCAGTGAAGATGCAGAACTGCTATGAGGAGGTGGAGAAGATGCAGCTGGAGGGGCTTCAGGAGCGATTCAGTGTGTCCAGCCCATCCGTGTTTATACAGAGAGCACAGATACTCATGAGAGAGGTGTGTGTCTGTGTGTGTCTGTGTGTGTGTGTGTGTGTATGTGTGTTTCGGTATGTGTTTCTGTGTATTTCTGTCAGTGTGTATGCGTGTTTGTACCCATTAGTCTTCATGCAGCAGGATCTTCAATCTCTTCAAAAATGATGAGAAACATATCTTCAGTTATATCATGTGCTGCTAATATACCACACCGGCATGCTGAACGACAACGGTGTTACAGATTTCAAGTAATACAAACTTCCCCACGGAATTCACAAGCTGACTCCTTTTACTACAACCGAACATGGCACTCTGCAGTAATGACTATATAAATTCAGACGTGGTAACAGCACCCTCTTGTGGCCAGATGTAGTAATGCACAGAAATTTTACAGTGCGTATCAAAAAAAAAAGGTAATCCAACTTCAGCGGGTTAATATACCACGTTTATATCGTTTCACCATTTCTGTGCAATTTGCCAAGGAAGAGGACGTCCTTAGCCCTTCATGGATACCCTTGACTGCAACATTACTGTTGCGCATGACTGATTAAATTACCTTTGAAAACGGCAGATTCGTATTTCATTTTTCCAAGTTTTGTTTATCGATGGAAGTCAGAAAAAAAGGAGTCAATGAAAGTCAGTTAAAGTCAACACACTGCCCTCTGCCTATGCTCCGACACCTTCAACATGTCCACCTCCCCTTTTGACGCAAAGCTGGCAGCGACGGAGCATGTCCTCAACTGCACGTCTCACCTTAGCCGGATCATTTCGCAAAGCCTGAACTTCATTTCGAATGCGCTCTCGTAGTTCATCAAGATCTCTGGGAGGAGTCTCAAACACTTCGTTTTTCAAATGTCCCTAAAGGAAAATCAAGTAATGTGTCGATTTCTGAATGTCTTTCGTGCATTACCAAAACTTGGAAAAATGAAATTCTAATCTAGCATTTTCAAAGGTCATTTAATCAGTCATGCGCAACAGTAATGTTGCAGGCAGTGGTATCCATGAAGGGCTAAGGAAGTCCTCTTCCTTGGCAAATTGCATAGAAATGGTGAAAAGATATAAACGTGGTATATTAACCCGCTGAAGTTGGATTACCTTTTTTTGATATGCACTGTAGTACAGTGTAACTGCGGACCAATCTGTTCACCTTCTGATACCCTTCACAAGAGGGACTCACTTTCCTTAATTTTTTTTCTTTTTAAAGACACTGACTGATTCAAAGTGTTGAAATCAGGCGAGGTCGGTGATCTCTTTAATCAGACACTCACGAGCAGTGGTCCTTATCCTCAGCCCTGTTGTCAAATATGTAATTGTTGATGTTTTCCTCATAGTGAGTGTGATTGAAATAAAAAGCAGCGTGCGATGACAGGACTGAGGTTTATAAGCGCTGGTCTGAATGACGGATGAAGTGCTCAGTAATGGTGAACTTCAGCGCTCACTGTGGTCACGTTTGCGTACCCTGGACTGTGAAAATTAGGAACAGAATGTGTCGACCATCGAAATTCTGTGGCACGCTCTACATTTACTCCTGTGTGTGTCCTGACACATCGAGATGCACGCAATGTACTGAGATTAATGTGACTTATCAGCAGTAGATCAGATTTTTTGGTGTTTAATTTTGGACTCTACACCTTAGTGTAATGCATTTTGCCTCTTGTGAGGGTGAATTTTCCATTTTGGTGTTTCAAGTTCATTTTGGTATTTTTTGAAGATAGTTCTTCTATGACTGTACTCTGGTTGCGTAACTGAGGTGCTTCACTGCAGAATGTCTCACACTTATCTCGCCCCCCCCCCCCGCCGCCTCTCTCCACCCCCTTCCCGCGGACCCCTCCCCTTGGCTGATGATTGGCGGTTGGCCCTGAAGCAAATGGACAACGCAGTGTTCACCTTTGAGCAGCTCCTGCACCAGACTCTGGAGAGCGCAGAGGGAGAGACTGTGAGCAAGGCCATTCAGCGCTGCGAGGACAGGGTCATCAAGGTGAGAGAGCAGGAAATAAGGAATAGGTAACAGGAAGTGGGGAACAGGAGGCTGGAAGTGGGACACAGGAAACAGGAAGCGGTGTACAGGAAACAGGAAGTAGGACATGGGAAGCAGGAAGAGTGACACAGGAAGCGGAAAGTGGGACTCAGGAAGTAGGAGTTGTGATACTGGAAGCAGAACTCAAATATGTTGTACCCACAGAGCTAAAGAAAACACTAGAGTGGACACGAGACCAGTTTTGGTGAGATTTGCGTCCGCCATTTTACCGAAGGATAGCGTCCCGTATGGAACTGTGAGAAAGCTTCGACCAAGGTAGTTTAAAGGTGGAATACAGAGATTATGTTGGTGATTTTTGCATGAGGTAAGATTCTACAGGTATATTAACCCAGGTGAAGTTTGTATATGAGCATATGTGAAAAATAGACTCGAAAGTGAACTTGATGCTGATGATACTACAGCTAACAGATTTACCACTTGTCATACATAATAATTTTCCTGTGAAAGAAATTTGGTGTTTTTCATTTAATTTTATCTAGTCGTATATGCACATGTACAGCATTTGATTGCGCAATTCCCCTGCTGATTCCTTACACAAGATGGCGGATGCTTCTCACGTGTTTTCTTAAGCTCTGTAGTTGTACCACAAATGTGGTGAATTCTGATACATCGTCTTCTCCTCATCTCCTTTTCTCATCTTGAAGTATGGGGAAGGGTAGGAGACGAATGGAGGAAGGGAGGAAACATATTTAAAGTAATGGAACTGTCCATTTATTCCTGTCTGCAGTGAAATGCATTGTAGGATAGCCAGCCCCCTGTCAAAAGTGAAAGCTCCAGGTGAATGTGCAGATCAAAATAATTACTGTGTTGATCTTTCTGGAAATTTTTCCAATGAGGATCATTGTGAGTGGCAGAATCGTGATTCCAGTGTTGGGGACTACCGGTTCTCCACTTTGAATACAAAAGCAGCCCAACTGCTACTTCTCAACAGCACATTTGCCTCTATGGAGTCATTGGCTGTTACTCAAAGCGAAGGCTGCATCCCTCAAAGGCTGCATTTTTAGGGGTTGTCACTTAATTCCATCCACCAAACTGACATGAAATTACTTCATCTCTGTTAAACAGCTTTGGTTTAAGCGAGTTGTCACTGGTTTCCCTAACCTTAACTCTAACCACTAACCCTACACCTAGCCCCAAACCTATCCCTAACCCTAAATGTGACCTTATCCCTAACCCTGAATGTTAGTTTGGCAGATGGAAATGAGTGAAAACCCCTAAAAATGCAGCCTTTGAAGCATTCAGCCTAAGCTTTGAGAAACGGCAATTGTGTATCTATACTTCCCATCTGCCTGTGTGTAAAATGTTAGGGCGCTCATGTTTCCCATAATTCTCTCTGCCAGCCTTCTGCTTCCCCACCCCTCTTCGCCTGTGAACATCTGACTTCGATGGCACTCACTCAATTGACTAATTTCACTGATTAGCTCTTGCAGCTCTGGGTGACTTGAACTAAATACTGAGGATGACTGTCACTACAGTTACCGATTTCCTTTTTTGGAGTATAAATGAAGGGTTTGGAACCGGAGATTTCTAAGCCCAAAGAATGAAAATGAGATTTTGGCTCATATTGTGACAGATGTTGATAAGATTCATAACGCAAAATTGGTGTCATGATGTGCATTACACCTGTGAACAACATTTTGATTAATATCTTTTTATATATATTTTAAAAACTTTGACACCTATTACCTCAAAAATAGAAAATGTTTTGTGAGTTAGACTGCTCTGGTTCTAAGCCCTTAAATTACATTTTTCTGTCCTAATCAGTCAGCTCCATAAGTATTTTATGAGTTATGTAGGAATTAGAATAATTTTTAGCAAACACATTTAGCCAAGTGCTGCCAATTGCCCAATTACTTTTGGTGCCTTAAAAAGAGAGGCACCCCATATAAAAAGTGTTTTGATTCGTATGTGCCATAGTTCACTCGATTTAGATGTAAACGCATCAAATTAAAGCTGAAAGTGTGCACTTTGAGCTCAAATTCATTATTTAATTTTATCTCTAATGTGCTGCAGTGGAATGCTGACATAACAACTTTGTCAATGTCCAAATATTTATGGACTTTATTGTCCATGCCTCTTATGTTTGTTTGTAATTATTTGTTCCACCAATCTTTTTGCCTCTCTAACCCTAACCTTAGCTCTCCCCTCCCCCGCCCTGTTCTCCTGCAGAAATTTGACTGTGACAGCAGTTTGGTGCGTAAGAAGTTCTTCAGGGAGGCTCTGCTGCAGATCCTGATCCCGTACCTCCTGAAGGAGCTGTCCCCGTCCTGCGCTGAGGTGAGACATCCCGACGCCCCTTCAAGCAAAAGAAAATATCTTCCACTCTTGTATTCTGTGTCTGTTTACCTGGTACTTCCCTTCAAAAGACAACTTACTGGTAGCTGCAGGGTTGGCTCACTCGGTTAAGGCGCCGCATTGCGGAGCAGTAGTGACCACCATGGCGCAGGTTGTACCAGCCGGCAGTGGTCAGCAGCTTTTTCAGAGCAACGCTCAATTGGCTTTGCGTTGCAGGGAAAACAAATTGGGATAATAAAAATAGTTGCATCGTTCATTGCCTAAAGCGCCTCCTGTCGGCCAACTGGGCGCTCGTCAGTAAGATTCTAAGCTTGCTCATGTTTGGGTATGCTCCCTCCTCATTCTGAACTTGCGAGGTTTCGACCTATGATTGTAAAGAAGCAGTGGCTGACAGGTGCGTGCTTCGGAGGAGAGCCACGATCTGTCTCGCACTCCCGAAGTTGGCAACATGGGGTTGCATACGAGCAAGCCTTGTCAAAGTTCTCGAATTGGGCATTCCAGATTCAAGTGGGGTTGGAGATGCCAAATTTATTTAAAAAAAAAAAACAAGTGGTGCCAGGCACAACAAACCCTGCCCCTCGCAAATACTTTCACCTACTTGCACGAAATTCAATAGGGATCTATTCTAGGTCAGTTGCAATCCCTATACCAAATTTGGGGTGAATCTGGCCTTCAGTTTTGCCGCTAGAGTGTTAACAAACACACAAACAAACCGAACCAGAAACAATACCCCTTCCCTCACCCTTCGGGTGGGGCGGGGTAAAAAAACAACTTACTGGTGTTTAGATGAAGCAGGAGCCAATCCTCCCCATTCAAGGGCCTTTCTTAAGGGCCGAAGAGCTGGACTGATATTCGTGTGGCTGCTCTTGGGATCGGACGACCCACCGAGGTCTCGGTCGAACTTATCTGCCGCTTGGCTACAGGCCGCGCCAACGGTAAGCAGTTTCTAGCCACGCCTTCTCTGACATCCCTTCCTCCCTGACAGGAACTGCCACGCTTCCAGGAGCTTATCTTTGAGGACTTCTCGCGGTTCATCCTGGTGGAGAACATGTATGAGGAGGTGGTGCTGCAGTCTGTGATGAAGGACATCACCACAGGTGAGTGGGGACGAGACTCAGTGGAGGGAACATATGTCCACCACTGAAAAGCTGTAGGGGCTCTGGAAAAGGTTCAAAGAAGGACGACCGAATTGATTACTTGAATGAAAGATGAATGCATTGAGGAAAGACTTGCTTATTCTCCTCAAGCTTGCCAAAATGAGACTCAATTTGTGCTTGGGGGATTTTTTTTGAGGCTTTTCTGTGAACTTTTCTGGAATATTTAATTCCCAGGTTGAGTTCTGTTTGTAGAATGAGGTGGAAAGAGAGTTACTGCACAGTGGAACAGCTTTTCAGGTCAGGCACTGGAGGCACAATATTCTACTGTCCACCATGGGACCAGGAGAGCAGGAACATCTGCTTTCTTATTTTTTATTTTTACCTGTAAAACCACCTGCTCTTTTACACCCTGCGGTTAAGAATTCTGATCTGGAGGGTGGCAGTCTGTGCTGGGTTTTATGACTCCCTTATGATCTTTGCGGCTGATGTGTAGTCCTTCTAAACAAGACTTGAAGGCTCTTTAGCCAAACAGTTACTTAAAGTAATTACTCAAGTGGAGGAAGATGTAAAAAAGCAGCAGACGCAACAGCCCTTGATCTTTGAGACCCCTGATTAATGGCAGTGAACTTTGAGGTCTTCTGCCTCATCCGAAAGCACAACATGAAAACCTTCAGGACCCACCTTGGGGACTCATGGTCCATAACAGTGTTTGTCTTTGCACTATCACAGCAGCTGAGTCTTGGAACAGTATTCATTGTGTATTTATTTTGTTTTCTCTCCTATGATGAAGTGTATTCTTAGGTATATTTGCTTTCTACTTTATGTTTGCTCTCCATTTGAAAGTAAAGGCAGTGAGCTTTGATTTGTGGAGATATTTCAGGCGGTTTTGTACAGTTTCAGTGACTGATATAGCGACATACTTTACAGTATGTGAAACACACGTGCTATGCTAACCCTGCCCGTCTCTCTCTCTCTCGCTCTGTAGCGGTAAAGGAAGTGGCGACGCAGAGACGCCATAATCTCTTCCGGGACAGCATCGTGCTGAAGGACAGCGATCTAAACCTGGACGAACTGGCCGAAAAGCCCGCCGTGGACTGGGCCGGGCAGTACGGGGGCACTGAGGCAGCAGGACGGCGAGTCCGCTAAGAGGCGCCGGCAGGTGGTGTCCATGATCCAGCTGGACGAGACGCCTGCCGGGCTTCACGAGTCCTGCCTGGACGTGCCAGGGGTGGAGAGGATTCCGGAAGAAGGGGAGGGGGAGGGAGGGGGGATGAGGATGAGGATGAGGAGGGGAGGGGCGGGGCACCTCCCCTGAGAGCAGGATTCAAAGTGTAGACACACCCACCTCCGGAGACGGCGGTAACGAGGTTAAACGCGGGGATCCGCCGACGTACGAAGACCACGTGATGAAGAAGCTCCGCAGCTTGGAGCCGCCGGCGTCGCCGGACAGCGTGCGGATGATCCGCGACCTGATCAACCCCAAAGTGGAAGTCATTGTCCCTGCTTCTGAGGTTGACTCTGCCCCCCTGGCTAATGGGAAGCTGCCATTGGACAGGCTTAATGATGAAACGGCCGACCCAGCCAAGGAAGGGACCAGCTCTCGCCCAGACGACAGTGGCTTCCGGTCCCTGACCAATGAAGCGACAGATAAGGAGGGAGCTCGCCCAATCTCAGAGGTCCTGAAGAGAGCCTCCTCGGTCGCTGACCCCGGAAAGGTGGTTGTGTCTTTGGAGCAGGAGGGGGCGGTGCCCCAGGACTCTGAGACAGGAGAAGGGAATCCTGGGAAAGGCACTAACTCTGATTCAGACTTGGTGGTTACCTTCATTTGAGCAGGTATGAAGACTCCAAGACCAGAAAACCCAGGTCAAAACTTTGTTTTACAGAAATCAAAAAACCTTTAAGAGTTTTCTGCGTTATTTCTTATGAAACAATGTTCTTGGTGACCATGCACGTAGTTTTCGGTCTGTCTTTTGAATGCATCCTGTATTATCCAGAAACTTATGCACCAAACATTTTAAAGGCCTCGCTGAGTTTTAGCCCACAGTGAACTTAAATGGTTGGAGAATTTTGGACGTGATCGTGCATGTGCCATTTTATTTTCTTGGTCATAAAGTGTCTGAGAGCTTAATTCAGGTTACTGTCTGATGCTCTCATTATAGAGGCTTATTGTAGATTACAGTTTGATTGCATCCTGTCGGCACTTGTCAATATTCATTGGGGATTTTTTCATGGATAATCCAAGACCATCATCGCCGCCTTGTTTTCTGCCACGGTCTCTCCGGCTGAACTGAGAGAGTTAAGGCGCTGAAGTGTGTGGAACTTGGGTCACCAGTGAGAAACTTGAGCGCTTCTCCACCATCTTTCGGAAAAGATGGCAAAACGTCACAAGTGGACTTAGTCGAGAGGGTGTGATGTGGTCTGTTTGGCGTGACAATTTAGTGTTATGTTCTGCTCGTGTAATGTTCTGTTCGTGTTACGATGTGTTTGGTGTTATGTCCTTTGGTGGCTGGAACAGATGCACCGAATGAGAAAACATAACTAAATGAGCTGCATGTACAGCAAAAATATTTTCCCCTTCCTGATTTTTTTAGAATTGCTTATTTGTCAAATATAAATATTTCAGATTATCTTACTTATTATAAGACGAAGACAACATGTAAATACAAAATGCAGCTTTTAAATGATCATTTCATTTATTGAAGGTAAAGAGTTATTAAAAACCTTTATCACCCATGAGAAAAAAATAATTGTCCCCTAAAACAAATAACTGGTTGTGCCTCCCTCGGCGACAACGGCTGCAATCAAGCGTTTGAGATGACTGGCAATGAGTCTTTTACACCATTGTGCAGGAATTTTGGCCCACTCTTATGCGCTGAATTGTTTTAGTTCAGCCACTTTGGGTTTTTAAGCATGAACTGCCTTTTTAAGATCATGCCATGGCATATCAATATGATTCAAGTGAGGAATTTGACTAAGCCACTCCAAAACCTTAATTTTGTTTCTGTTGAGCCAGTCAGAGGTGCACTTGCTCGTGTGCTTTGGATCATTGTCCTGCTGCAGAACTGCTCTTAAGCTTCAGGTCATGAACTGGTGGCTGGATATTCTCCTTCAGGATTTTCTGGTAGAGAGCGGAATTCATAGTTCCATCATTTATGCTAGTCGCCCAGGCCCTGAAGCAGCCACACAGCCCCAGACCGTAGCACTACCACACGGCACGGGTGGCGCAGTGGGTAAGCTGATGATCTGGGGCTGCTTTTAGTGACAGGCGCCTCTCAGCAAGAGGGTCGTGGGTTTGAATCCGGCCTGGGGTCTCTCTGTGCAGAGTTGGCATGTTCTCCCCTTGTTTACGTGGGTTTACTCCAGACACTCTGGTTTCCTCCCTCAGTCCAAACACATGCATGCTAGGCTAAGTATGCCCATTGTTATGAATGAAGGCTATGTGCTTTGATTCAGTAACTGGTTGTTTTGCTACTTTGGCCTTTCGTTACTGCACCCGGTACTACTTCTACTATGTTCAAGTCCGTTTACTTCTATAATCAAACAAAGTGTTTGTTGCCAATTCGATCTTTGTTTGATCGTCCGTATTGAGTCAGAACCCAAAAAAATATTCTCAGCTGTAATGCGAATGGTTTTTCATAAAGTTTTACTACTGATTCTTCTGTAATATTTATGTTCTTAACTTGCATTTATAGTAGCGAATGGACTTGGACATAGCAGCAAAAGTGCAGCGTGCGGTAGCGAAAGTGCAGTAGCAAAAAGCCAAAGTAACGAAACCACCGTAAACCTTTGATTCCTGCATGTGCTTAGATGAGTACGGCAGGTGACATAGCAGAGCTGAAAAATTGCTGAAAGAGTTGTTTAACAATAAAGAAACAAGCAAAACACCAAACTACCAGGACCCCATTTGATTATTGGTATGATGTTATCATTGAGGAATGTATTAGCTTTACGGTAAATGTAATGGGACCTGTGTCTTCCAAAAAGTTCCTTTTTGACTCACCACTCCTCGGAATATTATGCCTGAAGTCTCCTGAGTCATCAATGTGTTTTTGGCAAATACAAGACAAGCCTTTGTATTCTTTTTGGTCAGCAGTGGTTTTCAGCTTACAATTCTCACTGCAAAAAGTGATTTTCAAGAAAGGGAAATGTACTTATTTTAAGACTTAAAACACTTATTTCTTGCTGATGGGGTAAGTAAATTTTCACTTGTCAAGCTTGACAAGTGAAAATTTACTGACCCCATTGGCAAGATAGTCAAAATTACCTCAAATCAACGACAAATTTCTTGTCTTACTAAGAAAAATGGTGATAGAAATAAGTGTTTTAAGTCTTAAAATAAGTACATTTCCCTTTCTTGAAAATCACTTTTTGCAGTCATGGATGTCATTTTTGCCCAGTCTCTTAATTATTATGGAATTATGAACTCTGACCTTAACTGAGGTAGGTGGGGCGTGAATAGACGTTGGTGTGGATTCATTTGTGACTCCTGCATGATTCCTCAATGCGCTCTTTGAGGAATTTTGGCAGGTCGGCCACTCCTTTGAAGGTTCACCACTGTTTCAAGTTTTCTCTATTTGTAGATAATGGGTCTCACATTGTTTCACTGGAGTTTCAAAGCCTTAGAAATGGATTTGTAACCCTGTCCAGACTGATAGATGCCAATGACTTTATAACCTTTTTTGAATTTCTTCAGATTGCAGCATCGTGTGCTGCTTTTTGCCTACTTCACATTGGCAGATAGGTTCTATCAGATTCAACAGGGCTGGCAGTAATCATGCCTGGGTGTGTGTAGTAAAATTGAATCAAATTATCAATTGAATTCCTTTAATTCTTTGATTTAGTAGCCAAGGGGGCAATTAGCTTTTTTTTGGGGGCAAGGTAGGGCTGGATATCTTTTTTCCTTCGATAAATGAAATCATCATTTAAAAACTGCATTTTGTGTTAATTCTGGTTATCTTTATCTAATAGTAAAGTTAGTTTGATGATCTGTTACATTTTAGTGTGACAAATGTGCAAAAATAGAAGAAATCAGGAAGAAGGCAAATGCTTTTTTACAATACTGTTTGATCTCACTGTTTTATATACCTGCTTGCAAACTGCGGACATTCTACGAGAATACCCTTGCCAGTCAAACTTACAGATTTAAAAAATGTGTTTAAGTTGTATTTGATGTTATATTTATTATTTTTATCTGTATTTCATGTTTGGATATTCTACTGTCATGTACAGATATGAAGCACAGTTCAGAAATTTTCAGTGCGGATGTTGTACAAGAAAATATGGAATATATGATATTGTTATTATTATTGTGATTCCTACCCTGGTCAGGTTTATGAATATTTGGACATAAACAAACTTATCTGTCAGCCACAGGATAATGGAGTTGAAATTAAATTATGAATGTGTGTTCAGGAGTGCAGAATTTCAGTTCTAAATTGAGGGTATTTACATCTAAATTTGGTAAATGGCTTTGAAATTGTAGCATTAGAATTGTAGAGCTGTAGCATTGTAGAACTATACGAATTGGACAAAAACTTGCAAACAACTTGGAGGGAAGTCACAAATGTCACATGGCCCACAAACTGTCAGAAAGCAATCTGCAAATGTGTGAAACCTGTTTCACTTGTACAAATGTATTCATAAATGCATTACTATACATGTTTTTTTTTCTGTGGTGAAAGTATTTCCATTTGCTAAATCGATATCATTTTCATCTGAAATCAAAATATGTGTTTACGGAGTAAGTTATGCATACTTGAAAATCAGTTTGTATTTTTTGTGAAGATGACTTCACGTTACAAAAAAAAAAAAAAAAAAAACATATTTGTGAATAGTGAAATAGCCTATTTGTGGAACATGGCACACATTTGTGGATTGCATTCGGTGGGTTACAACGATTAAAGTACAATAAAAACTGATGTAGTCAAATATCTACTGGAATCCAACTGAGCTTGAACTTCACTTGCAAAATGCCCCAAGCGCAGGCGGGAACTGAAGACGTCAGCAGGCGTAACCAAGCCGAAATGAATAATATTGTTATTGTCCAAATATGTTTGTACCTGACTACCTAGCCATCTTATTCTTCTTCTTCTTGTTATTATTATTATTATTATTATTATTATTACTGCAGTTCCTTACGTGCGGTTTTATCAAGACTTACTGCTTCCTGAAAGATCCGGCCAGTGCCACTGGTCAGCTAACTGGTGTGTGTCATGAAAAATGAAATGAGCACAGCAAACTATCTCTTATAATGGCAGTAATGTTAATAATCAGCTGCTGTTTGCATTTAATTAAGCCTCACCATGAATTCTGGTAGCTTAGGGATAAATATGAACAGTGGCGGCCTTATGAACATCTGGGGTCCAGTTTCAAAAGCTAATGTGGGGCCCTAAAAAACATAATGGCGAAAAAACTTAAGATTCAACGTCGTTGTCATCAATAATGGCTTGCTTTTGGACTTCAGCTAAAATTCTTGAATGCATTATGTGCACTTTCAGCATCATGGACAGCTACACATTGAAAATATCCAATCAATGCCCTTAGGCCAGACCAATTTATTGTTTTGGATTGCGGGCCGCCGAAATTCAATTTTGGCAAATCAAAATAAAATAAAATTTGAAAACAGCGTTATTTTATTTTATTTATGTGCTGAAATAAATATTTATGGTCCAAACTAAGAAATGAAAATTAAAACTGGAGAAACATTCATGCAGCTATCAAAGAAAATCAAACCACAAGTGACTTATTGCTGTTTTCATCCAATTTATCTGTTAACTGCATTCAAATGTGAATTCAGTGACTGCAAAATCGACCATACTGTGAAACATAAACCTATTCAAGGGAGTTTGCTCGTGGCTGACGTTCCGTTCGGCTGAACTATAAAAGTCAAAACGCACTATTATATGCGTTCAGTGAAGTTATGAACTTATAAATAGCAACTGCCTTGAAATAATTCAAGTTCATTAAAGCCGAAGGAACACGATTGTGCTCATTAAAACGATCATCTGTGCAACTGTTGTGCAATAATTGGCAAAAGTTATCAAGCATCTTCGTTCTCTCATGTAAAAATAAAACTGTCAACAACCAGTGACATTAGCATAATGCAGATTAACTCTCGACATGTTTCTGACTAAGAATCACATCCGGTTTCAAAAAGACAAGATGGCGCTGGTCAAAATGCCTAAATAAACCGATACACGACGTACCAGTGGCTTCTTCCGCATTTTTATACGGTTAAGGTTTAAGATGTTAATTCTTGCCTGCCAGCTGGGGGGCCTCCAGGAGGGCGAGGCCCGTTTCAATGGAAAGGGTTGAAACATGGGTAAGGCCGTCATTGCGTATGAATTCAGGCATTGTGGCATTGTGTTTTTCACCATCAGAAACCTGTTTAGCTTAAAGCAGGTTCTGTTCTTGGGCTGCTTGGGGCAAGTAAACCTTGAGTCTGAAGGTTGAACAGTTTCCAGCATACTCCAGGGATCCGGAAAAAATGCCAATGAAAAATGCCGATGTCTGCTTTGATGATGAGTAAAGATGAGAAAATCTTTTAGAAAAAATCTTGCGCGGCTCAGCCTAGAAGTGTCCTTTGTGCGCAGCCAATCACGAGCTTCCAGATTTTTTATAGATCGCCTTTGCTGGCCGCGAAGGCCGAAATGCAGGTGGTAGGGGAAGACATTAATATTCATGAAGGAACGGCTACCTAATCTGGCTAATAAAATGTATCTTGTCTGGCTCGGTCATTTGCTGTCTTCCTGAGATTTTTCAGACATTCTATAATGATTCAAGAAAGTCGGTCAGGTTGAGGTTCTTTCAAGAATATTTGCCACCCTGCATTTTGAAAATTTTCAGCAGGGCCTGGTCCTCCACTGAAGGCTTGTACCAAGACCTCTGGAGGTCACCTCTGATAAAGCTGGGTTCGAGTCTTTATTCATGGTGCTGGCTCTCTGTGAGTTTCAGAAGTGCCTATGCACTTTTATAGACCAAATTAATACTCTTTTTCAATAAGTCCAACAATCAAACCAGCACAAAGAGGGGTCGGTTTGTGATGTTTATGCATTTTAACACAAATTTCTTTTTCAGTCAATACAAGCTTTTGTAAATCTTCTTTGTAGGTCTCACCATGTTTTATTCTGATATGTAACATCTTGCTGTGGTGTTGTGAACAAAGTTGTAGCATTGTGTTAAGTGGCAATATTGCAAATAAATTACTGCACTAAAGTAACTGGTATGAGTTTTTCCTCAAAATCAGGTGTTTAATATCTCTGTTGGATACCTCCGTGTGCAGACTGACACTGGTGATGTAAGGGACATTCCTAATTGAGTAACTGCAAATAGAGTCATTGGAGGAATGTTTGATTGGGCAAGGCAAGCATAATGAACCTGTGCTGCGCCTGGACTTGCATGTTTAGAATTTCTCACTTAATTGTATGCGATGCCTGAGATCAGCTGGTTTTTGTTCGTCGGTGACCAAATGCAGTGGCCCTAAAATTCACCCCAGGGGAACCACTTTATGAGCTGGTTTTTTATTGCAGCTGTAGTTGCAATCAAATTGAGAATTTTAACAAGCTATCGATTGTCTTAATCAATAGTTTTTTACAACCTCATTTCTAAAAATGTTGGGACACTGAGTAAAATGTAAATAAAAACAATGCAATGACTTTCAAATCAGTTCAACTTTATATTTATTTGAAAATAGTACAAAAACCATATCAGATGTTGAAACTGAGATGTTTGTTTTTTTGGAAAATATGAGCAGGGTGTTGCTGAAATGAGCATGGCCTTCCATTAAAAAAGGCATCTGAATTGCAGCAAATGTTGCATCAAACCCTGTATATATCATTCTCCATTAATGGAGTCTTCATGGATGTGCAAGTTTCCCATGCCATGAGTACAAATGCAACTCCATACCATCATGGATGGTGGCTTTTGAATTGTTTGCTGATAACAAGCCGGATGACCCCTCTCTTCTTCAGCCCAGAGGACGTGGCATCCATTACTTCTGATAAGAATTTCACATTTTGTTCAGTCAAACCACAGTGCAGTTTTCCAGTTCCCCTCAATGCATTTTAAGTGCGATCGGGCCCAGAGAAGGCGGCAGTGTTTCTGGATCTTGTTTATATATGGTTTAGTCCTATATGGCAAAGTTTTAACTTGCATTTGTGGATGTAGTGGCAAACTGTGTTTGCTGACAGTGGTTTACAGAAGTGTTCCAGAGGCCATGCAGTCATTTCCAGAGCAGAATCCTGTCTGTTTTTAATGGCGTGCCACCTGAGGACCTAAAAATCACAGCCATTCAAAATTGGATTTTGGCTTTGTCCCGTGTGAACAGAGATTTTTCTGGATTCTCAGAATCTTTTAATGGCATTATGAACCATAAAGGATAAATTCTCCAAATTCTTTGCAATTTAAAGCTGAAAACGTTATTCTTAAATTGTTCAACTATTTTCCCATGCAGTTTTTCATAGAGCATATTCACCATATTTTTTTATTAAAGACTTTTTATACTCAATCATGTTACTGACCTGTTGCTTAATAATCTAATTAGCCGTGAGATGTTCTGCCAGTCATCATGCAACTTTTCCAGGCCTTTATTGTCCCGTCCAAACTTTTTTAAAACATGTTTCTGTCATGAAATTCAAAATAAGCTGATATTTTTCAAATAACAATAAAATGTATCATTTTAAACTTTCAATATGCTGTCTTTACCCCATTATCAAAAAAATAGCGGGTTTCAATTGATTTGCAAATCATTGCATTGTTTTATTTACATTTAACGGTGTCCCAACCTTTTTGGAAATGGGGTTGTGTGGTCAGTAGGATTAATTACCCTCCTAAATAAAAATATGCCCAATTTTTGTGTTTTGTTCCAAGTCCCTGCATTAAAGGTTACACACTCACTCTCTCTCTCTCTCTCTCTCTCTCTATATATATATATATATATATATATATATATATATATATATTTAGTAATTGACCAAATTTAAAATTGTAGTAATCCATAAAATTGCAAATTAGGTTTCTGAAGACTGGTTTTTCGAAATGTTTCACATGAAAATGACACACAACAATTTGGCCCATAATTTGCTTTGTCTTTGAATTCTTCATTATTTGATAAATGGTTTGCTATAGAGACCATATATCCAACATGTCACAAGTTAGAAGCCAAGTGATTCTTTAATTTCATTAGCAACTAGTCCTTTTCAATATAGCACAATATGAAAAAGTAATTTTCATTCTATGTGGCATGTATACCCCATTGATGAAAATGTGGCTTAAAAGGTGAAATAATCCCTGTAACATGAACAGTGCAATTAAGATAATTTAAAGGAGGAGACAGCACCTCGGCAAAGTATATTTCAGTGGAAAGTAGAATTCTTGAAGTGACTAAAACGCATAGTTTTATAAATTTTAATTTGGTAATGATCCAGTGCGACGCATTTTTAAACCGGAAAGTCTTCAAATCAGCATCAATACCAGGGGGCAGACATTTTTACTTGGGAAATCTAAGGCTGCGTTCGGAATGCACACTTGTCCACTCGCTCACTCACTCTCTATATTGTTTTCAATGTAGAACATTCACTACACAGTGCCCTATATTGTGAGTGAGTGTGCATTTCGAACGCATTATCCAATCAAACGCCAGTGCCGCGGTGCTTGTGCGTCAGTTATTCCCTTATGTGACATCAGTTTTTCTCTTTCCTTTCATCTGGGCCGCGAATTTGCGATTCCCAAACCATTTAGCTATGGGAGACCTTTTGAGCGACGTGATTGGTCGAGATGAAAAATAAATATTACGTCATCAAAAACTGCACACTAGCTCGCTCTGTCGCTCACGCCTGACTGGAAACTACAGATCACAACAATACGGAACTCTATGCTGTACACAGACACAGAAACAGACAGAGGGGGAAGGAGAGTGAGTGAGTGAATGTGAGAATGAGTGTGAGAGAGTGAGTGTGTGAGTGAGAGTGTGTGTGTGTGTGTGTGTGTGTGTGTGAGAGAGAGAGAGTGAGTCAGTCACTCACTCTCTCACACTCTCTCTCACTCACTCACTCACTCACACTCACTTGCTCACACTCACTCACTCTCACACTCCCTCCCCCTCTGTGTCTGTGTACAGCATAGAGTTCCGTATTGTTGTGATCTGTAGTTTCCAGTCAGGCGTGAGCGACCGAGCGAGCTAGTGTGCAGTTTTTGATGACGTAATATTTATTTTTCATCTCGACCAATCACGTCACTCAAAAGGTCTCACTAACTTGCTCGGTCGGCACTCACGCCTGACTGTAAACTACAGATCACAATATACGGAACTTTTATGCTGTACACAGACACAGTACAGAAACAGTGAAGGGCAGATAGGCAGGTGTGTGCGCGTGTGTGGGACGAGAGAGGAGGGGTGAACAGATCAAGGAGAAAGAAAAAAGCAATACAGTCACCAGGGCAGCACATGAACACCGTTCATTACGTGAGCACATGTTGAAGTTTCTTGAATGTTTTGTCAATGACCGTGACTGTGGTCTGTTCGCGATTCAGTTTTGAAACATAGCTCAGCTTTCTCATACATCGTAACAGCAGTTGAGAGTTCAGAAAATTATGTACATGTTCCAATACTGCAGTAACTCTAAAGACTGCATGATCCCTGAATAAAGAAAGGAATATCAAGTGCGGCACACCACACTGCATCGTTCACAGCATGGTCGTGTTCATGACTTCCTGCATCAGCTACAGTGTCGTTACACCGCAGCTGTGGCTATACGAGTACATGTAGTTAGCGCTTGTGCGAGGAAAGGGGTCGCATTGATCAAAGTTACGTGTAGCCTGCAGTTATGAACTAATCAAATGGACTGTGGGCGTGTCATTATAAATTTTTCGACCAATCACGTCGCTCAAAAGGTCTCCCATAGCTGAATGGTTTGGGAATCGCAAATTCGCATCCGGGCCATAGAGTAGTTCAAAGGGCCTTCAGTAAACTCTCCCTTTACGGCTTGGCTGCCCACAAGCTGTCTTTATTTAAGCTGGTCTGATTAACAATCAAACAATTTATCAACTGAGCGACCAAGACCAATACATGACCTATACTTAGAAATGATAAAGAAAATGTGAATTCCCATTGCCTACATTTATATAATTGATATGGCATTGTAAATCCAAAACTTTCGCTGACTTTGCAAGAAAGTTTCGCCGTCCTTGGGATTGTCACACAGCTGTGCAACCTCACAGTGCCCTTTAGCCGTGACAACATTCAAAATAAAGAACGGATTCCTGCAGTCACGCAAACTAATTTCCGCAAATCTGAGCCACTTAACGTGCGCAGAAATTATGAAGGCATATTATTGATATTTTACGTCGTCATTTATGCGCAGAAGACTCCTCATAATTTTGTGGTGCAATGCATAACAATGATATCAAAAGTAAATTAGACTGTCGTCGGTTTTTACCAATTAGTCTGAGCAACTGTGGCTAATCGGGAGATGTAAACTGCGAGAGGTTATGGTTATTAAGCATTTTTAAAGGTGAGGTTTCCGAAGATCAAATTCAAAATCAGAAGATTCCCCGAGTAAAAATGTCTCCTCCCTGGCATTGAAGCCAATTTGAAGATTCGCTGGTTTGAAAATGCGTCGCACAGGATCATTGCCAAATTAAAATTTATAAAACTATGCGTTTTAGACACTTCAAGTATTCTACTTTTCTGCTGAAATATACTTTGCCGAGGTGCTGTCTCCTCCCTTTAAAAGTTTTTAAAGTCCTGGGTTCCAAATCGTGGTTTGAGTAGTAATTAGTCCAAGCAGTGGTGCTCCAGTGCTGAATGCTGCAGCAGGGGAATAATGAGCCTTTTGGGTCAGGGGACAGCAGAGCTGGGATCGGGTGTGTCGGGCCAGAGTCGGGCTGGTACCATAGGTGGATGAAAGGTCACGGCACAGTGCTGGTCCAGGTTACTGGTTCACAGTTGGGAACAAGTCAAAGGAGTTCGACCTTCTCATTGTGTAAAAAATGTAAACGTCAAGGCCTTTTTTTCCCCCAACATTCACGAGTTACACTGGGTGAGCGTGAGCTGGGACTCCAAATACCAGAATCTGGCTGGGGCACCCCGGAGAGAGGGTTAGTAACACTAGTCCAGGGACTGTCGACTGAGGCATTGTCTTTGTTCCAAATTGCCATAAGCAATGGCAGTAAGGTGCAAATAATTCCAATATTGTCCATGTGCTGTAGACTGATGCTGTGGCATTTCTCTGATATATGCAATAATCGAGTTGCAGACAATTTATGTTCTTGTCTTGATAGCTGACACTTATTCTTAGATACCCATGTTGACAGTGGAACTTTTTGAACAGGAAAATAAGCGAACATCTACGAAGGAAACTAATTTGTCCAGAACTTAGAGGCAACATAAGAATCTTTCAGTGATGACGAGACACAAAATTTTAAATCATTTTTCAGACTTCCCGTTTGTAATGGATGTTTATTAATAACCAGCATGTGATGCGGGAAATGACTTTACATGAGAAAAAACGCCTCCCTGTACCAACCAGAAAATCGAAGGCACAATGTGACCAGTAAGCTCAAGTAAGACACTTGTGGGCAACAATAGCACTCTTATCACCATCACACAGCAGCGATCACGTTACAGGCACATGACCCGCCATTTCCTGATCACTAGGCACTTTTTCCCCACAGGTATGATATTGCATTTTGACAGCACATTACGGTACTGCAGGTAAGATCTCAGACATGAAGACATGAAATGAGAAGTGTGTGATTTTCCGATGGGCACTCTCATGTGACTACAGAGGTCTAACCGCAACCAAGGGCATGTGTCACAATAGCTGATAGGGGATTTCCGCAATGAGAATGGGGGGGAAAATGCTTCTTCAAGTTGATTCTTAATCTGGGCCCAGTGACATGAAACAAGATTGCAGAGTTAGCCGGATAACTGCAGAGATTAAACCCCAGATTAAACTTCTATATCTTGACCATAGACTCTAGGCAAAACAAACTATTTTGGGAATGAATCCAAAATAAACTGTAATCCTGTGATCTTGACTCTTTTACGGGCACTTAAATCAGCCCCTCTGCATGGTGTGCACAGAATTATGGAGCTCACAGTATCTTTGCTCCCATTTAAATACCGCCATGAAGCGGTAATGGTTTAACACTTAAAAAGAAAAGCAGAACACCATATCAGAACTATCACACAATAAACAAGCACAATGAAACACTAACTCTCTACAGTGTGTTAATGAATATAAAGTGTTTGTGCAAACAGACTCCATTTTCAGTGTAGTCAGGTCAAATCCTTTGTAAGGCAGATTTGGGGGAAAAAAAAAAAAAAAAAAAAAAATCACTAACACATCAGTATGCAGCTATATTTTAAAAACAAATGCCCCAAACAACGGGGCTCTAGATGTACAGAACCCGACGTTAATATTTGGACACTAACAATTTTCGATTTTACAGAAAACTAAATCTTTAATCAAAGTGGCCACCCTTTGCTGTAATAACTGCTGAGCAGATTTGAGGCATTTATTCCAAAACCACAGTCAGATGGTTGGTTTCCAACACCACTCAGGAATTTCCCAAGGTGAAATTGCACTTCTTGATTTTATTTGTTTCAATTTGCACAAATAGCTGGTGAACCTGTTTACTATGCCAAATATTTTCTTTTTTATTAGCTTCATAATTTAGTTCACAATCCTAAACTCACAGATTCTTTTTGACCTCTCACTATTCACATCTCGCACTGTGCCATTTGAGGTCACTCACATGGCTTAAAAAACTTCTCACATTTCAGTAAAACGAGGAACAAAAACGGGTTACGATAGTGTAAACTCGGGTAGTGTACACTCTACTGAGGCACATAGTTTATTCTGGCATTCCACTTCAAGACTCCTCCGCTGTCAGGAACTCTTCATGAACCAACAGGAAGAACATGGACGCCATATTTATCTCTACCCGCGCCGGCTTGTGGATTAACCCACTTAACATTATGCGTTTTACACACAGTTGAACCCAATTGATTTCCAATGGCAAATCAATAAAAGACCTGCCATACAAAGAGTGGATCTATATCCTCCCTCTGATAAAATACAGCCCTTACAAACCATAGTTAAGGCCAAGTCTATGGATTAAGGCCACTGCCATCGCTCAAAATTTTTCCAGAAAAGGAAAGGACAGGAAGTAGCCAATGAAAGAGCCGACGATGACGCCGAGGAAGATCCAGACGTTGTAAGTCATGACGCAGAGCATGAGGAGATAGCCTAACGTCACCTGGCCAATGTGGACCCACGTCTGCAGGAGCTGCAGTGGCCACCTGGGGAGGGAAAGAGATGCCATTGGTTACCCCCGGATCAATCAACAGCTATCGGCCTGCAACGTGCTATGAACGAAGACTAACATTAAGGGGAGGAGAAACCTTTCGGAAAAAAATTGTCGTTTTTGGATAGAAATCATTCATACTTGGTGTACTGACAGTATATGACCTGAAAACACAAAATATTAATTTGACCTAATTTGCATAATTAGGTCATGTGATTCAAGATGGCCGCCACCCCGATTTCACCATTATTTCTTTGCCTTATATCTCAGGACTGAAGCAAGATATTTGAATCAGGTTTTTTTTTAATTAGATTTAGTTATGTTTACACCTTCTTCTGAACTAAAATAAAGCATTTACACATAATACTAGAGATTTAGTGGGGTAAAAGAGGATTTTGCCATTTTTCGCCCCCTTGATATGAAATATAAATCACCATAACTCACAGACCCAAAGTGCTAAACCAAAACTTTTAGTTCCGTAGACTTCCTGATATGTACACAGTCTTCTGTCAAAATTTCATGAGAAAAGCTCCACAAATAAGTGAGATATAGTGCCTTAAATGATAGCAATCAGGGCAAAAATCAGGTTTTGAGAAAATCCAGGTTAAAGTCAAAGTACACCTACAAATCATTGTAACAGTCAACTTAGAACATTAAAATGCCCCTGAAGCATAAACTTCTCCCTCCTGCTCCCTCTGATTGTCCTGTTCTTGAGCAGATTGAAGTGATTTTTGGGTTTCTCCTCTCCCTTAATGCATACTGGGGACATGCGCCTGCTCCCAGCCCGAGGTAACAAAAGCCAGGACTCACTTGTAATTCCAACCTAAAAACCTAAACTCAGTTTCCTTTAATTACACGAATCCTCGACAAGAAAGGCCAGGTATGCTGACATTCACCATTACTCAACGTATTGTAATTGACCAGTTACTTTTACTCTTAATGGCCCACATCAGGTAACATGCTATAAGTCCTAACTGTACATCAAATAATTAAGTTGGAAAAAAAAAAAACCTCATCAGAGAGGTACTCTGATATTTAAACTGATGAGCCAAAACATAATGACCACGAGCCTATCATGCCGTTTAGTCGTCTGCTTGCTGCATAAAAACCTGACTAACCAAGGTATGGACATCCCCAGCCCTGTGAAGGCGTCCTGTGCACCAATCTGTCAGCAGCAGATCCTTTAGCTCCAGTAAGTTGCGAGGTGGGGCCTCAGTGGATTGGACTACTTGTTCCAGCACATCCCACAGACGCTCAATCAGATCGAGATCTGGGGAATTTGGAGGCCAAATCAACGCCCTGAACTCTTCGTCATATTCCTCAAACCATTCCATAGCACTTTGTGCAGAGTGGCAGGGGGCATTATCCTGCTGAAAGGGGAGCACAGAAGGCCACGGAAGGGTGTGCCTGGTCTGCAGCAATGTTTTGGTGGGTGGCAAATATCAAACTGACATCCACATAAATGCCCGGATCCAGGCCTTACTGGCAGAACATTTCCCCAATGCACCGCACTCCCTCCACCAGCTTTTCTTCTCCCCACAGTGCATCTTGTTGTAATCTCTTCCACAGTTAAATGGCACGCCTGTACTGGACAATTGTACATGATGTACAGTACCAGTCAAAAGTTTGGACACACTTTGCTAATGTCACAGCGCTCTGTTTTTAGAGAAATTTAAATGGCTTAACTTCTCTATATAATCTCAAATGAAATCTGGTAAGAGGTAAACAGTCAGAAGTTACAAGAGAATAATTTGCTTTTTTGAATAGTGTCCACAATTTTTTAATTCTCAAAGAAGCAGACAAACAAGTTCCTTCCATTTTCCAACAGCCAAATTAAAGGCAAGCCGTTTTGGAATTTACTGGGAAAAAAAAGTGAATGAAAAGCAAACCACAACTACAGCATATCTTTGGGAACTTAGACGGCCGCTCAGCAGCAAACTCATTACAGCCATATAACTGCTCTTGTGAAAGGAAAAAAATGTGAGTATGCCCTGTAAATATGACAGAAAATGCTGGTTAGTTTGATGGATTTAAAAATTACATCTTTTTTTTTTTGCAAAATAAACAGTACCCAATTCTTTATTTAACATGTCTTGTACGAAAAAAGTGGGTATGTCCAAACTTTTGACTGGTACTGTACAACAAAATGAGACTCATTAGACCAGGTGACCTCCTTCCACAGCAAGCTCCATGGTCCTGTTCTGATGGTCACTCGCCCATTGTAAGCTCTTTTGATAGTAGAAAGGGGTTAGAATGGGCTTACCAATTAGTCTGCAGCTACAGGACTCTAAATGCAATAGGATGCGATGCGCTGTGTATTGGGACACATTCCTCCAGTAGCCATCATTAAAGTTCTTTGCGACTGGTGCCACAGTTACCCTTCTGTCGGTTCGGACCAGACAGGGTGGTCTTTCTTGACCTTGTGCATCAATGAGTCCTGGGTGCCCAATAGCCTGTTGCTGGTTCATGGTTTGTTCCTTCTCTGACCATAGTCTGTAGGTACTCACCACTGCAGATACGGAGCACCACACAAAACACGCCATTTCGGAGGTGCTCTGACCCAGTCGCTGGGCAATAAAGATTTAGCCCTTGTCAAAGTCACTGAGGTCCAATGCCTGCCGTGTCAGATGCATAGACAATGAGAGCCAACCGTTTGCGCATCGTCAAATATATCCAAGGCCTCGACATGCAACGTTGCTACCAGATAAATCAGGGTCATTCGCTTCATCTGCAAGTGGTCACAATGTTTTAGGGTTTTACTTTGCATAAGAGAACTGAAGACAATTCTTGGAGTAATCTCTGCCTTCCACAATGGCATTACTGTAATGCAGAATTCTGATGGCACTCAGACAAGGGGACCCAATTAACACAAATGCTTCCTTTAAGGGCCCATTTTCTTCAGTCCACAGGAAGCAGCCCTCTGCTAGGAGATCTGCCATCCTGTCCGTTTTCACCCCAGCCCAAACAAAGCACACCTCACTGAAAGCCTAGAGCAGAGCTAAAAATAATTCAACAAAATAAGTAAAAATAAGTTCGATAAATGATTAGCTGTATGGAAATCGGTTTGTACTAGGTTTGGGGGGGTGGTACGATGGGGAGCAATAGATAGGGATATAAGGAGCTTGTTCAGCGGTTAGATATAAAGTGTTAAAATGAAAACCAACAGGACAGTAGATCTCCAGGAAGAGGGTTGACAGCCCTGCTCTAGCTGTTGAATGAGCTGTGCTTTGTTAGCACCGGAGTGAAGACCCACAGGACAGCAGACCTCCCAGAAGAGGGCTGGCTGGAGCGCATGCCGGGGGTGGTACCTTTTTTCAGGGGCGGGGCTCAGTTTGGGTGGGGCGAATGGGAGCTCCGATAGGCTGCCGTCCAGGGCTATGCTGCTCCCCACGGACTCTGTGGTGGCGGGCGAGGGTGGATGGGGGAGCCGCGGCACAAGGGGCTGGTCCAGCCGAATCTTCCACACCTTCAGAAGCTCATACACCACGGTCAGCAGGAGGACCACAACGACTGAGAACAGCATTCCTGAGGGGAGACCGCAGGGGACCTGGGATTAACATTCCCCCAGACGCTCCTGGAGGTACTGCGGCTCATTACTAAAAAGCAATAACACCGAATGAAGTCCAGTCCAAACTATGCCTTGAGCAGGATTTAGAAAGTACAAGTCCTGCCACATTTTTTTCTTCCACTTTTGACCTCAGCCAGTTGACGTTACTGATCAGTTTAACCTCCTGGCTGCTGAAGAACTGCGCTCAAAAAAAAAACATAGATAGTTTTAACAATATTCTGAGGGGGGGCTTTCACTTCCTGAACCCAGGTTTTCCACCTCTCGACTGTAGCCAGGTGTAATGTAATTCACATTCATGATGTAAACAAAAAAAACAAACAAAAAAAATGTAAGGAGAGCCCGCTGGGCTGTGAAAAGATGTGGCTAGCTTTCTGCGACATGGAGCATTTTAATAAACACCATGCAGCTACAGGGAGCGGACAGTGTACTTATAAGCAGGTGGATGAGGTGAGCCAGTCTGTGGAATAATCTCCAATTACACATCAGAACCTGTTCTTCAATTGATCGTTTTAAATCAGTATTAAAGACACATCTTTTTACTCCGGATTTTAGCTCGGTCTGAGGCTGCGCCATGGTTTTCAGTCAAGTTCACTTCTGCTTATGAATGTCTGCCGTTTTATTTTTTATCTATTTATGTTTAGTTCTGCCCTGTTTAATTATTCAATTTTATTCATTTTATTTATCTATTTTTGCTTTTTTAATTTTGCTTCTTAATATAATGTTATGTTTTTAGCCTTACTATTGTTTTGTATTGTTTTTGCTTCTATATCTTGCCTGTTGTATTTCTTCTGTATCCACCTCTTCTGTAAAGCACTTTGGGTCAACTTCTGTTGTTTTTAAATAGCTATATAAATAAATGTAACCTGACTTGACTAACTGCTCTCTCAGCTCGTCTCTGCTAATAAATAAACTGCAAAGCCATTGGGGGGCCAAAGAAAGAGAGTCCGGAGTGAACAGCATCATAATGAGAGATTAGAGCAGTGTTTTCCAGTAGAGATGCTCTGACCAGACTTTTTCAGTCCCAATACCTATACCTGGGCTTTGGGCGTCAGGCAATACAGAGACCAATGCGATACCAGTGTTTAATTAATCAGCTGCATGACTCACTGTGTGGAGGAAAGAGAGACCATTGTTTTACCTGTTAGGGAACGTCAGACTTGTGTTAAATATAGCTTTCCTGACTCTGCAAAACAAAATGTAACTCAATGTATAAATATATATATATATATATATATATATTTTTTTTTTTTTTTTTTGAGTTTTACAAACACAGGCATTTATTAAGTCATAAAGTCGTATGCTAGCTAACATTTTTACAGGCAAGCTAGCCAAATTAGCTGAAATGCCAGCTATCATCAGCCATACCTGTACAATCAAAAACGAATTCCAAAATACAGACCACAACTGTAATCATGTCTTAAGACAAAGAAAGAGGAGACTGCGAGAAGACAAGTAAACCGTACATGCCAAGGACTGTATAAAACATCATAAATATATTTTTATAAGGACTGTTCTCAGGCTGCCCCTGACCTCGTTTGACAGACCCCCCCCTTCCCCCCAGGGAAGCGCTGGGGCACAGGACCCAGGTTTATCACTTATGCGGTTCAAGTTCTCATCTTGTACGTGGCACAGCAACTGTGCGCTTTAGCAAGGGAGTGTCATGTGACATGGGAGGGTAACATACCTGCCGGTCCACGTACATCCCAAAACTGGAAGAGCAGCGTGACGCTGCTGGAATTCGTAAAGTGCATCTGTGTTTGTGGGGAGAGAGGGAGGGGGAGGGGTAACAAGAGAACTGGATGAAACACAATACTATTTTTCACCAGATATTTATAACCCCAACTCTGAAAAAGGTGACATCATTCAAAATGAAAATTTATTTTAAAAAAATTTATTAAGTGAAAATGAAATCAAAAAGGAGTGATTTGAAAAATTAATTCACCCGGCACTCAGTGCACTTCACTAGAAACACTACAGCAGCTCATCATGTGATGCTTTAACTCACAAATTCAATTGTTTACTTCCTATATCAAATCAAATGACAACAACAGACTCCAAAAAAGTAGGCATAAGGGCAATTTAGGACTGATAATGATGCTGGCAAGTTGCAACCATAGCGTGATGTGAAAGGGGTGAAGCTAAACAGTTCAGAAAATGAAGTATAATAATAATAATAATAATAATAATAATAATAATAATTTATTTAATACATTCATACAAAAATGCAGCTCAAAGTGCTTTACATGCAGGAATAAAATCAACACAATTACAAGGTAAAAAGGCAGGGCAGTTCAAGAACAAATCATACAGAAGTCCATGTGAGTAAAATAACACAGAATTAAAATAATCAAGACAGTGATAAAATAGAAGGATAAGAACAATAAAATAGTAAAAATAAATCATACAGTAAAGTAAAACAGGGAGAAAATAAAAATGGTAAAACAGCATCACTAATTATAAGCTAGATTAAAAAGATATGTTTTTAGTTGCCGTTTAAAAATGTCCTCTGACCTAGCCTCTCTTATACTTTTTGGCAGTGTGTTCCATAATTTAGGTGCATATTGGAAAAAAGCAGCATCTCCAGTTTTCTTCTGTGCGGCCCTGGGAACTTTTGGAAGCCCAGACTCGGAGGATCTTAAGGGTTCAGCGGGATGTAAAACAAGGAATCTGATAAATAAGCAGATGCTAATCCATTAAGAGCTTTGTAAACAAGCAGGACTTTAAAATAAATTCTAAAAGCTATAGGGAGCCAGTGCAGCTAAAACAGGGGTCATGTGCCATCACTTCCGCGTTTTTGTTAAAAGTCTACCAACAGAGTTTTGAATTCGTTGTAATTTTTCTATTGTCTTTTTTGGAAGACCAGTAAAAAGAGCATTGCAGTCATCCAATCTGCTTGAAATAAATGCGTAACTTCTCAGCATCCTGTTGAGTTAAAAACGGCCAAACTTTGGCAATGTTTCTTCAGTGAAAAGAAGCCATTTTGGTCACCTTGTTAATGTGTGGTTTAAAATTTAAATCAGTCTAAAATGACACCTGGGCTTGTTACTTCAGATTTTATGCGGGGAGCCAAGTTTCCTAACCCGTTTAAAGGTGCATTGCTTCCGTCTCTGGGGCCAATTAAAAGTATTTCAGTCAGAGCTGTCCAATCTTATCCATAAAGGGCCGGTATGGGTGCAAGTTTTTGCTTTATCCCAGTGCCACAACTCCTGATACCACAATTAACTGATCAGGAGGTTCAATCAAGACCTTGATAAGTAGAATCAGGTGTATTAGCGTCAGGGTGTAACAAAAACCAGCGCCCACACCGGCCCTTTGTGGATTAGATTGGACACTCCTGGTTTAAGTTATTGCTCATCCATTGATTAATGGCAGACAGACAGGTAGTCAGGGAACATAGGGCATTGGAATAATTTGGTTCAACAGAAATGTGTAACTGCGTATCAGCATAGCTGTGAAAGTTAACATTTTGTTCCCCGATTGCATGTGTTTCAGCTGCTCAACAAAGAAAAGAAGCGGTCCGAGGCAGCTCCCTTATGCAACCATACGATATGTCGTATTTTTCAGACTTGTGCTCCCCAAGGCTAACATAAAATTGTCCCTTTGTGATATACGTTTGGAAACAATTGAGAGCAGATTTAGAGAGACCAACCCAATTTTCAAGGCGAATAATCAGAATCTCGTGGTCAGTTGTGTCAAATGCTGCACTCAGATTTAAAAGAATAAGAACTGAAAGCAGCCTTGCATCAGCTCTGTTACAATTCGGCTCAAAAGCCGTAAAAAGAAGGGAGATGCACACTGATGCATTTAAAAAGTCATTGTTAATTTTACAAAAAAAAAAACATGCAAATATGGGGTGTGGTGCAAAAAGTAGCGAAGCTGTGTTGTGTGCAGTTGAACCAGCCAAAGACAAAAGGCTCCCCCGATATGAGCTTATTTATTAGCTTAGTGAACGAGTCACAGGTGCTCTCCATTGTGCTAATGAGCCCTGGCTCCGCCCACCAGGCACCTGCAATGCTGCTGTGAAATGACAAAAGGAAGCAAGTCCATGTTTTGTCAAAATTGAGTTGCATATAATTTTGGAATCAGGGAAGTAAGTCCTATTTACTAATGGGTTCATTTCTGCAAAACATGTTTTAGTCAGGCCATACTTGCCAGTGCAGAGGAAGCAAGTCCAACACTTAGGCCACATTGTCACGACAGAAGGAAGCATGTCCATATCCAATGAGGGGGGCCGATGCAAAACTTTCAGCCAACAAAATTCTTGTTTACAAAGTGGACTAAGGCTGCAGTCAGTGCATGAGGCATGTGAAGAGACCTTGTTTACATAAAACAACTTCTCAAATCCCTTGAAAATGCTCAAGCTTGCAGATGTTTTTAAAACTTTGATTGAAAGGCAAGTATTTCTGTACATTATAGGAGTATATTAACTGAATTCATTGACTCTGCATGACTTATTTTGCTGCCTTTGATGGACTCGCTGATTCAGGCCTAGTGTAGGTGAGCACATGCATGTCCTTATACACTGTACAGGGCCCAGTCTGGTGATGTTAGGCCTGGTGACCTGCATAATACCATGTGTGTTTTATCTAATGGTAACCGTGTATATTGCAGCTGCATGTATGTACATTGCAAGTTAATGCCAATACTGATATGATGACCAGTCTCAGGAAAGAGATTTGGACGCCTCCACTCCCCAAAATTAGGGGGTGCATATGGTTGTTCCTGAATTTCAAAATGACCCCCTTATGGAAGGAGTGACACTATTTTCACCCCCTTATGTAGGGAGCAGAAGTTCATTTGGACCCTCCTTTTCGCGGGCTATAATTCGAATTCAGTCCCCTTTCGTAAGGCATGAGAGAATGTGCTTCACTTCTCCCAGTGAAGGAGGCACCAAGGGGAATTTCTTCCAAAAAGAAGCAAGACATTGTTGATGCTCTTTGCCCACTGATGCCTGCAAATAGATCCCTATTCTGGAATAATCTGCCCACCAATGAAAATGCAGCAGATATGATTGATGTTCAGTAGCAATATCTACTTGACCAACTAGCACTACATATGAACTGTTATTAGAAAGGGGTAAGAAATGTCAGAGGCTCAATGACTCTCCTCGCCCAAGGTGCCCCCCCAGAATGTCTTGTGTAATCCTCAGACCATTTAAATTGTCAAATGATGATTGGCAAAGCCTTAATGTCATTTACATTTCTAATAAAAGCACAAATTAATTGGAGTATGGACTTGCTTCCTTACCACATCCCTTGCATCGGTTTTGAAATATCGTGACAAAAGGAAGCAAGTCACCTTAACCTCACCAAGGATTAGATGATTGATTTCTTTATGTAATGACAAGATAGGGCCAAGCATAAAGTACTTCAGGGCCCCCAGTGCAAAACATCTACTTCTAACCACGTTGGAGGGTAAGAATGAAAACTTTACTTTCATTTTTCTAAAAGCTTTGCATTCTGGACTAGCTTCCGTATGTCATTTCACGGCAGAATGAGCCTCACATGCAAGCAGAGCAGGGGGCCGTAACACCTCGATCTAGGATCATTAACTAGTTTAGTTAGAGCAGTCTCAGTGCTGTGCATCGAACTAAAACCTGAATGCTACTTCACAAAAGTAGTATTTTCTTTAAGAGCCAGTTTTTATAAAAGTCAGGCAGATTTCTATTAGAGGGCGATTCATGACCCCCCTCTGACCTATATGTTAAAGCGCACAAAATCGAATTTTTTTTCACTAAAATTTAAGGCCGCACAAAATACAAGCATTCAAAAACCTTTTTTTTTAGTGATTTTGCCATTTTGGCTGATTTTTGAATCTCCAATATTCCAGGACCCCTAAAAAAAAAAAAAAAAAAAAGGTCCCTATTAAGGATAGAAAATGTGATTTTTGTTCGTTTCTAACATACATCTATCAATAAAAAAAATTTCGGACAAATCTGAAGGGTCATGACTCACCGCCTGCCTGACTCTTATAAGGAAGGTTGTAAGTTGATTAAAAACGACTTTTTCAAGCACCTTGCTCATAAAGCAGGGCTCTCCAAATCCGGCCCTCGAATCCAAATACAGTCCTGGTTTTCTTTCCTTCCAGGCAATGAAGTAAACAATTAATGCTGCTGATTGGCCAGATTGTCGTCTTATCTGACTCCCAGGTAAAGGGAGAGTGGAAAACCAGCAGCTCTCGGCCCTCGAGGACCGTGATTTGAGGAGCCCTGTCATAAAGGGAAGGTTGAATACAGGCCTGTAGTTGCTGAGGTTAGTGGGATCCAAGTTTGATTTTTTTCTATTTCACAACAAGTTTTAAAAGCAGTTGGGAAAATTCCAGTCTCCAAAGATGTGTTAATTAACTTAGCAGATGTGGAATAACTATTAAAAATATTTTTAAAAAATCTAGTTGGAACAGGGTCGAGATGGCATGATGATGTTTTGCTCTGTGCAACAATCTCACGGAGTTCAGCACAAGAAATGCTAGTAAAGCCTTCCATACTTGCTGGCCTATTAGAGGGCATATGATATCAATTACAATCATGTCTCACAATGCCAGCTCTTGTATTTCTTATTTTGCTGGCAAAAAAAATTGGCAAATTCCTCACACTTATGCTGAAGCTTGTCCTGAGAAGGTCAGAGGCTGGGGCTGGATTTAATAGTTGGTCAATAGTTGAAAACAACAATCTAGGGTTGCTATCATGAGTCTTGAAACGTAGGCTCTTCTCTCGGAACGTATCGCCAGCCTGCTAATAAAACCTCGTATCTGCCTTTATAGGAGAGCATAAAAAATGTTTAATTTTGCATGTAAGAATACAGTTGAGCTGTGTTTGGGTAGGATGACTATTTTTCTTCCAAGAATGTATCCAATAAATAAAATTTTGTATTTTGCAATGTTTATGTTATTATCGTGGACATATGAATTTTTGGTTCTTATCAAATTTGGAGATACGAGGTTTTATCAGCAGGCCAACGGTATGGTATTGATGTAGCCAGACAGGCATTTCTTGAATGTGCTGCGATGAACCTCTTGTTTGGTTGTTCTCCATTTTCTTTCAGCGTTTCTGCAAGATCTCTTAAGCTCACGAACAGTACTATTCATCCATGGTGTTGCTGTATCTCAACAAACCATCTTAAACCTAACTGGAGCAACTTTATTCAGTATATTATATATTATTCAGTATAGTATAATGCATCGACCATTTAATTTACTGAGCTGTTCATAGTAACAATATTGGATGAATTTGCAAGCTCTGAGAAGTTTTGCTCTTTTGTAGCATCTAAATAACATCTTTTAATTTTGAATTCTCGTTTGTATTTGAAAGCATTTAACAGAGCAACAAAAAAACCCACAAAAATGATCAGAGACAGTGATGGACACTGAAACATTATTGACACTTATTGCTCGAGCTATAACCAAATCAAGAATATTACCATGCTGATGGGTGGCTTCAGCAACATATTGAGTTAATCCTAGGCTCGCCAAAAGATTCACAAATTCCACAGCCCTAGATTTAACACCATAATTGCTATGTATGTTTATGTCTCCAATTAAAATAATTCTGTCATAACTGACTAGTATAACGGACATAAGCTCTCCAAATTCGGTTAGAAATACAGAGGATTGCTTCGATGGCTGGTATAATGTTACAATGAGCACACCTGGGTCAGCTTGCAACTGAATAGAAAGATATTCAAATGACGAAAACTTACCGAAATCAATTAAAATGATTGGAGAAGATAGCAGCTATGTAACCCCCCGCCTTTTTTTTTTACCTTGTCTCACTGCTTGAAAGAAATTATAGTTCGAGGGACAAGCCTCATCAAGTGTTGCAGCGCTATCAGCCAGGTCTCAACACAAACATAAAATGCTATTCCTTCTCCAAGATAATATCATTAATTAGAAAATTCATTATTAGTGAGGGATCTTTCATTACATAATGCCATATTGATAACACTATTTGACATTGATGTTCCAAGGGTTTCATGAGAATATCAACCAAGTTACTGCGATTGCAGGCGCCTTCAGACTTAAGTCTGCTACACGATTTTCTTCGTACATAAGTCATGGTAGCAATCAGACAGGAGTCCTGAATTTCGGGAGAAGCAATTAGTCATTTGCATTTGACCAGGTGCAGAGTAAAAAATGTTCCCAGCTAGCTTCCGTGTACCCAGCGAAGTAGGGCAAATTATATCTCTTCTAAAGAAAGATGAGCGCTCCCAAAAGAGATTAAAATTATCAATAAAAAACATTTTGCGAGAGGAGCACACCGACTATAGTCATGTGTGGAGACTAAGAATTCGACTATAATGCCCTATCCCACAACCAAGCATTGGAATAGGACCAGAGATAAAAACACATTTCCCACAGTCCCCAAGTACTTTTTAAAACAGAGAGATAAAATCATGCTTCAGAAGTTCGAACTGCTGGTAAGAGGTATCATTGGTTCCAAAATGAACAACGTTTCGAGCATGTGGATATTTATCAAGGAGGCTTGGAATCCAGTCCAAAATGTTTAAAACTTTGGCACCCGGGAAGCAGTACGTGACAGTAGTTTAAAAGTAGTATGAGAGAGTCTCCAAAAAAGGCCTAGTCCCTCAAGAGCTAAGATGGTTTCAGGCTCACCGATTTGCCAATAGATGAGTGTGCTTATATTCCATCACCTTAAGAACCACATTCCTCAAAGACAAATCGGTAGGATTTTGAGCATTTCATCCTCTACTGTGCATAATATACATGTAATTAAAAGATGGAAGGAATCTGGTCAAACCTCTGTGTGAAAGGATAGGAGTGAATACTGGAGTGAAATTTAGCTTTTTCCCCCAGGCAGATGAGGCTTGATCACAGCGCTACAGGGGCAGAAGAAAGCATAAAATCTTTTTCTTTTAGACAAAAACTTGTTTTTCCAGTGTTGTTACTCAATATGGGTGATATTCTCAGCAATTCTGACAGAGCAATCAACTGAGTGTGACCTTTCAAAGAAGATCATGAATATACTTGTACAATGTAGTCAAAGCGGTTTAAGAACAGTAAGCATTTTAGTTACGGAAGAAATTTGCTCAAAAAAGAACTGCATTTTACAGGCTTAAAGGATGTGGTTGAAAGATATGATGATGTTACATAGAGGCAAACAGCCGACTATACCAACCGTTTTTAACTCTGTTGCACTCATCACATTGCGTATTTTCAATAAGCAATTAAATTCACAAGTCAGAACATCAAATAATGTGTTGTACGGTTTTCAAAATATGACAGGATGAATTGACTTTATGATTTTATTAGCATTTCCCATGATGTGCCTAAATTTCCAAAATAGAGGTTGTATATTTGCACAAACCACAGCTGCACATCACACGTACTGCATGTGCACACACATGCAAACGCACACAGCGCACGAGTGCATGCGTGTTGCACATCCGTGCAAGCACACACGCCACACACACACACACACACACACACACACACACACACACACACAGGCCGTTTCTGCAGTCGACATCATCTAATACAGAAACTCCAAATTTCAAGCCGCGTCTTGCCAGATTTCACTTTGTGGTCCTACCCCCAGAGCCTCACTAACAAACTCACAGTCTAACTAGAGGGTGTGCCCAGAGGCCAAATACCCCGCCCGTGCCCACGAACTTCAAATATGGCCAATATTTTAGAGGTTTTTTTATCTGTCAGATCCGAATCCGGATCAAACTACTCATGGCCGCTGCCCTCCCTGGAGGGCTAAAGTGTGTTGATGTAAGTGATTCATTATGTTTTTGATGGAGTTATTAAAGACAATGTCGGAATTATTAAAGACAATGTCGAAATTTGCCCTATCTCCCAATGTTAACAAAATTTTCATAGTGATCCAGAATCCACAGTTTGATCCAGATCTGCACCAAAAACGAATCACTTCTCACTTGGACCATTACCAACCCCTCTGTGAAATATGAAAACGATCCAACAAAAACTGCAGCCTGTAGGCTGTCCACAGACAAACACACAAACAGATAAATAAATAAACGGAGACAAACACATAACCACTCCTGCACTTTGCTTGCGGGCGGAGTAATAATAAACACATAACCCCTCCCGCACTTCATTTGCAGGCGGGGTAATTAACCAAGAAATGAAATGCTTGCACTGCTGAAAAGACTATTCCATGTGCGACCACAGCACTGGTGTTTATTTAACCTTCACATGAGCACGTTTCAGCGCTTAACTCTCTGTGATAAGGGAACGAGTCTCAACTGACCGCTGCCTCAGCACAAAGAAAGCTGGGAAATTAAAGAGCCCAGTTTTCCTTTTTCATGACGCCATTCGTTTTAGTCAAACGAGCTTCTCTTATACACTGCTCATCTTCAACTGAAATACAATGAGGTTCCAAGCCCAACATAATACTGAGGAGGGCTTTTGTGTGAGACTAACCTACTGGAATAGTGTGCGGGGTGAAAAAAAAAAAAATTTTTAAATCACAATCATCAGGAAGGGGGGTTTTTCAGAATGTGCGGTACAAGTTGTACAAACATCATTCCCCAACATGACGGAAGCACAGCTGCTCAGGAATCTGATGCAGGTCCCTCTAATTACATGAATGCCACTCCTTAATGAACCACACCCCAGATTTTTTTTAACCAAAGAATGAAGTGTCCTGCACCCTCTCTTGAGTTCCTGCCCTGAGCACTCCGAGCACAAAACAGTAATGCTTGGAATTTGCAAGAAGTATTGTGACTGAGCCAGATACCTTCGTAAAGTTTTTTTTGGTCAAAAAGAGGGCAAAAATACAATAAAATACCAAACAAAGGGGCATGTTAGATGCCCTCAGCCAGATGGGTCACACAGTATGGTGTTGGCATGGTAACTCCACCAGGATTGGGAAGCTTGTTTACATCAAGGGCAAGAGGAAAAATTACCTGTAATAAATTAATTACAAATTAAATTAAGCAGATGCCATTCTGTCCAGTAGCTTGTTGGGATAGTGACCCAAACTCTGGAATGGTCTATCCCAAGCCCAGGGTAACAAGATACAACTCACCGCAAACCAAGTGATGATAGCTATGCTTCCACCTACTATAACTTTATACACTCTTAAAGGGGATCTTTGGCCCCATCAAAAAACTGACCATAAGTGACCTTGACCTTTCACCTGATGACCTTCAAAACCATGTCAGTACAGCAACGGGGAGTTACCATGTCTGGTTTGGTGAGAAACCTTCCCTTCCTTCAGTCCATATAATGCCGACAACATATCTGTGATGGACGATGTGATGGGTGATGTGACGGACAGAGTGATGAACGCATGCACGGACGGGCGGACAACCGTATGTGGGCGGGGGCAAATAAAAATAATCCACATAAATCTGTGGTAAGATCCACGCACTCTGATGCTGAATGCCTAACAAAGTTGAAGGGAGGAACGGATATAAATCCCAAAATATAAAAGGGAGTTTATAATATCAAGTGCAAAGCGACATGAACATGCATATTCCAGAGATCAACTCGACGCTAAAATTGCCGATTTATCAATTTATCTTTTTTTTTTTTTTTTTTGGCGGGGGGTGTAGTGAACATACCATGGGGAGTTCATCTGGGAGCACTGTGGCTGGGTGTTCAAATCTCAGCCTCGCAATCACCAGAGGCCGTCGAGACAACAACAGTCAGTCTGGCCGGGGATAATAGGGGTTAAGCCGGTTAAATTGATCAGTCATGTCATGCTGTAGTGGCCACTCCCGGTCAGCCACCCGCTTGTTGATACACGAGCAAAATAAACGCGGACTGCATTATCCTCCGACGGCATAGACAGCGTGTGATTAGACTTGTTTGACATGCTGCTGCAAGGGTCTGCGGCAGCAACAAGCGCACGATTTTGCCCGTCCGGCGGAGCAATAGTGATAGAATATATCATTATAGTTATAATAATCAAGCCGACCGGTTTCTGCCCTCTCAAACTGCAACTGCGTCCGAGATTAACCATTGAAATGGGACACCATATAACCAATCATAACAACAACAAAAAAAATGCCATGTTGGGGGTCCAGCCTATGAGGATGAAGGTCGGAAATCTGCGCAGCTGAAGGCAAAAACGGCCGGGGCTGCCGGTGCGTCAAACCGATTGGCGGTCCAACAGCATAATGCAATAGAAGCCAGGGATACGTCTCCCGTGAGTCGGAGAAAAACAGGCTGTCGGACAGTTTTGTATGCTTAGGCACTATTCGAGGCCAATAAAAATGAATGAATGTAAATTTGTGTTGATGTTGATCAAGCATCAGCTGAGCGCGGCGGATCATGCAGCAGAATTCCTTCTCATAGTTATTGTCCACTAAACGCAATAAAAATGACGCATTTGGCATTCCATAGTTGTAGACCATGATCAAAATACGGTCGGGGTGTTCGCAGCGAGGGTAAGTTAGTCCCAGACGGAACACTCAGAGCATACACCTGTATTTCCTCCTGCCTCGCGTACTCAGAGTTAAAAATCGAAAACGCTCCAAGATACGGGCGAGCCGTTGCGGTGATTTAAAAAAAAAAAAAAAAAAAAAAAACTGGTGGTGGTAGGGCGCGCCACGGAGTTAAATTTGTGCCAAAACCTTTTAAACAAACATAAATTGCACTTCTATTGGCAAACAAATGTAATCTTCTGAGTAGAGAGAAAATACGACTGTCAAACAAATAGAAGCCGTTCTTCAAATACCGCAGGCCAAGTGAGTAAGTGCACGATAATTATCTAACACTGTATGGATAAAATAAACTAAATCTGTTCCATTTCAGAAAATCTCCATTGGCGCATTTATGAGAAAGTATCGTTCAGTTCGTGAGAGGATCGCATTTAAAAAAAAAAAAAAAAAAACTCATTCTATCGGTGAAAAAACATTAAATGTCCCATAATAGAGCCAAAACTATAAGCAGATCACATATGTTTGCAAGCATTATGCATTAGTTAATTATTCTCAGTTGAGTTTGTTGGAAAGGCTGGCAGTAATTTATTAATTTAACTCCATACTATGAACCCCCCCAAAAAATGATGGAATTGAAATGGAAAGAAGAACATTTTATTTGCCAATTCTGACAATGTTATGCAAACGCTCAAATTATGAACATACTTATCACTCCCGTGAACGTTTTCAGTGCCCATACGAAACTTCCACACACAGTACTACATCGTTCACGGTTTGAAATAATATTGGCGTCACAAAGAAAGTACGAAAAAAAAAAACCAAAAACCAAAAGCCATTTTGATAACACTTAAACAATCGAAACATTCACGAGACAAGGTGGATAGTGTAATAAAATGTGACCTCGCACGCTCACGAAACTTCAGAAACTTACATTTGCGTTTCTCCTGATGTGTCGCAAAAGCAGACGTTTACGATAACAGTGCCATCTGGACTGCGAGAGAGAACTTCTCACTTCTGCGCGAAACACAGAACAAGGAGTTTCAGCAGGCTACTGCAGTCAGCCAATGTTCTAGTAATGTATGAAACAATTTCACACGGGGACTTTCATGAGGATGACAAATCCCTGTTATTGGTCGACTAATTCTTGCTCGTGGTGTTCAAGACCATGTGTCAGGAGTTCTTGTTGATGACTGCTAGTTTCAAATTTTTGCCGATCAAAGACTGAATTGCACAGTAATTTTATAAATTAGCCCATTCTTGTCCTCTTGTTCTCGTTCTCCTTGGTGTGAACACTAATTTTGAAGCACTACTCCTCCGTTATTGACAAATTATCATGAAACTTGACAAGACTTTTCAGCGCGCAGACATTAACTGCTCCATTCTGCAAAAAAAAAAAAAAAAAAAAAAGGCAGAGGGGGGCATGTACGTCCACCATGCACAAGAACTCATTATTTACACGCCATCGTCCCATGGACGTAGTTCATTTGAATTTGCGAACAGTGCAAAGCAAAGCAAACCAAACCAAGTTCAGCACGGCAACATAAAAACCACTGGCTGTGAACCATTAACTTTTGATCTCAGGGAAGCAGTTGTTTTCATTTCGATGCCACTGCCGATTAAAATTACCCTGTTGCGCCAACATATGTCTGAAACGAAATATAAGTCAATTAACATTTGAAAATAGCTTACATTCATTGCGTAGGTCGGTGGATATGATAGAATTCCTCGCTGCTCTCTTTATCCACACTTTTTCCAATAATGACGCGAAACAAATTTGCGGCCGAAGTTTTGCTCAGAAATACTCCAATCAACAGTCCTTGCACATCGCTGAACAGCCTACATCGTGCAGCTTATTATTCAACTTCTCAATCTTTTTGCTTTTGTACAGCATCAGTGTTACGGTTACGGACGCCTTATCACGTGATGATCTTCCTGAGACTTGTGGAAGTTGTAGTTTCACCGCCGCAATAAGAGCCAATTATCTGCCACAAATCAAACTTGGACGGGCATGGTAATCGGCATTTCAGAAACAGAGACTGTTTAAAATTTTGTCGAAAATAAAATTTAACCAGTTTCATGAATAAATTTTTCCAAAGCGTCGCCGATGTTTCAAAAAAAAAAAAAAAAAATCGCCCGAATGTAGTGAGCCATCAGTTCAGACTCCACCGGAAGTGCTTCAAAATCCAGCTCTTTCCGATCTGGGAATCAGTGGAAACAGTAATTGTTCGTCCGCCCAGGGCATTGATTTTCCCATCGTATAATTTCTATAATAAATCTATCATTTAATTTTTACAACCATGCGAACAACCTTGTTGAATCCGTGCACAAGACCTTATAACACGAACAAAACAATAATCACTCCTCCCCTCATTTACGACGCGCAGCTGAGGCTGGGGCGATATTAGTTGAGGTCCAATGACAGTCTTTGGGGGGGATCTTGTTCTGAACCAGGGTCCCTTTCATACCACCAAAGGCTAATTAGCTGTAGAGTTTAATACAGAAGTAATGTTATTGTATTCTTGCTGGTCGTGGTGATTAGGGTCGAGGAGACTGATACGAAATGACTGGGAATTTTTCGGAGCGTTTGCTTGGCTAATGCGTTGGGTCATGGAAGATCCTAAAGCCCCGATGTGTGGAATCACTTCGGGATTCGGGCCATCCAAAGTGAAACCAGTTGAAAATCGCCCATCAAATCCTCATGAGACTTGGAGCATCGTGGGTGAATGTATAGGCGTGTATGTAAGTTACCTGGTGTAAAGGCATTAATGCTGCCGAGTGATATTTAGTGTAGATTGCGCGCCCTTGTATGGCAACTATTCTGCTAAGTTAGCTAGAGTCGAGTAAACGTGGTTTTATAGGGCTGGGTTTACAGTTAACAAGCTAGACCGATTGTTTTTGTTAAATTGCATTAACAATCACGGTGACTGCTTGCTGTTAATTTGAAATACAGTCCTAAACCTGTCGCCGACTTCACTACACAGTTTCATAATTTCCGATTTCCGCTTCATTTGCGAGTGACGAGTCAAGCACCAATGGAGATCAAGGTTAGCTATAGCTGGCTAATGTTAGCTATAGCCAGTCACACATTCTGGGTAACGTTAGCTGCATGACTACCGCTTATTTAGGCTAACGTTACTTGTGTAACATTTCCACCCTGCGAACAATTATTTCGCTTGATCAGTTGATAACGTTAGCTCTGATATTGTTGGCAGCAGGGAAAATGGTCAACTTTAGGAGGCCAAGTTAAATAGCATGCAAATTCTGGCCAAATACTTTATGTAAAGGAGAGCTAAAGTTGCTCTTGCAATACATTGTTTGCCTGCAAAAGCAGGTTAGGAAGTGTTAGCTACATGTGCGGGACCACCCATTTGGAAATCGGCTTCCAATATATTGTTAGCCGCGTTGGTTACCAGTCAGTATAAAAATATCTTACTCGGGGTATAGATTAGGTCTCAGGACCAACGCGCATCCGGATAATATGTGGCTGATCGTGAGAACACTGTTCTACTTGGGCCTCGGAAGTTGGGTTCTCGGCCATGGGATTCAAGCCATGTCAGCGGAGGAGAAGACCATCCTCAGGTGAGAGAAGATGCCCTCTTGGTGGTGGTTGGGTCGGGGGCTACGGTGTTGTGGCTGTTACAAGCGCTTCAAGAGATAGAAGGGTTAATCTTTGTGCAGAACAGTATCACAAAAACAGGTTCTCAAATTCATGGAATGAACTCTTTACATCACCGTTCAACAACCTAATTAGGAGCTTACTGATTTTCAGAGGTGTAAAATCCAGGGGTCAGAAAGTAAAAGTCCTGCCAAGTTTTTCTCCCCCCCTCAGAATGAGCTGATCACTCATATTGGCTCTATCTTCTGTCCGAAGTAAATCCAGGTGGTTGGAATAAAGTTCTGGGCAGGATTTTTACTTTCAGAACCCGGACTTTACACCCCTGCTGGTTTTCTTCGGGTTTCATTTGACCTGTTTAAAAAAAATGTCGTTACCTAAGTTGCTTGCAAAATAAGTCACGATATTGACACGATTTGTCTGAGGGTCTTTATTATTCATTGCACAGATGGATATGTCTGTCACAATGTGGCTTAAGACGGAAAATTACTTCTTTAAACATGAAGCGCACCTAATTAGGACATATTAACTGCTTATTAAAATCCTGCGATTGCAATTTTGATTGGAACAAAAGACGGCATATTCAGGCCTCCAGGACCGAGTTTGATAGCCACTGGTATGCATCTTTGGAAACTGAGATTACGAATGTAGCAAAATTTTCTGTGTGAATATTGATGTTCTTCTCAGTCTAATAGCGATGTTCACTGGGTGCATCTCAAAGCATAGGCTGCAGTCTTCGAAGGCTGCATTTTTAGGGATCGTCACTTACTACCATTCGCCAAACTAACATTTAGGGCTAGGAATAAGGAGAAATTTAAGGTTAGATTTAGGGCTATGTGTTGGAGTTAAGGTTAGGGTTTGGGAAACCAGTGACGACTCACTTAAAACAAGGCTGTTTAGCGGAGATGAGATGACACCATGACAGTTTGGCAGATGGAATTAGGCAACGACCCCTAAAAACGCAGCCTACGAAGGATGTAGCCTATGTTTTGAGATGCACCCACTGTCTACAAACAATGACGTCAAAGTTATTCATGCGCAGTTTGGCGGTTGGCAGAAAGCATGATCAGGACATAAATAACATGGCAAGTAGCCTCTTTGGGTTTCGCTTAAAATCCTCAAAAACGTGGTTCCGGAACCCTTAGTGAGCCTGTTGGTGCAACCTATAACGAAACAACTGACTGGCATCGCTATTTTAGATGTTTTATTAAGTACATGGAGACGGAGATCCACTAGTGTAAGATAAGCCTTTTTGCCAAGCACGTATCAAAACATTGACGTCATCGCAAACATCGCTGTAAGCGGTTGTGCAAAACGGTTAAGCACCCTAAAGACGCAGCTGCAGACGAGATTCATTCAGGTATTCACTTCTCGCGGTGGGTGCAATTTAAATGACTGTCGGCATGATGTCGGGTGTGGAGTTGATTTTCAGAGTTTCAAACTTCTGTTGCACAGCTTTTTGTCAAAGGTCCTTTAGGTCATCTGGCTTGCATTACATGCTGCGTACCCGTGTGAAGCTGTCCGACTGTCTGCTCACCAATGCCACGTTTACATTACCTGTCTGAAGGGTCTCTAATCTGTTTTTTGCTTTTATATGATACAGATCTGATGTTTTCAGGGCTGTATGCCGTTGAACGTATGCATTTGTTTTGTACTTGGAGCTTGGAATAGCTAAAGAGCTTAAAGGTCCCCTATTATGACACCAGGTGCACAGCTAATTAGTTATTACAAGCCATTTCAAAATCTTTTTCCTCTTGACATAATATGGGGAAATAACCAACCAGAGGCAAGAAGAACTGATCACCTTCAGCCAAGCAGTCAATCAGATTTCATTATTCTGGTTGGTCACTCCCCCTTGTGATGTCAGGTAGGGGAGACTTTGAACTGGCTCATAATGGCTAATTAGTTGTGCACGTGGTGGCATAATAGGGGACATTTAAGAAACTGGTGACCTGAAAGTAGTGCTAGATTGAAATATCAAGACTGTGTCTTGTCTGTGCCCCTTGTTATTCGATATAGTGAAGTGAAGGGAATTGTGCAGTATTGATTGGCTGCGCATTTGCCTCCCTTCGTGGAGGGTTGTTGTGAGTTGGCAATTGTTTGTTTTGGGGTCAGTTTAAGTTGAATAAGGATTCTTGAACTTTAACATGGGATTTTAGAAAAGGAGTAAATCTTGGGCACCTGGGATGATCAAAGGAAGTGATGCGTCTAATCTAGGAACGCCATGACTGTATGACATACCATGGGTGGCCCTGCAGACTTGTCAATGTATTCCTGACAATTACTCTATGGAGTGATGTAGACAATGTCCATGCTGTTAAGAGCTTGATTTCTTTGTGGGACCATCAGATGCTTTGGCTTGCTGTAATCTCGTGTCTGTGTGAGTTTGTCAGTCGCTCTCACCTCCAATATGGATGTCTGCGGTGAGCTGTTGGATTGTGGATGGGCCATCTCTGCCTTTGTCCCTACATGTGATTTCATATGTTCTCCATTCACGGGACACTTTTAAAGGCCACCTGCCCAGATGGAAGGATGACAAAGCCTTCTGCTCCACACCCACCCCCGTGAATGATTCATCTGTGAGGTCACCAATGGCCATTAGGTTTGTCTTCATCAGAACAAAGTTAAACTAGCCAGTTATTTTGCGGTTAAGGAAATCAGCCCGATAGTACGAATTTGCGTCTCTGTTCGCCCGAAAGCCCTCAGCTCGAGAAATTAGCCCTAAGTTGACACATGCGCACTTTGCATCATTTCCAGATGGAGCGCGCGGTTCAATTTGGCTTTCCCGATTAAATTTTGGTCTAATGAAGACGCAACACAATAGTGGGCTAATTCGCGAATTAGACCAAGATTTATCGGGATAATTTCCCAATCAAATTAGCGGATTATTTGCATCCTTACTACAAAATAGCCAGCTAATTTGACATTGGGCTAATTTCAAAGCCGCAGAAAGCTAGCTAATTTGAAACTTTGTTCTAATGAAGACAGGCCTATTTAAAGCAGTGAGGTTCTAGATTTGTTTGAAAGTCATTCCAAGATGCCCACTGTTCAAAGTGTCATGCATGTAGGGGCCTGCCTGTTAGCCTGACAGGTCCCTTCTCTGGTTCTATGGTCTCCACCCTCTGGGGTTGGGAAAATTCTGCTGTAGTACGGACAGTCGTGTTCTGTTAGAGGTTCACTTTACCGTTCATTTCTTGAACTGGCAGAAGTGCCAACAGATCAGTTTCACATGGCCGCTGTCAGGAGTGGAGAGGTTGTTTTGCGCATGGTGTGGTGCAAAGTTCCTGTCTCCTCTTTCTCATTCCTTTCCTGTGCTGTGGAGATGTCCTTTCAGGAAGATGAACGCATACATATGCACACAAACGTGGAATTTAGACATGCTCTAGGACAGGGCTATTCAACATTATCCTGCGAGGGCTGGTGTGGGTGCAGGCTTTCATTCCAACCAAGCACTTACACACCTGACACCACTAATCAACCTCAGGAGTCTTTACTGAGGAGCTTGATTAGTAGTATCAGGTGTGTAAGTACTTGGTAGGAATGAAAGCCTGAACCCACACCGGCCCTTGTTGAATAGCCCTGCTCTAGGAGGGCAATTGTCTCCCACACACTTTCACGTGCACACACTTCATGTACACATGCTTCACATGCATGCTCTCACACACGTGCGTGCTCATGCACATGAGCGCTGAAACGTGCACGAGACATTGAGGCGCACACTTGCACAGAAACTCTGCGCATGCACGCACGGGAGAATGGCATGCCCGCGCGCACACACACACACACACACACACACACACACAGGTGCTACACTGACAGGTTCAGATCTGCAGTGCTGTACTTGGATCCAGACCAGCTATACTCTGCAGTTTGAAGCACGGAGACCCATTCAGTGATCTTGGCTTCATGTGAAATGGAATTCTGGGAGAAATTTGGTTCTGATAGAGGAGGAATGTTATTTTTGCAGTAATCTGGTACAGAACGATGCTGATTAGCCATGGTGAAGTCATTTCAGACACTAATTTGAATTGTTAAATGTCTCCTGTGATCTTGAAAAACCTAGTGAGTTTATCAGTGGCAAGGGTCTCTCAATTGAATGAAAACCTCTGGATTCTGGACTTTTCCCAACTGGAAAAACAAAAGAAGAAACTTGATTTTGACAGTTTCAATAACAGTAAGAGCCAGTGTTTTAATTTTTTTCACCACTCTAAATTACTGTAAATGAGGGTTAAACTCAATTTCTACCAAATGTGACATACCTACATGGTTTTTCCAGATCGCAGGAGATGTGTTTTGGTGTAAAAGAAACTGCTATTCACTTCTTTCTGATGATTTGCTGCAAGAATATGCTGTACTATGCTCTGAGGTGCTGCAGCCAATGGGAGAAGCTGGCCCTGATGGCTTTCTGCTAAAGAGCATTCCATGAGAAAGCCTTTTGAGGACGTTGTTAACAGTTTGAAAGGGGCTGTTTTAACCCAAACCATGATCTTTTGCTATACATAACCATAACTTTTGGTGCTTAAACCAAAAGAAGTAGTTTGTTGCCTAAACCAAACCAAATTGTTTTGTCGCTGAAAGTTTGCCGAACTGCAAATGAGTTCTGAAAATTGTATATTAAACTGAGACAAAGTCAACCAACTCTGGAAGTGATAAATCAATATATTGTTGCACGTAGGATTCAAACTTGTTAGTTTACATGGGACTCCTGTGCTTAACCCATTCATCCAACGCAACTTGCTTGCAACGTGATACTACATCACCTGACTTCACTAACTCTCTTCCCCATAATGACTACATATGATGCTTATATGTATATCAATGGGCCTTTTCCCTAGCCTCCCCATTTATTGAAAATAAGAGTATTCCCAAGGCATCAAATGTTGTCTTCATTGATATAGCCAGGGTTGTCATTTGTTGTCATTGTGGGGAAAGAGAGAGGGGAGTCTATGGGTAGAAGAGTTACGGCTCTCTGGCAGGAAGGGTTTCAGACAGAAAGCCCTCAAGGCTAACTTCTCCCAACAGTGGTTCAGCATGGGTGTTAGTTCTTCTTTGGTTGTGTTTTTGTTAGATATTGTGCTGCTGTTTGCTCGTTAGCACCACATGGGCATGATGCTGGTACTGCAGTGATTTCTTGTACGTCTCCGAGCCTTGGTCATGTTGAACTGTGTGTACCTGGGGGTGGCACGCAATTTGAGACAGACAAACACCTTGGAATTTTCTATAGAGAAAAAACCCTGCATTGTATTCTGAACTGCTATTCACAGTTATAGGTCGTAAATATTGCACGCGCATGCGTGTGTGTGTGTGTGTGTGTGTGTGTGTGTGTATGTATGTGAGTGTGCGTGTGTGGGCGTGCGTGTGTTCGTGTGTGTGTGGGTGTACATGCGTGCATGTGTGTGCTTGCGTGGGTGTGTATGTGTGTGTGTGCGCTTGCGTGCCGTGCATGCACGTGTGTGTGTGTGTGTGTGTGTGTGTGTGTGTGTGTGTGTGTATGTATGTGAGTGTGCGTGTGTGGGCGTGCGTGTGTTCGTGTGTGTGTGGGTGTACGTGCGTGCATGTGTGTGCTTGCGTGGGTGTGTATGTGTGTGTGTGCGCTTGCGTGCCGTGCATGCACGTGTGTGTGTGTGTGTGTGTGGTGTGTGTGGTCGAGAGTGTGAGAGAGAGAGAGAGTTTTGGTTTCTGATCTCCCTGTCCTGATAACAGCTCTCATCCCTCTCAGGGGTCAGGTGGTGGAGATGTTTGAACACGCTTATGGGAGTTACATGGTGAGTCTGTGTCTGAGTCGACAAACTCTGTTCTGGCTTCCCACAGATTGTGCTGAGACACCTTTAGAGATTTGTTCGGGTGTGAGATCACAAACACGTGATTATAATGTTCTTCTCTGAACATTATAGTAATGCTGATGCAACCATCACAGCAGTGAAAACTGGAGGTCTGGATCACTGACTCGGCATTTTGAAAACTTATTTGTGAAAAACACGTTTCTCCAAAGGTTCTTAATGGTATCGGCGTCTGGGTCAATGACAAATAAGCCTTTTAAAAATGTGTTTTTTTTTAAATATAAATCTTTAAAAATGTACAGAATACATTTATTTGAAGTTGGAAGAGTGTGTTTAAACAAGTCTTAATGGTTGCACAACATTTACAGGGTTTTAGTACAGTTTTAGACTGTATTTGCAGTTTCACCAGCGAAAAAATGTCAGGTGGCGCAACCAAAAGTTTCTTTAAAAAAAAAAAAAAAAAAACACACTTCCCTCTTTTTTTTTTCCTAAGTGATTTTTTTTTTTTTTTTTAGTAAGTATACCTGAGAGTGTCTACTCTGCCTAAAACATGACTAATTTGTAATTGAGCTAGGTATTAAAAGTAACTTATGGATTCTTTATTGCAGGGGGCGGGTATTTTGGTTTTCCAAACAATTTAAGAACAATTAAACTATTAAAATTTGTTTATTTGAAAGGTTTTCAATATAAAATTATGCCCCCATATTAATATTATATTAATTCATATTTTAAATTACATATTTAATACATTTCACATAGTGGTAACTTGCTTGGATGGTTGTGCCACCTGACATTTTGAGGGTTTGAGATGGCAAAACATATATATATATAATCTCATTTTTATGATAAACTGGAAATATGTTCAAATTGAACAGGTTTTATGGAATAAAATGATGCTTATTATGAATCATTTAAAATTATTTTAAACCAAAGTAGTGCGCTCGGACACAAAAATCTGCATGTCATGTCATTGACCCGGCTACATATGGGTCAATGACATGACATTGTCCGAGTGCACTACTTTGGTTTAAAATAATTTTTAAATTCATTTTATTCTATAAAACCTGTTTTAATTTGAACATATTTCCAGTTCATCATAAAAATGATATGTATTTTATGTTTTGCAATCTCAAACCCTCAAAAGGTAAGGTGGCGCAACCATCCAAGCAAGTTAACACTATAAGAAATTTATTAAATATGTAATTTAAAATATGAATGAATATAATATTAATATGGGGGCATAATTTTATATTGAAACCTTTCAAATAAACAAAGTTTAATAGTTTAATTGTTCTTAAATTGTTTGGAAAACCAAAATACCCGCCCCCTACAATAAAGAATCCAAAAGTTATTTCTAATACCCAGCTCAATTACAAAATAGTAATGTTTTAGGCAGAGTAGACACTCTCAGATATACTTACTAAAAAAATCACTTGGGGGGGGGCGGGGGAAGAGGAAGACAGAAGTGTGGTTTTTTTTTTTTTTTTTTTTTTTTTTTTTTTTTCAGGAAACTTCTGGTTGTGCCACCTGACATTTTTTTTGGCTGGTGAAATTGCAAATACAGGCTAAAACTGTATTAAAACCCTGTAAATGTTGTGCAACCATTAAGACTTGTTTAAACACACTCTTCCAACTTCTTATAAATGTTCTCTGTACATTTTTAAAGATTAAAAAAAAAAAAACATTTTTAAAAGGCTTATTTGTCATTGACCCATATACTCAACAAAAAAAGTTAAGGACCTCTGAATCTTTTCACTATTATTTTATCTTGTTATGAGCTTACCAAGATGCTGTCGAGCTGTGGTGAGAACATGTGGTTTTCACACAAGATTTTGAAATTACTTTTGACATTATTTGACGTTTTGATTTAATGGTCAGAACTTGGTGTATTCTTGTCTTCCCTGTCTACACCCTGTTTTGGGGTAATGAAGTCGTCTGATCAAATGTTTTGACGCAGTTTGTGTCTTGGATTAACACCAATGACATGAACAACACCTAAGATTTACATTCAGTTTGTACATTTGACATTCTCAGGTTAAAATGCAGCGTTCCTTCAAGGGATGGTTCACCCAAAAATAAAAATTAACTCATCATCTACTCACCCCAAGGTTAATCGAAGGGTCCATGAATTTATTTCGTCCTCAAAACAATTTTGGAGTTTCAAAGAAAAATGGCATTGAAGACAAATCCAAATCAACTGAAGTCATTGGTGACCACTCTTTCAAGCGTATAAAACAACATTAAAAAATGCCAAATGCCTCCATACTGCTCGTGCGGCGTAATCCAAGTGTCCGTAAGCCCCGACGTACAAATGTGACTCGAAAAGATGTCTTTTCACCATGTTTTTATCCTAAATGTCCAATGTAGCCACTTAGCTAGGAGCCCTGTTTAGTTTCACGGGAGAAGTCGACCTCAATACGGTGGCCAACTAGGGTAAATAACGCCGCAACAGCCCTAAACATCTCCGACTGGAGAAACGCGCTCCAGTTTTGAATGTTAGTTTTCACTGACTGAAGAGCTTATTTACCCTCGTTGGCCACCGTAGCGAGGTCAATTTCTTCTGTGAAAATAAATAAACAGGGCTCCGAGCTAAGTGGCTACATCGGACATTTAGGCTAAAAACATGGTGAAAAGACATCTTTTCGAGTCAAATTTGAATGTCGGGGCTTATGGACACTTGGATTACGCCACACAAGCAGTATGGAAGCATTTTGTGCTTTTTAAATGTTGTTTTATATGCTTGAAAGAGTGGTCACCAATGACTTCAGTTCATTTGGATTTGTCTTCAGTGCAGTTTTTCTCTGTAGCGCCAAAAGTGTTTTCAGGACGAAAATAATTCACGGACCCTTTGATTAGCCTTGGGGTGAGTAAATGAGTGACTTTTCATTGTTGGGTGAACTATCCCTTTAAGTTTTTTTGTTCGGTATATTAGACAGCAGTTCCACTGGTGTGGGGGATGGGGCTGCCACAGACTTTACCACTGAGAGAAGCCAACACTGACATCCTCACAGCTAAAGCCTGGCGCGGGTTTGCAGTGACTAGCTGTTTCCGTTGGACACACAGTGGACTTTGCGCCACTGCATTGGGAGTGAACTACTCTACCATGTTAATAAGAGTTTTGGTCCTTTGCGATCATTACGCAAATTGAGAAGGAAAAAGGTCTAACATGGTGCACTGTCAGTAGTATGCAGCCATTGTGATCTTGTAAAATTTTAATTCTTAATTCTTGAAACCAGTTTAGTCCCGCAGAATGTTATTGTTACTTCACCGGATACAGGCATTGAGCCACGGTTAACTGACTGATAAAAGAAAGACATTTTTGAAACATAGTGAGGATGACGAATACAGAAACACTCTTGAAATAGTGTTTCGCTGCTGTGGTGTATAGGCTGCTCTGTAGCCAGGCCTCAAGTGATGAATTATTTAATAACGAGATTTAAACATTTTTGAAAGGTATTCCTTGATTAACATATGCTTATTTATGTAGTGTATGTATGTAATACTGTATAGTAGTTTCAGTATTTTATGTATGATGTATTACTTATGCTGTCTTATGCTGTTTTTTTTTTTTTTTGGACCCCAGGAAGACGAGTTGGTTGCTATGGCACCAGCTAATGGGGATCCTTAATAAAACAATGAAACGATAATAAAAGGCTAATTCTCTTTGGGTGCGGAATGTATTGAAGATCCCATATGTCTTTTATGTTAAATGTAGGGCTGATTTGTGCAAAACTTCAAACTTTATGTATACAATTATTTAAAGGTATGTAATAACTTGGGTTTTTTGCTAGGTATTATATCCTTAGATGGAGGTTTGTAAAGCTTTAAGCGAAAAGACCCTATAAAAATTCACAATTCTGACTTAGTTTACCTCGCCCCTCTCCAAATTTGCCCCACAGAAATATGCTTACCCTGCGGATGAGCTGATGCCCCTCAGCTGTAAGGGTCGGATCAGGGGTCAGGAGCCGAATCGGGGGGACATTGACGACTCGCTGGGCAAGTGAGTATGAACCAGAGATATATAACACTAGATTGCTGATAGGGTACGCTCAAGTGAAGCATCTGTTCCAGGAGCATATACACCCGGGAGTAAAATTCGTTCATAGACTCCCATTCATTTTCGCCAACTTTAAAATTACATTTTTAAAAACACTTGCTAGCGAGTCGGTGTTATTTTGGTATCGCTGTGCAGAGCAATATTTTGTCTCCCTAAATATGTGCTTTTTGGAGGATGGAAAGCGGCACACTTACTAAAGGGAAGATCGAAATGTGACTTGGTGTCAACATTAAAATGTGAGCAGAAAAGTTAACGTGATCGAGGCTTTTAATGACCCTCCGATAAGATAATTGCTTGGCAGTTTTCGCCGTTATAAGAAACGTCGGTGAATGTCCGTGTACGTCATTAAAGGGGACCTATTTTGCTATATTTCCAAGGTGATATATATTTTTTTTAATTTGGCGTCTCCAATCCCACCCAAATCTGGAATGCCCAATTGGTGAACTATGTACAAGGCTTGCTCGTATGCAAGACCCCTTGCTGCTAATTCAGGAGAGTGTAGACAGTACGCGGCTCTCCTCCGAAGCATGCGCCTGTCAACCACCGCTTCTTATACACTCATTGGTTGAATCTTCGCAAGTTCAGAACGATGGTGGAGGATACCCGGACATGACCAGGCTTAGAATCTTCCTGACAAGCGCCCGTCTGGCCAACAGGAGGCGCTTGAGCAACGAACAAGGCAACTATTGTAATCCCTTCCGGCAGTCACTTCCCAATTTGCAACCCTGTAGCGCTATAGCCAATTGTGCGCTACTCTGAAAAAGCTGCCGACCACTGCCGGCTAGTACGAAGCGGGGCTCGAACCCGCGACGTGATAGTCACTTCTGCTTCGCAACGCGATGCTTTACCGAGTGAGCTATCCGGCAGCCCGCCAAGGTGATATTTTGATCTTGGACTCCCCTAGAGTACTCCTGATCGTTCAAAGTCCTAAACAGGGTCCTTATTTAGCTCATACTGCCATCCTCAAAAAACCTTATTTGTAGTCCTTTGTAGTCTCTGCCTGAAACGCCTCATTGGGGTGGCTCTTCCGCTATGGCCCCCACTCCCCGTGTGCCCACTTTCTTCTGACTGGCCAGCTCTGTGGAGAGCGGATCTAGGAGGGACAAGGCAGCAGAACGCAGTTTTCCGGGTCCGCCTCCTCAGAGTGAAACTGAGATGCGTCTCCCGAAGGAATCGACGGGCAAATTCCGCAATCAAACACATACAGATCTAATGAAATTAACTTGTTCTAATAAACGCAACGGCGACAGTGGAGGACGCAGTGCGATTGTCTGGCAGCTCAAGCTTGAATTTGCTGTCTACCTACGGCTACTATGGTGAGTACACCGGTGTTTATACTCTATAGCTAGGATTGAGGGAAAGCTAGAATCCACCCCATATAGACACATTTGTAGAACGGGTCGACAAACCCAAGTGTAGACCGGAGACCGTAGAAATCCGGTGGGTCTGAGTTTAGAGGGAAACATGGACAGTGAGGAGCAGCAAAAAGTGGACCAACAGCTCATGGACTGCTTAGGTGTGTATTATAAGGACCTGCTTGTTCTTGTGAGCATAGCTGTGGTGTGTCGTTAATGTAGAGTAACGAACAGCTTCTGCGCTGGTGTATGATGAAGGGGCGAAAGCTCCAGGCTAAACGGCCTTTTCGGAAATTGCCCATGGTAATGGTTACTTATTGCGTCGGAATCACCAGCGTTTGCTCTTAGAAAATAGGCGCGATAAGCAATATCTTTGCATTTACTTTGAATATAATCTCTTGCGCGAAAAATTAGTTTCGCGTCCGGTGTGAAAGCTGCTTAATGCGCCCATGACGCATGTATTCACGTCTTTGCATTGACTTTGAACGTAGCTAATCTGTCGCCCGAAAAATTAGTTTCGCGTCCGGTGTGAAAGCTGCTTAACGCGCCCATAATGCATGTATTCAAGTCTTGGCATTGACTTTGAATGTAATCTGTCCCGCGAAAAATTCATTTCGCCTCCGATGTGAAAGCAGCTTTACGGATAGTAGCCTACGCGACAGCTAGAGAGAGATGGTTATGTTATGAACGTAATACAGGTTTTGCAGAGTGTAAGTTCTGTTAGTGCGGACAAGTTGCTTATGTGGAGCTAGCGAATCGATCACTTCTACAGGAAAGAATTTCCTATTTAATCTCTGCCTTTTTCGGCTTTTTATTACCCACAACAATTTCTAAAGGGGTATGAAATTATGTCACAGTAGTGCAGAGAAATCCTTTGTTATACCAGACACATTAGAGGTTCTGCGTTTTGTGATTGCTTTCACGGTAGAATCAGAGAGCTTGCCCAGATATTTGCGATAGGGATCCGGCTGTTCCCGGTCATGGATAAGTAAAGCGATCACAAGCAGCCGCTTCAACTGTAGTGGCTACAATCGGGCAACGTTATGATGAAACTGCCACATTGATGCTTACCGAAGTAACAAGCATACCAATCAGAATTACTGCATATAAGTTAACCAGGAGCATTTTTAATTAGCACGGCGGCACGCAAACTAACATGCAGTAGCTGGTAACCGAGCAGTCATAACCAGAGACAAACCGTTGCAATACAGGTTTTACAGACAGCAATTTCCATTACCGTGGACAGTTGTACCAAGCATCCAAATTACAAACGAGTATTAAAAGTTCGCTTCAAATGAGGTTTATGTTCACACACCTTCTGTAGAATTTCCCCTGATCACTCTTGCATATTTAGGACACAAACATTAGCAACAGTAACTTGGCTACGTTAGCCGCTGTGCTACAGCCACAATCAACTGGCTATCATGTCAGGTTGGCTTATGCAGTAAAAGCAACTTACAGCTTCTGTGTCTGTGAGTCACAGACAGTCGCAACCAATACAGGCTTTATCTTCAGATATTTTACAAAGCCTGCGCTTGAGGCCAGTTGTTAGTGCTAACTATCGCTAGCGGTCCTGCTAGCCACCTGTAACACATTAGCTTCACTTACATTATTTGCTGTTATATCGTTACTTACAGCTTCTGGCTCCGAGCGCTTGATTGATGCAACTGCTTCAGGTTTGAGAAGCAGCTGAAACGCTTATCCTGTGTGGAATTATCCTTTATTGACAAAGCTGTCTTTGATGAAATGCTGAGCGTTCCCTTTGGCCGTGGCTGTTTGCTGCTAGCAAATAAGAAAAGCTACCCACTTATTTCTGGTGGCATCCTCTTTTGGAAGAGAAATAGGTGTTTTTCTTCGCATCCAAAAGTAAATGGACAAGTAGCTTTGGGACAGTTACTGACAAAACTGCTCCTCAAATGATCTGCGGTTCTTCTTTTGTATTTCCAAAAGTGTAGACGCTACTAAGGCATAGTATGATCCGTGGTTGTTAGTGCCTGCTAGAATAGTTTCTGGTGTGGGCAGGTCCAGCGCCGCGATTGGCTCTGGCTTGGTCTGTACTAATTGGACGGCACAACCTGACGTCAGGTTTTGCCCAGATCTCGCAAAGATCTCGGGAGGAGCTGTTCAGAGAGGAAATCACGTTCACGAAATCACGTTCTTGGATTACGGCAAAACCTCTGTATCTTATGTTTAGAAACTTTTCAGAGGTTGAGTATGGACAACCAACATTAAAACATGTATTAAAAGAAGGATCAGCATAATAGGTCCCCTTTAAATTACTCTCTGGTTTCCTCACTTCATTGTAGCCTGATTGAGCATATTTTCTGTCAACCGAGTTGTTTATATTGAATCATATGGCTAATGCCAGCGTTATTAAAAGGAAGCGCTAGTTAACTCTGGCTACTCCTTTACTAAGCGTCATCTTTGCCTCTATCCCGTTAAAGCACTGCTCTCAAAAAATAATCACTGCACAGCACAGATCGAGGGGATAGAGAAAAGTTTTTTCTCCTGATTTCTAACAGCCAAGCCTTTCTTCCCTCCTCGTCTTTTGGAACTCTGTACAAATGGACAAAGCGACTTTTCCACTGTTTTAAATATTATGCAGGTAAGAAGTATTGCCGTTGAATGTCAATTACGAGTAGCTAGCTTGTTAGCTACCTCATTAATTTCATTAAATGCTAAGTCAATGCAGTCCCCGCGACATTAAGGGTACCAAGGTAGCTCGCTGGTGACCATTATCAATCGCTAGCATTTGGTTTTAGGCGGCGGTCTATTGAAGTCAACGGGACGGCTAATTAGCTTGCTAGCAGCAAACGTGTGTTTTTTTTTTTTTTCTATTAAAGTGACTTATTTGCATTTCTACGTTAACTTACGCATGAAACGTTTTATTACAGCCCTTCAAATGAATATTGCTGTAAAAGGCAGCCGCGCATCTCGGCATTTTAACGCTTATATTGACTTATTTGAAATTGGCCTCATAGGAAACCATTCATTTTTATGAAGAAGTTGGGTGTATCAATATGGCGGCCGGGTGCTTCACTTTGTATAATGTAAATATGACATCATCAGCAATCTAGTGTTCTAAATATATATATATATATATCTATGGTATGAACACTGCGACCCCTGACTGAGTTTAAGGGGAGCAGAACTCATCGGGCAGTGAAATTGGACCTTGTTTGAGATCGACATTGAGATCGACATCCTGACCTTGTTCACTGATGTTGGGAACTCTATTCCACTTTCTGAAGCTTGTTATCTCCGTTTCAGCAAACTTGTTTGTCCAGGTATACACACAGAATAACTGGTGCTTATCAATCTATTTAAAGTTCTTCCAGTGAAGTACTGTTAACTCTCTCTTGGCCTGAAGGCACATGTTACTTTATGATGCCTAAAGCAAGTAAAATAGCTACCAAAATACTGAGAATTGAAGTGTTTTCAATTTAGTCAATTCTGAACTTCCATAATAAATGCTGTAAAAACATTAATTCCAGAAAAGCAATGTAATTTCACAACTTGTGTGTTTTCACCCCAAATATTTTTTACTTCCACTTTTGTAAAAACAGTTACTTCTAATATGACATTATCATGTGTCAGTAGGTGTGAATGAAAATTGGGACCAATAATGTAGATTAAAAACTTCTAAACAGTCCTTCTTCTTACACGTGTTTCAAGTCTCGTGCTGTACGGAATGTGTTTTTGCAGTTAACGTCATTCAAATCCACTCCCTGCTCCTTTGAAATCTTTCTTTGACATTTCTGCCTGAAAGGTTATTACTTGCCTCCTCCACAAAGTCTAACACAGGATATTTCAATGGAGCTTGTTTGCCCGTCTGAATAATGAAGTGGAGATGAGTTTTCTCAGAAACTATTGTGCAACCCCAATTCCAAAATAGTTGGGACAAAGTGTAAATTGTGAATAAAATCAAAATGCAATGACTTTCAAATCACACCAGCCAGTATTTTATTCACAATTGAACAGAGATAACATTTTTTATTCACAATACAACAAAAATAATATAGCAAATGTTGAAACTGAGAAATTTCACAATTTTTATCCACAAAATGATCTCGTTTCAAATTTGATGGCTGCTGCAGGTCTCAAAAAAGTTGGGACAGGGGCCTGTTTACCATGGTGTAGCATCCCCTCTTCTTTTTAACACAGAGTGGAGGCCTCTGGGCATTGAGGAGACAAGTTTCTTGAGTTTAGCCATTGGAAGTTGATCCCACTCTTGTTTAAAACAGGCTTCCAGCTGCTGGAGAGTTTTGGGTCTCCTTTGACGGACTTTTCGTTTAATTATGCGCCAAATGTTCTCAATCGGTGAAAGATCAGGACTGCAGGCAGGCCAGTTCAGCACACAGACTCTTCTACTACAAAGCCATGCTGTTGTAATAGCTGCAGTATGTGGATTTGCATTGTCCTGCTGAAATACACAAGGCCTTCCTTGGAATAGATATCGTCTGGAGGTGAGCATATGTTGCTCTAAAACCTTTATATACCTTTCAGCATTCATGTTGCTTTTTAAAACATGCAAGTGTCCCACACCATATGCACTAATGCATCCCCATACCATCAGAGATGCTGGCTTTTGAACTGAACACTGATAACAGGAGGGGTGGTCTTTCTCCTCTTTAGCCCGGAGGACACAACGCCCATGATTTCCAACAAGAATGTCAAATTTGGACTCGTCTGACCACAGGACACTTTGCCACTTTGCTACAGTCCATTTTAAATGAGCCTTGGCCCACAGAACACGGCGGTGCTTCTGGATCATGCTCAACAATGGCTTCCTTTTTGCATGATAGAGTTTTAGGTGGCATCTGCGGAATGGCACGGCAGACTATGTTTACAGACAGTGGTTTCTTTAAGTATTCTTTGGTCCATTTAGTAATGTCAATGACAGAATCATGCCGGTGAGTGATGCAGTGGCGTCTGAGGGCCCGAAGATCACGGGCATTCAGTTAAGGTCTTCGGCCTTGTCCCTTATGCACAGAGATTTTTCCAGTTTCTCTGAATCTTTTGATGATGCTATGCACTCTCGATGACGAGACCTTCAAAGCCTTTGCAATTTGACATTGAGGAACATTGTTTTTAAAGTATTCCACTTTTTTTTTTTTTTACACAAACCTTCATAGGTTGGAGAACCTCTGGCAATCTTTACTTCTGAGATACTCAGCCTCTCTAAGACATCCCTTTCATAGCCAATCATGTTCCACACCTGATGCCAGTTTATGTAATTACTTGCTAAATGTTCTTTCAGCTGATTCTCTTATATATTAATTGCTTTTTCAGCCCTTTTTTTTTTTTTGCCTGTGTCCCAACTTTTTTGAGACCTGTTGCAGCCAGAAAATTTGAAATAAGCTCATTTTGTGGATAAAAATATAAAGTGTCTGTTTCAACGTTTCAAATGTCATCTACGTTCTATTGTAAACAACATATTAACTCATGTCATCTGAAAGTCATTGCATTTTGATTTTATTCACAATTTACACTTTGTCCCAACTATTTTGGAATTGGGGTTGTACTTATATGAATGAAATTTTGTACGTCGTATGTGGAGGTCAATAGTCATGACCTTGATTGGGTTTGAAAACGGGACTCTGTGGTGGCGGGGTATATTCATGACCATGTCCTCTTGTTTACTCGATTATGCAGTGTTTAGCAGTGGCTTCTTCTACTCTAACTTAAGTTTATGGGAGCCATTTAGGTCTCCAATTTTCATTCTTCTGTTTTTCTTGGACGAATAGTTAAACCTAGTTTCAGCTGAATGGCTGTAGCGTAACCTCATTAAAGATCGATATAGTGTCTGTCCATAGTTTTTCTGTTCTGTTGTCACTGGTAGCCACTAACATCGGTTTACACACTCCAAATCCCAGAATTCCATTTTATTGATACTTGTGGTCTTACCCTCAGATTCTCCCTCACGCTGATTGACACCCTGGATACCCTTGTGGTGAGTTTCTGGGAAATTCCTGCCCATAAATCGCTTTGTGTGCAGCCCAGCTTACGTAATACCTCCTCACAGTGTTGCGATATTGTTGCAATGAAACAACATTGAGTAAACATTCTGGTAACATTTTGAGAATGTTTAGTTTGCTTTAGCGGGCAGCGCTTGTAGTGATGGCTCTGAAGCGTTAGTTTCACCTACTCAAACAGTAGACCGTACTTGTTCAGCTTGTTTTGAATGAAATAATCTCATTGACCCAGTTGTCTTGTGAAATATGTCACCCCATCTGAAACTCTTTTGGTTGTGTAGTTTTTTCTGCCTTCCTGGCAGAAGAAACTATTTGCATGAGTAACTTTGCGTAATTGCATAATTTTTATGGTTGTTTGGAAAAAAAAACTTGTATTTCCAGGTAACTCGTCGGAATAGTATTTAAATGATACACACTCGAGATGGTGGCCCAGATCATGAGGTGAACTTCATTGTTTTAGGTATTGTGTTGTATTTTGACTAGCACAAGCAGGACCTGTGTAGGCCTGTTCCAGGAGTGTGTGGAACTGGAGCCCCTGAAAATCTGGAACAGGGACTGAAATGAAGCCACCTGTTCTGGGTTTTACTCTCCAGCACTTATCTGGCTTACTGAAATCTGCTCTTTGTGAGGCACTACCCTTTCCTTATCCCCGGATTTGTTAAATTTAAATTGAAAACTTGTAGAGCCCCATATTCCTCTATGACCAGGGTAGCAGAAATGAGGTGAAATTTGCTAAACTTGCTGAAAGCGGGTTGGTTCCAATTTCAATTCACTATGAAACTCATTCGGTGATGAAAATGGATACATTTAGATCCATATGACGGCATTTATTTTTTATTATAGTCATGGGTGCGGTCGTCTGTCCGTCCGTCCGTCCGTCTGTGAACATTTCTTTTTTGGAGCACAACTTGAAAACCGTTCAATATTTTTCCACAAAACTTGGTGTGCACATTAATCATGACCTGACGTGGTGCCTTTTGCTAATCTGAAGTTGATGACGTGGGGCCAGGGTGATATGCCATATTCCTGATGGCTCATGTTTGAAATGGCAAGAAAAGGCAAAATTGAATATTGAGGTAAAGGAGCCCTTTTGTGCTGAAAAAATGAATACCATCTCAGTAGAAGTACCTGCTTGTCTGTGAAACTGAATGGGTTGTTAACACTTGTGGGAAGTGTGATCATTATTTTCCCTCCTGTATCCCATGATGCATTGTGTGGGGCCTTCAGGTGCTGAACAAGCTGGAGGAGTTTGAGGAGGCAGTGAGGAAGACCGTCAGCGACGTGCGGCTGGACAATGATGTGGTGGTGTCAGTTTTTGAGACCAACATTCGCGTTTTGGGGTGTGTTCCCCATCTGCAACTCAAATAGCTCTCTCTCTCTCTCTCTCTCTCTCTCTCTCTCTCTCTCTCTCTCTCTCTCTTTTTTTCTCTCTCTCTCTCTTTTCTCTCTCTTTTTTCTGTTCTGTTGCTTTTTTCTTGTTTTTCAGCCTGTTTTAAGAAAAATTTCTCGTTGCCAGACTTGATGCTTTATTTGTGATGCATTCTGTTATTTACTGCTAAACCAATTGGTTCAATAAATAGGACTTTAAAAATCAAATCTCTTTTTTTTCTCTCTCTCTCTCTCTCTCTCTCTCAATTCAATTCAATTCAATTCAATTCATGAGGCTTTATTGGCATGACTGCATACAATACAATGTTGCCAAAGCATATTTACAGAAACAATACAACAGTAGAACATATGAATAAACTATATACAATAAATATACAAAGTACCATATGAAACATGAGGGGCTATGGGCAGTGGGTAAAATTACATGTTAACATTGAACAGATAATACAGATTAATTATTTGCTGTGGGGACAGGGGGCTCACTGAGATGTGGAGCTCATGGCAGGCTGCTACATATCTCGCCAGACTACAGCAGTCCTCTCTCTCCCAGGAGGATCGGTAGTTTTTCCCAGTCATCTAGATTGGGGAAATTCTGGGGTTGTTTTTGTTATTTTTTCAAAATATTTTTCCCGGGTTCTCTCTCTCTCTCTCTCTCTCTCTCTCTCTCTCTCTCTCTCTCTCCTCTCTCTCTCTCTCTCTCTCTCTCTCTCTCTCTCTCTCTCTCTCTTCTCTCTTAAGGTTCGGTTCCCTCCCTTGAGGGAGGCGGAGTGCTTGGCAGGGTTTGGGTTTTGTTTCTTACCCCTCTGTGAGGAATTGGAGGCTGCTTTATAAAGCTCCTCTGCCTAAGCGGTCTGGAGACCTCCAGTGGAGGCTCATTCATGGAGCCATAGCCACGAACAGACACCTGGCGCACTTTGACCCTGCGCATGGGGAGGCCTGTGCTTTCTGTGGAGAAGGGGAATCTGCTGCTCATCTGTTTCTGCATTGTAACCGGCTGGGTCGGCTTTTTACTCTGCTGAGGGACCTTTGCGAGAGGCTTGGGGTGGTTTGGGACTTGGAGAATTTTATCCTGGGCCCAGGTTACGATGTAAAAAAGAAATATAGACTCACTCTGGTTAATTTTTTATTTGGCCAAGCAAAGATCGCAATCTGGCTGACTAGGAGAAACAGGGTACGGGAAGGACAGGTCACTGAGCCTTTGCTGGTTTTTAAAGGGATGATTTTAGAACGTCTTCAAATTGAACACATGTATTTTAGTTTAACAAATAATGTAAACCTATTTAGAAAAGTTTGGTGCGTTGATGATGCTATCTGTTCCATTGATAATGAAGGTGGCTATAAAATGTGTTTTTAGGTATTGGTAGCTCATGAATAGATTGCAAGGTCTGGTTTTATCTGTTTCTTTATGGCACTTTTTACAATTTATTTTATTACTGTTTATTTTTACCATTTTTATTTTATATTTTTTTTTAATTGTCTGTTTTAGCAGTTTTTATTTCAGTCTTGCATCTGCTTATGTTCTGTTGCTTTTTTCTTGTTTTTCAGCCTGTTTTAAGAAAAATTTCTCTTTGCCAGACTTGATGCTTTATTTGTGATGCATTCTGTTATTTACTGCTAAACCAATTGGTTCAATAAATAGGACTTTAAAAATCAAAATCTCTCTCTCTCTCTCTCTCTCTCTCTCTCTCTCTCTCTCTCTCTCTCTCTCTCTCTCTCTCTCTCTCTCTCTCTCTCTCTCCTCAGATTCCTCTTCAGAGTAGAACATCTCTATCTCTTCTGCTCTGGACATTAATGCACTGGTTTTATTTCACTTTTCCAGAATTGGTGTTTCATGTTGGACCCTTGAGTTTTATATTTTCAGTTCAGTACCAGATTGTGATATTCACAAGTATAAGCTCGACTTGGACTCTTAGACTTGGAATTAAGCAATTGGGTATAATGGAGACCCCTATGAGTTCAGTTTCAGCATTTTCACACGATCATGTCTTGGATTCGATTATGTACACAGTTGCCACTGTGTTATTAATTAGTGAACGCTGAGTTATGAAACATATGACCCTTTAGCTTCAGTGAGGAGGCAGTCTCTTGATTTCTGCTGAATAGTCTGTGAATTACGAAGTGAATTATTTCCTGTTGTTGCGGTTCCCTCAGTGGCCTGCTGGGGGCGCACGTCATGGCAGATCTGCTCCGTAGTCGCGGTGAGAGGCTGCAGTGGTACAGAGATGAGCTTCTGCACATGGCCAAGGACCTAGGACACAGACTCCTGCCGGCCTTCAACACCACCAGCGGCCTGCCTTACCCACGGGTACTCACTACGATTCAGAATCAGATTCACATGCATTCTGACTGACTCCTGCCTGCCATACCCACGGGTACTCACTACAATTTAGAATCAGATTCACATGCATTCTGACTGACCCCTGACTGCCTTACCCACGGGTACTCACTACGATTCAGAATCGGATTCACATGCATTCTGACTGACTCCTGACTGCCTTACCCACGGGTACTTACTACGATTCAGAATCGGATTCACGTGCATTCTGACTGACTCCTGAATGCCTTACCCACGGGCACTCACTGCGATTCAGAATCGGATTCACGTGCATTCAGACTGACTCCTGACTGCCTTACCCACGGGCACTCACTACGATTCAGAATCGGATTCATATGCATTCAGACTGACTCCTGACTGCCATACCCATGGGTACTTGCTCCGATTCAGAATCGGATTCACTCGCATTCTGACTGACTCCTGACTGCCCTACAGACCGGTACTCTCTTTGATTCAGAATCGGATTCACGTGCATTCAGACTGACTCCTGACTGCCTTACCCTCAGGTACTCACTACGATTCCAAATCAGAATCAAATGCATTCTGACCAACCCCTGCCTGTCTTACCCACGGGTACTCCCTACGATTCAGAGTTGGATCCACTCATTTAAAATCCATATGGTCGCTCAGATTCTGAATTGGCATCACACAGATTTAGGCTTGCCTCTTGATTAGGTACATTCATATTCAGACTTACTCATGTATGCTTGCCCTATTTTCGGATTGGATTCACGTTCATTCTCCCAGAGGCCCTGTTTGATTCAGTATTTGATTCACTAATGTTTAGAAGTGCTCTCCTCCCTGGAGAATGACTCCTGCATGTTTATATTCTCTCAGATTTTAGGTTCGGCTTCATTCAGATTAAATCTATCATATTCTTACTGATGGAATCCGATTCACAAACATTCAGACTGACTCCTGTATGCTTTCATTAGGATTCATAATCAGTTCAGACTGACTTTTGTACTTCTGCTGGTAAATGATCTGATTTGTTTTGACATTCTGATATAGCCTTGACCGCCCTCTTCAAAATCAGATTGAAACTCGGGGCACGAAATTTCGCAATTGACCGATCCCAAGCCCCGCCTCCCATTGTTACTGTTGCTAGGTCGGACAACTAACCAGGAAACTTCAGCCTTGCCTTGCTTGCCTGAGTTCAAAATAACAAGCATTGCGGCGCCGGTTCCGTTCACTGATGTGTTGTCGGTGTCAACGTTGAAGTGCGAGCAGAAAAGTTAAGTTGACGTGACCAAGGCTTTTAATGACCCTCTGATAAGATACGTGCTTGGAAGTTTTCCCCGTAATAAGAAACGTCGATGAATGCCCGTGTACGTTATCAAATTACTCTCTGGTTTCCTCATTTCATTGTACCCTGGTTGAGTATATTTGCCGTCAACCAAATGGTTCACATTGAATCATATGGCTCATGCCAACATTGTTAAAAGGAAGCCCTAGTAAACTCTGGCTACTCCTTTCCTCAGCTTCATCTTTGCCCCGTCCCGTTAAAACGCTGCTCTCAGAAATGATCACTGCACAGCACTGATCGAGGGGATAGAGAAAACTTTTTTTTTTTTTTTCCCCTGATTTCTACCTAACAGCCAAGCCTTTCTCCCCTCCTTGACTTTTTGAACTCTGTATAAACAGGCAAAGCAACTTGTCCACTGTTTTAAATATTATGCTGGTAAGAAGTATTGTCGTTGAATGTCAGTTACAAGTAGCTAGCTTGTTAGCCACCTTGTTCATTTTATTGACTGCTCAGTTAAAGCAGTCCCCGCGACGTTAAGGGTATCAAGGTAGCTCGCTGGTGATCGTTCTCAATTGCTAGGGTTTGTTGTTAGTCAGCGGTCTATTCAAGTCAATGGGATGGCTAATTAGCAGCTAGCATGAAACATTTTCTTATAGCCCTTCAAATGAATATTGCTGTAAAAGGCATGAGAATGCAACTGCGGTTTGTTTGGTTGTTTGGTTTGTTTGATAAAAGTGCCTTCTGTAATATTCTTGTGTCGTAAATTGTAATTATCTTGTGAGATTTATCACCAATGAAAGAGACACTAATTTCACAACTGTTTCAAATCTTTTTTTAATTAGTTTAGGAATACATTAAAAAGCTTATTATGGTTTTGGAAATGGAATGAAAAACACGCCTTTAACACAGTAGGCATATCGAGTGTCTGTTACATGTTACATTGTTTTACCCTCGTCAGAAACCCAAAATGCCTGGTTTAGATTTTTTTTTGTGAGACGGCTGCCTGAGGTGAAAGTTGTCCGAGGTTCGGTCAGACTCCTGCTTGCCCCATTGTGACATAGCCGAAAGTGGGCAGGGCTTGGGATTGGTCAATTGGGTTCAAGATATGCCTTGAATTGGGCTCATAACCACACCTTGTCCGCTTTGGGCATATTTTGTACCAAACTCTTAGTGACTCGCCGATGATTGATTCCCAGGTGAACCTGCGTTATGGGGTCCTGAATCCTCTCTCCCGGACGGGTACTGAGTCCGACACCTGCACAGCTTGCGCCGGGACCATGATTCTGGAGTTTGCCGCGCTCAGCAGGCTCTCCGGGGAGGCGGTGTTTGAGGTACAGGAGTGGGCAGGCTGGGGGTGAATGGGCGGGACTGGGATATGGGAAGTGCTCCAGGGCTACATTAGAGGGTGGGGTTTTGGGGTGGTGCTTGTGGGATACAAGCAGAGTTTCGAGGGTGGGTGCTCACCCTGTGTTGGTGAGTTAGGGGTGGAGTTTGAGGGCTCTTCCTACGATTTGGGGAGCGGGGTTTCAGGGTGATGTCAATGGGTGAGGGGTGGAGTTTTGGGGCTTGTCAGTGGGTGAAGTCTGGAGACATTTGCACTGGCTTAAAGTGGGGACTCTGGGGAGAGATGGGCAGTTTCCAGCTGTTTTTAGTGGCTGTGACTTCAGCTATCTCATGACTATGTAATATGTTACACTCATATATCCATGGCTGCTGCCTGCTTATTCTGAAGATGATCACAGTTAAAGTAGACAGCCTAAATGTCACATAAATATACAAGAACAAACTACATGTGTTTGAGTTTGCTTCGGTGTTGTAATTATGGCATTTTCCGAAGGATGGTGGAAATAAATGATGCACTGTCTGACACACTAATGTACTGTCTAGACCAGTCACTCTACACTACACGCCAGCACGTGTAACGGTACTTTGCCCAAATGAGTGAGCCATTGACCAAATATGGATCTGTCTCATCACGGCTTCATGAAGACTCAATCTTCTGTCTAGTGTTAAAAGAATGTGTAAATAAAGGGATATGTGAAGGTTATGTAGATGTTGTTTAGCGGTTGTGCAAGGTGCGTTCATGATGGAAAAGGGAAGAAGGCTCCTTGTGTCTTTTTGGAGCGGTGTATCCAAGTACCCATGATGCATCGTGTTTACACCATCAGGAGCACGCCAGGAAAGCGCTGGACGTGTTGTGGGAGAAGAGGCAGAGAGGAAGTGACCTCGTCGGCACGGTCATCAACATCCACAGTGGGGACTGGGTTCGCCGGGGTGAGGGACGAGCCTCTTCTGTCCGCCACAAAGGGCCTGATTTTAATGATGCCTCCTTTGCGCAAGTTGGACCTCTAGAAAATCCCTTGCTCTCCAGCTCTCTAGTTTAATCAAATTTGAATGTGCTTCAGAAATACAGGAGTGATCAGAGGTTTACCAATGCAAAGGCAATGGATTGATACTACTTAAAAATTACTGTCTCAAGAATGTGTTGTATGTTGTTTTTTTTAGTAAGAAAAATTATTTATTGACACTAAAAATATTTGAAATTGAGATTTGAAATTTATTTTTTTTTTTTTAGTTGATGTGCTGTAATCAAAGGTATTATTGAAATATGGATACTTTCAGTATTTTGAATTTTGTCATTGATCGGTGGTTGATGCTTATTGTTTGGCGAAGGCTATTCCCCTAACCGTTGAGCGACATCATTAGGTGAAACTTTTTGGCGCCATTTGAATGGTGTCTTAGATTTACTCGGAATAAGAGCAACCTTCCCCCCTGTTCCACCAACGGTTGGGGGAACAAGAGCAACTTTCCTTTCCCGAGCCACCAGCGGTTGGGGGAATAGCCACTTTGTTATTGTTTTTGTGGACACTGCTGAAATGATGGTACTGAACGCTATAAATATTTGAAATTGCATTTAATTTGGATTTGAAGGTTGTTGTAATTATGGGAACCATTGAAGTGTAATGGGTTTCTTCAGAGTTTTTCCGAAGTAGATTTGTGTTGTAACTATGGAAACTCGTGTTGAGTGGCGTCTCTCTCTGTGACAGACAGTGGGGTTGGTGCCGGTATCGACTCCTATTACGAGTACCTGATGAAGGCTTACATTCTGCTGGGGGACAGTGTGTACCTGGAGCGCTTCAATACCGTGAGGCCCCAACGTATTCCCAAGTCTTTCATAAAGAGCCCAAAGCAGCTGCAGTTTACACCACATTACACAGTCACTCTGTACATAAGCCATAATTCTGCAGAGCTTTGTTAGCCAACCCTGGTCCTGGAGATCTACAGTCCTCTAGGTCTTCACTCCAACCTTAACAAAGCTCACCTCATTCAACAGCTAGAGCAGGGCTGCCCAACCCTGTTCCTGAAGATCTACCATCCTGTAGACTTTCACTCCAACCATAAAAATGCATACCTCATTCAGCAGGGCTGCCCAACCCTGTTCCTGGAGATCGACTGTCCAGTAGGTTTTAATTTCTTATTTTCACGCTTTGGACTCCAATACTGAACAACTCAACTAGATCTCTAGCGGTTCAATGAGATATGTTTTTTTAGAAATGGAATAAAAACTTACTGGTCTGTTCTCGAGGAACAAGGTTAATAGCCACTGCTAAAAATGTTTTTATCGGAGGAATATCAACTTTGGATTATGTTTAATCATGCTGTGAGGAAGGCTTGATGAATATTAGCAATTTATGCTATCCTGAAATTCATCTACCGACCTTTCCTCTTGTATTTTAAAATGAATCTCTGATTTCTTCTGACTGTTGGCAAAATTTGGCAAGTCTTATAAGATGGCATTCTACGCCTAGTTGCAGCCTTTTACAAGACTCAACTGTTTTTGTAAAAGGGATTCTGTGTGTCCAACTCCAGATGTCTGGGACTGTACTCAATAATAGTCAGTGAAACCGGTCCATAGTTCTAACTATTTTGGCCAGTAGCTGTGTTGTTCTGCCTCTTTACTGACCCCTGCTGGTGTTTTTCCTGCTACAGCACTACAGCGCCATCATGAAGTACATTAGCCAACCACCTCTCCTCCTCAGTGTGCATATGCACAACCCCACCGTCAATGTCCGGAGCTGGATGGACTCGCTTTTGGCCTTCTTCCCTGGACTGCAGGTCAGACCGGATTATCATCAACATGCTCACCATTCTTTTTAACCACGATCATTTCTGTCTTTATCATTATTACCATCGGCAACATCATCATCTCCCTCATTATCCTGTTTATGATCATTATAATCTGTCACTATCCTGAGTCGATATCCAGTCAAAGGTTCAACCAGGGCACTTCTCGATGTGTAGCTGTCCCCTCCCAGAAGAGTAGGGGTGATCTCCATATCTATGGAGCGGTGTTTCCCAAACTTCTTCTGGAGGCCCACCTGTCCTGCATGTTTTAGATCTCTCCCTGCTCCAGCACAGGTGATTCAAATGATCAGCTCGTTAATCACCCCCTAAAGCTGATTGATGACAACCTGATCATTTGAGTCACCTGTGCTGGAGCAGGGAGAGATCTAAAACATGCAGGACAGGTGGGCCTCCAGGAGAGGTTTGGGAAGCACTGCTATAGAGTGTAATACTGCCTAATGTCTGTGGTACTGATTGGTGCAAAATCCAGTTCCCACTGAGCATCATAATCCTTTTTGTAGAAACTTAATTGGGTACTTGTACTTGACCTCTATCTGCAGGCAAAAGGATTTGCTTTTGTGCACACTTCTAAGGGCGCACGGTTTCGCTTTATCCTCTGTGCCTCTAAGCGCTCGGCTCGCCTGTTTTTTCCGGATGTTTCCGTACAATGGCGGATTAGCATGAATGAAGGGCCATGGTTTTGAAGCTCTCTCCTCCTCCTGTAGGTTCTGAGAGGAGACCTAAAACCTGCCATCGAAACCCACGAGATGCTCTATCAGGTCACCAAGCAGCACAAGTTTCTCCCTGAGGTAACCATGGTGATCCCCTCTTTCTCCATCTCCTAGCCAATTAGCCTCCCCAAGCATAGACATTCATCCTGCTATTGGCTGGGGATCTCCAAACAATGTGACTAAATCGTGTGTGTTAATATGGGTGTAAAGGGGTCTGACGGTAAACTTCTGGCCCTGTGTGCACCCATCTAATCCAGAATGTTCTCATTATGTTACTGGATTGATTTTTCAGTGTTATACTGTGTCATTCATTTGCTCTGTTCTTCTTCTCCTCTCTTAGGCATTCACCACAGAGTTCAGAGTTCACTGGGGTCAGCACCCACTGCGGCCGGAGTTCGCCGAGAGCACCTACTTCCTGTACAAGGTTCGGCAAGGCTTTATTTTGTTTGCAACTTCCTATTTGCCTTAGAAGGTTTTGCGTAAAATTAGGAGGTTGTAGCATCAGTCACTCACCAGTGTTCTGTGTTTAGCAGTATCCTTCTAGCGTCTTCCAGTAATGCAGTATCACACCAGTGATGTGCCTATTTTCAGCTCTTCAGCACACCAGTGCAGTCCTCTGTGGAAAAATGGTTTTGTTGTTCTGGAAAGATGTGCTTTCTGTGAAAGCCCATATTTAACCCTTCGCCATAACCCTATATTTGTGTGCCATTATGTAAGAATGTGCTTCAAACCGGTGAAACTGAGCTGCCTGATGTAACTGCTGGGTAATGATGGAGTCGGGTTATTTGCCTCGTATGGTGGGGCGTGAATGCGATTCATGCTGTTATACTGAACATGCTGTTTGTCTGTCATGATCTGTATTTGTGAAGAGCAGTCTGATGTAGTCTGACTGAATTTGGCTGATGGGGTGGGAGGGGCCAGTCATTGACCAGTCAGAATACAGGGTCTAACTTTATGTGGGTGGGGTTTGAATAATGATGATCATTTGACCCTTGTGTGGTGTTTCTGTTAAAATGACATAAAATGTTTTGAATGTTATGAGTTAAAGGAAAAATTATACAGTATTTTTTTTTTTTTTTTTTTTAAAACCTGAAGCTTCTTGGCTTTTTAGCTTACCGGCCCTATGGGCCGATAAGATATTGTCGTGGTGTGGCGTCCGTCGTCCGTCATCCGTCGTCCGGAACATTTTTTAATCTTTTTTTTGGCCTGATGAATTTTTGAGTAAACTTGCAATAACATACTACTAGACCATATCTCCAGACATTTTTCTCCGATTTTTGATTGAATCATTTTTGTCCGTTTTATGGGCCCTTGAAATTTTGGCTCCAATGTTAAAGATAGGACTGAGAAATTTTAAAAAATTATTTCTCAAAAACTGCGTGATAAATTTTTTTCTTAATCAGGCAATCAACTTACCTTGTTACCATCAATGTACAGTGCGAGCACCATTTTGATTGAATCGACGGAAGTGGGTCTATTGGGGGGCGCTGTACTTTATGAATATGCAAGATGGCCTGTGGAGGCCAAATGGTTGCAGATAGAGATTAAGTTTGTATTATCGACATATAGGAAGTCATATATGACCTATACATTGGCTATGTTAAAGATGACCTCAGATGACTTTGAAAGGTCAAACTCGAGGTCAGGGAATATATTAACAATGTTAAAAGATATGATTTGAAATTTTGAAAAAATTTTTCTCAAAAACTGTCAGATAACTTTTTTTCTAAATCTGGCAATCAACTCACGTTGATACACTTTATGTACAGTGCGAGTGCCATTTTGACTGAATCGACGGAAGTTGGTCTAGTGGGGGCGCTGTACTTTAACATTGGGTCTTATGGAGAATGGGCCAAATCGCCTGTGGAAGCTAAATGGTTGCAGATAGAGATTAAGTTTGTATTACTGACATATAGGAAGTAATGTATGACCTATACTTTGGCTGTGTTAAAGACGACCTCAGATGACCTTGAAAGGTCAAACTTGGGGTCAAGCAAAATGTTACAATTTTCAAACGTTTCTGGGCTTGAAAATATTGAAGATTTGGAACATATGTGCATTGAACATTTACAGGAAGTCATGAATGAACTTTCATTTGATGGCCTTGAACTTGACCTTCAGCGACCTTCGAAGGTCAAACTTCACATAGTGAAATTTCAATGACTTCTATCACCAAAACTATTACAGATAGAGCTTAGGTTTTATTGCGGGCAGATAGGAAGTCATGTATGAAGTTTCATTTGGTGACATTGAACTTGACCTTCAGTGACCTTGAATGCCCAAACTTCGCTGTGAAATTTCAATGACTTACATCAGCAAAATGGTTACAGATAGTTTCGGTTTGTATTGGAGTTGTGTAGGAAGTCATACATGAACTTTCATTTGGTGGCCTTGAACTTGACCTTCGGTGACCTTCGAAGGTCACACTTCACATAGTGAAATTTCAATTACTTCTGTCACCAAAACTATCACAGATAGAGCTTAGGTTTGTATTGTGGCCATATAGGAAGTCATGTATGAAGTTTCATTGGGTGTCCTTGAAATTGACCTTCAGTGACCTTGAACGGCCAAAGTATACAGTGAAATTTCAACGACTTACATCAGCAAAATCGCTACAGATTGAGTGTAGATTTGTATTGGGGAAGTATAGGAAGTCATGCATGAACTTTCACTTGGTGACCTTCATATTGACCTTCGAAGGTCTAACTTGACCTAGAGAAAATTCAATGACTTCTATCACTGAAAAGGTCACAGATGGAGCCTAGGTATGTGTTACTGACATAGGAATTCACATATGAACTTTCATTTGGTGACATTCTGCTTGACTGTTGATGACATTTGAAGGTCAAACTTGACATAATACAATTACAATGACTTGTCTTGCCAAAACAGTCACAGTTGGAGTCTAGGTTTATATTAGAGACATATAGGAAGTCATATATGAACTTTCATTTGGTGATCTTCGTATTGACCTTCAAAGGTCAAATGTGACCTAGTGAAAATTCAATGACTTGTATCACTAAAATGGTCACAGATGGAGCCTCAGTTTGTGTTACTGACATCTAGGAAGTCACATATGAACTTTCATTTGGTGACATTCAACTTGACTGTCAGTGACCTTTTGAGGGTCAAACTCCACAGTGAAATTACAATGTCTTGTATCACCAAAATGGTCACAGATTTAGCCAAGGTTTGTATAGAGGCATTTAGACAGTCATATATGAAGTCCATTTGCTAACCACAACTTGACATTCTGTGACCTTCAAAGTTCTCAATTGACATAGTGAATACATATTGACAAATTTTAATGACTTGTATCACCAAAACTGCTTTAGAGCTTAGGATTGTATTACAGAAGCTCTTATAAATGTGTGGGAACTTTTATTTAGTGACCTTGACATTGATTTTCATTGATTAAAATGTCAAACTTCACATGAAATTTTCATAACTTGTATCATCGCTGTAAGACTGCTTGCCGGTAAGCTACAGGACCCTTGGTCCTATTTTTAATGTTCATGAAGTTTATATATAGAAGGAAAAAATGTTATTGAACACACCCTTGCTACATCTTTTCTTGTACTTTTCTGTTCAAGAAACAAATGGGACGCAAAGGGTGACGCATTTGTGTGCAACTCTGAGGTTGTGGTTGTTCTATTAACTCTTTAAGCGCTGGAACCGGCTATAGCCACAATAACGATCATAACAGCTGCTGATCGCGGCTATTGCCGCGAGGAAGTTTCCAGCATCACCTGCTGGTCGGGACAAAAGACTTTAAGGGGGGGTAGGTGTGTTTCACCATACCAATCAGATTACACACCCACTTTGGGGATTGGTTGTTAGGGGCCCTGGAGTGTGCATTGTAGCAATTTCTGTGAACTGCAGTCATCCTATGAATGAATCATTACAATATGCTTGTTCTGTGGGTTTTGTGTGTTTCAAAATGCTGGCATTCGAGAACTTGTCAAGTGATGGCAGTGAATTAAATGATGAAAATGCTGAATATCAAGAAGATGCGTAGTTTACTGAAAGTGATGGCGAAAATGAAGCTGACTTCCATGGCTTTGAGGAGCGTGTGATCGATTCAGCGCTGAATTGTCCAATGTGGGAAATATTTTGAGCAGTGTGTTAATATTTGATAAAAAAAAATAATTTAGCACTTAAAGGGTTAATGACTACTACACATCCAATAATATTGGAACGCGGAGGATTTAAGGGGTTGTTTATCTCTGTCTGCTACCTTAAACGCTGTGTTACTGTCCTCCTCAGGCCACTGGAGACCCCTATTACCTGAAAGTGGGACAGTCGATTGTGGAGACGCTCAATACGCACGCAAGAGTGCCCTGTGGATTCGCCGCTGTGCAGGACGTGAGAACTGGGACTCATGAAGACAGGTACAATAAAAGGGGGGTGTAATTACAATCTCCATTCTGCCTGGATTTTACAAGGGTAAAAAACACTAGACAGTCCGGTCGCCTGCGACCGCATGGGTGTAGCCCGGGAAAGCCCGTTTCTCCAGCCTGTACTGTGTCCACAAATGCACAAATTTACGCATTATTCAGCCAGTACTGTCACCATGGCGACTAAAATCGTTAGGTGTCATAAGTGACGTATAGCACATGTCCATACCAAATATGAAAGTAATTGGTCAAAAATTACAGCCTGTACTGCGTCCACAGGGGATTGTGCATGTTTCAGCACAAATGTGTGCATTATTCGGGCAATACTGTCGCCAATGGCAACCAAAATCGATAGGTGTCATAAGTGAAGTATAACACATGTCCATACCAAATATGAAAGTAATCGGTCAGAAATTACAGCTTGTACAGCATCCACAAGGAAATCTCAATGTTTTAGCACAAATTTACACATTATTCGGCCAATACTGTCACCATGGCAACCAAAATCGAGAGGTGTCATAACTTAAGTATAATGCATGTCCATACCAAATATGAAAATAATCAGTCAAAAATTACAGCCTGTAGAGCGTCCACTAAGAAGTGTCTACGAACGCGGCGGCAGCGGCGGCAGAGACGACAAGCATGAATCCATAGTAGCTGCCCGACTTCGTACAGGGGCTACAATAATCCTAGGGGATCGTGTACCAAGTACATTATGGGAAAGTCTTCTGACTTTTGGAAACAACCATGTTCTTTGAGACCTGCCATTGTGTTGGTTTTCATTTGACGCTAATTAGGTACACCTGTTTCTGAAAGTTAGTACACGAAGATGTCTGGCTGTTGAATGTGATGTGCTTTGTTGGGGCTGGACTGGAGAAAACCTACTGGGTGGTAAATCTGTCGGAACAGGGTTACCACTGTTTTTGTTTCAAGTTAAACAAAGTGATGTAATGTCTGCTGTGTGTTCTGTACTAATGTGCGACTGGCTGTCAGGAGAATTTGTGAGGTGTTTGACTTCCTGTATGTCTAGTCTTGGCAGGTGTGCAGTCATTTTTCCCGTGTAAACCCTTTTTAAAATTCTGTTTGCTCAGTAAAACCAGTCCTATGACTTGGGCACATAACCTCCTTCAGAATTTCCCGCAGTATTTTCGAGACTCAGGGAATAACTTCGATGACATGAGCATGCTGCATATATTGAAGATAAAGTCACCATACGACTGACATGCTTTAAATGCTCACATGACTCTGGAATTATGTCCTCATTAGCTGGCAGTTGATATCAGAGCCACAGCGATTACACTTGAATGTACTTTACTACATATACTGCGCATTATATATGCATGCATACATACATACATACATACATACATATATATTCCTGTAAAATTGAATGAGTGGGCTGTGAATTACACTGTAACTGCAGTTTTGTTTGGATGTTCCCTTCGAAATGGATAGTGATTTTCATGTAAGCATACTTGTTGAAATATCTGCTCAATAACACTGAAAGTTTTTTTTTTTTTTTTTTCTTTCAAGATTTTAGCTTCATTTTAACCTGAACTTTTGGTTTGGAATGTTTTGTGTGAAAGCTGGTAACATAGATTCATTGAGTCATTTGTGGATGGAAAGTAACCTTTCAAACTTAGCTTTTCTTTAAGACCTTTATTTTTTTGAACGAGATTATGCCTTTTCTTACATTTTTAAAACATATTTGGATGTGAATTTTTCCTGTTAAATGGAATGAGCTAGTGGACTGTGAATTACGCTCTAACTGCAATTTTGTTTGGATGTTCCTTTCAAATGGATGGTTTGCTTTGTGTTAGTGCACTTGTAGTATTATCAGCCAGATATATCAACATAAAACAAGATTTTTTCTAGATTTTAACTTAATTTGAATATGTGACCATTGAGTTTTGAATATTTTCTGTGAAAGCTGGTAACGTAGATTCAGTGAGTGGTTTGTGGATAAAACTTAAGTTTTAAAACGTTTCTCTGGTAAATCTGATGTTTTTCGCTGTGCTTTTCAGGATGGATTCGTTCTTCCTAGCGGAGATGTTTAAGTACCTGTACCTCTTGTTCTCTGAGAAGAGCGAGCTGCCCTTTGACATCGACGACTACATCTTCACCACCGAGGCCCATCTGCTGCCAGTCTCCCTGTCAACCACTCAGCCCGCCTGTCAGGGAAACGGCACGGTGAGAGGCCCCGCCCCCTGTCCTGCCTATGGCTCCGCCCCACTGTGCATTACTCAGCCGCCCTATCAAGGAAACTGCACGGTGAGAGGCCCCGCCCACTATCCTGCTTAAGGCCCCACCCCAATGTACACCAATCAACTGCCGTGTCTGAGAAACTGCATGGTGAGAGGCCCCTCCCCCTATCCTGCTTAAGGTCCCGCCTCAATGTACACCAATCAGCAGCCCTGTCTGAGAAACTGCATGATGAGAGGCCCCACCCCCTATCCTGCCTATGGCTCCGCCCCACTGTGCATTACTCAGCCGCCCTATCAAGGAAACTGCACGATGAGAGGCCCCGCCCCTTGTCCTGCTTATTGCCCCGCCCCACTGTACACCGATCAACTGCCCTGTCTGAGAAACTGCACAATGAGAGGTCCCGCCCCCTGCCCCATCTATATCCTCGCCCTCCTGTACACCAATCAGCTGCCCTGTCAGGGAAATGACACAGAGATGCCCCGCCCCCACCTCTGCCCCTCCCACAGCACTGCCCTCACTGTTCTAATGTGCCTGCCATCTTGGCTCAGTCAGTTAGCAGTTCTGCAGAGTGATTCAGTGCTCCAGATCAACCAGTCAATCTGGTTCTTCTCCTTAAGTTTGTTAGTCGCTCGTTGCATCCTCTTGCGTCGTGCTGGATTTGTCAGTCAAGGTCTGTGAAAATGTAAGATTACAGTAATCACCTCACTCAGTAAGTCTAAGTGCTTGCTCCTCTGTGGTTGGTTAGTCTGCAAGTACTTTGTCATCCTCAGTCAGGAAGTCTGCGAGTGTCAGGTCCTTCTCTGTCAGAAAGTCAGTCAGTAGGTTTGTAAGTGTGAGGTCGTCCTCAGTAAGTTTGAAAGTGCTTGGTCCAAGTCAGTATGTCTGTAAATGCTCAGTCCTCTGTCAGTCTACAGGTCTATAAGTTCTCAGTTCTCCTCAGTAAGTCTGTAAAGGCTCAGTCATTCTCTGTCATTAAGTCCGAAAGTGCCTGGTCCTCCTCATTCAGTAAGTCTTTAAGTGCTCAGGTCTCCTTAGTAAGTCTGTAAGAGCTCAGGTCTCCTTAGTAAGTCTGTAAGTGCTCAGGTCTCCTTAGTAAGTCTGTAAGTGCTCAGATCTCAGTCAGTAAGTCTGTAAGTGCTCAGGTCTCCTTAATACGTCTGTAAGTGCTCAGGTCTCCTTAGTAAGTCTGTAAGTGCTCAGGTCTCAGTAAGTCTGTAAGTGCTCAGGTCTGAGTCAGTAAGTCTGTAAGTGCTCAGGTCTCAGTCAGTAAGTCTGTAAGTGCTCAGGTCTCAGTCAGTAAGTCTGTAAGTGCTCAGGTCTCAGTCAGTAAGTCTGTAAGTGCTCAGGTCTTCTTAGTAAGTCTGTAAGTGCTCAGATCTCAGTCAGTAAGTCTGTAAGTGCTCAGGTCTCCTTAAGTAAGTCTGTAAGTGCTCAGGTCTCCTTAGTAAGTCTGTAAGTGCTCAGATCTCAGTCAGTAAGTCTGTAAGTGCTCAGGTCTCCTTAGTAAGTCTGTAAGTGCTCAGGTCTCCTTAGTAAGTCTGTAAGTGCTCAGGTCTCAGTCAGTAAGTCTGTAAGTGCTCAGGTCTCAGTCAGTAAGTCTGTAAGTGCTCAGGTCTCAGTCTCAGTAAGTCTGTAAGTGCTCAGGTCTCAGTAAGTCTGTAAGTGCTCAGGTCTCCTTAGTAAGTCTGTAAGTGCTCAGATCTCAGTAAGTCTGTAAGTGCTCAGGTCTCCTTAATACGTCTGTAAGTGCTCAGGTCTCCTTAGTAAGTCTGTAAGTGCTCAGGTCTGAGTCAGTAAGTCTGTAAGTGCTCAGGTCTCAGTCAGTAAGTCTGTAAGTGCTCAGGTCTCCTTAGTAAGTCTGTAAGTGCTCAGGTCTCCTTAGTAAGTCTGTAAGTGCTCAGGTCTCAAGTCTGTAAGTGCTCAGGTCTGAGTCAGTAAGTCTGTAAGTGCTCAGGTAAGTGCTCAGGTCTCAGTAAGTCTGTAAGTGCTCAGGTCTCAGTCAGTAAGTCTGTAAGTGCTCAGGTCTCCTTAGTAAGTCTGTAAGTGCTCAGGTCTCAGTCAGTAAGTCTGTAAGTGCTCAGGTCTCCTTAGTAAGTCTGTAAGTGCTCAGTTCTCCTTAGTAAGTCTGTTAGTGCTCAGTTCTCAGTCAGTAAGTCTGTTAGTGCTCAGTTCTCCTCAGTAAGTCTGTAAGTGCTCAGGTCTCCTTAGTAAGTCTGTAAGTGCTCAGGTCTCCGTCAGTAAGTCTGTAAGTGCTCAGGTCTCAGTCTGTAAGTGCTCAGGTCTGAGTCAGTAAGTCTGTAAGTGCTCAGGTAAGTGCTCAGGTCTCAGTAAGTCTGTAAGTTTTCAGGTCTCAGTCAGTAAGTCTGTAAGTACTCAGGTCTCCTTAGTAAGTCTGTAAGTGCTCAGGTCTCAGTCAGTAAGTCTGTAAGTACTCAGGTCTCCTTAGTAAGTCTGTAAGTGCTCAGTTCTCAGTAAGTCAGTTAGTGCTCAGTTCTCAGTCAGTAAGTCTGTTAGTGCTCAGTTCTCCTCAGTAAGTCTGTTAGTGCTCAGTTCTCAGTCAGTAAGTCTGTTAGTGCTCAGGTCTCTTCAGTAAGTCTGTTAGTGCTCAGGTCTCCTCAGTAAGTCTGTTAGTGCTCAGGTCTCAGTCAGTAAGTCTGTAAGTGCTCAGTTCTCCTTCAGTAAGTCTGTAAGTGCTCAGGTCTCCTCAGTAAGTCTGTAAGTGCTCAGGTCTCCTTAGTAAGTCTGTAAGTGCTCAGGTCTCCTCAGTAAGTCTGTTAGTGCTCAGATCTCAGTCAGTAAGTCTGTAAGTGCTCAGTTCTCCTCAGTAAGTCTGTAAGTGCTCAGGTCTCCTCAGTAAGTCTGTAAGTGCTCAGTTCTCCTCAGTAAGTCTGTAAGTGCTCAGGTCACCTTAGTAAGTCTGTAAGTGCTCAGGTCTCCTTAATACGTCTGTAAGTGCTCAGGTCTCCTTAGTAAGTCTGTAAGTGCTCAGGTCTCCTTAGTAAGTCTGTAAGTGCTCAGGTCTCAGTCAGTAAGTCTGTAAGTGCTCAGGTCTCCTTAGTAAGTCTGTAAGTGCTCAGGTCTCCTCAGTAAGTCTGTAAGTGCTCAGGTCTCAGTCAGTAAGTCTGTAAGTGCTCAGTTCTCCTCAGTAAGTCTGTAAGTGCTCAGGTCTCCTCAGTAAGTCTGTAAGTGCTCAGGTCTCCTCAGTAAGTCTGTAAGTGCTCAGGTCTCCTTCAGTAAGTCTGTAAGTGCTCAGGTCTCAGTCAGTAAGTCTGTAAGTGCTCAGGTCTCCTTAATACGTCTGTAAGTGCTCAGGTCTCCTCAGTAAGTCTGTTAGTGCTCAGTCTCCTCAGTAAGTCTGTAAGTGCTCAGGTCTCCTTAGTAAGTCTGTAAGTGCTCAGGTCTCCTTAGTAAGTCTGTAAGTGCTCAGGTCTCCTCAGTAAGTCTGTAAGTGCTCAGTTCTCCTTAGTAAGTCTGTTAGTGCTCAGGTCTCAGTCAGTAAGTCTGTAAGTGCTCAGGTCTCCTCAGTAAGTCTGTAAGTGCTCAGGTCTCCTCAGTAAGTCTGTAAGTGCTCAGGTCTCCTCAGTAAGTCTGTAAGTGCTCAGGTCTCCTTAGTAAGTCTGTAAGTGCTCAGATCTCAGTCAGTAAGTCTGTAAGTGCTCAGGTCTCCTCAGTAAGTCTGTAAGTGCTCAGGTCTCCTTAGTAAGTCTGTAAGTGCTCAGGTCTCCTTAATAAGTCTGTAAGTGCTCAGGTCTCAGTAAGTCTGTAAGTGCTCAGGTCTCCTTAGTAAGTCTGTAAGTGCTCAGGTCTCAGTCAGTAAGTCTGTAAGTGCTCAGGTCTCAAGTGCTCAGGTCTCCTAAGTCTGTAAGTGCTCAGGTCTCAGTCAGTAAGTCTGTAAGTGCTCAGGTCTCCTTAGTAAGTCTGTAAGTGCTCAGGTCTCAGTAAGTCTGTAAGTGCTCAGGTCTCCTTAGTAAGTCTGTAAGTGCTCAGGTCTCCTCAGTAAGTCTGTAAGTGCTCAGGTCTCAGTCAGTAAGTCTGTAAGTGCTCAGGTCTCCTTAGTAAGTCTGTAAGTGCTCAGGTCTCAGGTAAGTCTGTAAGTGCTCAGGTCTCAGTCTGTAAGTGCTCAGGTCTCAGAGTCAGTAAGTCTAAGTGCTCAGGTGCTCAGGTCTCCTTCAGTAAGTCTGTAAGTGCTCAGGTCTCAGTCAGTAAGTCTGTAAGTGCTCAGGTCTCCTTAGTAAGTCTGTAAGTGCTCAGGTCTCAGTCAGTAAGTCTGTAAGTGCTCAGGTCTCCTTAGTAAGTCTGTAAGTGCTCAGGTCTCAGTCAGTCTGTAAGTGCTCAGTCTCCTCAGTAAGTCTGTTAGTGCTCAGGTCTCCTCAGTAAGTCTGTAAGTGCTCAGTTCTCCTCAGTAAGTCTGTTAGTGCTCAGGTCTCCTCAGTAAGTCTGTTAGTGCTCAGATCTCAGTAAGTCTGTTAGTGCTCAGTTCTCAGTCAGTAAGTCTGTAAGTGCTCAGTTCTCCTCAGTAAGTCTGTTAGTGCTCAGGTCTCCTTAGTAAGTCTGTAAGTGCTCAGGTCTCCTCAGTAAGTCTGTTAGTGCTCAGGTCTCCTCAGTAAGTCTGTAAGTGCTCAGGTCTCCTCTGTAAGTGCTCAGGTCTCAGTCAGTAAGTCTGTAAGTGCTCAGGTCTCCTTAGTAAGTCTCCTCAGTAAGTCTGTAAGTGCTCAGGTCTCCTTCAGTAAGTCTGTAAGTGCTCAGGTCTCCTTAGTAAGTCTGTAAAGTCTCAGTTAGTAAGTCTCAAGTGCTCAGGTCTCCTCAGTAAGTCTGTAAGTGCTCAGGTCTCCTCAGTAAGTCTGTAAGTGCTCAGGTCTCCTCTCAGTAAGTCTGTAAGTGCTCAGGTCTCCTCAGTAAGTCTGTAAGTGCTCAGGTCTCAGCTCTGTAAGTCTCAGGTCTCCTAGTAAGTCTGTAAGTGCTCAGGTGTAAGTCAGTAAGTGCTCAGGTCTCCTTAGTCAGTCTGTAAGTGCTGTAAGTGCTCTCAGGTCTCAGGTCTCAGTAAGTCTGTAAGTGCTCAGGTCTCTCCTCTGTAAGTAAAGTCTGTAAGTGCTCAGGTCTCAGTCAGTAAGTCTGTAAGTGCTCAGGTCTCCTTAGTAAGTCTGTAAGTGCTCAGGTCTCCTCAGTAAGTCTGTAAGTGCTCAGGTCTCCTCAGTAAGTCTGTAAGTGCTCAGGTCTCAGTCAGTAAGTCTGTAAGTGCTCAGGTCTCCTCAGTAAGTCTGTAAGTGCTCAGGTCTCAGTCAGTAAGTCTGTAAGTGCTCAGGTCTCAGTCAGTAAGTCTCAGGTCTAAGTGCTCAGTTCTCAGTCTCCTTAGTAAGTCTGTTAAGTGCTCAGGTCTCCTTAGTAAGTCTGTAAGTGCTCAGGTCTCCTCCTGTTAGTGCTCAGGTCTCCTTAAGTCTGTAAGTGCTCAGGTCTCCTCAGTAAGTCTGTAAGTGCTCAGGTCTCCTCAGTAAGTCTGTAAGTGCTCAGGTCTCCTTAGTAAGTCTGTAAGTGCTCAGGTCTCAGTCTCCTAAGTCTCAATCAGTAAGTCTGCTCTCAGGTCTCAGTCAGTAAGTCTGTAAGTGCTCAGGTCTCAGTCAAGTGCTCAGTCTCCTCAGTAAGTCTGTAAGTGCTCAGTTCTCCTCAGTAAGTCTGTTAGTGCTCAGGTCTCCTTCAGTAAGTCTGTAAGTGCTCAGGTCTCCTTAGTAAGTCTGTAAGTGCTCAGGTCTCCTCAGTAAGTCTGTAAGTGCTCAGGTCTCAGTCAGTAAGTCTGTAAGTGCTCAGGTCTCCTTAGTAAGTCTGTAAGTGCTCAGGTCTCCTTAGTAAGTCTGTAAGTGCTCAGGTCTCAGTCAGTAAGTCTGCTCAGGTCTCAGTCTGTAAGTGCTCAGTCTGTAAGTGCTCAGGTCTCAGGTCTCAGTAAGTCTGTAAGTGCTCAGGTCTCCTTAGTGTAAGTCTCAGTCTCCTGCTCAGGTCTCAGTCAGTAAGTCTGTTCAAAGTCAGGTCTCCTCAGGTCTCAGTCAGTAAGTCTGTAAGTCTCAGGTCTCAGTCAGTAAGTCTGTAAGTGCTCAGGTCTCCTCAGTAAGTCTGTTAGTGCTCAGGTCTCAGTCAGTAAGTCTGTAAGTGCTCAGGTCTCCTCAGTAAGTCTGTTAGTGCTCAGGTCTCAGTCAGTAAGTCTGTAAGTGCTCAGGTCTCAGTCAGTAAGTCTGTAAGTGCTCAGGTCTCCTTAGTAAGTCTGTAAGTGCTCAGGTCTCAGTCAGTAAGTCTGTAAGTGCTCAGGTCTCCTTAGTAAGTCTGTAAGTGCTCAGGTCTCAGTAAGCCTGTAAGTGCTCAGATCTCAATCAGTAAGTCTGTTAGTGCTCAGTTATCAGTCAGTAAGTCTGTAAGTGCTCAGTTCTCCTCAGTAAGTCTGTTAGTGCTCAGGTCTCCTTAGTAAGTCTGTAAGTGCTCAGGTCTCCTCAGTAAGTCTGTAAGTGCTCAGGTCTCCTTAGTAAGTCTGTAAGTGCTCAGGTCTCCTTAGTAAGTCTGTAAGTGCTCAGGTCTCCTCAGTAAGTCTGTAAGTGCTCAGGTCTCCTCAGTAAGTCTGTTAGTGCTCAGATCTCAGTCAGTAAGTCTGTTAGTGCTCAGTTATCAGTCAGTAAGTCTGTAAGTGCTCAGTTCTCCTCAGTAAGTCTGTTAGTGCTCAGGTCTCCTAAGTAAGTCTGTAAGTGCTCAGTTCTCCTCAGTAAGTCTGTTAGTGCTCAGGTCTCCTTAGTAAGTCTGTAATTGCTCAGTTCTCCTCAGTAAGTCTGTAAATGCTCAGGTCTCCTTAGTAAGTCTGTAAGTGCTCAGTTCTCCTCAGTAAGTCTGTAAGTGCTCAGGTCTCCTTAGTAAGTCTGTTAGTTCTCGGTCCTCCTCGTCAGTAGTAGTTCACTGTATTTTGCTCTTCTCTCGCCCAGGAGCCCCTGTTACCTCCAGAGGAGGATCTGTTCACCCACTCCTGCCCCAGTGTCCAGACCCTCTTCCCCAACAACCCCTCCTTCGCCAAAACCATTCGGGACGGCTATAAGTACCTCACTGGGGTGGGGCGGCCCCCTCAGCTTTCCACTGTCAGGTGAGATGGGCTCCGTGCCGACTCAAATTCGGAATGTCCAATCAGTTAACTGTGTTCATGCATGCTCGCATGCGACTCGTCCCGCCATCTTGGGAGGGTGCAGGCCGTCTGAGGTTCTCCTTCAAAACATGCACCTGTTAGCCATAACCTCTGAGAGAAACTGACAAAAATGTGGAAAAGGGAGTTAGGAATGCCTGTAATGTTTCTCCATATGACACCAAAAGCTTGTGTGTACGGGTTTCTAATGTAAGGTACGGCCTCATTCCAGCCTGGGCTAAATACATTCTCACTCAGACACTGAATGCCGATTGGTTGATGCGACCATGTGAGAGCCTCCTGTCCTTGACTCTGCTGATTGGCTGGTGTGGTCAGCTGACTGCATAATCCCTGGTGTGTTCTTGTGCCATCAGATTCGCCAGTTTGGTCATGTTTGAGGTGACTGGCTGGTGTCGAGTTGTGCGACAGCTGAGTGGCCCTTGCAGTGATTTTACAGATGATTGGCCCCAGCAGTCATGTGACAAGTGGTTGGCCCCAGCAGTCATGTGACAAGTGGTTGGCCCCTGCAGTCATGTGATGGCCAATTGGCCCCTGCTGTCATGTGACAGCCGATTGGCCCCTGTGGCCATTTATGAGCTGATTGGCCCCCGCAGTCATGTGACAGATGATTGGCCCTTGCAATCATCTGACAGCCAATTGGCCCCTATCCTCATTTATGAGCTGATTGGCCCCTGCTGTCATGTGACGGCCGATTGGCCCCCGCGGTCATGTGACAGATGATTGGCCCTGGAGGTCATGTGACAGGTGTTCTCCCTGTTGCAGGGGTATCGAGCTGCCCCTCCATGATAATGGGATGGAGCCGGTGGAGTTTCTCAAGAGCATGGGCATCTCCCTCACTCCCCTCAACCAGGCAGCAGGGGGCGCCAGATCCACTCGGACACAGCTGGTGAGGGGAGGGGCAGCCTGCGTGTGTGCAGTGGATATATAACCCTGCTGTTTTTACCGCACTGTAACTGCTTCACATTAGTGCATATTACTGCTGTTGTATTAGCAGTGTATCTGATGTGCAAGTCAAATTCCCCTCTGTTGTGCTGTGGTAAGTAGATAAGTACAGAAGCCCTGCTTGTCTGTTCATCTCCACTTCTTCATCTCAATATCATTTTACTCTCTCCCTCTATCTTTTACTCTCCATCTCTCTCTTTCACTCTTCTGTTTCTCACTCTCTCTTGCTCTCTGTCTCCCTCCCACTCTATTGCTCTCTCTCTTTCCCCCCCTCCCTCCCTTTCTCTCTCTCCCTCCCCTTCTGCCTGCCTGTTACACTCTCTTTTCCTTTTCTTTCACTCTGCCTGTGCTCTCTCTCTCTCTTCCCTCCCCCCCCCCCTCCTCATCCCTCTCTCTCTCCAGGACTCTTCCGGTCAGAAGGGTGTGTATCGGGTGAAGCTGATTGCGGAGCTGAATCAAACCCCGGAGGAGGAGGAAGTGCTGCCCCTCATAGTGCAGGTCATCTCCCCCCCGATTCTGGGGAGAATAGTACTGACCGCTGGGCCTGCCAAGTTTGGGATGGACCTCACCAAGCAGGAGAATGGGGTGAGGTCATGGGTTGTTCGACCGGAACTGACAGGGCTGCTGCTTCCAGTCCCAGTGAAGCCACAATAAAGAGCCGAGCAGCTGTTGAGCTGTTGTTAAGGGCCCTTGAGCAAGGCCCTTAACCCCTCCCTGCTCCAGAGGGGCCCTGGTTTGTGGAATCAGCTGTAGTTGTCCTGTGATGAACCATCAATAATGCTAAATCTTTTATACGTTCTGTTGACTATTAATGTTCTGGCTTGATCGATTGCTCTGGTGCAAACCCCAGATGAATAAAATTTGTGTTTCAAATCTGTTTTACTCTATGCCCGCTCCCCTGGGGATACTTGCATAGGGATTTTTTTCTGTTGAATTGCATTTCCCAGAAAACAACTGGGCACTGGGCAGCCTAGGAATTCCTATTAGCAGGTTACTTATGAAGGGGTAGTGTTATTGTTAAAATGAAGGACTTGAAAAAACTTTTTTAAAAATCTGCTGTTCATTAAATTCAGTCACAATGAAATGAGGGGTCAGTCACAGTCAAAATGAGGGCCAGCCACTAGATGAGGACTACATTGCCCATATTGCATTTCAACACAGATCCATTCCAGTGCATACATTTCTGGAGGTGGCTCCAGAGGCCTCAGGTGTACTTTGTTAATTGGACGTGGCATTTCTGTATGCTCATGGCTGCCCATTCATATGGGCTTTTCAGCACATGCTAGTCTCCGATAACTGACTGGTCGGGGAGCACCCTGCCAGCATCCATGCGCTTGTGGACATGCAGTAAGGTTGGGCCCTGTTTGATAAGTTTGTATCACCTATTTCTGATCTGACGAAAGAAATGTTTGTGTAAATCCTGCTAAAAGTGACCATTGAGGTTCAGAGAGCCTGTATTCTGAAATGGATGTCATAAAGCCCGATGTGGTGTGATGAAAAGTGACTGACTGACCCTTGGGGTTAGGAGCAACAACTCGCAGCGTAACACACCAACCAGGGCTGCCCAACCCTGTTCCTGAAGATCTACCTTCCTCTTGGGTTTACGCCAACCCTAGCAAAGCTCACCTCGGGCACAGGGCCAATTAGTCGTGTCAGGTGTGCAAAATTAGGGTTGGAGTTAAAAACTATGGCACAGTAGATCTCCAGGAACAGGGCTGGGCAGCCCTGCTCTAGCTGTTGAATGAGGTGAGCTTTGTTAGGGTTGGAGTGAAGAACTATAGGACTGTAGATCTCCAGGAACAGGAAACAGACATCCTTGCTTTCGAGAGTGATGGGTTAATGGTGACCCGCAGTATGGCTTTCCCTCTCTCTGCGTGCGGCAGGTAAAGGGGTTTGTGGTGAAGAGCGCCCCCTACAGCGCGTGCAGTCCCATCGAAAACCCGGCGGAGCTCAACGGCCGCATTGCTCTGGCGCTCCGAGGAGACTGCATGTTCGCCACCAAAGCCCGCCGGCTACAGGGAGCAGGGGCCATCGGGGTCATCTTCATCGGTGAGGCCAATCGGAGTATACTGTCGACATCACCTGACATACTACTGACCAATCAGGGTCCAGATTCTAACATGGGTTCTGCGAACTTACTAACTAGATGGAGTCTTGATATTTTCAGATCTGCTTTGGGCTGCCTTTGACATGTAAAAATAAATTCAGCTGGAATGTGGTATCTGCCAGTGCAAGTACCATTCTAAAGGCTCAGACTGGGATTTGCCAGCCTTTGCTGGCACATCATACACATCATTTGCATGGGTGTCGGGTCACATGGTAGAGTTGGCTGTTTTTTGAAGGAATTATAAACTGGTGGACTGAAAAATCAAATACAGGGGTAAAATGGAAGCAAGTTTTTAACCCCTGTAGAGTGCGTGCGTGCGAGTTAGCGAATATGGTGATATATGGCCTATCCAATGAGAAGTCCCGATTTGACACACTTCCTGTCCTCCCCTACAGACCACAAAGAGGGAAGCAGTTACGAGGCCACTCCCCTTTTCCAGATGGTGGGGGACGGGGGTCCGACCACTGACATCACCATCCCGCTGGCGTTTCTGTTCAGCCGAGAGGGAGCCGCGCTCACTGCCGCCCTAGAGGATCATGGGACTGTGGAGGTTCTGCTGCTGCCCAAAGAGAGGCCACAGGGTACGGAGACCACGACCGCACCGCCTGTGGCCGGCGTCCTCAAACATTACTTACTTTTACTCGACCGCGCATCTTCGAACGCAATTGGACACCCTTAAATGGGACCGCATATACTCCAATGTGATTGCACGCACTGAAACGCAACTGTGCTCTCTCAAAGGCGACCACGTGCATGGTTTTCGTGAGCATGCACACTCCATAACTCACTCCTTATAGTGTGACTGAGGTCCAGAGCGTTCACACACAGCCACAAACAGCTGTAGCGCACGCTTCAAAGTCAGTGACACACTCCACGTGCTGCATTTCAGGTGCTATTTGATTTGCGCACCAGATTAATAAAATATACAGTGCTTCACAAATTTGGTGGACCACCTGTCATAAAAATGAGAAAACACAAATGTTTTAGAAATTTGTCAAAAACTTGTTTACAACTAAAAACGATATTGTTATTTCTTTGGCAAATAACAAACTGAAACAACTAAATAGTCCTTATTTACACATAAAAACCAAAAAATTTGCTTGCATTCTTTCATTCAACCACTAGAACAAACTTTTATGTTCAGTAATGCAAGTACATAACTGTTATTTGGCATCTTTATCAAAAAATAATGTGCTTAACTATTTTTTCTGCTTTTTTGTAAAACAGTAAATTCGAAAATTCATGGATAACAACAATAATTTTAGCATTAAAAATATCATTTAAATTAAAGCGCTTGTGCATACTGGTGGATTAACCATTACAGAAACATAAAAATGATTTTGGTAATTACTAACACTGTTAATTTAGGGCAGCCATGGCATAAACCTTACATTGAGTGGTGGTCTAATAAATGCACTGTATATGTAAGTCAGGCACACATCCTTGTATGCACCCTCATTCATTTACTCTCTCTCTCTCTCTCTCTCTCTCTCTCTCTCTCTCTCTCTCTCTCTCTCTCTCTCTTCTCTCTCTCTCTCTCTCAAATTCAAATGCTTTATTGGCATGACACATTCAAAAAATACATATTGCCGAAGCATAACTGAACAACAGTAATTATAGCAGCAATGTAATATCATATGGTAACAATACCAATATTAATTATACTCATTTGTATTCAATTGTATTAAAAATTGATTAAACTATTATTAATTAATCAATAATAAAATGAGAAGTATGTAATTTAAGAAAGGAAAAGGAAAAGTAAACGCTGCAAATATGATCTTAACTATTCGCAATTAAATTAAGGAGAATGTTACCACAGATATTCACTGTTGTCCCTCAAGCCATGACAGGCCAAAACATACTGAGCTGTGAGTGAGGCTGTTGTCTCTACCTCTCTGTCCGTCTCTCCCTTCCCCCCTCCCCCAACAGAAAAGCCTGTTAATATGAACATCCAGATTCAGCTGGCAAAAGATGGAGATTCACCAGAGGGGGAGGGGAAAGCCGCCACCATCCGGCTCCTATTGGAGGCCAACGAGGAGGACGGGGAGGAGTCAGGGGTGGGAGGAGCCGAGGACCAGGCCCCTCCTGCGGATCCCTCCCCCACAGCCCCACAAAATGACCCCTGAGATGGCCAGAACTACATTACCCATAATCCTCCAGCAAACAGGAAGTTCTTCCCCATCCAACCCAGGGGGTAGGGAGGACCGCGGTTTGGTGCCTAACAGCGCCACGGCGATTACCCCTGTTGCCACGGGGATAGGACTGAGAGACAGATGGCTCGTATTACAGAGCGATGGACGCAAGGGGAAGATAGAGAGAAAGATAAACGCATCATGACCTCACACTTTCCCTATGAAGGGGGGTGCTCTTATAGCTGTAGTTATTATAAATAGTGTATTAATATATGGAGAGAGACGGGGATGTTAGGGCTAGCTGTGTTAGCACGTCGGTCCTAACTGCCATTATAAACCCCTTTCTGTGAAGCTGTAACCTGATGGTATTTTAGCTGAACTGTAGTGGGGGGAGATGTCCACTCACATACTGCTGGGGTGTTACTGAAGAGAGGGGGTTAGTGGGGTATTAACAGCATTATTACTTGTATTATTTGTATTGGGGGGCCAGGTTGGTGAGGAGGCTGGACTTAGAAGGAGTATTACTGTTCGATTGGCGGGTATCCATTACTGGTGGCAAGGCGGGTGTCACTGTTGGAACAGGCCGGAACCACAGAGCAGTTTGCTGGCGAGCGTCCCTACCCAAGACGTCAGCGCCACCCTCCCGGCTTGCTAGCTCCGAGAACGGTGGTTACATACGCATTCCTCAAGCACCAAACGATCAGGGAAATTTTGCATCGTAAACTTGAACGTGAAACCTGAGTCTTAAGTCTTTGTCTCGGCATTTCGCCGCGGAACAGAAGCACTGTCGTCCATTTTTTTTTTTTTTTGCACACTGACGGCAGACATCTTGCTAACCTTCTGTTACGTATGACCGCACGCATTTTGTGACCTCTTTCCCCCCCACTAGTTTTCCTATATGCAGCGCAGTGTTTTCTGAAATGTTCGGTTGAGGGGTCAAGAGTAATCTGTCCCACGCCTACTGTGGGATTTGACCCTACAACCCTCCCTCTACCACCTCGGCCAAACTGGACACCCTCTAGCCATTCCATACTTACACTGCCCTTGTTTGACTATTGCAGTGCAGGCCAAGTCGGTAAACTTTTCGAATCAACCAGCATTCCTTCTCCTGCAGGCACACGCACTCGCACCTCATTCTCCACTTTCCCCTCCAACCTCTGGTGCTGCTCTAACGCAAAATAATACGATCCTGATCCGAAATTTACTCCCAGAAATACACTATGAAATACAAGGGTGAAGATGAATGTAACGGTTTGCGCAGAGCGTTTGCATTGAGGGGATTAGAACTGTCCTGCAGCCATGACAGAACGGACAGTTGAGCCTTTTGGTGTTTCACTTGAAACAAAATGGCCGCCCCTAGCAAGGTGAAGATGGCGGTGTTTTGTCCTTGGGCCTGGGGAAATTGGCAGTTGCCAGATGCCTAGGGTTTGTCCCTGGATTGTCCCTCATAAGCCCTCCTGTCCCGCTGGTTCCCACTCGACATCCTTTTGTAAAATCCCACTGCCACGGACCCCTGTAACTCGGGGCTCCGGATCTCCAGCCAGGGTCGACCACAAAGCCTGCTGTACTTTTCCCGTAGTAATATCACAACTGCTCTCACCCAGGTTGGGTTTAAGAATTCCTTGTTGATTAATTAACTTCTGAATTAATCAATAGATCAATTAGGCATAGAATTCAAATATTTGTTGACGAAAATGTGAGACCTTTTATGTACCCAGCACAAGGGTCACTGGCCACTTCAGTGCAGATTTATGTCTCTTGTATTTGGGTGCCACTGTGACTTCGTGTGGGCAGTAATTCTGATGTGCATCTCTCTATATCAATATAAATGGCATCGGATTTAAGCAAGCTTTGCACTGTAATTTCAGATTTCAGCGCAGGCATACATTTACATGGATTGAACCTTGTGGCATCACAGCACTCTAAAATAAGGTTTCTGTTAAGATCCTTTCAGTCGTCACTGAAATTCCCTCCAAACTTCCTGAAGTAATCAGTATTTGGAACACAATGTGGCAACCCTGAATGCTGTGCCAGGACTTATAGCAGAGGTGGCGACCATTGGGACACTCGCCCTGTTTGGACACGGACAAGCAGGGTACGAGACTGGGACCATCTCTGTACATGTATCTATGCTACTTTATTTATGCATATTTTTATTTTACTCTGTTCACCTTTGTATTTTGAGATTTAGGCTTAATCATGCACATCGATAGAACTGTAATGAACATCCACAAGTTTATTTGAGATGATCGTGGTGACCTATCGCAACTGCTGCACAGTGGAACGTTGCGGTTTTGCAGTTTTGTTTTTTTTTGATCAGGTATAACGCTGTCTCATGACGTGGAAGAGGAGTGCTAAATAACTTGAAATCGCTGGAAATATAAAAATGCCTTGCTCTTTCTGTTTGAATGCCAATATAATACGTATGAATATTCACAGGGCAGCACTTTATACACTGAAGGTTGTCACCTTGCAGTGGCACCTTACATTGCACAGCCAGCGCAGTCTTAGTGTTTGTGCCAATTTTTTTTTTTTTTTTAATTAACTGTAAACGTTTCAGTATTTTTTTTTTTTTTTTTTTCCCCATCTGTAAAGTTAAAATTTCTATACTTTGTTCTGCTCTCATGTACATGCTGAACATTCTAATACAAGGGCTCGATTCCTACCTTAACATTTCTCTCAGTGAGATGGACAGCTGACCGCAAAAAGTCTAATGTATATTTTTGTGATATTTATTAAGACTTAAATGACCGTTTGAGAATGTCGACTGTCACAGGGCAGAGACTAAGATGTGCCGAGTGGGAGTGTGTTAGCGCTGTAACAGTATTCAGCTCAATACGTACTGTGGACTTGGTGAATGTTTCTCAAATAGGCTAACTCACTGAACTGACCTGACACAGTCAATAAATTTAGAAAGGTGGCCTCACTCGCTTTGGTATTGGTCTGATGTTATTTGAAGTTGCAGTTTTATTTCTGTTAGTCATGTTTGCGTATTGTTTATTCTAGTGGAGTAATGTAACCGCATGGTCAAAAGTGCATGGAAGCCCGATTATCCAACATTTGGTCCCATAATGGCCTCCACTTCTGGGATAATTTTCCGGTAGTTGTTAGAGCTGTGGTCTTCAACTGTATTTCACGAGAGCCTCCATCATGAAGGTTTTCACTCTAACCAGAAAAGCAAAGCACAACTCATTACCACATAAGAGATCTCAATGAGCTCTAGGGGTTGGAGTGAAGACCTAAAGGATGGTAGATCTCCAGGAACAGGGTTGGACAGCCCTGCTCTGACTGTTGAATGAGGTGTGCTTTTTTTAGGATTGAAGTATACTGAGAGGCATTAAAAACGCATAATAAAATATACTGTTTTAAGTAGTGGTAAATGGTTTCTTTCGTAGTTGCAAAACACGGTCTCGGGAAACTGTGCTTTTGCCAGTGAGACTTGCCCTCGCTGTTATTGTTACATTGGCAGTCAATTCAGCAGTTCTTATGCATTATCTGACATGGCAGAAGACGTTTTATGGAATGTGTTTTTGTGGCGTCACAGATAACGCACTTTGTCGGGGGACGACAGCTGACACATCTGGTCATTCTGTGTCATCCCTGCATTCTGGATACAGTCATTTAATGGACATTAATGCGTCCAGAATATTTTCTTTGAGACTGGCCATCATTCAACATTCACAATGTTTGATTCTTCCGAGATTCATTTGTTTGTGGCATTTGAAGTGGGAATGATGTGACTTTGTTAATGTGTTTTTTTTTTTTTTTTTTTGCCCTGATCTTCAGTTTTTCATGTGCAAAATGATTTCTCCCAATGTGATTCATGACCATGATCCAGGGAACTGTGCTGCATTTAGATTATCATAATGAGGTGTTAAACCAAGAAAGGATTCGAACACAGACACTTGACATTTTGCAATGCTTACCATACCGGATAGTTTTTCCTTTTGCTGATTAACATGATGACCATCAGTTTTCAAATTAGACGATAAAAACCACTTTGCATTTTTAATGCCTCTCAGTATATAAACCTACAGGATGGTAGATCTCCTGGAACAGGGTTAGGCAGCCCTGCTCTAGCTGTTGGCCACATCTTATCATTGAGAACTCTTCCCCAAATCACACTCTTTAAGGGGCGAGAACTGCTGGTTTTCCACTTTCCCTTTACCATAGTCAGATGTGATGGCAGTGTTGCCAATCAATGGTAATAATTTTCCACTTAGTTGCCTGAAAATACAAACCAGGACTTCATATGAATTCAAGACCCAGATTTGGGGATCGCTGATCTAGAATGTCATTGTACACATACAGCACTGAAATATTTTTTCATTGGAACTAAGAAGCCTGCAGCTCAGACCTGAAAATCAATTCCAGAGCAGGTGTGTATATATACACTTCTGATCATGTGGTGTTATGGGAGTGATCTTATACTGATTTTAAGATTCAGGTGAGATTGGTTCATATCCTGGTGATGAGAAGCAATTTAAAGCTACAGAGTCTGACCACCATTCACTTCAACAGAGAATTTACAGCCTACTGCGCATCTTTAAACAGTGAGAGGAAACTAGAGACCTCAATTATAGACGCTGGGAGATTGAGCAGAATCCACATAGAGACTCGCGGGTGAAGTTAAGATCATGCTTCCCTCTCTGACGCAGCAGCGGATTTCTCTGCACCTCGAGCCGGTCCCTATGTTCGAGAATGCTGAAACTGTGCGTTCTGAAAGAGTACCATGGGTGACCAACAGATGGTAGTATTGATCATTTGTAGCACAAAAGCCACAAACTTAAAATGCATGAACAACTTTTGTTATTTTCTACAAGCCTGATGCTGCGTTCCATTTGTGCAGGGAAGGCGGAATTTAAATAGGAACGTCCCCTGAAGTTGGATTTCTCTCTCTGAAAATCGGGGGAACCTCACCTGGCCGAACGCATTATGTTGCTTTCGATTTACCTCGCTAGCTGGAAGTCGGAGCTGAGAATGACATCGCACCCGAGTTGGCTGCGTTCCTGTACATTAGTGGGGAAACTGACTTGGGGTCAATGGGGTTTCCTCTGGCCAGAATGCCAGTTGATAACAACGCAATGCTCGGCATTTTGTGCGTATTAGCACTGTAACAACATGTCCACAAATAAAAGTTGCTCAGTACTGAGTACACAACCAATTTACTGGGGCACAAATTCAACAGAAGTGTATTACTACAGATTTTACTTTTTTGGTACAAGGAGCAGCCATCTTTAATGCAGAACTCGGGGTTGATGAAGCCCCCGGACTTTCCGAGTGGGAAATCCGTGTTCAGGAGGCATTCCAATTGAAATTTCTTACAAGAAGCTTGGAAATTCCGACATCCTGGTACAAATGGAACGCAGTATTGAGGCCAATCAGACACATTGACTTTACACCGGACGCCCAGGTGGGTGAACTGAAGGTGGAAAACCAGATGTTCTCGGCCCACGAGGAGCGTGAGCTGGTGATCCTAGGTATAAGCCAGGGCTATTCAACCTTATCCAGAAAGGGCTGGTGTGGGCGCAGGCTTTCATTCCAACCAAGCACTTACACACCTGACACCACGAATCAACCCCAAGAGTCTTTGCTAGAGAGCTTGATTAGTAGAATCAGGTGTTTCAGTGCTTGGTTGGAATGAAAGCCTGCTCCCACACCAGCCCTTGCAGGATAATGTTGAATAGCCCTGGTATAAGCTATGAAATACTTGGAAATTTTTTGGCATGTGTTGACAAAACAAAATTTAATCTTTTATATCCTGACAACAAAAGCAAAGCAAAGATTGTACAACATGCAAGATGCTTCACTGATGGGCTTTCTGAGAGAGGTCTGCTATCTTGGTTCAGTTGACCTACATGCTTTCATGCAGTTACTCATCAACTGGTTAATTTGTGAATTAAATCGCTGATTACACGGGTTGTCTCATCTAGTTTTCTGGTTCTTAGTCTTTTCCTCATCTCTCCATGTAACTTGCTGGCGCCAGGGCTGAAGCAATGGCGTCCAACTTGGAAGATTGGGACGAGTGTCATAAACATCAGGGATTTTTATTTTATTATTATTATTATTTTTTTTACCATAAGGGGATAGGCACCTCAGTTCTTGAACCTACGGAAACCGACGTCAGATTGCAAGCCTCCGATCTCGGAACTGAACACGGACGCTAGCCCGGGGTTTGCCTTCAATGAATGATTGCAAATCCTTAAGGTTAATCTGAATGTCCTGATGAAGTCCGGGGAATTTCGAAGGTACTCCACTTAAACGACAAAAAATAATCTCTGATCAAATTGAGACTGATCTGAATCAATGGGCTGCTAATTAGTGGAGGTCCAGACACCTGGCCACCAATCACAGCCATCTGATAATGAACAATTAATAGATGAAGTAAATGATCATGAGGCAAAACTGCATTATATTTACCTTTCAGAAAGAAAATAATTAATGCCAACCAAGTTAGGAGCCTATCAGCTCAGTGGATAAATGTTACCTCTTCTTATGAACAATTGTTTGCCACATTTACCAGAAGCACAAATGTACTTGGGGATTACATATATGCCATGTGGTATTCAATTTTTCTGGCATAATTTTTATCAGTAAGTAATCCATCCAAAAATCAAAAGCACCCATGCAAGAAAATTGCAGCTGTTTACAATTATTTTATTGCAACAGAGGTTGGAACAAAAACCAGCACACACAGGGGTCCCTCAGGACCGAGTTTGGGAACCACTGTTTCATAACATTTGTTTTTCTTTCAAAAGGCTCATGTTTTCAATGACCGAGCTCACCAAATCTGACCCCTGAGTCCAAACCAGTCCTGGTTTTCTTTTCTCTCAGAAAATGAAAGGATGAATTGAACAATTGGGCCGGCGAATCAGACGCACCGTCTATTCACCTGACTCCCTGGTAAATGGGTGGTGGAAAAGCAGCCCTTCCCGGCACACAGGATAGCTTGAGCTGATGGTCCTTGGTATAAGCCAGGGCTATTCAACATAGCCTGCACCCACACCGGCCCTTGCAGGATATTCATTCCAACCAAGCACTTACTCACCTGATACTACTAATCAAGTTCTTTAGCAAACACTCTTGGGGTTGATAAGTGGTGTCAGGTGTGTAAGTGCTTGGTTGGAATGAAAGCCTGCACTCACACCCGCCCTTTCTAGGAAAGGTTGAATAGCCCATATGGCTGCGTTTCAAGAGCCGTTTTACATGCCCCCGCTGACGTCCGCTCGGCACTTGCCCGTTGGGGAATCCCCGCCGCCATATTTGGTGTAGTTCCAATTGCATGAATAAAAGCGGAGGACTTGGTGAGAACGACTATAAGAGGGCTGAGGGAGCAAGTCAGCAACGATGGTCACTCCAGCGGTGTATATTGCCCACAATGCTTTGTATTTGCGCAGTTGGTGCAAGTAGATGCATCCACGGCTGGGTGGCAGTAATGTGAGTAAAACTGGGCTACAGTGAGTAAAACTCAACCACTATACACCGGAGAAGCGGATGAACAAATTGAGCAATAAATTAATTACACTACCCGTCGCAGTTTAACTTTGACGAGCTACCGATGATTGATTTGCTCAGTTGCTGAGACTAATTGGACGAATGACTAACTAGTTTATTTTTGATAGCATTATTGTACATTGCATCACAATGTTTTTGGGCGTTTTCCTTTATGCACAGAAATGAGGGCTTGTCTTTCGAAGATTCTGAACGCATGTAGCTCATAAAACGCACATTGATTCGCATTTTTCGCGGCTTATTGCAATTAAAGCATTTTACCGATCAGTATGGTTTGATGAATCAAGATCCCTTCCTCTTCGGGTGTATTTGTTTCAATGCTCAAAAAACAACAGCCTATAATTAACTCGAGCCGTCTAACAATTAATTACGGTGCTGAAAATGGGAGGCTGAAGTCAGGGAAAGGAAAGGTTTTTTGCATTTCGTTAGATAATTTCAATCCTTACCACATCCACTACATAAATGTAGCCAATAGGCAGTACATTTTTAATTTTTTTTTTCTCAATCATAGTAGGCTTCATATGGGTTTAGATTGCTAAGCAAATTAATTGATTGTTAATCAAGCCAACAAAGACGGGAGCTATCAAGCGTGATACACGTCTCAAACAGCAGCCCAATTGCTTAATCAGACACTGACGTAGCTAATTACGCAACCAAGTGCCGACTTCATTGCAATTATACGCAGACGGTGGATTCACCCCTCTGAAATGAATCCGCAGGTATTTATGATAATTTCCAAAACAAAGTAGCCCACAGCGAAAAGCCTGCAACTGGCGGTCGATCCATGACAGTTCGGGCTGCGCGTGGGCAAGGGTAGGTGCATTCCATTTCAATCCCCCGCCCATTCCCCTCTGCGTTGCAAGTGGGCTCCGTGTAACGTTCACATTAGGAAATACCAAGGGCTGAAGGGGAGAGTTAATGAGGGCATGTTGAAAAACTGCTGAAACGCCGCCTATGAAATACTTTTGAAATTTTTCGCAATGTGTAGACTGAACAAAACTGCATCTTCCATAGGTTGATAACAAAAGATGGCTGTTTATGCAAAGACTGCACAACTTACAAGACGTTATACTGATGGGCTATCTGAAAGAGGTCCACTATCCTGGTCCAGTTAACCTGCAAGCTCTTATTGTTACTCGTCAGCTGGTTGATTTATTTAAATCTCCGATTACATGGGTTGTATCATTTGGTTTTCTGGCTCTGATTATTTCGTTATTTCTCCATGTAACTGGCTTGCTAGAACCAGTTAGGGCTGAAGCGATGTCGTCTAACTTGGATGATTAGGAATAATGTCACAAACATTTGGTGTTTGTTATTTACTTATTAAATTTTTGCTCAAGATTATATTCAGGCACTTCGTTCCTGGAACCTACGGTAATCGACGCCGGATTTCAATCGTCTGAACTGAGCTTAGAAGCAAGTGTGGGGCTTGCCTTCTGCGAGTAATCGCAAACCCTCAAGTTTATTTGAATATCCACATGAAGTCCAGGGAATTTGAATGGATAAAAAGTTTACTTGCTTAAACCACTATGAACCTTCAAACTATAAGTGTCCTAAAGCATGAGATCGCTTCTGTGACTGAAAATGAGGAGGCGCACCTCACCTGGTGGTGGCTGTTGCCTTTCCGCCACCAAGTCAGAAGTTGCTTTCACACTGGACGCGAAACGAATTTTTCGCACGACAGATTACATTCAAAGTCAATGCAAAGACGTGAATTCGCGTCTTTGCATTGACTTTGAATGTAATCTGTCGTGCGAAAAATTCGTTTCGCGTCCAGTGTGAAAGCGGCTAGAGTCATAAGAGCACTTGTAAACCGCGCGTCACGACGACAAGGTTTTACGTGCTCGCCCCCTCCTTCGTATCCCCGGTGTAACGCTCCTCTTGGCTGACAGCCGCCTCTCTCGCCTTCTCTGCTCTCCCGTATCCGTGCCGCTATCTTTAGCAAAGCCTTAGATAAGCAGGGCAGACCGTGAAGTGCTGTGTACACACAGCGAGCTGCACCTGAACAGGCGAGCTCTGGCTTCGCGCTGTGCTGCTGGTCTTATTTGGCCAAACAAGCCTAGCTATACTGTTTGCGCCTCTGTCGAGTTGCGGGACAGGGGAATGACTAGCCCCAGTTCCCCACGCGTGTTTCTCCGTTCTTAAGGAGCGCTATCGATGATGCTACCTCGGGGTGGTATGACAAGCCGACCCGGGCCCCTGCTTTCACCCAGAATCCTCTTTTGTGCTGTTCTCGTCGCTGTCAGCACTAGCATACCAGGTAAGAATGTATTAATTTATTTATCGTTATTTTTTTTTTTTTTGACATAAGCATCTTTTCATATAAGCTCTTTGAGCTTGTATGTATTGCCTAAATTGAATATTGATTTAAGTCCAGCATTGTATTAGCCAGTTTTCAGGATGGAGCTATGGTATTTGAGCGAAAGTAATGCAGCGAATAAGCATGGTCGTGTCCATACGGGCATTCGTGTTCACAATTTCTGTTAGCTGTTACAGGTTTTGGTGGGTTTTTGGATCATCTGGTGTAACTACATAAAGTCTAGCGATGCATCTAATCTGACCGTAAACGTTGAACAGCCTGCGTCAGGAGTGTTCGCGGCATGAGTGGCGCACTACTTCGGAATAAGCAACAGGGTGTTTAACCCTCCTCATCGAGCGGAAAAAATGAAAAAACAAAATGTATGTAAGAACGTCAAGCCCGCTTCTATAGCTTACAGAGTCACAAAGTTCGAAAACGGTGAAAGTCTTTCCTTGAAATTCAGCACATTTTCTTACTTTAGACGCGAACAAGGAGGAAAATCAGAAAATTGCGGCGCTGATAAATTCTAGCAGGACATTCTTTAATGCATCAGGCACATTAAAAGCGACGTGTCATAACAGCGGCTCGTGTCCTGTAGGAGGATTATTAATTCACTTCATTGACTGTAGAGTCAGTCTTAATTTCTGGTATCCATATCTTGAGCGCTTTGTGTTGTGAGCGCGGTTTGACGTTTGTTCATCGCTGAAATCTCTTGAGTTACCAGTACATTGCTGTCTGCATTACTGCTAGTCGGTGGAAAGATTCGTGTCTGGTTTTAATTCCAGATCCACAATACATGTTTCTTGACATAAATAATTGGATATGCGTGAAAACAAGAGGTATTCAAAAACAACTCGACATATTTAGCCTATCATGAATGCTATACGTTTTTAAATTAACTGTGGAAAAGACTGTTTGGCTCTTCGCACATCATTAGTCAATTCCCATCTGTAAAGAGTAAATTACACCTGGGACGTGCCATTTTATTCATTTATTATTGTTATTTTTTGTGTGTGTCATTGAAATTCTGACCTAGTTCCAGGGAATATATCAGTGAATTTTCCTGGAGACGAATTAATCTCACTTAGTTTTCCATCTCTTTTTTTCTGTGTTAAATTAAATTTTGGGCGGAAATGAAGTTTAGTTCAGTGATCTGCTGGGCTTTTGCACCATAATACTCTGCCTTTCATTGCCAAGACATGCATGGAAAAAGCCTTCCTCTGCTTTAATTGTGAACGCTGTTTATCCGGGCCCTGTCATGCCTTGGACTGAGAGTGTGTGTGTGTGTGTGTGTGTGTGTGTGTCACATATATGGTAATATTTTTATAAGCATGCACATGTGCAAGAGTGTGTGGATGCACACACAATCAACATTTCTCCAAATATGTGCATGTGTGGGTGCGAGCAAGAGAGTGTGTGTGTGCGCGCGTGCGTGTGTTTGTGTATGTCTTCATCCCACCACTGAGGTATCTATTAAAATTCTAATATAAAGTGTAGGCCAATTAGCAATCTCTCTTCGGCACATACTGTAACCATTGCAGCGTCTCGCTCAGTCTCCTCCATTTACACACACACACACACACACACACACACACACACACACACACACACACACACACACACACTTGCGTTTCTCCAAACTCAGAAGGTTCAAGAAAGACTTGCTCTGCTGTGATTGCATAGAAGGTCAAGCACTGAATGAATCCCAGCACATCAGAGCCCCAGACCTCTCAATCGCAGGCCTGCCGCTGTAGTAATGGCATTAGGCGCTGTGTGTGATTGAACTACATCCTCTGAAAACGCAGGCTGGGTCCTCTAGACCTCCATATCCTCCACCTCATCTTCATCCACAGTGCAGTGACAGCTCATACTCTGCAGCCCTTCTGCATGGTGTATGCTGGGGGGATAAAACATTCCTTTACTGTCTCATGAGTCTTGAATGTTCTGTCCAGTGATATTTTCTTGCACTGTTGATTGGAGCAAAATTCTCACTTTTTGTTTTCTTCTAAGATTAAGTCTGAATATAAAATAATTTACTTTTTTTTTGTCTTTTAGCAGTTTTGAATACTAAGTGGTAATACAGTGCCGTGAAAAAGTATTTGCCCCCTTCCTGATTTCTTATTTTTTTGCATATTTGTCACAATTAAATGTTTCAGATCATCAAACAAATTTTAATATTAGACAAAGATAACCGGAGTAAATATAAAATGCAGTAAGTAAATGATGATTTCATTTATTGAGGAGAAAAAGCTATCCAAACCTACCTGGCCCTATGTGAAGAAGTAATTGCCCCCGCTTGTTAAATCATGAATTACTGTGATTAACCACATTTTTTAAGTTCAATTTCACTAGCCACACCCAGGGCTGATTACTGCCAGACCTGTTGAATCAAGAAATTACATAAAAAGAACCTGTCTGATAAAGTGAAGTGGGCTAAAAGATCTCAAAAAGTAACACATCATGCCGCGAACTAAGGAAATTCAAGAACAGATGAGAAACAAAGTAATTGACATCTGTCAGTCTGGAAAGGGTTACAAAGCCATTTCTAAGGCTTTGGGACTCCAGCAAACCATGGTGAGAGTCATTATCCACAAATGGAGAAAACTTGGAACAGTGGTGAACCCTCCCAGGAGTGGCCAGCCTACCAAAATTACTCCAAGAGCGCATTGACGACTCATCCGGGAGGTCACAAAAGAACCCAGAACAACATCTAAAGAACTGCAGGTGTTAATTGCCTCAGTCAAAGTCACAGTTCATGATTCAATAGTAAGAAAGATACTGGGCAAAAATGGCATCCATGGGAGAATTCCAAGGCGAAAACTGCTGCTGACCAAAAAGAACACAAAGGCTCATCTCACATTTGCCAAAATACATCTTGATGATCCACAAGACTTTTGGGAAAATATTCTGTGGACTGACGAGACAAAAGTTGAACTTTTTGGAAGGTGTGTGTCCCGTTACATCCGGCGTAAAACTAACACAGCATTTAATAAAAAGAACATCATACCAAAAGTCAAACATGGTGGTGGTAGTGTGATGGTTTAGGGCTGCTTTACTGCTTCAGGTCCTGCCGTAATTGATGGAACCATGAATTATGCTCTCCACCAGAAAATCCTGAAGGAGAGCGTCCAACCATCAGTTTGTGACCTCAAGCTCAAGGACAGTTGGGTTATGCAGCAGGACAATGATCGGAAACACACCAGAAAGTCCACCTCTGAATGGCTTAAAAAAAAAAAAAAATGAAGGTTTTGGAGTGGCCTAGTCAAAGTCCAGACTTGAATCTGATTGAGATACTGTGGCATGACCTTTAACAGGCCGTTCATGCTCAAACCCTCCAATGTGGCTGAATTAAAACAATTCTGCAAAGAAGAGTGGACCAAAATTCTTCCACAGGAATGTGAAAGACTCATTTCCAGTTATCGCAAATGTTTGATTGTGCCACCCTCGGTGCCAACAACTGCAATCAGTTTTTAGGTTTAGGGGGCAATTACTTTTTCACACCGGGCCAAGTAGGTTTGGATAGCTTTTTCCCTCAATAAATGAAATCATCATTTAAAAACTGCATTTTGTATTTACTCAGGTTATCTTTGTCAAATACTAAAATTTGTTTGATGATTTGAAACATGTAATTGTGACAAATATGCAAAAAAAAAAAATCAGGAAGGGGGCAAATACTTTTTCATGGCACTGTATCAATCAAAAGCCCATAACAAAAACCCACGATCATGAATGACTTGTATTGCACATGTGTATCAAAAAAACTCGTTTTTCACTCGAAATGAGTACTCGTCTGGGCTCTCTACTGCTTGCATTTTAAAAGATGAGCCAATAGCCAGACCATCTGTTAGAAGCCTGCATTGTAGAAGTTCTTTGTGCTGATAAATGACTCAAGTCAATGACTACTACGTTTAAAAACCTGGCGTGGTGTGCAATCGATCACGTTAATTTTATTACATAAGATCCTACCGGGGATATATGACAGCGGTAATGCGATCAGAAAGGAAACTGTTGTCGGAGGTAGCGGCGGTGTTGGGGTTGGGGTTCGGTCCCGGTATTACCCATCCTGACGGCTGGTCCCTCAGCGTAGAGCAGATAGATGGTCAGACAGATGGCCATCTAATTAGCTCACTAATTGGCCTTCTGTGGGCCAGGCAGTATCTTGTGATGTGTACCCGGCCCTCGATAGTGCAGAGATGACCGTGAGGCCGATGGCGTGGTGCGGAGCAGGGGTTCCCAGACTCAGTCCTGGGGACCCACTGTGTCGGCTGCTTTTCTTCCAGCCTCAAATGCAATCCCAGAATTTTAAGGAGTTGCTAATTTTTCTTTTAACCAAAATATAAGGTCATTACGATGTAAAAGACAAAGCAAATTATGATGAGTCAAACCTGTTTGGTGCTAATTCTGTGATTTGGTTTTAGGAAAATCATTTGGAAAGAACTTGAACGCCTGTGTTCAGAAGCTGAATTAGCAACTTATTGATTCACCTCAGTCTTGATTTTGATCATTTAAAACTTATTGCCAGTTTGGCTTAGCTTCATTGCTGGTAATGTCACAAAATAAGCACAATATAAACATTGGGTTTTTACACATCATGGAATGCACAACCATTTTTGTTCAAGGGGTAGAATCGTCTCTCTGGCTTGAAAAGCAATGAAGGAAATTAAGAGCTTGTTATTTCTGGGATTGTAAGTGTGGTTGGAGCAAAAACCAGCCGACACAGTGGGTCCCCAGGACCGAGTTTGGGAACCCCTGATGTAGAGCAACTGGTTTTGCTGATGCACGAGGTGAATTAACAAACAGGGCTACTCCCTCACTCTGAACCCTCCCCTCCCTCCCCATTTCACAGGGCACGTTGCGAGGTCTAGATCAGTGTTTCTGAACTCCAGTCCTGGAGACACACACACACACACACGCGCGCGCACCTGCACACAAAACTCACAATAGCATACACACACTCATGCTAACACATGCACACTCATAAACACACTCAGATATACATACTCGCATACACACACACGCACACTCATGAACTCTTTTATGCTCACACATCCACACACACACAAATATACACACGCAGACTCTCACACACACACACACACACCCCCCTCCCTGGTGGACTGACAGTAAATGCCTGCAGTTGCAGTATCAGGATGCTGAGCTCACAGGCCTGCTGAGCTGAGCTTATAAACAAACCCACAGCTGTGAGAAAAAGCCGGCCTGTCCACACACACACACACACACACACACACACACACACGCGCGCGCGCCAAAACGGAAACACATGCACATCATCTCACACTCAGTCGCTTCCTCTGTCAGCAATGGTCAAATGGTCAGTTGTTTATCATTAGCGTTGGGGAAGTTAGTTTCAATAAATAAATTTACTGAATACTACATACCTTCATATTAAAGTACTAAATTACGCCGCGATATTTCTGTCTGTGCCTAGTAATGTGATGCATGTCTTTGCATTACTTTGAGTGACAGAACAAAGCACAAAGAAGATTGGCAGGTGAGGCTAATTGGAACAGAGAAAAGTGTGATGAACTGTCACGCTAATATAGCCATGACCACACACATTAGTGACAGGGGAACTTGGTTCTGTATGTTTGATAGATATTTTTTAGACCGGTATTCTCCCTCAGTGAAGGGAACAGTGTTGAGTGTAATGACTAATTCACTGCTGTAGAAGTGCCGTGGCTGTGCACTCGGCTGCCATTTTGTCGTTCATATCAATGTTGTACGTGTTGTGTACCTTCTCTGAATTTTTTTGAGATTTGCTTCAGTGCACTACTGCTCAGTAGTTTGGAATCACTTAGCACTGAAGTACAATTCTTGCGGTTTCATTTGACAAGTGTTTCATAGTACATTGTACTAAACTTCAAAATGAATTTTCTGATGTTGTATGTAATATTGCGACTATTTGCGAGCAAAAAAGTGTTAATTAAATGCAGTTGTCTGTTTTTTTTTTTTTTTCAAAATGTCCTCCATGAAATATAACCACCTTTTTGTAAATTTTGGTCATTGAGGAGATTTATTTCACGATGGTATCATTCTCAGGATATTTCCACATGGACGGCAATGTTTACCCTCGGTGTCTTTGAAGATAGACCCTCTTCATGAACTTAACACACCAGTTGATTCCACAACAGCTCTATGGGTTTTAAATCAGCGGATCGATATATCTATAATTGTTCATCATGTTCACTCCCCTCCAGAAAGCTCCAGGATTCAAGTTCAGTGTTTTTGTCTTGCTTTAACACAGTTTCCAAACTAATGTTTATCGTTACCTTGTAAATTTGGTTATATTTTCATGCTCGGACAGAAATGGTTTCTTCCGACAGTGTTCCTACCTTTCTACCCCTCAGCCCCCACTAAGGGGGAGAGAGGTATTGTCGTCACATGTAATGTTTGTCCATGTGTCTGTCTGTCTGTCCATCAGTCTTGTAAACTTTTGTATTCCGCACAATAACTTGAAAACGCCTTCGTCAATCAATGCAATTTTTGCTGTGTTGCCTGGTCTTGTGTACTTACAGAAGCCTATCGATTTTGACAGTGCTTGGATGTTCAGTTTGGCTGCCATCTTGAATTTTGTATTCCACACGATAACTTGAAAATGCCTCCTTCAATCTACACCATTTTTGCTCTGTCGCTTGGTCTTGTGTACTTACAGAAGCCTATCGAATTTGACGGCACTCGGATATCCAGTATGGCCGCCACAGCCTCCATCTTGAATTTTGTATTCCACAGGATAACTTGAAAACGCCTTTGTCAATTTATGTTCATTCCAAACAATCCAGGGGCTGAGGGGTAATGCCCGCGCTGCGGGGCTGTTTTTCAGTTTATTGAATGAATGTCCATGGTTTCACTTGGAGAACAAGACATTATCTGTCATTATGCTGATTGGGTACTGGGAAACGGTCCGTCATTGTGGTGCTACTTTTCATGGCTTGTGTCCGGCAGCGATTCGAATTTGGTCACAAAAATGAGAAGAAAATCAGTGACCTGTTGGCAGAGTAATAGATGACATGATGGAGTAACTGTAGAAATATGACCCACATTTCAAACAGTGCTTGTTATATTGCTGATAGTTACTCATAAAAGCAGTTGCATTTCTGTATTATGTTATGTAAGCAGTGTTGGTGATCTTTGTCTGGTGAAAAGCATTTAAACTCGGGCCAGTACGACGCTGCTGGGAGGATTGACCCCTCCCGTTCGCTGGTGGTGTTGATTCGGAACTCTTGAGGTTGAGACGGGTTCCGGGACTGTGCTTGTAAACAGAGGCGTGCCGGTGCGTCATTCCAGTCCATGGATCAAACAAAGATTGATATTAAAACAGTTCACTGAAGCCTGAGCGACAGCTGACAGCCTTGCTGTAATGAAAGCGTGGGTACACTTCCTCTGTCTCTGTGGACATGTGTCGACATTGTCACCCAGTATCAATATTTTATCGTTATACATATTTCATAAAACATGCTATTTCTATGATGGGACTGTTTTATGATACCAACAGTGTTAGTGCGCCAATATTCCTCACTCATAAATTTTATTACACATCGCTTCATCTCAGTTGTTTAAAATTTCATGAAACTGACACCATGTCAGTGTGGAGTCAATTTGGGTTAATTACACAATTTGTTGGCCCCCACCCAAACGTAGGATATTTGCCATTTATTTGGCTAAACCATACTGTCAATGTTAGGGTTACAGTGAGGTGGCAAACAAATAGTAAAATTGCTCCGTTAATTTTTGTTTCTTGTTGTGTCGGTATTGTGATGGATTGTAGATCGTCCATGTTGCGCAAGTGCCTGTGTTGAGACGCTTCTATCGCATTGTCGGAAAATTGTCGTGATAGTTTTGTGTCACGATTCATTCTGAGATTCTCATCATTGCTGTTCACTGTATTATCAACTTATCTGTCTTCCCCAGGATTGTAAAATGATTGTAGAAACTGCATTCTCTGGGCCTTTAAGTGGATCACAGCTTAAAGGTTCATCACCCACGGTCGGGTGTCTGAATCCCAGCCACGCCATTACTGTCTGTAGATGGAGGTCTGCATGGGCGAGGAAACAATTGGCTCAGCCCTAGCAGGGATAATGGGGGTTAAAGGAGCGGTGTCATGATTACTGCACATGCTCAGAACGTACATCCCAAGAAGTGGATCTGCTTGGCTGCAAGTTATAATCTGATTCCATCCTTGCCAATCCGTCATGGTTTTACATTGTATTTATATATTTAGGTACTCCGGCATTATGCTTTTTATATTAAAAGGATAGTTCACCCAAAAATGAAAATTCACTCATTGTCTACTCACCCCAAGGCTAATCAAAGGGTCTGTGAATTATTTTTGTTCTCAAAACACTTTTGGAGTTAAAAAAAAAAACGGCATTGAAGACAAATCCAATCTAACTGAAGTCATTGGTGACCACTCTTTCAAGCGTAAAAAAACAACATTTAAAAAACACAAAATGCCTCCATACTGCTCATGCGGCGTAATCCAAGTGTCCATAAGCCCCGACATTCAAATTTGAATCGAAAAGACGTCTTTTCACCATGTTTTTAGCCTAAATGTGAAATGTAGCCACTTAGCTCAGAGCCCTGTTTATTTTCACAGAAGAAGTTGACCTCACTACGGTGGCCAACTAGGGTAAATAAGCTCCTCAGTCAGTGAATACAAACATTCAAAACTGCAGTGTGTTTCTCCAATTGGAGACGTTTAGGGCCGTTGCAGCGTTATTTGCCCTAGTGTCATGGAGGGGACAACCATACTATTAAATTCCATTAGATATTGCCCAATATAAACTTATTTATGATTAAATGGACAGATCTGGGTCAATGAACAGGTTTTTCATTTTCTAACTACTAGAATATTGTCAGTCCTGCACATTGCCATCCATTCTGATCATGTACGATCCATCCATAACCTATCAATCAATCTTTGAAACATAGTACTTGCTGTTGAATGGATATAGTTCCACCTTGGCAGTAGCTGTTCTATATCCACACTGGTCTATAGACATGATCGATCTCGAGCTGATATTGATTAATAATTTGTGATAATTTGCCCAAGAAATTTTATCAACAGCAAGAGAATGGTAATGAATAAAATGCATGTATGTATAACTGTGAAATAAAAAATGCTCTCACTGAAGGCTCTTTGGGAACTGAAGGTCACAGCAATTATTTTCTTGTTTAGTGGGCCCCCGCACGTTACTTTGCGAAAATAAGGAAAGAAATGAGATGAGTTTTTGAATATTTTTAGTTTTAAGTTTCTCCCCAAACTTACTCCTGATCTGGAGCAAGAAATGAAGATTTTTAATATTTCCACAATTTTTATTTCATATAGACCAACTGTGGAAGTACCCAATTATTTTATTTATCATAACAAAAGCAGGTTGAGTATTATTCTTTCTAGTCTGTCGCCAAATTTAATGTCAGATTTTAAAAGAAAAAGTATATCGTTATTTTTTTTCTCTAAAAATTTTTGTTGTATCCAAATCCAGAATGGATTTAAACTGAATTTTAAAAAAAGGTCATGCAAAAAGACTTATTATTTTTATTCCTCTATCATGTGAAGATCCAGCCACTGAACAAGAAAACAAACTGCTGTGGCCTAACATTAAGTAAAAAGATTCATTTCGAAACAAAGTAGCATCTTGAATAAATTTTGGTTGGAGTGGCGCAGATGGCCTCACCTATTATCAAAAATATGATTCTTGTCTTTCAATCCCAGTTTAGTCGATTGTTTAATCTCAGGATCAGTTTATGGAGTTCATTGACATAAGCTGTTTGCACTTGTCCCCTCCGTGACGCATGACTCGTCCCCGCCGTGACGGGCACATGCCAGGTTTGAAAGCAGATGGCTCCAAAACCAGTAAAGGTCATCTTTGTTTTTCTCCTTCTTTATGGAGGCAATGTTCATAGAAATATCTCTTTAAAAGTATTTGTTGGTGTCTTCACACAATTCACAGAATTCTGCAGAAATATGTCGGGGATCATGGAATGACATTTTGTGCAAGTCCCCTCCGTGACGGACACAAAAATATACCCTAACAAAAATTCTGTTGATAAACTGAGACTTACTTTTTATAGTAAATGGACACAAAAGTGCACTACTATATTGGATGGGAAAAAGCTCTTCTCGTCCCTGCATTTCCATGCAGCATCTTTTAAAGTTGTGCAAATGTCCCTTCCGTGACAGATAAATACCTAGGAATTGCCCTATAAGCTGGTTGCCATCACCAGTAATTTTAGAAAAAGAAAAATACCTTCTAGATTCTGGCTTGCAGTTGAGCGGATTTACTTCGATCAAAGTTGTGAGCATGCGCAGTAATTGTGACATAGCTACTTTAAGCCGGTTAAAATGTATTGCTCATCGCTCTACAGCAACCACTTCTGCTCGGTCAGGTGCTTATAGCTTAGGCAGGTGCGATTTGGAATTCCGGAAGCAGAAGAATCGTTTTCTGGCTCTTCGTATTGCTCTTCTCTGCTTGGAAGTGGCTCTGCCCCATTCAGAGTATACACAAGGATGTCCTCCAGAAGTTAAGTCTCCTTCCGGAAGGACTCAAATCGCACAAGCCACTATTCAGGAAAATTGCGTGCTGACTGCGCATAGGCCGCGTGAGATTGCTAGCATGACTGCATAGTCAAAGGGCTAGCCGTCATTTCAGTTGGAAGAACCACATGCCACGGCATCTTCCTTCTCCATCAATGGGAGCTGGTCACTGTGGTGCACTCAACTGTTTGGTTGTGTTTAGGGTGGGGTAAAATGGGGGGGCGGACCCAGAAATTTAAAAAAGAAACCACATGAAATGATTGATTGTTAATTACCCCCACTGAAGGGGATTCCTCATTGTTTTGTTTATCTATCGGTGGGGTGTTAGGCAGAAGAATTTTGGTTAATGCCCTGCTGTCGGGGCAGCCCAAAGCCATCATTTGACTCAACCTAGTTAAGGAGCAGTGGGCACTGGGCAGCACCTGGGGACCGACTGCAGTTCTAAAGCCAGTACTTTGGTCAGGGGCACTGGAGACAGTGTTCCTATAGTGCTCTGTGTTTTTGGTCTCAGTGTCATAGGTTTTAGCTGAAGTAAATGGGAGTGAATAAAATCGGTTGAAGCTGTGATTCTCAAACTCCGTCCGGGGAGACTCATGGGCTGGCTGTTTTTTTTTTTTTTTTCATTTAAACTCCTCATTATTTAGGTCGACTTAAAAAAGGAAGATGGGAATAATGACCAATAGATTAAGGCATTCAACCGCCTACAATGTGAATGGTTTTTCCCGAAGGAATTACGGATCAAAAGACTTTTAGAAATGACAACACTATGCAAGCTAGAGTGCACACTAGTGCTGGGAATCAGAGAGTATACTGGAGAGTAAACACTAGTGCTGGGAATCAGAAGGTGTATACTGGAGAGGGCAGACTAGCGCTGGGAATCAGAGAGGGTATACTGGAGAGTGCACACTAGCGCTGGGAATCAGAGTATACTGGAGAGTAAACACTAGTGCTGGGAATCAGAGAGTATACTGGAGAGTGCACACTAGTGCTGGGAATCAGAAGGTGTATACTAGAGACCTTGTTTATAAAGTTTTGAAAGTCTGAGAAGCATACTGCCCTATGAGGCCTAAGTCAGGGGTGTCTAGTCTTATCCATACAGGGCCAGTGTGGTTGCAGGTTTTTTTTACAGCCCATAGCTACAACACGTTTGGTCAAATGTGAGTTATGGAGTTTTGGACCTGAAAGTATGGAGGTTAGGATTTATTTTGATAGAAATTTTACCATGGCAAGTCAGTTAAGCATAACATGTGACGGATTTACTGAGTAATAATTTGTTGGGGCTGCAAACAAACTCTGAGGCCGTTTTTAATTGCTTAAGTAATTTTGCAGAAACTGTGCTTAGCCTTTGTAGGGCAGCATCCTGGACTAGAATTGGACAGTCTCCACTGTTCTGGGCCTGGACTGGTAAAATATTGTCCCTTAACTGAACACTGCCCAGCAAAAGCTTCTTGTAATGTTAGGTGCATTTATTAGGGTGGTGATACTCTGAAGCTAACAAAATCTGTTTTTATCTAAATCTACTGGTGAGGTACTGGAAAAATAAGTAGATGTGGTTGCGTTTTTTGCATTTTCTGATTGCGTAAATGCACTTTCTACTATTGGAGTTGGCCTAAAGCTGGCACTTACTGGTTAAAATTTCAAGCGCGCATTTTGACTCATGGACTGGCAGATTAAGATTGAATATTCAAAATTACCTCTCAAAAGCCACGGCTATGACGCACTTTCCTCGGCAGAATAAAGACATCCCTATACATAAATAATGACCTCTACAAATGGCCAGTCTAATTTTAAATTCCATGCTTATTATTTATGAAATAAGTCAGAAAGGCAAAGTTGGAGCATGGCCTGGGGCATCATTTCTTTTCCTTTTTAAAAATCGTCATACACTATTAAAGCATTTGATTCATAAACAACAATATTTTAATATTGTTAGTCAATAACCGTTTGTGTACAGCGATAATCTTTACAAACCGACAATTTGCTGTTTCCATATGCGTTTCATAATTGGTATGATGTATGGTCTCGCCCCATCAGCAATCGGGATTAGAACCCTTGTTTATGATGTAGGCTTACAACCACTGCGAAAATGTCCCATTGAAATGAATTTTGTCGCCTACTCTTGGCCCTGCCTTAACAAATGCGCTAAATTCATGATAATCACGAAACCATTCAAAGAAATCCCAATCTCACAATCAGTTGCCGGTATCTTGCTGCCTTTTTGATGTATCATCCATGAAGGAAGTGGCTATTCGCCCCGCAGCGGGGTGAATTGGTGGAAAGAGATCGGCTATCTGCCCTGTGAGGCGAGAAGAAAAGCAGTTCTGCTATTACGCACATGATGGGGCGGATAAAGAAGCACTTCTGCTATTTGTCCCGCAGTTGGGCTGATAAGAGATTTCTTTTTATAATCCGCCTCCCTCTTTGATCTTTCGCGCTGAACCGCCGCGGGGCAAATAGCCTCTTCCAATTAGGAAAACGAAACTGCGTGGTTTGCTGGCCGAGACTGAGGGAGCGGGTTTGGTGAGTGTCGGGTGGAGACGGAGGAAAATATCCGCGCCTGTTTGCCGAGCAGCCGGTTGTGTTCGTCCGCGCGGAACAGAATCACCTTGCGTGTTTTGAGTGACTCTCCGCCTTCCCTGCTCCATTCGTTGCTCATTAACCCGCCATGTTTTCCATCTGCATTTTTTCCTCGCTGACGCTTTTTGAGGAGTAGCGTAGTTTCAGTCTTTGACGAGTACAGTTTATCGTAATGTTTTTTTTTTCTTCAAAATTATACGTAGGGTGATATTAGGTAAATTGGGCCATCAGGTAAAATGGGCCATTTAAGGTTTGGGGATCCCAGCCCCTCTGGAATTTAAAGCCAATGACTGCAAATGATTTCAAACTGTTGTCACAACTGTGCTTGACAAGTAGCAACTGATTTGATTGGTCTATGGTTGCTATGGTGGGTGGAGCAATGCCTCAGATCAACACTGCACCAGAAAACCGCACGGTGAGTAGCATGGCATACCAAATCTTGCTGAACAATGATAAGGATGATAAATCAATAAAAAACAAGTGGACATAAAAAATAATGATGCATAATATGTCTTGATGACATCCATCAGAAATAATGCTGTTAGTTTGCCATATGATCATATTTTTTGGAAAATTGAGGTTTTTGTTAGTGGCCCAATTTACCTTAACCTACTGAGGTAAGTTGGGCCACATGGTTTCAGCTAAAATGGGCCATCCTCTGTCACTCACTAACACACACACACACACCCCGTGTGTGTGCGTGTGTGTGTGTGTGTGTGCATGTGTGCACACACACACACACACACACACACACACACACACACACACACACACACACACACACACCTGTATTATCAGTTCATCAATAATCTATGCTTTTCCAAAATGAATTTTTGTATTTTGTGGGTAATTTGTGGGTTTAATGCAATTTACAACCCCAATTCTGAAATAGTTGGTACAAAGTGTAAATTGTGAATAAAATCAAAACGCAGTGACTTTCAAATCACACCAGGCAGTATTTTATTCACAATACAACAAAAATAATATAGCAAATGTTGATACTGAGAAATTTTACAATTTATCCACAAAATGAGCTCATTTCAAATTTGATGGCTGCTACAGGTCTTAAAAAAGTTGGGACAGGGGCCTGTTTACCATGGTGTAGCATCCCCTCTTCTTTTTAACAAAGAGTAGAGGCGTCTGGGCATTGAGGAGACAAGTTTCTTGAGTTTAGCAATTGGAATTTGATCCCACTCTTGTTTAATACAGGCTTCCAGCTGCTTGAGCGTTTCGGGTCTCCTTTGATGGACTTTTCGTTTAATTATGCGCCAAATGTTCTCAATCGGTGAAAGATCAGGACTGCAGGCAGGCCAGTTCAGCACACGGACTCTTCTACTACAAAGCCATGCTGTTGTAATAGCTGCAGTATGTGGTTTTGCATTGTCCTGCTGAAATACACAAGGCCTTCCCTGGAATAGATGTTGTCTGGAGGGGAGCATATGTTGCTCTAAAACCTTTATATACCTTTCAGCATTCATGGTACTTTTTAAAACATGCAAGTGTTCCACACCATATGCACTAATGCATCCCCATACCATCAGAGATGCTGGCTTTTGAACTGAACGCTGATAACAGGAGGGGTGGTCTTTCTCCTCTTTAGCCCGGAGGACACAACGCCCATGATTTCCAACAAGAATGTCAAATATGGACTCGTCTGATCACAGGACACTTTGCCACTTTGCTACAGTCCATTTTAAATGAGCCTTGGCCCACAGAACACAACTGTGCTTCTGGATCATGCTCAACAATGGCTTCCTTTTTGCATGATAGAGTTTTAGGTGGCATCTGCGGATGGCACGGTGGACTGTGTTTACAGACAGTGGTTTCTTGAAGTATTCCTGGGCCCATTTAGTAATGTCAATGACAGAATGATGCCGGTGAGTGATGCAGTGGCGTCTGAGGGCCCGAAGATTACGGGCATCCAGTAAAGGTCTTCGGCCTTGTCCCTTACGCACAGAGATTTTTCCAGTTTCTCTGAATCGTTTGAAGGTCTCATCATCGACAGTGCATAACATCTTCAAAGAATTTGCAATTCGACGTTGAGGAACATTGTTTTTAAAGTATTCCACAATTTTTTTTACGCAAGCCTTACGGGGTTGGAGGCCTCTGGCCATCTTTACTTCTGAGAGACTCAGCCTCTCTAAGACATCCCTTTTATAGCCAGTCATGTTACACACCTGATGCCAGTTAATGTAATTACTTGCTAAATGTTCTTTCAGCTGATTCTCTTATATATTAATTGCTTTTGCAGCCCTTTTTTGCCTGTGTACCAACTTTTTTGGGACCTGTTGCAGCCAGAAAATTTGAAATAAGCTCATTTTGTGGATAAAAATGTAAAATGTCTCAGTTTCAACATTTGAAATGTTATCTATGTTCTATTATAAATAACATATTGGCTCATGTGATCTGAAAGTCATTGCATTTTGATTTTATTCACAATTTACACTTCATCCCAACTATTTCGAATTGGGGTTGTAAATGTTAAGTTGCTGAATTAGCAGTTGTGTTTTAAAATTAAAGTTGATGATAAATGACTCTTTCCCTTTGCAGTTTGAGTGACCCATCTTACCTGATCAGCTGGCCCATTTTACCTGAACACTGCTCATGAAAAAAAGTTGGCACAGCTGATGTATCAAGACCTGTAGGGCCTAAACAATTATATTTTATTACATCATTTCAGCACAAAATTATCAAAAACAATCATTATTAATCATAAAAGCACATGTAAACGGCATATATGTTTTTTTTTTTTTGTTAGTGTCCGTAGCAATTTACCAAAAAGTGGCCCAATTTACCTGATATCACCCTACGCGTTTAAAACTGCAATGCTGTCAGTTACCTGTAGGAATTATTTTATTATTAGATTTATTATTAGAATGAGCTGTTTTGAACTAATCATATAGACCGTCTTGAGCTGTTGAGGGCACAGTCTGGAAGTGCCCTAATATCACTGCTCAAATGGCAAAAAGTATCATCTTGCAGCGCCCCCTATAGGACGCACCCTCGAGAGCTCACAAAAATTTTCAGATTTTTGTGAGCCCTTCACACAGTGGATTGATGTATGTGAAAATGAATGTGGGCTCATCTCGGGATCTTTGGCCCTTCTGGTACCCCTAAAAAAAAAAAAAAAAAAATACCGAAGGTTATTGGCACCTAAAAATTTTCAATTTTTCTATTGAACCAACCATCTTTCACCAACAAAAATTTTAAGCAAATCATATATTACCCTCTGCCTGATTATTAGAAAAACTGGCTCTTAAACAATCAACCAATGTGTGGTTGATTGTGTGTTCAGCTGTGTGATAAACATGATCAAGCAGACGGGTCAGAAGCCTCGGGTAATGCTCACACCGAGCATCAGAATGGGGAGAAAATGCGATCTCTGGCTTTGACTGCGGTATGATTGTTGATGGCAGATGGGCTTGTTTGAGTATTTCTGAAACTGCGGATTTCCTGGGATTTTTCATGCACAACTGAGTTTATGTGGAACGGTGCAAAAAAAAGGAAAGCATTCAATGACCAGCAGTTCTATAGTAGCAATAAGAACCTCTGTGTAACATTGTGGTGAGCAAAAAAACATCCCAGAATGCACAGCACATCAAACCTTGAGGCAGATATGGGCGACAACAGACAACAGAGGACCAGCTAAGGTTCCACTCCTGTCAGCCAGGAACAGAAATCTGAGGCTGCTGTGGGCATAGACTCGCCAGAGCCAGGCTGTACATGGGTGTACAAATGTAGCCTGGTCTGATCAATCTCGATTTCTGCTGTGATATTTAGATGGTAGGATTAAAATTTTTTGCAGCATTGAAGTGAATCCGTTGACCCAGCCTGCCTTGTGTCAGCAGTTTAGGATGGTGGTGGTGGTGTACTGGTGTGGGGAATGTTCTCTGAGCAACACTTGGGGCCACTAAATACCTGTCACTCCTCATTTGAATGCCATTGCCAACCTGAGTATTGTTGCTGACCAAGTAAGTCCCTTTATAATGCTCAAAGGCTATTTCTGACATGATGAATCGCCTTGTCACAAAGGACATGTCGTCCTAAACTGGTTCTGTTAACATGGCAGCGAGTTCAATACTCTAAAATGGCCTCACTTGTCATCAGGTCTGAATCTGATTGAGCACCTTTGGGATGGGGGAGGACTGGAGAGTCACAGCATGAGTGTGTGGCTGATAAATCTATGGAAATAATGTGGTGCAATTTTCGGTGCAGAGTGATTTAATTCATGAATGTTTTGCATCTTTAAAATTGGTTAAATTTTTTGTGCAGTCTAAACCTAATGCTCACAAGTTTCAGGAAGTGCAGTCATCTTTGCACTGTTCCTGGGGTGTACAGTGCAGCGTCAGAAAGTTACATTTGACCAGAACTGTTTGTTCTTGTCGCATGGATTAGCTCATTAGGCCTGAAGTTTCTCAGTTTGGAGCTAGAACTAATTGAACTCGGCTGTCTGACTCAGTGAGGGGTGTAAATACATTGCAGAACTATAAAATTCCAGCCCCTAGTCTTTCCCCGTATTGGTACAATTTCATGCATACTGTATTGACTTTGGAAAGTTCTGGCAGCCTCCCCTGCTGTTAACACTAAGTCATTCCAAGTTCATACTTTCAATTTGATGTTTTCTTATGATTTCATTTTGGGTGTGTTCAAGCGCGGCACTGTGGCATTGAATGTTTTGGAGCATGACATGGTAACCAAATCCTCGTGTCTGTCTGTAGGTTGGTTTAGGAACGCTTGAGCTTTCAGGTGATGTTGGTATTGCCTGATTAAAGTGATGTCATACTGAACCGAATAAACAATTTCTGTCCATGGGACACAGATGCCTCCCCATCTGGGAACCTCAACAAAATTTACCGAAGTTGAAACTCCTGAAAAATCATCAGAATTTTTAAAAATTCAGAAATAAAGTATGAGATGCACTCCTTTTGGGTCCCAACAAAGCACACGTGTAAGTTCGGTGAATTCTTTTGAGCAGTTTTTTTAGACGAAGTGGATAATCGATACCCCTATCAATATGATCAGCCCTGTACGGACATATGGACGTACAGATGGACAAGAGCGACGCTCTGTGCCTCCTGCCATATACGGCAGGGGCATAAAAATTTGATCCGGATTGCAATGGATCCTAACCACTGTGTCCAAATTTGCTTTTGGACCAGGCAAGTTTGCTGGTTTAATGCACTCAGTAAAACCTTGGGCCTGTCTCATGAAGCTGGATTTCGGGTTAGCAAGGTAACTTCTGTATTAACCCTGGGTTTTCCATATCACGAAGCTGGTTCACCTCTTAGCGGGGTATGTTGCCGCGGTAACTTATGCTGAACGCCTAACCTGCTCCGGAGCAGGTTAAGTTCAGGATAAGATCTCAGCAGGTATATAAGAACCCCTACTGGCCAATCATTGTCTTGGAAAAATGGCCTGCCCATTTCTTGAGAATCCCGTGGAGGATGCCGCACGGATAGTGAGAGGAGCGCTCCGGAGAGAGCGCGTGTTGAGTGACCGGCAGGACCCCTTCGATTTCCCCGAAGGAGGTCCTGTACGTGCGTTACTGATTTTTTTTCGAGTGGCCTCCTTGAGAAGTGGCAAGAGATTTTTTTTTTTTTTTTTCCTCTAATGTATGATCAGCAGCAACAGATTGCTTGTAAATGTATATGACAGTTTGAATTTACTGTTACCTCTATCAAGGATGGCATTTGTGTGGGTGGAGGTAGCAGCTTTAAAGTGAGGGTCTCACTATCCACTGTGCAAAAAAAAAAAAAAGTTAAGCTACTTTCACAATAAAAGGATAATTGTGTTTAAAAGCAGCCCAGTGTTTTAACATTTGGCGCGCTGAAACATACCATGTACATATGCCGCGCTTTGTGAGCTGCTACCTCCACCAGGTTCTAATGAGACTTCCCCTCCACACCCTCTGTTATGGGGTGACCCTTATTATAAGATAAGGCCAACTCCTCTGCAGGAGTGTACGGTTGTGTAGGAGGACCCCTTCCCATCTTTTTCTTGTCACATTTTTCCCCTGTGAGCTGCACACTATCAAATCAGTTCCATTGTGATCATTCTACAACAAAAGAGACGGCGTAAAAGGTAAAGCTTTGTGCAAGTTGTAGTGTAGACTATTGTAGACTATGTATGTATATTGCTCACATCATATATGTAGCCTGGAAGATATTATAATAAACTTACTGACCGCTTTGAACTATGTTCTTGTATTTATTTTTTTATTTGCTCCCAAGTCCTTTTGGCTCCACTGGGGTTGCAACTGAAATGAGGAGGTTAAATTCTCAAGAATAAAAGAAAATCGAAACAGGCACATACATTTGAGAGACACACAGTGGTGATTTAATATTACAATCCCAGTAATTTACGCATCGACAGAGTCGGCGATTTTTTGCCAAGATTCCTTGCGGCTTCTGGCAGCTGCAACAGTGTTGCTTTTTGCCTGAATGATGTCTTTATATTCTTCATACATCCTTAGAATTATTGTTTGCTCCTCCGTCGAGAAATAAGTTGCTCTCTGCGGCTTCTGCATGGTGCGCAATTGGTCAAATGGAGTTAACACCGCCCCTTTTATGTGTACGAGTACAGATCTAGATTGGAAACTCCTGGGTTCACTTAACGAGTTGATAACCGGCTTCGTGAGACCGATAATCAAGACCGCGGATGTCTGGTTAAGTGCAGCTGGGTAACTGCGGGAAACTCGGGGTATGTTAATCCAGCTTCGTGAGACAGGCCTCTGGTCTTCACTAATCTGGACTGAAGCAAAAGTAGTAGTTCTAGGTTTCAACCAGCGGAATTATCCAGTTAACTGATTAACCCTTAGGGTACTAAAGGGTATTGTATTGCAGCTATTGTTGCTCAATGATTTAAGATATCAAAATCAAATCTGTTGAAAACCTTTGACGTGGTGACTTGTTTAAAAGAGCTCCTGCCGGGGAGCTGTTTTAAACAAGTCGCCGCATGATAGGTTTTCATCAGCACAAGATGATTAAATTTATATTTTCAAAAATTTATTTCAGCCCTATAAGTGTTAACATGGTGCTTTGTGACATTCCACCAAATTCAGATCGGTTGTGTTAGCATGTGGCTAACGCGCAGACTACCTTACGTGTCCTCAGGGAAACTGGTTAATGAATAACAAGCAGCGAGGCGTGAGAAGAAGCCAGGTGTTTTAAAACGCCGCTTGGGAGACTGTTTAAACAGCCGGTGCGGAACCACGAGGGCTCTCCGAATTATTCCTGCATTTGTGGGTTTATTTAACCTCTGCTGAGCAATGCTAATGTTCTGTGTTTGAGTGCTGTGCCTTGTGATGACGTCCCCTCGCGACAAACCCTGCGGGTAACGGCCCTAAATTTGCCTGCTGCCCTCTTTTTGAAGGCGATTTCATTTTTACTCCTGGATAAGCAAAGCTTAGGAACGAGTGTTTTGATGAGGCTCGAGCCTCACTCACTAATCAGTCAGTCAATCAATCTATCAATCAATTTTCCGTTAGCACAAACACAGGAGGTAAGATAAATATGATCCTGGCATGGATGACCGGTCCCTAATTCACAAACAGCTTATGCAGGAGTTAACGATAGTGTCACTTAGATTAGTTTTGTTATTTAGGAGGTTGCTGAATGCGGATGTTTTTTTCTTGGAAATATACCTGCTGATTTACAACCCCAATTCCGAAATAGTTGGGACGAAGTGTAAATTGTGAATAAAATCAAAATGCAATGACTTTCAGATCACATGAGCCAATATGTTATTTACAATAGAACATAGATAACATTTCAAATGTTGAAACAGACATTTTACATTTTTATCCACAAAATGAGCTTATTTCAAATTTTCTGGCTGCAACAGGCCTCAAAAAAGTTGGGACACAGGCAAAAAAGGGCTGAAAAAGCAATTAATATATAAGAGAATCAGCTGAAAGAACATTTTGCAAGTAATTAAGTTAACTGGCGTCAGTTGTGTAAGATTGGCTATAAAAGGGATGTCTTAGGGAGGCTGAGTCTCTCAGAAGTAAAGATGGCCAGAGGCTCTCCAACCTGAAGGCTTGTGTAAAAAAAAATTGTGGAATACTTTAAAAACAATGTTCCTCAACATCAAATTGCATCAAAGGCTTTGAAGGTCTCATCATCGAGAGTGCATAACATCATCAAAAGATTAAGAGAAACTGGAAAAATCTCTGTGCGTAAGGGACAAAGCCGAAGACCTTTACTGGATGGCCGTGATCTTCGGGCCCTCAGACGCCACTGCATTACTCACCGGCATGATTCTGTCATTGACATTACCAAATGGGCCCAGGAATACTTCAATAAACCACTGTCTGTAAACACAGTCCGCTGTGCCATCCACAGATGCCACCTAAAACTCTATCATGCAAAAAGGAAACCATTGTTGAGCATGATCCAGAGGCGCCGCCGTGTTCTGTGGGCCAAGGGTCTTTTAAAATGGACTGTTGCAAGGTGGCAAAGTGTCCTGTGGTCAGACGAGTCAAAATTTGACATTCTTGTTGGAAATCATGGGCGTCGTGTCCTCTGGGCTAAAGAGGAGAAAGACCACCCCTCCTGTTATCAGCGTTCAGTTCAAAAGCCAGCATCTTTTATGGTATGGGGATGCATTAGTGCATATGGTGTGGGACACTTGCATGTTTTAAAAAGCACCATGAATGCTGAAAGGTATATAAAGGTTTTAGAGCAACATATGCTCCCCTGCAGACGACATCTTTTCCAGGGAAGGCCTTGCGTATTTCAGCAGGACAATGCAAAACCACATACTGCAGCTATTAGAACAGCATGGCTTTGTAGTAGAAGAGTCCATGTGCTGAACTGGCCTGCCTGCAGTCCTGATCTTTCATCGATTGAGAACGTTTGGCGCATAATTAAACGAAAAGTCCGTCAAAGGAGACCCAAAACTCTCCAGCAGCTGGAAGCCTGTATTAAGGAAGAGTGGGATCAAATTCCAATGAATAAACTCAAGAAACTTGTCTCCTCAATGCCCAGACGCCTCCACTCTGTGTTTAAAAAAAAAAAGAGGTGATGCTACACCATGGTAAACAGGCCCCTGTCCCAACTTTTTTGAGACCTGTAGCAGTCATCAAATTTGAAATGAGCTCATTTTGTGGATAAAATTGTAAAATTTCTCAGTTTAAACATTTGCTGTGTTATCTCTGTTCTATTGTGAATAAAATGCTAGCTGGTGTGATTTGAAAGTCATTACGTTTTGATTTTATTCACAATTTACGCTTCGTCCCAACTATTTCGGAATTGGGGTTGTACAACACTTGACTGCTGTTGCAGGTCTAGTTGGCTTAAAAAAGCCTTGTTAGTTTCAATGTCAATACTGCAGTAGAAAAGCCTTCCTTCTCAGGAGCTGACCTTGTGTCTGGGTAATTTTGTATTAAATCACCAGATTTCAATAGAAGTTCCTGACTGACCACCTCAGATTTGCTTCAGATTTACAGAATGAGATGTTTTTGTATCCAGTAGGTTATATGCAAAATTTCTGACCCTTTATTAGTTATTGAGATATTTAAACTTTAAGAAGGGGGTGTGGCCCCCAATTTTGTGTAAAAATTAGTGTTACTATACAATATGCCAACTTCAGCAAGTCATAACTTTTGAACCATCAAAGGTAGATACATTACATTTGAAGGATTGTTTTTTTTTTTTGTATAATGTCTCGGAATACACAATTTTTCCGCACAAAATTGGGGGCCACGCCCCCTTTTTGAAGTCTCAATATCTCAAAAACCAAAGAAGATATGAGTCTAAAATTTCCACATAATGTATGGGATTTTGGAACATTATGTTCCATAAATTTAATGCAAGTCTGAAGTTGTCAGTCGGGAGGCCTCAAATGATTTCAGATGGAATTACCCACCTATGTTTTGTAATGCACAGGGCAACAGCACCCAAAGTACCTAAACAATATATTTGGGGCAGGGAACCAATGGCGTTACATCCCACCCACTGACTATATGGTCCCATCACAGAGCTGGCTGATAAGGGCTCACACCAGCCTGTCAGTCACCCAGAATGACCTGATGCCTGATTGGGGTGTTTCAGAAGGGGAATTTACTGTCTATCTAAGTGCACGTGTTCGCTGTTTGTGCATGTATTTGAGGAAGATTGTGTGGATATACGTATCTGTGTGAACATCCCATGCGAGAGAGACCGTGAGAGTTTGTTTGCACGAAAATGCAAGTATGTGTGCATGTGAGTATGTTTATTATAATGTGGTCAATAGTTCTTGCATATTATTTGAATTTACTTATTACTGTATATTGACACGTTTCTCTATTTATGGCTATGTAGTATCACCCTTCGTACTCTTTGAAGCACTGTAGGAATCACGCACCATCCATTCACAAACGCATGTTCATGGGCAATTGAGACTCCTGTTAGCTCGCCATGTATGTCTTCGGACTGTGGGAGGAACTACACGGGGAGTACGTGCAAACTCTGATTCGAGCCCATCTCTCTTCTTCTGAGCGGAAACAAAGCTACCCACTGCACCACCATGCTGCTCCTGTACTACTTTAACTACACCTGGCAATAAGCATTGAGTGAGTGCGTGAAAGCTTGGATTTGATATGTATGAGTGTGTACCTCTGAGAGGCAGTGCGCCTGAGTGACTTTTTCTTCTGCTTGTCTACTCATTTGCCCTCACTTCCTGTCTGTGAGATGAAAACAGGAAGTGCGCACAATGGAGAAGGATCTCTTCATTCCCATGCCTACTTCCTGTTCACTTTGTAAAATTCCGCAGTCGGGGCTTTAGTCCAAAGTCTGGTCCCCCAAAATGTAAACTCTGCCCCCTTCATCAAGAGAGAGAGACGCCCTTCCTCATTCAGTGAAGTGTTGTGGCTCAGAATCTGATCTCAAACAGAGATGGAAGCGCTGGAGAATGTAGGATGCATTTTCCCCCCCACGAGCCTCCACAGTGTTCCCTTGCCTGGGATCTTCCTTTGCAGCAGGTGAGCGATATCTGGTTTCAGTGCTCTTTAATCCTTCAAGTCTCAAATCTACAGAAAAATCTTAGTTGAAGCAGGAACTGAAACAAGTGTTGCCAAACAAGACAAACCTCGCCCACCAGCACCTATTTTAGAGCTTTTCATACTGACTCAGTTTTACAAGTGTGTTTTCAATGTATAATCCTTTGAAAATCCGTGACCTTCAGTTTGACCTTTCAAAGTCACTCATGGTCCAAGGTCATGGTGTCAAATAAAAGCCCATTTAGGAATTCCTGTATGGTCATAATAGTAAACATCTGTATATCTGCAACTGTTTTTGAGTTATAATGGGAAATAAAATACTTTCACCGATGACCTTGACCCCCCCTGACATTTAACCCCCAAGATGCACATTTTGGTTTTGGTTTGAAGTGAATGTGATTAATTTGAAGGATGTCATCGCCAAAAAACCATTTTGACATTTCCGATGACCTTGACCCGATCACCTCCCAAAATCTAATCAGGTCGTCTACGGACCATGGCCCACCAACTGTGAAAGTTTGAATTCAATCAGTGCAACTGTGTAGACGCTAAATTGTAAACACATGGACCCACAAACAGACAAAAAACAAAGAAACAAACCATATCGATTGCAATACCTCGCCCCACTGACTCTGTCACAAGAAGGTAATAAACATGACGCCCCTCCGTCTTGACCGCTCGATGAGTGCATAACTCTATTGATGCCTCGAATTAACTTCATCAAATTGCCTAAAAATCACAGAATTTTTTTTTTTTTTTTTTTTTTTTAACTAAAACGTTTAGTAACCTCCCTTTTCGACATCCAAGTATATATATTAGGACTTGGGGGGCGGGAGAAATAGGTCCCCTTTGATGTTTCTGTTCAGGTTGATGATGGTTTGAATAAATTATCAGTTTCAGGTATTTGAATTATGAATGAAGTTTTGATGTTGCTGTCTGTTGTCCGTTGTCTTCCTGTAACCTGATCTCTCCTAATACCTGTTTGGTCGGTGGGATTTTCCTCTGTTGTGCCCAATCACAAAACAGTTAGACTATGATGCAGTGACTACTTGGGTGCCATTTTGTTTTATCGTGCAGTCCCCTTGGACTTGTCACTCCACCACTGAAGGACAGAGAGTGCATTATGGGAAACAGTTCTCTTTTTAAAGAAGTGTCAAGGAAGTGGGTATAATTTTCTATTCAAGCTATAGACAGACAATAAAAAGGCTTTCATCCTTGCTCAGAGAAGCAATTGAGTGCATTATGCTAGGGACAAGTTCTGTGTCTTCATTTCTCAAGAGGTGGTGCTGTAATCAACATGCTTTCTAAAGTAAGTGTCTGCTTATGGAAGAATTTGACTTTACACGATAGCAGGAAATGCAGTTTCTCTCCACCAAGGCCATATTCACTGCAGCCTTATGGGGGGATTGGCAGTCTCTATGCAGGCTGCTCATAGGCATTCATTTGCAAGAATCAGACTCGTCTGTCTTGGTTAAAGGGGACCTATTATGCTACATTTCCAAGTTTATATTTTGATCTTTGACTCTCCTAGAGTACTCCTGATCGTTCAAAGTCCAAAAAAGGGTCCTTATTTAGCTCATACTGCCATCCTCAAAAAACCCCATTTGTAGTCCATTGTAGTCTCTGCCTGAAACGCCTCGTTTGGGTGGCTCTTCCGTTATGGCCCCCCCTCCCCGTACGCCCACTTTCTTCTGATTGGCCAGCTCTGTGGAGGGCGGAGCTGGGCGGGACTCGGCAGAATGCAGTTTTCCAGGTCCGCCTCCCCAGTGTGAAATGTGAGACGCGTCTGCCATCTGAGCTAAGCAATCGGCGGGGAAATTCCGCAATCAAACACAGTACATGTGTATAGATCTAATGAAATGAACTTGTTCTAATAAACGCAGCGACGAAAGTGGAGGATGCAGTGCGAAAGTCTGGCAGCTCAAGCTCTAATTTGCTATCTACCTACGGCTACTATGGTGAGTACGCCAGTGTTTCTACTCAATAGCTAGGATTGAGGGAAAGCTAGAATCCACCCCATACAGACACATTTGTAGAACGGGTCGACATACCCAACTGTAAAACGGAGACCGTAGAAATCCGGTGGATCTGAGTTGAGGGAAACATGGACAGTGAGGAGCAGGAAAAAATGGACCAACAACTTATGGACTGCTTAGGTGTGTATTATAAGGATCTGCTGGTTCGTGTGCATAACTGTGGTGTGTCGTTAGCATGGAGTAACGAACAGCTTCTGCGCTGGTATATGACGGAGGGGCGAAAAGCTCCAGGCTAAATGGCCTTTTTTCGAAATTGCCCGTGGTAATGGTTTACTTATTATGCGTTGGAATGACCAGCGTTTGCTTGAAAATAGGTGCGATAAGCGCTTTTCACACGGACCTTGAAACAAATTTTTCAAGGCAGATTACATTCAAAGTCAATGCATTGTCTTTGCATTGACTTTGAATGTAATCAGTCACACGAAAAATTCGTTTCGCGTCCAATGTGAAAGCAGCTTTATGGATAGTGCAGCAGCTAGAGAGAGCTCTGGTTATGTTATGAACATAATACAGGTTTTACAGACCGTAAGTTCCGTTAGCGTGGACAGTTGCTTATGTGTAGCTGGCGAATCGATCACTTCTACAGGAAAGAATTTCCTATTCAATTTCTGCCTTTTTCAGCTTTTTATTAGCCAGAACAATTTCTAAAGGGGTATGAAATTACGCCAGAGAAATTGTTTGTTATACCAGACATGTTAGAGCTTGTGCGTTTCGCATTGCTTTCACGATGGCATCAGAGAGCTAGCCCAGATATTGGTGAAGTATTCGGCTGATCCCGGTCATGGATAAGTGAAGTGATCGCAAGCAGCCGTAAACAAACCCAAACACGTATCCCAAGCTCTGCAAAACCTACGTTTGGTCTAACTTCAGCCTTTTCAGCCCAACTTTGCAGACACATACAGCACCTGTCCGGTTAGCTTCAACTGTAGTGGTTACAATCGGGCAACGTTATAATGAAACTGCCTTATTGATGCTTACCGAAGTAACACAAGCATACTGATCAGAATTACTGCATATAAGTGAACCAGGAGCATTTTTAATTAGCACGGCACGCAAACTAACATGCAGTAGCTGGTAACCGAGCGGTCATAACAACGACAGAGACAAACCCGTGCAATACAGGTTTTACAGACAGCAAGTTCCATTACCGTGGACAGTACCAAGCATCCAAATTACAAACAAGTATAAAAAGTTAGCTTCAAATGAGGTTTATGTTCACACACCTTCTGTTGACTTTCTCCTGATATTACACTAGCATATTTAGAACACAAACATTAGCAACAGTAACTTGGCTACGTTAGCCACTGTGCTACAGCCACAATCAACAGGCTATTGTGTTAGGTAGGCTTATGCCGTAAAAGCAACTTACAGCTTCCGCGTTGTTGAGTCACGGACAGTCACGATCAATACAGGCTTTATCTTCAGATATTTTACAAAGCCTGCGTTTGAGGCCAGCTGTTAGTGCTAACTATCGTTAGCGGTCCTACTAGCCACCCGTAACATGTTAGCTTCACTTACATTATTTGCTGTTATATTGTTACTCACAGCTTGTGGCTCCGAGCGCTTGATCGATGCAACTGCTTCAGGTTTGAGAAGCAGCTGAAACGCTTATCCTGTGTCGAATTATCCTTTATTGACAAAGCTGTCTTTGGTGAAATGCTGATCACAAACAGCTAACGTTCCCTTTGGCTGTGGCTGTTTGCTGCCAGCAAACAAAAAAAGCTACCCACTGATTTCTGGAGGCATCGTCTTTTGGAAGAGAAATAGGTGCTTTTCTTCGCGTCCAGAAGTAAACGGACAAGCAGCTTTGGGAGAGATACTGACAAAACTGCACCTCAAATGATCCGCGGTTGTTCTTTTGTATTTCCAAAAGTGTAGACGCTACTAAGGCATAGTATGATCCACGGTTGTTTGTGCCTGCTTGAATAGTTTCCGGTGTGGGCAGGTCCAACGCCGTGATTGGCTCTGTCTAGGTCTGTATTAATTGGATGGCACAACCTGACGTCAGGTTTTGCCCAGATCTCGTGAAGATCTTGGGACGAGCTGTTCAGAGAGAAAATCACGTTCACGAAATCACGTTCTTGGATTACGGCAAAACCCCTGTATCTTATGTTGAGAAACTTTTCAAAAGTTGAGTATGGACATCCAACATTATAACATTACTTATATGTATTAAAAGAAGGATCAGCATAATAGGTCCCCTTTAATCTGTGCTACAGGCCAAAATTCTGGTCTGCCAGTACATGAGATCCTAGTTGGAAATTTGGTGGAAGAAATGGAAACTGTGGAACTTTGTATGAAGTTGAATGAACCCTTGTGCCTTCAGAGCATTGATCTTGAGCACTATTAAGGGACAAATATTTACCGTTTTCACCTGCATATACCACCATGACTATTTCTAGTGGAGTGTAAATTATTGTATTTTTTCACCTTACATCTGTGCTTTGAATGAGGCATCCTCAAATGCCCTTGTGTAGGAGAAGCTTGCTGTGGTCTTATCTGTGACATCATGGAAGCTCACCTCCCTGAAATGCAGTGCTGTGTTCTTATCGGTGTCATCACAGCTGCTCATGTCTCTGACCTACAGTGCTGTGTTTTTATCTGTGACATCACAGCAGCTTACCTCTCTGGCCTACAGTGCAATGTTCTCATCTATGACATCACAGCTGCTCACCTTTCTGACCTACAGTGCAGTGTTCTAATATGTGACATCACAGCAGTTCACCTTCCTGACCTACAGTGCAGTTTTCTTATCTGTGACATCACAGCAGTTCACCTTTCTGACCTACTGTGCAGTGCTCTAATCTGTGACATCACAGCAGTTCACCTTACTGACCTACAGTGCAGTGTTGTTCTCTCTGACATCACCGCTGCTCACCTTTCTGAACTATAGTGCTGTGTTCTAATCTGTGACATCACAGCAGTTCACTTTTCTGACCTACAGTGCACTGTTATTATCTGTGACATCACAGCTGCTCACCTTTCTGACCTACAGTGCAGTGTTCTAATCTGTGACATCACAGCAGTTCACCTTTTCTGACCTACAGTGCACTGTTATTATCTGTGACATCACAGCTGCTCACCTTTCTGACCTACAGTGCAGTGTTCTTATCTGTGACATCACAGCAGTTCACCTTTCTGACCTACACTGCAGTGTTCTCATTTGTGACATCACAGCAGTTCACCTCTCTGACCTACAGTGCAGTGTTCTCATCTGTGACATCACAGCAGTTCACCTCTCTGACCTACATTGCAGTGTTTTTATCTGTGACATCACAGCAGTTCACCTCTCTGACCTACAGTGCAGTGTTCTAATCTGTGACATCACAGCAGTTCACCTCTCTGACCTACAGTGCAGTGTTCTCATCTGTGACATCACAGCAGTTCACCTCGCTGACCTACATTGCAGTGTTTTTATCTGTGACATCACAGCAGTTCACCTCTCTGACCTACATTGCAGTGTTCTTTATCTGTGACATCACAGCAGTTCACCTCTCCGACCTACAGTGCAGTGTTCTCATCTGTGACATCACAGCAGTTCACCTCTCTGACTTACATTGCAGTGTTTTTATCTGTAACATCACATCAGCTTGCCCCCCTGACCTGCAGGCAGTGCACAGCAGAAAATGGGATGTTATCTAAAATTCTATTGCTCATGTAAACATGATTACTTTGGTTGCTCAGAGTGTTGGAGTTGACTTGGCGAGTCATTTCTCTTTAAAAATTGGTGAACTTGCAGGAGGAATGTTCCCTCCCTCGTCTTAGAGCGCTCTCGCAGATTGAGGAGGTGAGGGAGGTGGTTTGGGCTGCTAGTTTCCTGGTCCAGGGCTGAAGAACCTCTGTTATATCCTGTTTCACTCTGATCGCTGCTCACCTTTCTCCTGTCTCAGACAGCTCGCTATTATGGCAGCCTGGGCTATCAATTCAGACTAGAAACAATGTTGAGGGAAATTGGGATATCTGCAGTAATTCTCTGTCTCTCTGCTAATCCCAGAGTGCTCTGGGGCTCGTGCTGAATCTGAAATTGAGGTTTTGTAGATGGATAAGAGGTAGGTTAAACCTCTATCGACCAGGGAACAGCATCTGTTCGTCCTGGGTTCTTCTGATCCCTTAAGCTGTGCTTTCCTGATTGGGTCTCGCATCCTGACGTATGATTGGTTAATCCGTCTGTGCACATTAACCCTTGGAATGCTGAAATAAACAAAAAAAAAAAATCAATTATCTTGTGCTCTTGAAAACCTATCATGTGGCAACTTGTTTAAAAGAGCTCAGGGGAGCTCTTTTAAACAAGTTGCCACATGATAGGTTTTCAGCAGCTTTCATTTTGATATCTTACATCATTGAACAACAGTAGTTGCATTTAGCGCTCCAAGGGTTAATCAGTCAGTCATTCTTTTTAAAAGCGCCTTTTCAGATAAATGGCGATTGCATAAGTCTGAACGGTAGGCCTGGTGGCTGCAATAGTTTTGAGACTGGATTTAGAACAGCAAGCCCGAAATGGAGGAAGTGATTAAAATCCTGGGGATGGGGCGAGAGGGTTGAATGACTGATATGCTGCCGGCGTAAATGATGATGTAACCGACAGGAAATGCTAAAGGAGGGTTATCAAACAGGTCCTGCCACAGGTCGTTTCTTGAGAATCAAATTCAGTTCAAAGAAACAATCCCTGCATTTCCTTGTAGACCCAGGGGTTTAGTCTAGGGGAGCTTTTATGTGCTTGTTGCTGTGGAATCAACTCGGAGATATGGAAAGTACCCATCACTCCTTGCCAGACAACGTATTGCTGTCCACTGTGGCCACATGAAAGGTAGTGTTTAATGTTCTGATAATGTATCTGTATGACTGTGGGAAACCAACACTTGTGTTCTTTGCGGGTTTGTGTGTGCGTGTTTGTCTGTTTGAGAGTATATACTGTATGTTTTCATGTGTGTGTGCGCGCGTGTCTGTGTGTGTCTGTAAGTGTGAGTCTGTGCATGTGTCTGTAAGTATATATGTGTGCGTGGGTGTGTGAGCACATGTGAGTGTGTGTGTGTGAGTGAGCATGCGCTTGTGTGCTTGTGTGTTTGTTCTCTAGGGATGTAATGGTTCCCAATTTCACATCATCTCATTCACAGAATTGCATGTCGTGCACATGCAAGTAAGGATGCTTTTACCCCTCAGGCCCGACTAAGGCGCAGAGGGGGATTGTCGTCCCCTTTGCAGATGGGCGGACGGGCGTCCAGCCATTGTCCAGGTCATTCCTCTGTAACCGCTTGGGTTAGGAACTTCATTTTGCTTATGTTGACTCGCCTTGGTGGGTAGCCATGCCTTGTCGAGGTTTCGTACCCGCATGATCTTTGACCTTTGCTTAGTGACCTTGACCTTTGAAACTTTGTCCAACTTCACCTATCATTCAATATGTCGGGGCTGAGGGGTACTGCCTTGGCTTTTGCAAAGCACATTTTAATTTTTTTTACTATTTAAAAAAATATTTTCATAGTATTTACCAGCAGAAGTCTATTACTCCTAGGAGTAACAGACTTCTATTACCAGTTAAATTGAGGGAATTGGCTACATTTACATAGCACATGATGAAAATCACAACTAGATGGAGAGGTCTTCTGATTTCAGTGATCTTTACTTCACTTAGAGGCCTCATTCACGAATGATCTGTCTGGCAATATCAGAGCCTCCATTTCCACTACAGAAGTGGCTGAAGTCCTCTGCGTTAAATACCATGGTTATTTGAAAGACCCACAAGACACCATCAGTGTTGATGGTTACCGTATATACAAAGCATGACGAAAAACTGTTGCCACTGTCAGGCAAGTCTCAAAACCTGTAGTTCTTATCTGCGTGAGGAATATGTTGACATGAATATAAGTGAAATACTGTTGGCTATACTGGCTACATAACTACATACAGACTCCCCTTTCATAAATGGAACTGCACAATACGATGGATATATGCTGGTTTTGTAATGATTCGTTAGATCTGTTACTTTTTTGAATCCAACTTTATCAAAAAAATGATGATTTAATAAATTGAGTAGACATCTGAACTGTTAATCCAGGCAGTAATCATTTTAGTGTAATAAGTATTTTTTTGCTTGAATATAAATGAGTGCGTCCTAAAATATCAAACTCTGTGACAGTATGACGTACAATGAAACTGAAAAAGAGCATGTCTTTCCTTAATCGAAATTTAAAAAAAAAAAAATTTCTTATTTCAAATACAAAACACAATATGACCTGTGGCCTGTGTCCTCATTGCACATTAATTAGTTTTGTTAAAATTTCAGCACACATTGCATTCATTTTTTCTTATCTGATTTTTTTGATATTTCGAAAATGGCATATCCTTGAAAATGGCCGAAATAAGGAATTGGTTTGCATGGAGATATCTGAGTTTATTATGAATAAAAAAATTTGTGACCAATACTGGCAATGTGGCATAATACAGTGATACCGTGGTATTTTCTGTGAAGGTTATCATACTGTTACACTTACAGTGCGTGTGTTTGCCCACCAATATCAAGGATGCAGGTAACATTACCCTTTACCTTGGTCTTTATCTGAGGCAGTGGGACTGATGCCCAGTGAGGGAGACCTTATGAAGGAGACCTTGGGTTTGATTACAGGGCCCAGCTCATATTCTGGTATCTGGGTTAGCCAAAGAGACCAGGCAGCTGACAAACTTCTGTGGAAGTATCATTGTAGCTCTCGGACGAAGTCGGGCAGCTACTTTGGATTTAAGGTCGTTGTTTCCGCTGCCACTACGTCTGTGGAGATTTTCTTGTGGATGCTCTACAGGCCACAAATTTCGACCGATTTCTTTGATATTTGGTGCAGGCATAGGTTACTGTTTGCTCACAACACCTATCGAGTTTGGTTGCCATGGCAACAGAATTGGCCAAATAATGCACAATTTCATGCTGAAAATGTGCCCGTTTCAGTGTATGGCTTGCGAACGCTCTTGAGGTGTGAGTTTTCAAGATGTCCCGAGCGAGCAGTCGGGGAGCTACTCCCATGCAGTCGTGGGTGACTGACTGTCTAGTTTGATTTGAAAACTGTGTTTTCTTTCCTGTCTTTTTGGAACTGCCCATCTGGGATGACCTGCCAACTTTAACTTTTCCAGCTCACCTGGACTGACAGTTTGGTGTGCTTATGTCATGACCTGTTAGTCCATCCTCAGGGTCGTTGTGAGCTTCTGGAAACATCTTTCTCTCAAACTGTTGGGCCAATGAAGCTGAAACTTTACGGACATGTTCCAACCAATAATAGTACTTAAGTTTACTTAAATTATTACAATCCGTTTTGAATTATGGCTGACATGACCGCCATCTTGATAATGTCATTTTGACCCATTTGTTAATAATTTATGCTGCCATTCGCGCTGAAATTTGGAATTTAGGTACTAAGCAGCATGACTTAACATATGTTTGGGGTTTTCTGTGCATTGCAGTTTGACCTTAATTTGACCTCTGACACTAGACCATGTCTGTAAATTTAATGAATAGCTTTAAAAAATCTTCTTCTCTGAAACTGCTTGACCAATGAAGCTAAAATGTTGTTGAAACAAAATCGTACAACCATCCAGGAACCAAAGCTTGTATAAACCATTGTCATCTGTTTTCAAATTAGGCTCCCAAGGCAACCATCTTGAAAATGCCATGGTTACCCATTTGTCAGTAATTTCTGCTTTAATTCAGGTGAGGTACAAAGTCAGCCGCACTATTTTTGATTCGTGTCACTGCCTTTTCTGCTTGATGATTTACGTCTAACGGCAGAAAGGGAGGTTGTAAGTTGGCTGGAATCGTCGCATGTGATTTCACTTGTGGCCTCGCAGTTTTACAGGATTCACCAGGGTTTATTGCAGTTTAACAGTTCATGTGGAGAGTTCAGCAAAACCTTTATGAGAGTTAATGGATCAGTGATCTCTCTCTTCCCCCCCTCTGTGGTTCCCTCTCTTCAGTTTAATTCACGCTTTATTGCGGCACAAGTTGTATTGTCAGGGCGTACAATAGAAACAAATGAATTGCAGTTTTACTCCCCTCAACCTCTCCTGCCTTCCTTTTGATTTATTTATTTATTTTACATAAGTTGCTTTGAGCTGCATTCTCATTGGTCAGTGGGCCCAAAAACTCGATCACCTGGCAACCTAGTTTTAGTTGGTTATGTGAATCCTTAATCAAACCCTCTGAGCGATGGAGGACTTAATAAATGAACGAATAAGCGAATGAATAAAAATGAGTAGAAATGAGGCCGTGCGGGGGCTGAAGAGGTGCTTCTTGATTGGAGGAATGAAAAGGTTGCCATACACGCAACCTCGTCTTTCATGAAAACCTGATGAGACCTGAAAGCCTGTTTTTGTACAAAGCAGCAGAATCATGGAAGCGTTTCTGGTTCCCTGCTGTGGTTCCCAAACTCTGTCCTGGGGAGATGCTGTCTGTGCTGGGTTCTGAGGATTGTATCGCTCCTGTCCCTACTGTTTTGGAACTTGTTGCAGACATGAAATTCAGAACAAACCTGTGTTTCAAAGAAACGGTGTTGACATGGTAAAAAAAATGTAATGCAATTTAATTCAGATCAAAGATGCATTTTTTTTCCACTGGCATTTTCCATATTGTCCCATCTTTTTCAGAAATGGGTTTATAATTATGGCTGGGCAAAATATCATTATTTTATTTTATTTGTTTATTTTTAATCAATGTTGGGATATAAGACTGGTATTATTTGAGATTTTGGGTATGGAAATAACATTCTTAGGCACAAGTTTTGCTTTTTCCTGGCTGTAAAGGCTCCACTACAGTAAAACGTTACAATTTTCCAAATTTAATTGGCTGTTGTAGCTATTCTGCCATTTACTTTTACCTGGTTGGTGATTATATCGACAACCCCAATTTCAAAATAGTTGGGACAAAGTGTAAATTGTGAATAAAATCAAAACACAATGACTTTCAAATCACACCAGCCAGTGTTTTATTCACAATAGAACAGAGATAACATAGCAAATGTTGAAACTGATAAATTTTACAATTTTATCCACAAAATGAGCTCATTTCAAATTTGATGGCTGCTACAGGTCTCAAAAAAGTTGGGACAGGGACCTGTTTATCATGGTGTAGCATCCCCTCTTCTTTTGAACACAAGAGTGGAGGCGTCTGGGCATTGAGGAGACAAGTTTCTTGTGTTTAGCCATTGGAATTTGATTCCACTCTTGTTTAACACAGGCTTCCAGCTGCTGGAGAGTTTTGTGTCTCCTTTGACAGACTTTTCGTTTAATTATGCGCCAAATGTTCTCAATCGGTGAAAGATCAGGACTGCAGGCAGGCCAGTTCAGCACACGGACTCTTCTACTACGAAGCCATGCTGTTGTAATAGCTGCAGTATGTGGTTTTGCATTGTCCTGCTGAAATACACAAGGCCTTCCCTGGAATAGATGTCATCTGGAGGGGAGCATATGTTGCTATAAAACCTTTATATGCCTTTCAGCATTCATGGTGCTTTTTAAAACATGCAGGTGTCCCACTCCATATGCACTAATGCATCCCAGTATCATCAGAGATGCTGGCTTTTGAACTGAACGCTGATAACAGGAGGAGTGGTCTTTCTCCTCTTTAGCCCGGAGGACACGACGCCCATGATTTCCAACAAGAATGTCAAATTTTGACTCGTCTGACCACAGGATACTTTGCCACTTTGCTACAGTCCATTTTAAATGAGCCTTGGCCCACAGAACACGGCGGCACTTCTGGATCATGCTCAACAATGGCTTCCTTTTTGCATGATAGAGTTTTAGGTGGCATCTGTGGATGGCATGGCGGACTATGTTTACAGACAGTGGTTTCTTGAAGTATTCCTGGGCCCATTTAGTAATGTCAATGACAGAATCATGCCGGTGAGTAATGCAGTGGCGTCTGAGGGCCCGAAGATCACGGGCATCCAGTAATGATCTTCGGCCTCGTCTCTTACGCACAGAGATTTTTCCAGTTTCTCTGAATCTTTTGATTATGATATGCACTGTCAAAGCCTTTGCAATTTGATGTTGAGGAACATTGTTTTTAAAGTATTCCACAATTTTTTTTACGCAAGCCTTCACAGGTTGGAGAGCCTCTGGCCATCTTTACTTCTGAGAGACTCAGCCTCTCTAAGACATCCCTTTTATAGCCAATCATGTTACACACCTGATGCCAGTTAACTTAATTACTTGCTAAATGTTCTTTCAGCTGATTCTCTTATATATATATTAATTGCTTTTTCAGCCCTTTTTTGCCTGTGTCCCAACTTTTTTGAGACCTGTTGCAGCCAGAAAATTTGAAATAAGCTCATTTTGTGGATAAAAATGTAAAATCTCATTTTCAACATTCGAAATGTTATCTGTGTTCTATTGTAAATAACATATTGGCTCATGTGATCTGAAGGTCATTGCATTTTGATTTTATTCACAATTTACACTTCGTCCCAACTATTTCGGAATCAGAAATAGTAGGGTGTCAATAATTTATGAAAGCAGCATTCGTTATCCCTACAATATTGTCTCAATTTCAATATTGATTTATTTGGTCAAAAATATTGTCATGATTGAGTATGTTCATAATGCACTAGTTGAAATAAATAGTTAGAGCTGGTGACCGTGCTCCATAATTCCACTAATTCGAGGCCATTTGATTTCATCAGATACATTGTTTTTTATTTTTATGCATTGAAAAGTCATTGCAATGTAGTACAATATGAATATGAAACTCTTCAGCGCATTCATAGATTTTTACAATAATATTGCTTAAAGGAGTTGTGTCACGATTACTGCGCATGCTCACGACTTTGATCGAAGTAAATCCACTCAACTTAAAATTGAAATGTAGAAGGCATTTTTCTCCTATGATAAAAGGCAATGACAATCAGCAGACATCCTTCGTATCCCCTGGCTAAAGCTTAAAATAGTGTTTAGAATCCTCAAAATTCCTTAGAGAGCTCCTTAATGTAAAAAGCATAGTGCCGGAGTAACTAAAATATATGAATACAATGGAAATGATGAGGGATTGGCAAGGATGGCGGTAGATTTTGACTTGCAGTTGAGCAGATTCACTTAGTCAGGATTTAAGTTCTTAGCATGAGCAGATGTCGTCACACTGCTCCTATAAATATGAGTAGCAGACCTATGAAAAATTAGCCACTTTTTTAAATTCTTGGATTGGAGTTGTTATCCGAACAAAAGCTAGCATTTACAGCTGCGGTGGAGACATGACTTAACCCATTAAGACCTGATGTGTTGTCTGTGTGCTCCTCCCTCTAAGACCTGATGCGATGTGAGTTTGTTTCAGATGATGACATCATTTTCAAGAAAAGTGACCGATTAAGTGAATTGTGATTCGCTAAAATACAAGTGGGGGAGGCAAATTGCATTATGGGGTTTGTGTTTTTAAATTCTTTTAGTCTCTGTGTGGACCCCAAAAAAAAAAAAGTTTTCGATGCAGTTGCAGACGGTGACAATGGCCAACTACCTGATCGAGAGAAGCAAAAATGACTCTATCACAGTGCAACATTTTTTTTTTTTTTTTTTTTGTAAATTGCCACTTGTCAACAAATCACTGTATTTTTTCAGTTTTTCTGTTTATTGGTTTTTAAAAATATATTGTTGAACTTTCGGGGAAAGGCAATCATTTTCAATAAAAGCCAATGGATCAAGCTCTCAAATGATTTTTATTTCATATCTCTACGGCCTACAGGGGCTGAAAATAAGGTTTTGGTAAACAAAGGGAATCCCCTCAAGGTTTGTCAGAAAATGTTCAGGTGTAGTTGTTTTCAAACAATGACATTTGTTTTTTTTGAACGCTTCTTCAGAGGGTGCCCTAATGTCTAATAAGGCTGTTTATTGTGTGCAATTGAATGTTAAGATATTATGCGGCAAAATATATGTTAGCGGCAGAGCTAGGTGCACAGTGCAGTGTGTTGGGGGCAGAGCAGAGTCTACAATATTTATATAAATATTCCAACACATGAATGCATGTTGCACTTTTTCCAAGTAGCGTGTGCATGTAATGTGAGGTGCTTTGGCTGAGCTGCTGAAAATACCAGAAGCTCTATATGAATACAGTTTATCATTACAGTTACACTGTACAGCAGATGGTGGGTAATTCTGTTCCTCGAGTGCCATAGTGCCTGCTGGTTTTTGGTGCGTTTTTACGCTCATGATTAATTTAAGTCCCTGATTGGCTGATGAGCTCATGCACCTTAATGTACAGCTGATTGAATAGAAACCACAGAAGCTGGCAGATGCCGTGTTGCTGCGAGACCTGAGGAGCCCGGCCCAGCTTTACAGAGAGGTCATGTGAACCGGCATTAACTGATATAGTCAACATGAATTAATCATGTGCAAACACATGAACGGAGCTGCAAATATTTAGTTGTCAGGAGCGAACAAACTAAATTGGAGGATTCCAATTCATGTGACCTTTTTTGTAAAGCGTTCCAACTTATGACTAAGTAATTACTATGTGGACTGTTCAGACTCTCTCCCTGCAGTAGGAATGGCGATAACTCATATGCTTTTCTGTCTTTTTGCCTGTTTGTTTGTCCCTTTAGCAGAAAAATGTGCCTGGCTGGACTGCGCTTGTCTAAAGCGTCGCCCCTGCGCACCTAGCACCTTCCACTGTGGCCCCTGCCTCCCCTCATTTGAGGAGAATGAGGAGGGGCAGTGTGTGGTCAAGAAGAGACACGCCCACTCTGGTAGGTGCCTGAACTGAGCGTTCTTACATTTTGCTTTTTTTCCTGTGTGATAATGATCACAATGCTTGTCCTCACACCGTCCAAAGTTCCCAATGAGAAGTACCACAGAGAATTCTGGGAGACGAGGTCTTTTTTTCAAGGCTCCATGTTTTTCAGTAACTGACTAGCTTTTTGAATGATTAGCTCCAAGGTAATAAATTTTACGCTTTATTTTGTGAAGTGCCTTTCATTTATTCAAAGTGCTGCACTAAGAACAGGCCACTCGGAATGAAACCGAGGCAGAGCCTGGTCGCTCCATGAACAACCGAAGAGCATCAAGAAATGAAAGGGAGTGAGTTCATTAAACGAAAGGGCGAAAGGCGTCACTTAAATGATCATTCGCAGCCGTATGTTCTGTGTGAAGAGACACAGAGGCATCATTAATGGAGTTTCGGAGATGTGAGTGCGTAATAGTGTCACCCTTCAGGAGGTGCACATGGGAGAGTGTTATGTTTGATTAACCTTTTGAAGAGTATTTCGTTTAGGTAACTTGTTCTATATTAGCCCTTTGAGCACTGAATACATTTTGAAGGAATTAAAAATTTACTTATCCTGAGCTGTTGAAAACCTTTCGTGTGGCAACTTGTTTAAAAGAGCTACCCTGCGGGAGCTCTTTTAAACAAGTTGCCACACGATGCGGGAGCTCTTTTAAACAAGTTGCCACACGATAGGTTTTCAACAGCATATGATTTTGATATCTTACATCTTTGGCGCTGAAAGGGTTAATCTGAATCTCCTTTCTAATCGGTTTACTCATTTGTGATCTTTCACCTAAAATGGTTGATTTTTTTTACTTAACTTGCTGCCCTAAATTCCAGGAGGCATAATGGGCAGTAAGTAAGTAAGTAAGTTTAATGAACTTGGAAGTGGTGTAGAGTCACGGTGCGTCAGGCTTGGTTCAGATGGAAGGTTGGTGCACACTGAGCGAGTGCGTAATAAAGGCCGTCTCATGACTCAGCAGTATTGTCATGGCTCTGTCGGTGGTGCCGGGCCGCAGTGGATGCACAGAGAGGGAATGTGGTTGTAATCACAGCAGCTGGGCTCTGTGCTTTACTGGCAGGGCTGAGAATGCCAGCATGTTTATGCTTCTCCCCACTGTGTATAAAGCTCTGATGTAACACAATGTGTCCACTCAGGCACCCACTCCATCCATCTTTCAGTCTTGCTTTCTTTTACGGTCTTTATTTTTATTTCTCTCACTGCTCCGTTTTTCAGCTGCTGCCTATTTCTGACAGTTATGATGATGATGATGATGATGATGATGATGATGATGATGGAGGGTGGGATGTATACATTTCTGTATCTCTTCTCTCTCCTGTCATCTCCCCCTTTCCCTCTTTTCTCTGTCTTTCCATCCCTCTCCCTCCTCCCGTCATCCCTCTCCAGGTGAATGTTTCAGGCTGTTTTGAGATTCAGGGCAGCTGTGACCGGTGCTCTGGTGATGAATGTAATGGCCGAATGAAATCAAATAGGGAGAGAGAGAGAATTTACAGAATTTTGCTAGAGTAAGAGGGATAGATGAGAAGTGTGTGTGTGTGTGTGTGTGTGTGTGTGTGTGTGTGTGTATGCGAGCGTGCGTTTCGTTCGCCTCTTGGCAGATGTGCAGGGTTTAGCTGGATTATTAGTCACATGATCATCAGTGCTCCCAGTCTCTAATTGCTCGGTGGGTCCTTACGAGAGCTCCAGCCCTGCGTCTCCTCTCTGTCCCGTCCCTATCCCCTCTCTGTCCCTTCCCTGTCCCCTCTCTGTCCCGTCCTTGTCCCCTGTCTGTCCCATCCCTGTCTCTTCTCTGTCACCTCTCTATCCCATCCCTGTCCCGTCCCTGTTCCTTCTGTCCTGTCTCTGTCCCATCCCTGTCCCCTCTCTGTCCCGTCCCTGTCCCCTCTCTGTCCCTTCCCTGTCCCCTCTCTGTCCCGTCCCTGTCCCCTCTCTGTCCCGTCCCTGTCCCCTCTCTGTCCCTTCCCTGTCCCCTCTCTGTCCCGTCCTTGTCCCCTCTCTATTCCATCCCTGTCCCCTCTCTATCCCATCCCTGTACCCTCTCTGTCCTGTCCTTATCCCCTATCTGTCCTGTCCCTGTCCCCTCTCTATCCCATCCCTGTCCCCTATCTGTCCCGTCCCTGTCCCCTCTCTGTCCTGTGCCTTCCCCTATCTGTCCTGTCCCCTCTCTGTCCCCTGTCCCTGTCCCCCCTCTCTCCCTGTCCCTGTCCCCTCTCTCCCTCCCTGTCCCTGTCCCCTCTCCCTGTCCCCTCTCTGTCCCTGTCCCTCTCCTGTCCCATCCCCCATCTGTCCTGTCCCTCCCCTCTGTCCCATCCCTGTCCCCTGTCCCATCCCCTGTCCCATCCCTGTCCCTCTCTGTCCCATCCCTGTCCTGTCCCGTCCCTGTCCCTCTCTGTCCCATCCCTCCCCTATCTGTCCTGTCCCCTGTCCCATCCCTGTCCCCTCTGTCCCATCCCTGTCCCCTCTCTGTCCCATCCCTGTCCCCTCTCTGTCCTGTGCTTATCCCCTATCTGTCCTGTCCCTGTCCCTGTCCCATCCCTGTCCCCTCTGTCCCATCCCTGTCCCCTCTCTGTCCCATCCCTGTCCCCTCTCTGTCCCCCTTATCCCCTATCCGTTCTGTCCCTGTCCCCTCTCTATCCCTGTCCCCTCTCTGTCCCGTCCTTGTACCCTCTCTGTCCTGTGCTTATCCCCTATCTGTCCTGTCCCTGTCCCCTCTCTGTCCCGTCCCTGTCATCTCTCTGTACCGTCCCTGTCCCCTCTGTCCCATCCCTGTCCCCTCTGTCCCATCCCTGTCCCCTCTGTCCCTTCCCTGTCCCCTCTCTGTCCTGTCCCTGTCCCCTCTCTATCCCCCCATCCCTGTCCCCTCTGTCTTGTCCCTGTCCCCTATCTGTCCTGTCCCTGTCCCCTCTCTATCCCATCCCTGTCCCCTCTCTATCCCATCCCTGTACCCTCTCTGTCCCATCCTTGTCCCCTCTCTGTCCCATCCCTGTCCCCTCTCTGTCCCGTCCTTGTACCCTCTCTGTCCTGTGCTTATCCCCTATCTGTCCTGTCCCCTCTCTGTCCCGTCCCTGTCCCCTCTGTCCCTTCCCTGTCCCCTCTCTGTCCTGTCCCTGTCCCCTCTATTCCATCCCTGTCCCCTCTGTCCCATCCCTGTACCCTCTCTGTCCTGTCCTTATCCCCTCTCTGTCCCATCCCTGTCCCCTCTCTGTCCCGTCCCTGTCCCGTCCCTGTCCCATCCCTGTCCCCTCTCTGTCCCATCCCTGTCTCTTCTCTGTCCCGTCCCTGTACCCTCTCTGTCCTGTGCTTATCCCCTATCTGTCCTGTCCCCTCTCTGTCCCATCCCTGTCCCCTCTGTCCCATCCCTGTCCCCTCTCTGTCCCATCCCTGTCCCCTATCTGTCCTGTCCCTGTCCCCTCTCTGTCCCTGTCCCTGTCCCCTATCTGTCCTGTCCCTGTCCCCTCTCTGTCCCATCCCTGTCCCCTCTCTGTCCCATCCCTGTCCCCTGTCCCATCCCCCTGTCCCCTCTCTGTCCCATCCCTGTCCCCTCTCTGTCCCATCCCTGTCCCCTCTCTGTCCTGTGCCCATCCCCCCATCTGTCCCCCCCTGTCCCTCTCCCCCTGTCCCCCTGTCCCCCCCTGTCCCCATCCCTGTCCCTCTCTGTCCCATCCCTGTCCCCCTCTGTCCCATCCCCCATCCCATCTGTCCCTGTCCCATCCCCTGTCCCTGTCCCCTCTGTCCCATCCCTGTCCCTCTCTGTCCTGTGCTTATCCCCTCTGTCCTGTCCCTGTCCCTCTCTGTCCCATCCCTGTCCCCTCTCTGTCCCATCCCTGTCCCCTCTGTCCCATCCCTGTCCCCTCTCTGTCCCATCCCTGTCCCCTCTCTGTCCCTTCCCTGTCCCCCCTATCTGTCCTGTCCCTGTCCCCTCTCTGTCCCCCATCCCTGTCCCCTCTGTCCCATCCCTGTCCCCTCTCTCCCTCCCATCCCTGTCCCTGTCCCCTCTCTGTCCCATCCCTGTCCCCTCACTGTCCCATCCCTGTCCCCTCTGTCCCATCCCTGTCCCCTCTCTGTCCCATCCCTGTCCCCTCTCTGTCCCTTCCCTGTCCCCTCTCTGTCCTGTGCTTATCCCCTATCTGTCCTGTCCCTGTCCCCTCTCTGTCCCGTCCCTGTCCCCTCTGTCCTGTCCCTGTCCCCTCTCTATCCCATCCCTGTCCCCTCTCTGTCCTGTCCTTATCCCCTATCCGTTCTGTCCCTGTCCCCTCTCTATCCCACCCCTGTCCCCTCTCTGTCCCGTCCTTGTCCCCTCTCTGTCCTGTCCTTATCCCCTCTCTGTCCTGTCCCTGTCCCCTCTCTGTCCCGTCCCTGTCATCTCTCTGTCCCGTCCCTGTCCCCTCTGTCCCATCCCTGTCCCCTCTCTGTCCCATCCCTGTCCCCTCTGTCCCTTCCCTGTCCCCTCTCTGTCCTGTCCCTGTCCCCTCTCTATCCCCCCCCTGTCCCCCCTCTGTCTTGTCCCTGTCCCCTATCTGTCCTGTCCCTGTCCCCTATCTGTCCCGTCCCTTGTACCCTCTCTGTCCTGTGCTTATCCCCTCTCTGTCCTGTCCCTATCCCCTCTCTGTCCTGTCCTTGTCCCCTCTCTGTCCTGTCCCTGTCCCCTCTCTGTCCCGTCCCTGTCCCCTCTGTCCTGTCCCTGTCCCCTCTCTATCCCATCTCTGTCCCCTCTCTGTCCTGTCCTTATCCCCTATCCGTTCTGTCCCTGTCCCCTCTCTATCCCATCCCTGTCCCCTCTCTGTCCCGTCCTTGTACCCTCTCTGTCCTGTGCTTATCCCCTATCTGTCCTGTCCCTGTCCCCTCTCTGTCCCATCCCTGTCATCTCTCTGTACTGTCCCTGTCCCCTCTCTGTCCCATCCCTGTCCCCTCTGTCCCTTCCCTGTCCCCTCTCTGTCCTGTCCCTGTCCCCTCTCTATCCCCCCATCCCTCTCTGTCTTGTCCCTGTGTCTCTGTCCCCTGTCCCCCCATCTGTCCTGTCCCTGTCCCTCTCTATCCCGTCCTTGTCCCCTCTCTGTCCCATCCCTGTCCCCTCTCTGTCCCGTCCTTGTCCCCTCTCTGTCCCGTTCCTATCCCCTATCTGTCCTGTCCCTATCCCCTCTCTGTCCTGTCCTTGTCCCCTCTCTGTCCTGTCCCTGTCCCCTCTCTGTCCTGTCCCTGTCCCTCTCTGTCCCGTCCCTGTCCCATCTCTGTCCTGTCCCTGTCCCCTCTCTGTTCTGTCCCTATCCCCTCTCTTCCCCTCTCTGTCCTGTCCCTATCCCATCCCTGTTCCCTCTTTGTCCCCTCTCTCTCCTTTCCCTGTCCCCTCTCTGTCCTGTCCCTATATCCTCTCTGTCCCCTCCCTGTCCCCTCTCTGTCCCCTTTCTGTCTCCTCTTTGTGTCCCTGTCCCATCTCTGTCCCATTTTTTCCCATCTCTGTCCTGTCCTTGTCATGTGTCTGTTTGCACTTTGTCGCATCTCTGTCCCGGTGACAGCTGGGCACCATGTTACATAAGACTCGGGCATTAAAGTACACACAGACCAGGGTGCACCAATGTGTACACACACACACACACAAAATTCAAATTCAGTACACTTTATTGCCATGAAATGCAACAGCAAATATTGGCAATGAGCAAAAATATACGCACAGACTCATGCGCGTTCACAGAGTGTGTGCGTTCACAGAGTGTGCACACTGACTGTACACACAAACATACTCTCAGTATACACAAACAGTGCATACCTACACACAAACAGACAATATCATTCTCATATACACTCACACACATTCTCCCTATTTTCTAGAGAGTAAATGGTTCCCCTGGCACCCGTTTCACAGAAAATTGCTCTGTTTGCTTGGCGACCTCTTCAGCCCTGCTTGGAGTGCTTCTTGAGAGATCCCCATGGTGAGCCACACAAACGCACAATGCTGGCATGATCTTGAGATGCAGTCATGAAATTTCCTCTCGTTTTCATCCGCCAGCCTGTTTGGTGACATGTCATACCCTTTCTGAAGTGCACCAAGTTTATTGCTTCAGAGAGTGTTTCAGAGGTTTAAAATTCAACTTGCTATCAGAGTGAGGTGTTGTAATTTAAAAGCACAAATTTAATTGTTTACTCTTTTTCATTGATTATGTTTCCTTACCACTCCAAGCATACACTTTTGAGAGGCATTGTGCGCTTGAACTCTTTGTTATAACAGTACTCATGTTAAACCTGCTCGTTGGCACCATTGTTTGTCGATCAGTACCTGTGAAGAAGTGGTGGCTTGTGTGGTGTTCAGTGTTATAACTGTGTGTGTTTGTGTGTGAGCATGCTGGGACTCCTCTCTGCAGATTGCGTGTGTGGATGTGTGAGTTTTGAATGGAGCGCACACTCAGAAAAAACAAATACCTCTTTGTTCCTTTAGGGGTAAAAGGCTTGTCACTGGGGCAGTACCCTCAAAGGCACTGCTGTTGTACCCTCAGAAGTAGGTACTTATTTGCTTTGGAACATGAAAGTACCTTTTAGACCCGAAAAAGGTTCACAGGGGTACCTTGAGGTCCTATAATTAGTCCTATGGGGTACATAAGTGCTGCATGTACCTTGGGGAACAGAAATGGACTCCTGCTGTACCCCTATTTCTGTTAATGCAATGTGCTTTAGCTGTGTGTGTGTGTGTGTGTGTGTGTGTTTGCGCATATGTGTGAATCTTTGCACTTGTGCATTTTGAGTTCTGATTTCAGGATTGCTTTGTATATAAGGAGTGTTGGTGTATATGTGTGTGTTTGTGTGTGCGCGTGTGTGCGTGTCTGTGTGTTTGTGTGTGTATGAGGTTTATATGTGTTTATTAAGGAGGTGTGCGCTCTTTCTGTAATCTCTAAAACAAATACTCCAAAATCACCTGTTACTGCTGTAGGTACAAGCGGGAGAACTGTCTGTGTGTGTGTGTGTGCGTGTGTGCGCGCGCATGCATGTATACAGAAGGGTCTGTGGTGTGTGTGCGCGCGTGCGTGTCTACAGAAGGGTCTGCGTGCAATGAATTACGGTAGTAATGTACAGGAAGTTGAACTGCTCTGTCTTTCAATTTTATGAGTGAATTCAGTTGTCTGCAACTGTGTGTGGGTGTGTATGAGATGTGTGTGCGCGCATGTGTCTGATCAGTCGCTTATCCATCAATATGTGTGTGTTTTGTATATCCAGACTCGGCAGTCCTGTGGGTTTCTGCTGCTTCATGTGTACTTTTTATAGTCACCAATAGAGGGCGATAGAAGTCAAATAGTGAAACAACAATTTTTCTGCCCGCTGTGATTTTCAGCTGTAGATGGTTTAGACTGCAAAATAGAATCATACTCTGATGTTCTGCCTAAGTTTTTCTGTTGCTATGCTATAATCATATGAAAGGCAAATTAATAGCTCCAATAACAAATGAGGGCACTCTGGCAGTGATTATGTGATCTGTAGGTCTATTGGAGAATCAAATTTTTCAAGTCATTTTAGGATTTGAGAAGAATTTTCCACTGAATTTTGCCAGTCCATTGTGGCTCAGTATGGTTGAAATGCATACTGATGTCATGCCTTGAGGGAAAAAATTGCCAGGTAATACTTGGTAAACCGTCATTAATTTGTAATGAAGCAGTATGGCTTGAACACGCAGTCCTGACAAAATCATAACGGTGATGTCATCATGGGCAAATTGGTTCTGTTTCCTGGTTGCGAGTCAAACTCGAAGTTTGGGAATAGTCGAGAAAATGTTTGATCTGAAATCACGGAGTTTTAGGCCTCCTGAGCCAAACACTGTTTACTCATAGTCAATTATTTGTTCGTCATTCGGTCCGCAAATGGTCCCCAAGAGTGCTGTACTGGGGATTTACAGTACGTACAGAGCAGTCATCGTCATCCAGATGTGGGAATTAAACAAGACTATGTACGCCTATTTCTCTTTCACTCCAGTTTCTCTCTCTCTCTATCTCTCCAGTCTGTACTCATGATTTAATGAGTATCGTTTTTGTATGATGGCACTGCTGTTCTGTAGTACTGCAATAGTAACTATGTTGTTGAAGCTTAAACTGTCAGAGTAACATAGCAGAACATTTCTGAATAATCTGCTTTGAACAGTGTTATTGTGGCTCAGTTTGCCTCTTTGACTTGGTGAATTTAAGTGTGAAATTGGCACAGCCATTTCCCTTTCTGTTTTTGATAGGGAATAAAAGGTCATTCATTTTCAAGCTCAGCTGCCCATCTCTAAAATCACTCGGAATCTGGAGGGATTCCATTTATGTTTTTGTCATTTCTTATGTAATGCAGAGACGTCAGCTTTGGGACCAGTCTGTTATGAGTGTCCTGTGTGAATTAAAATCCTGTCCGTCTGTGGATTAGGGCTGTCTGACCCACTCTAGCAAAATTCTGAGGGGCCAGTTACATTTATGGACTCATTATTCACACCCTTCGATGTCAGTAATGTTATCGGAAGAATACTTCATTTTACTTACCCTACCCACTCACTCACTCACTCACTCACTCACACACACGCGACACACACACACACACACACACTCTCACTCACTCACTCACTCAGACACAAACACACACAATCGGGCACGCGCACACACACACAGTCTGTGACAGACCCACCCCTAAAGTGCAGATGGTGTAACCCACCCCTCAGACACCTAAAGTGGGACAGACTAACCGGGTGTGTAAATGGGGGAGGACGGGTGAGGGGGGAAATGCCTTCAGTGCAGGAGGTCCAATGGTCATGGTGGCCAGATGGTCGGGTCGTCAGCACTGTAATGGCTCTGTTAATGTCCGGCGTGTTTACCAGCTACACACAGGCACTATACAGCCATTAACCTCCTCCCTGCCTCCAGACCTTCCCAGAATCCACTGCATCAGAGCGCACACATGTTTGGGCACTGCTGGAGATTTTTGAGCCTGATGATGGTACACACTTTCTTTTTAGCCAAAAGAGAATTTTTGTCTAGAATGAGAGCATTTTTATGTTGGATTGGAGCATTCTTGTATATGATCAGAACATTTTTGGATAGAATGAGAGCATTTTTGTGTAAGATCAGAGCATTTTTGTCTAGAATCAGAGTATTTTTATGGAGGATCGAAGCCTTCTTGTGTAGGACCGGAGCATTTTAGTGTTCTTATATAGGATTGGAATGTTCTTGTATTCAATCCGAGCATTTTTGTGTAGGATCAGAGTATTTTTGCACAGGATCAGAGCATTTTTGTGTAGGATCATAGCATTATTGCACAGGATCAGAGCATTTTTGAGTAGGATCAGAGCATTTTTGCACAGGATCCGAGCATTTTTGTGTAGGATCAGAGCATTTTTGCACAGGATCAGAGCATTTTTGTGTAGGCTCATAGCATTTTTGCACAGGATCAGAGCATTTTTGTGTAGGATCAAAGCATTTTTGCACAGGATCAGAGCATTTTTGTGTAGGATCAAAGCATTTTTGTGTAGGATCATAGCATTTTTTGCGCAGGATCAGAGCATTTTTGTGTAGGATTATAGCATTTTTCACAGGATCAGAGCATTTTTTGTGTATGATCAAAGCATTTTTGCACAGGATCAGAGCATTTTTGTGTAGGATCAGAGCATTTTTTGCACAGGATCAGAGCATTTTTGTGTAGGATCAAAGCATTTTTGCACAGGATCAGAACATTCTTTGAGTGTTGGAACATTTTTGGATTTGATGGGACACTCTCAAGCTGAAAACCCAGTTGACCCCCCCCCCATAATTGACCATTATCAGCGGCACTCGGAGCGGAGAATGTTCGGGTGTGACCCTGACTGCAGGGCTGTACAGGTGTGAGTGTGTGAGCTGTCCCTCCACGCTCCGCCTGCACCTTTTAACCCCGAGGCAGGGGTGTGTGCAGGGGTGTGTGGCAATACTTTAAAACACTCACCACATCTGCTGCTCTTGTCTCCGTCTCCTGTGAGGAAATAAGGGTGAAAGGCAGGAGGAGACGTTTAGAGTTTCCCCAAGGTGGAACTAGTGAGGGTCTGTTCAGAAGGAGCTTCGCTGCGAGATAAGCGGAGGTCATAAAATACAGTTTTTTCATTCTGTTTTTATTTTTATTTGAAAAGTTAACATGAATAAACAGGAAGCATGTGCAGGCATACATTTGCATGCTTGGACATGTGTGCTCACACTTGCACATGCACAAAGGCCATTTGCATATACCTCTGCATGCTCTTAACGTGTTATGGGGAGGCCGGTCTGGTCTCTTGGACGGCTTGATGCAAAATATTATCAGAGAATTATTTTCAAAAATTATCAAGAGATTTCTCAAAAAACAAAAAAATTCTCAGTATAAACATCTGACATTTTGTTTTTGTTTTATATTCAATTAAATGTAGAGTTTAAATGATTTGGATTTTTATTTACATTTTACACAGAGTCCCACCTTTTTTGGAAGTGGGGTTGTACTTGTCAAAGGTTTGCCATAGTAATCCTGAGCCCATGTGTTTATATGGCGTAGTGATACATGACTGTAGTTGATGCAGTGCTGTGTGAGAGACTGCAGGTCACAGGGATTCAGCCTCAGCTTGTGTCCTGGCCCTTTACACACAGAAACCTCCAGATTCCTCACATCTTTAATCTATATTATGCACTGTACAGAATGAAATATTAAACCCCGTCCGATTTTTCTTTGAGGAGCGTTGTATTTAAACCTTTCAATGATTTTTTTTTTTACGCATTTGTGGACAAATTGGCGGTCCTCGGGCCATCTGCACCCCTGTAGGACTGGGCTTTTTCTGGAAGCTGCTTTTGTACCAAATCATGATTATAGTCACCTGTGGATGTCGGCTGTTTCAAATTGCTTCAATATTTAAATTTCTTATCTCATTACTCATCCTAACTTGCCTCATTCCCAACTTTTCTGGAATGCCTTGCAGGTCTGAATGGCAGGAATGGATGCGTAGTGAGAAATAAAATGAAGTTTACCAGTCGGAACATTTTATATCTTGTCGACACTCTGTCTGCAGTGAAATGCAAGTCGAGATAAATTTAGAAATCACTGCTCTCTGTTTTGATGTGCATTTTCCATGCTGTTCTGACTCTCTCTGAGTTAGGGTTGTGTTAAAGTGCTCTTTAATCTGCCTGTCTCTCATGCATCCAGGGTCCACCTCTAATCGAACTTGAGTGTGTGTGGATGCACGTTTGTGTATTTGGGGGTGTGCATGTGTGTGTGAGTGTGTGCGTGAGTGTCTGAGTGTGTGCATGTGTATGCATTTGTATGTCTGAGGGTGCGCGTGATTGTATGTGTGTGTGTGTGTGTGTGTGTGTTTGCGCATTTGTGTGTCCAAGGGTGTGCGTGCGTGTGTGTGTTTGTTTGTGTGTCTGTGTGTGTGTGTGTTCATGTATTTGTGTGACCAAGGGTGTGCCTGCGTGTGTGTGATTGTGCGTGTGTGTGTGTGTGCGTGTGTGTGTGTGTCTGAGTGCGTGCTGTGTTAAGGCCATTAAAGCATTGTGCTGTATAACCAAACTTCTGCTCAGACAGGTCCTCGGAGGTACATGGTGTAAACCACATTCCACAGTCCTGATGGACCTCTCCCAGGCAACCAGGGCTGGTAGTGTGTGTGTGGCCCAGGGAGGGGGCACCGCAGGGGGGCAGACCAATAACCCCACTCCCCTGCCTCTGAGAGGCCTTTAACAACAGAGGCCTGACCTGCACCCGAGCCTCTATAACGACCAGCAGCATCTAAACTTTAACTACTGTACTTTACACAGGCCTACACTGACAGATGTGTGTCTCTCTCTCTCTCCGAATCTGTGTCCTCTCTCGAAGTCCTCCTCATCGTCTTTTCTCTTTCTCTCTCACGAAAACCTCTCTTCCTTTATCCTTTTTAGGGAAAGTGACATCACTTCCTGAGCTGGACGAAGAGATTGATTACCTGGCGGCTGTTATTTCCAAACAGCAGGAGACAGGGGTCAATCAGCCTGGTGAGACGCGCGCGCGCGTGTGTGTGTGTGTGTGTGTGTGTGTGTGTGTGTGTGTGTGTGTGTGTGTGTGTGTGTGTGTGTGTGTGCGTGTGCGCGTATCTCTGTGTGCGCACACGGCCGCGTGTGTGTGTGCGTGGGGCTGTGTGTGTGGGCACGCACGTGTGCATTGTGTGTGTGTGTGTGTGTGTGTGTGTGTGTGTGTGTGTGTGTGTGTGTGTGTGTGCTCACGTGTGTGTGTTTGTGTGTGTGTGCGCCTGCGTATGTGTCTGTCTGTCTCTATCTGAGCATCTGTTTGTCTGCCTGCTTTATCCTGACACCCGTTTCAAAAATCATAGGGATTCTGGGAGGAAACTGTCAATTAATCACCTCCTCTGTCCATCTCCTTCCCTCCCTCCCTCCATCTCTCCCTCTGTCTCTTTCTCTCTCCCACCCTGTCAGTGACACCTGCTCAGGTATCGCCCAAACCCAAGACAGATGCAAAGAAACAGAAAAAGTCGTCCAACACCACGTTGGCACCCCCCACGACAAAGGCCGCCCCCACTGCACTGCCAAACCCGCCCCTGGATCCGGTGGGGGGGGAGGGTCCGGCAGTGGCCCCGTTCCCCTCCAGAGACATCCGCTTAATCAGTGCGTGTGCCCGTCTCAGCCAGCGCGTTACACAGGAACTGGAGTTAGCCTCCGCTAACTCATCCACGGAGTCCAGTGCAAGATGTTAAATGGCTTTTGAAGCCAGTTCATGGAGGCGGCCATGTTTGACTGTAGGGCTTCCATGGCCAATGAGCAGGGGCTCTGGGCCCCTTAATGTGAAGGAATGAATCGGAATATTAAAAAAAAAAATCACACATCATTCTCTGTGCCACTCTGAGTAAACATCAGACTGGGCAGAGTGATTAGTTCAGTGTGAATACAGTTTAGGGTTTAAAAGCATCGTCAAAAAGGGAAAGATTTTATCCAGGATATTTTTATTTTAGAACTGATATCCATAAGTTAATGGTTAGACAGCTTTATGAGGTGATCATCTGATGAGTTTGTCTCAATCACACAGCAGCTGGTTGGATCTGTCTCTGTCTCTGAATTTTGTATGTTTACTGTCACCTAACTTCTTAATAATTAAAGGGAAGGCGAGACACCACTTTGAAGTATCTCTCTCTCTCTCTCTCTCTCTCTCTCTCTCTCTCTCTCTGCAGTGCTAATAGCCTTGGTTGTCCTCCTGGGGATGGCGAGTTTAGCAATAGCAGCTGTCTGCTGGGTCAGGTAAGAGCACTACGGCTTTGATTATGGCAGCAGTGTGCTGGGTCAGGTAAGAGCACTAAGGCTTTGATTGTGGCAGCAGTGTGCTGGGTCAGGAAAGAGTAATATGGCTTTGATTATGGCAGCAGTGTGCTGGGTCAGGGAAGAGCACTAAGGCTTTGATTATGGCTGGGTCAGTGTGCTGGGTTATGGCAGGGTCGGGGAAGGTCACTAAGGCTTTGATTATGACAGCAGTGTGTCTGGGTCACTTAAGAACACTAAGGCTTTGATTATGGCAGTAGTGTGCTGGGTCAGGTAAGAGCACTAAGGCATTGATTATGGCAGTAGTGTGCTGGGTCAGGGAAGAGCACTACGGCTTTGATTATGGCAGCAGTGTGCTGGGTCAGGTAGGGTCACTAAGGCTTTGATTATGACAGCAGTGTGCTGGGTCAGTTAAGAGCACTAAGGCTTTGATTATGGCAGTAGTGTGCTGGGTCAGGTAAGAGCACTAAGGCTTTGATTATGACACGGGTTATGATTTAACTGTCTGACAATACTCAGTTTAGAGAAACTGCATTTCAGTCTTTAGCAGGCTACCATTTTTATCACTTACACTTACAGAACGAAATCGAAATGTATAGTCCAGGTCATCGATAGTATGCAAACATCTACATGTGAAACATTTTTCAGTGCTGACGTCAGACAACTAACTCACCTCGTGGGATCCTAGGAGTCGTATATAAAAACAACGTTCATTGGTTACTTTTTTAACACTTCAGACAATTTGACCAATTAGACCTTCTGAATCTCTTTATTCACGCAACTGATGTCAAACCGGGATGACAAAACCAAAACCGGTCGGGGAGGGACAATTGTTTGAGGAAAAAAAAAAAAACGAAACAAAAACAAACCCCCAACTGACACATCACGTTGAGTAGAATGAAGTAATTGTTATTAAATCAAGACATTAATTAAAAGATTAATCTATGTACCGCAGCACGTATTGGTATATACAGGTATAGGCCTGTATAGAGATGACATTAGCTTATTACGGTATAGCACGCGCGGCGCGGCGCATGTAGTGTGGATACGACCGTCAGTTAAGCACAAAAATGAAGACATATTATTACCAGGTTGCACAGTAAACATATGGAAGTTTATTCACACACACAAAGAAAATGTTCATGAACTGTTGATCACTTTGGCAAAGACATAATCACCCCTCATTTTGCGCGAATGAATTTTTTTTTGTGAATTTTTTTTTTTGCGTAACCTTTATGCAACCGAATGATCGTTCGCGTGAAAAAAAAGGCCTGGGTAAGGGCACTAAGGCTTTGATTATGGCAGTAGTGTGCTGGGTCAGGTAAGAGCACTAAGGCTTTGATTATGGCAGTAGTGTGCTGGGTCCGGTAAGAGCACTAAGGCTTTGATTATGGCAATAGTGTGCTGGGTCGGTAAGAGCACTAAGGCTTTGATTATGGCAGCAGTGTGCTGGGACAGGTAAGGTCACAATGACTTTGATTATGGCAGCAGTGTACTGGGTCAGGTAAGAGCACTAAGGCTTTGATTATGGCAGCAGTGTGCTTGGTCAGGTAAGAGCACTATGGCTTTGATTATGGCAGTAGTGTGCTGGGTCAGATAAGAGTAATGCGGCTTTTATTATTGCAGCTGTCTACTGGGTCAGGTAAGAGCACTATGGCTTTGATTATGGCAGCAGTGTGCTGGGTCAGGTAAGAGCACTAAAGCTTTGATTATGGCAGCAGTGTGCTGGGTCAGGTATGAGCACTATGGCTTTGATTATGGCAGTAGTGTGCTGGGTCAGGTAAGAGCACTAATGTTTGATTATGGCTGCAGTGTGCTGGTTCAGGTAAGAGCACTAAGGCTTTGATTATGACAGCAGTGTGCTGGGTCAGGTAAGGGCACTAAGGCTTTGATTATGTCAGCAGTGTGCTGGGTCAGGTGAGAGCACTAAAGCTTTGATTATGGCAGCAGTGTGCTGGGTCAGGTAAGAGCACTAATGCTTTGATTATGGCTATAGTGTGCTGGGTCAGATAGCACTAAGGCTTTGATTATGTCAACAGTGTGCTGGGTCTGGTAATAGCTCTAAGGCCTTGATTATATCAGCTATTTGCTGGGCCACAACGAGCACTGTGGGATTGTTGGAGATATTTGAAATATGGCTGTCAGCATTACTGATTTTAAGGCTGTAAATGCCTTGCTTTTCGTTTGGGGCATGAAGAATTGGTTGGTATACCCATTCTAAAAAGGTCATCGGATCCATGATTTATGTTGAGTCAATTATTGTCCCCCGCCACGAAGTGCGACGGGAGATATTGGATTGGGGTCCGTCCGTCCATCCACCCGTGCGCACGTCCAGGCCACAATTGGGACAAGATTTCTCTGAAACCATTACACCTAGATGCGTGAAATTTTGTATGCTTAATAAGCAACTCACAATCTACGTTGGGTTTGAAAATGGATGTTGAAGCATATTTTTATACGGAGTTATGGCCCTTGATATAGGCGGGCAATAGTGGTGACCCTGTCGCCTCGTCTGTTGTGTTTCTGGTTTGCTTGAAGTTGTAGTAAATCGGGCTCATTGTCTAGAGGGGCAAGTTTTGCATGAACTTTACAGGGTTGCATTCTCCGTGTACCCGTATTACACTATTCTGTGTCGATTGTGTTAACAGCCTGCTCTGGCTCCCCCTGCAGGGTGCAGAGGGGAACGCGGCTGGCGCAGAAGGTGGATTATCCAGCATTCGCCGGGTTTGGGTCGGCCACGTCCTCTGATGGAACCTCGGTAAAACCAACAAAATCCACTCCAAATTATCTCCAAATACTAATATGTTGCTCAGAGTTGACTGTGTCTCAGTTTACATATTAACGCGTGTATTCGCGTCTTTACATTGACTTTGAATGTAATATGTTGTGCGAAAAATTTGTCCCGCGTCTGGTGTGAAAGCAGCTTTTGACTGTCAAATTATATCCCACTGGGTGCACATTTGAGACAACCCTCAACTGTGGGTTTTTTTTTTTTTTTTTTCCATTTATTTATTTTTTTATTTTGTGTTTAATAACCTGCCCCTGACTACGACTAATTCAAAATGAAAAATCTAGGCAATATTTAACACTCTTACTTAGTTTCACAAAAACTAAGGTGGGGAGTGGCGTCCCCCAGGGATCGGTGTTGGGACCCCTGCTGTTCCTCATCTACATTAATGACCTTGATAGGAATATTGAGAGCAGATTAGTTAAATTTGCAGATGATACTAAATTGGGGGGTTTGGCAAATAGTTTAGAGTCCACTGAAGTGATTCAGGATGATTTGGATAGAATCCAGAATTGGGCAGAAATGTGGCAAATGAAATTTAATGTAGCGAAATGTAAAGTTGTACATGTAGGTAATAAAAACATTAGACAGGATTACTTCATGGGAGGTTTAAAACTGGAATGTGCTCCGCACGAGAAAGATCTGGGAGTGATTGTTGACCAAACCCTCACAGGCTCTAGCCATTGTGCCGTAGCAGTTAAAAAAGCCAATCGGATGCTGGGATACATTGCCAAAAGTATTGAGTACAAATCTAAGGAGGTGATGCTTCTTTTGTACAACACATTAGTCAGACCACATCTGGAGTATTGTGTACAGTTCTGGGGACCATACTTTAAGAAAGATATAGAGGCTCTATAGAAAGTTCAGAGAAGAGCCACTAAGCTAATTCCAGGTATAAAAGATGAAAGCTATGAGAAGAGGCTGAAGATCCTTAATCTCTTTAGTCTTAGGAAAAGGAGACTAAGGGGTGATTTGATTGAGGTCTTTAAATATGTTAAAGGGATTAACAAAGTGAATTATGTAGGATTCCTTCGACCAAGTGTTGTTAGTAGAACTCGGGGTCTCAAATGGAAGTTGACCAAAGGTAAATTTAGCACTGATATTCGGAAATATTTCTTCACCCAAAGAGTAATTTCGATGTGGAATAGCTTGCCTGACCATATTGTTGAGGCAGAGACCTTGGGGGTTTTCAAGAGCAGGCTTCACTTAAAGCTAGATACCATTGAGTCATGGAGTATCTGAAGGGATATATTCACAATAGTATAAAGAAACTGGCGAGCATAGTTGGGCTGAACGGCCTGTTCTCGCCATTCATGTTATGTTATGTTATGTTATGTTAAAAACAGATTGTACAGTATCCTTGTACTCCACAAACAGTGTGCTCCAAAATTACTGGCACCCCTGACTTGCAATGCACAAGCAATAGAAAAAAAAATATAAACAGTATAATTATAGAGAAACTGAATATACCAATATATATATATATGTGTGAAATACCTAACTTTATTCATTTTTCAATGGAAAAAAACAAAATCATTACAATCATTTAATAAAAAATAAATTTAAATAAAATCAATGTTTCATAATAATTTGCACCCTTCATTTAGTACTTAGTGCAACCACCTCTGGCAAGGATAACAGCATAGAGTCTTTTTCTGTAATTTTTGAAAAGGTTGTGGCACATGTTTTGGAGGATTTTGGAGCATTCCTCTGAGCAGATCCTTCCAAGATCCTTCACATTCTTGGCTTTGTGTTTATCAACTGCCTTCTTCAAATCAGCCCACTGGTTTTCAGTTGGACTGAGGTCTGGTGACTGAGATGGCCATTGCAGAATGTTTATTTTGTTGTCACAGAACCATTTCTGTGTGGATCTTGAGATATGCTTTGGGTCTTTATCTTGTTGGAAAGTCCATATACAGCTAAGTCCCAGCCTTCTAGCAGAGGCAACCAGAATGTTAGCCAAAATATCCTGATACTAGGTGGAGTCCCTGGACCTCTAGAATTAAAACAGCCCTAAAACATGACTGACCCACCATCATATTTCACTGTGGGTATGAGGTGGTGCTTCTTGTCTGCATCTCCGTTTCAACACCAAACATGCCAATGCTGTATCTGACCGAAATGTGCAATTTTGTCTCATCTGACCTACACACCTTGTTCCACTCATAATTTAAGTGACATTTGGCAAACTCCAAGCTCTTGCTTTTGTGTCCTCGGGTCAGAAATTGCTACTGGCAACCCTACCAAAGAGCCTGTGGTTGTGGAGGTGGCACCTGATGGTGCTTTTCAAAACCTGGTGACCCGAAGATGCCACCAAGGCCTGCAATTCCCTCACAGTGATTCTTGGGGATTTTGTTGCTTCTCTCACCATCCTCCTCAGGATCCTGGGGGGCAAAATGCAGCTGCGTCCTCTACCCTTGAGGTTTCCAGCAGTTTCCTATCTTTAGAATTATTTAATAATTGCCCTGACAGTGCTCAGTGGCATATTCAATTGTTTGTGAATCTTCTTGTAGCCATTATCAGATTTATGAAGGTCTATGACCACCTGCCTCTTTTGAACTGACTTGTTTTATTTTCTTCATGGTGCTGAATGACAAAGAGATATTATTTGTGTGTTACCTGATTTTTATTCCCCAGAGAAACAAGAAGGGATGTAATGGCTCAATATAGTTCCTTAACACTTAGTTAAAACTTAAATTAGTGGAATTTAATACCTGGTTTAATTTTGGTAGATGTTGTTTACAATAATCTTTAAGGGTGCCGTTTATTTTGAAACCTTGATCCAGGGGAAATTGATTTTTCATTAAATCAGTAAATGATTTTGGTTGGTTCCACTGGAACATTAATATTGTACAGTATTTCTCACATGTTGTTAATTAGAGTTTCTCTATGAATATATATTTTTAGAATTTCTTAAAGAATTGTCTGTGCATTGCCAGTCATGGGTGCCAGTAATTTTTGTTTAGTTTAGTTTGGTAGTTTACAACCCCTCTCCAAAAAGTTAAGACACTGTTTAAAATGTAAATAAAATGGAATGCAATGATTTGCAAATCAATTGAAACCCTATATTTAATTGAAAATAGGACAAAGACAACATATCAAATCTTGAAACTGATCAATTTTATTGGTTTTTTTTTTTTTTTTTTTTTGAAAAAAAAAACTGCTCATTTTGAATATGCAACAGCAATATGTTTTAAAAAAGTTGGGATGGGACCATAAAAGACTGGAAAAGTTGCATGATGCTAAAAAAAAAAAAAAAAAAAAAAAAAGACCACTGGCAGAATAGCTCACAGCTGATTAGATTATTTAGCAACAGGTCAGAAACATGATTGGGTGTAAAAAGTCATTCATAAGTAAATATGCTGAAGGCTTAAACACTCTATGGAAGACTTCATGAGGAAATATTTCAACAATTTAGGAATAACGTTTTCAACTTAAAAATGCAAAGAATTTGGAGATTTTACCCTCTACGGTACAAACCCCAATTCCAATGAAGTTGGGACGTTGTGTAAAACGTGAATAAAAACAGAATACAATGATGTGCAAATCCTTTTCGACCTATATTCAATTGAGTGCACTACAAAGACAATATATTTAATGTCCAAACTGATAAACTTTATTGTTTTTTTTGGAAATATTCATTCATTTTGAATTTGATGCCTGCAACACGTTCCAAAAAAGCTCGGACAGGGGCATGTTTACCACTGGTTTACATCACCTTTCCTTTTAATAACACTCAATAAGCGTTTGGGAACTGAGGACACTAATTGTAGAAGCTTTGTAGGTAGAATTCTTTCCCATTTTTGCTTGATGTATGACTTCAGTTGCTCAACAGTCCGGGGTCTCTGTTGTCATATTTTGCGCTTCATTATGTGCCAGGCATTTTCAATGGAGACAGGTCTGGACTGCAGGCAGGCCAGTCTCTTACCTGCACTCTTTTACTATGAAGCCATGCTGTTGTAACGGGTGCAGAATGTGGCTTGGCATTGTCTGGCTGAAATAAGTAGGGACTTACCTGAAAAAGACTTTGCTCGGATGGCAGCATACATTGCTCCAAAACCTGTATGCACCTTTCAGCATTAATGGTGCCTTCTCAGATGTGCAAGTTACCCATGCCATTGGCACTAACACATCCCCATACCATCACAGATGCTGGCTTTTTACTTTGCGCTGATAACAATCTGGATGGTCCTTTACCTCTTTAGCCCAGAGGACACAGTGTCCATGATTTCCAAAAACAATTTTGAAATGTGGACCCATCAGACCACAGTACACTTTTCCACTTTTCCTCATTCTTTCTCAGATGAGCTCGGGCTCAGAGAAGCCGGTGGGTTTTCTGGGCATTGTTGATATATGGCTTTTGCTTCACATGGTGGAGTTTTAACTTGTACTTGTAGATGTAGCGGCGAACTGTGTTAACTGACAATGGTTTTCCGAAGTATTCCTGAGCCCACATGGTAATATCCTTTACAAAATGACGTCAGTTTTTTATGCAGTGCCACCTGAGGGACCAACGGTCACGGGCATTCAATGTTGATTTTCGGCCTTGCCGCTTAGGTTTAGAGATTTCTCCATATTCTCTGAATCTTTTGATGATATTATGGGCTGTAGATGATGAAATCTCTAAATTCCTTGCAATTGCACGTTGAGAAACGTTCTTAAACTGTTGGACTATTAGCTCACGCAGTTGTTCACAAAGTGGTGAACCTCTCCCCATCCTCGCTTGTGAACGACTGAGCCTTTCGGGGATGCTCCTTTTATACCTAATCATGGCACTCAACTGTTTCCAATTAACCTGTTCACCTGTGGAATGTTCCAAACCGGTGTTTTTTGAGCATTCCTCAACTTTCCCAGTCTTTTGTTGCCCCTGTCTCGACTTTTTTAGAATGTGTTGCAGGCATCAAATTCAAAATGAGAGAATATTTCCAAAAAAACAATAAAGTTTATCAGTTTGAACATTAAATATCTTGTCTTTCTAGGGTAGAAAATTGAATATAGGTTGAAAAGGATTATTTTAATTCACGTTCTACGAGAATCCAGAAAAATCTCTACACATGGAACAAGGCCAAAATCCAATTTTGAATGCTTGTGATGTTCAGGTCCTCAGGCGGCATGCCATTAAAAAAGACAGGATTTTGTAGTGGAAATCACTGCATGGACTCAGGAACACTTCGGTAAACTATTGACAGTAAACAGTTTGACACTGCATCCACAAATTCCGCTCAAAACTCTGCCATGTAGAGATTAAACCATACATAAACAAAATCCAGAAACACTGCCTTCTTCTCTGGGCCCAAGCTCATTTATGTAAAATGTACTGAGGCAAAGTGGAAAACTGCCCTGTGGTGTGACTTATCAAAATGTGAAATTCTCTTTGGAAGCAATGAATGCCACGTTCTCTGGGCTAAAGAGCAGAGGGGCCATCCGGCATGTTATCTACAAGCAATTTGAAAGCCAGCATCCATGATAGTATGGGTGTGCATTAGTACACATGGCGTGAGTAACTTGCACGTCTGTGAAGACACCATGAATGATATATACAGGTTTTGATGCAACATTTACTGCCATCCAGATGCCTTTTTAAGGGAAGGCCTTGCTCATTTCAGCAACACCATGCCAAACACCATACTCTGCAGGTATTGCAGCAACATGGCTCTGTAGTAAAAGAGTCTGGGTGCTAATATGCAATGCAGACCGGTCACCCACTGACAATATTTGGCACATCATGAGATGAAAAATTTGACAAAGGAGGCTGCAAAGTATTGAGCTGCTGAAATCCTCTATAAAGCAAGAATGGGAAAACATTTTGCTTTCAGAACTACAGCCGTTGGTCACTTCAGTTCCCAAACACTTACACAGTGTTGATTGAAGAAGATGTGATGCAACACTGTGATAAACATGTCCCTCTGCCAACTTTTTTGTAAACTTGTTACTGGGATCAAATTCAAAATGTGCACATATTTTCCAAAAACCAATAAAATACCTCAGTTTCAACATTTAATACATTGTCTTTGTTCTATTTTCAAATAAATATGAAGTTCATATGATTTGAAAATCATTTCATTCTTTATTTATTCACATTTTATACAGCGTCCCAACTTTTTTTGGAAATGCGGTCGTAGAATCAAGGTTCTTGTCATGAGTGCTAGCCCGAGACAAAGCATAATCTGTTTCTTAGAAACCAGCCCCATGTCTAAAATCTAGTATCCCTATAGAATATAAAGGGCTACATTAGCTATGTTTACATGGTCACACATAATCGGAATAAAGGCCCAATCAGATTAAAAATGCTTCATGTAAACACGTCAATCGGAAGATTTTGATCCGATTCGGTCCATTCGGAAAGAAATTTCATTCCGAATGAGAGAGGTGGTTTATGCCGATCGTCATTCCAAACAGCGTCCACGTACACACCCATTCAGATCCTGTCTTCGTGGTTGGGGTAAAATTGTCTTCACTGCGCATGTGTGCTACAAACAGCGAACGAGGACGTGCAGACAACGTGGCGTTTGTTTACAACAGAGGCGAAAGTACAGCTTTTTCGTCTTCTACTTCTAATATTTCCGGAAAATTAGACAACTCCGCGCATGCCCAAATGATTCATTCTGATTAAATGCGTGGTGATGTATACGCAAGTCATGATCGGATCATTTCATTTAGTGTCCATGTGAATTTGGATTTGGAATTTCCGATCAACCGAGGTTAGGATCGGATTGGAGAAATTTTGCGCATGTAAACATAGCTAGTGTTGGTCCTTAGTTTTGCTTCAGCTAAATGCCTAAAATGCCTTCATCTTAATGTGAGCCTTTTTGTCAGTGTCACTGGAGGGGGCTGTGTGTGTGTGTGTGTGTGTGTGTGTGTGTGTGTGTGTGTGTGTGTGTGTGTGTGTGTGTGTGTGTGAGTCTGTGGGTTTGATTATGTGTCTGTGCACTAACTCCTTGTGTTCTCCCCAGCCGTTAGATAAAACTCTTGCACAGAATGCTCAGATGTACCACTATCAGCACCAGAAACAGCAGATGCTGTCTATGGAAAAGTGAGTATCAAGCCTACAGTACCCTCCCTATCACCCCTTACACCCCTTTCTGTGGTAGTTTCAGACTCAAATGTATTTATCTCTCTCTCTTTTCTCTCTCTCTCTTCCTCTCCTTCCCTCCCTCCCCCACAGGCACCAGGATGAGCCCAAAGTTGCAGAGTCTGAGGCCACATCTGATGAAGAGACCGAGGATGGGGACTTCACAGTGTACGAGTGTCCTGGGCTCGCCCCGGTCAGTATGGCCTCCATTTGCATTAACCCCTCCCCATTGCAGTAGCCCCTCCCACACTGGAATAACCAGCCCCTCATTGCATTAGCCCCTCCCCTCACAACAGTAGCCCCTCCCACATTGGAATAGCCAGCCCCTCATTTACCCTCCCCATTCCCCTCCCACATTGGAATAGCTGCCCCTAAATTACGCAAAATGCAATACCCACTCCTTCATTGCAATAACCCCACCCCTATTGCAATTGCCACACCTGTGCTGTAATGCCTATATATATGCCTATAACCCGAACACGGGTTTGTCCTCAGTTTAAGTTCTCTGTTCCGCTCTGCGTC